>CM056567.1:14185188-15385188 GCA_029721515.1 Synanceia verrucosa
GGGTGTATCCTGCCTTCCACCCAAAGACAGCTGGGATAGGCTTCCTAGCCCCCGCCCCCCCTATGAGAAGAAGCGGTAGATATGAGCTACACGTGAGCGTGGCCTTCCCCTGCTGCAGCTCCTCACTGGAGGATTACAGCACCGTCAGGAGTGAGGACGAGTGGACCCACTGCAGAGAGAGACATGAATAAAGTTCATATGAGGTGGCAGCAGAAGAGGCTCCTGGTTGGTTGTTCTTCCTCAAGGTTGGATGAAACCCAGTCTGAAAAGTTTCACTTCCCTCTCTGAGCTCAGTAACCATGGAAACAGACAGGCATCACTGCTGAATTACAAACTGACAACAGAAAATTTCAGCTCTACAGATACAAAAGTTTAAACTGGAAATCTATTTCTAAACATTCTGCATTTCATAATTATAAATATCACACTAAAGATGGAGATTGTGAGGCTTTTTGTTGTTTCAACTATTGAAGTCACTTCTTGTTTCCAGCTGAAACCTGATCAATGATTACACATGTGTTTGTTATCTTCATTCCGTCAGGCTTTATTCATAACACATTCAAATAAATATTGTTGACTAGCACAATACATCTTCAAACACATGGAGTCTTTATAAATCTGTGGAAAAAGATTTAAAGTCACCAGTCTAGAGAAAAAGATTCCCAGTCATACCAGTGCACATGAAACAGTAAAACTAAAAATTTAGTGGTCCATTTTAATATTCTAACTAGAATGATTAATCTTGAAAAAGTCATGAAAAGTAAACTTTAGTTGAATGTTTTTGAATGTTTTGTGTAACAAGATAATTCATGGGGGTGAATGAATTCACCAGGTTGCAACACTGAATCTATGCAATATTTGTTAGTACATCAAAATTTCAAATGACTGAAAAAATACTGCATTCAGTTTAACAACTATGACATTTAAGGATAATATTTGTACATTTTGGCTATTAAATGAGTCAAAAATAAAACTGACCAAATCTAAATATTTATCATTAATAGTTATTTTAATATACATTGTAAAAATGTACCACAATAAGTTTTTTTTCATGATGTAGTGAGTTACAATTGATTCACAAAATATTTTTGAAGACAATCTTTCCATCAAACTCAGGCCAAAGACTCATCCTATTGATCACTGACACATTCCTGATCAACAGTGTGATGAAGTGATTGATCCATTGATAAACAGCATCATCAGAGTAATCCAAGTCCCTGTTGGAGTCAGTCAGAGCATTTCCGCAGAGAGCCACTTTGCATCAGCAGCACCATGCTCCAGTGCTCTGGGAGACTTTATAGTCCTGAGAGTTGAACACTGGATGACTGACAGCTGTCCTTCATGACAACAGAAGACACAGAAATGGTCCTCATCAAAAACATGACTTTGATCTCCGTCCTCATCTGGACTGTCCTCTGCTGCTGCTTCACAGGTAAAGTCCATAGGAATCAAACTCCTCTCCTCGATGAACATCCGTCCCTCTGAAATGAAGCAAACAAAACCATGGCGCTTTGCTTTATGTTTTGTCTCTGTATCCTCCAGAGGTCAGAGGCCAGGTCACAGTGACTCAGCCTGGAGCAGTGAGCTCTGCTCTGGGAGGCTCCGTCTCCATCACATGTGGGACCAGTCAGGATGTTTATTATAGCACCTACCACCGTTTAGCCTGGTACCAACAGAGAGCTGGAGGAACTCTAAACTTCTTATTTACTATACTAGCAGTCGAGCATCAGGGACTCCACATCGTTTTACAGGCAGTGGATCAAAGTCTGACTTCACTCTGACCATCCAGTGGAGTCCAGACTGAAGATGCAACAGTTTACTACTGTCAGAGTTATCATGCTATCAACAGTCAAGCTGTGTTCACACAGTGAAAAATCATCATTACAAAACCTCCTGAACAGAAACTGAACTGACTGCTGCAGCTGGAAGCTACTGCAGGGAGACTGATACACTTCACTGAGGACACACACACACACACACACACTTGGTGAATGTCTCTCCCTTCACCTTCTCTATCTGCAACAATAAAGTGACTTTCCACAGTGTCCTCTTATTTCTAGCTGGAGTGACTCTCAAAGATCAAAAGTCAAACCTCACAGTCACCTCACCTTTCAATTCTGTACTGAGGTCAAACCAACAAGCTCTGATCATAAGAGGTTCCTGACCCTCTGACTGATTTATTCTTCTATAAAGCTCATTGATAGAGGAGGGTGTCTGACCATGTAGATCTCTAACAGTCATCACAACTATCTTCAGCTGGATTCTTTATTAATGAGGAGACAGTGAAAATAAAGTAGACTGGTGTCTTCCGGGGGACCTGGTCAGAGACCCTCTGGTTCAGTTCAGCATTCAATGTCTTTATTGTCTTTATACTGACAGTGTACAATACATCAAGAAAGTGATTCCCCATGAGATCTAAAAGAAACTACATTAATACAACAAAATATACACAGTACATGAGAGGAAAATAAATACAGTAGAGCTGGGTGAAAACACAATGAGGTAGTACAAAATGACAGTGAGTCAATGGTAAGCACTTAGCTGCTCAACCGGTTATGGAGGCCAGAAGTTATGGAGTTATCAGGATGTGTTTAGAAGTTGAACAGCTGCTTGAGGAAGAAGCTGTTTTTCAGTCTTGTGGTTTGTGTCTACATTGTCCTGTGTCTCTCCTACCTGAGGGAGGAGTGTAAAGATGTGGTGGGCAGAGTGTGTTGGTGCAGGTGATGTTTGCTGTCTCTTTTGTGACTTCAGGACAAGTAAATGTGTCAGTACCAGGAGGTTGAGTCCTGATGATGTGTTGGTCCCGTCTGGCGAATGACGCTCTCTCTCTCTCTCCTGGTGCAGCTAGTAAAACAGACTGTGATGTAGTACACTATCACACTCTCTGCTCTGCATCTGTAAAAGTTCACAAGAAGGCTCTAGGGCAGTCTCACTGCTCTAGGCTTCCTCAGAAAACACAACCGTTGTTCTGCCTTGCTGATGGCAGTGGAAGTGTGTGCAGTCATCATGACATAAAAAGTAAGAAATGTGGTGTGAATGTCCAGTAGAATTTGAGGAGGGAGGTGTTAGAAGCAGGGGAGGGGCTGCCTATACAAAGCACCAGGGAGCAAGCTGGGAATAAAGTGTCTCACTCAAAGGACACAACATGTAGACAGTAGGAGCGGGTGATCAAACCCTCAACCCTTGGGTTTAGGAACGACCTGCCCCCCCTAAAGAAGGAACGCTTCAGAATTTGCATCAACTGATACTGGTTCAGTTCACTTCATAATGTCCAAGATCAATCTCTCAAAGAGTGTTGCTATCACTGGTGTGAGAGTGATGACACAGAGAAGTCATTTAGGGCATCCACAGTCTTTTTCTTGGGGACAGGCACTATAATTGTAGCTTTTAGGTAAGTGGGAACAACAGTGATTGTCAGGAAGAGGTTGAAGATGCTGGTGAAAACCATGGTGAGCTGATTGGTGAATGCATGGAGCACAGGTCCCTGGGACCTTTGTTCATTGTTCTTTACATGGCGCATGAAAATAACTTTTAGATTTTCATCAGGAGTAAATATTAAGAAAGAGAGAGCTTTTGTGATTTACCATGGAAATAATATTACAAAGGAGTTATGTTATCCATCCGTAAGTGAATATATGTAGAAAATATTATAATGACAATAGAGGAGTATTCATGTTGAAAAGCAATCCTGGAAAACATGTTACTGTTTGGACTTTTGTGAATTAATCTAATAAGTGCTTTACAATAATTATGCCACTACAATATAATATATATATTAAAGAAGGGAAGTCAAAAGACATTTATAATACACATGATGATTTCTTTATTGTTTTAAAATGTTGAGATCATCACAAAACAAGCAGGAGAGAGAGAGAGAGAGAGAGAGAGAGAGAGTATTGCAGACTGAGAGCAGTAGCAGAGTGAAACCAGTATCAGAGTCCCAGATGAGTCAGGTCAGGACTGGGAACACTGGTCTCTCATCAGTGTCTCTGAGAGTGGAGTCTAAGGGAGCCCTGGGTGGCCTCACAGGTCTGGGAGTCCACCTTCCTCCACTGGTCTGCAGGGAGCGTCAGAGTGCTGCTCCAGCTGTAGTGGCTGTCCCTTCTCCAGCACCCGGGGCTCACTCTCCTCCCAGCTGATGCTGCTGGGGACCACCTTCCAGGCCAGACTCCAGTCTGAGGGGAAGCCCTTGTTGGCCAGGCACATGAGCGTGGCGCTTCCCCTGCTGCAGCTCCTCACTGGAGGATTGCAGCACCCGTCAGGGTGGGAGGGACTTCACCTAGGGAGACACCAATCAACTTAGAGGACAGGGACCACAGAACTGTCAATCTACCAGCAGACACTGAGACACCTTGACTGTGTGAGAGATGATTTTTCTCCTTTAAGGAGTTTCTGTCAGATGCTTTTTCTGCTCCACCAGTCACTCACTCACACATTGTTCCACTTCCTTTAAGAAGCCTCTCATGCATATCAGCACAGAGAGAATCATCAAACACACTGACCTAGAAATATATCAAACTACACTGGAAATAAAACATCAGTAAAGAAGTTTAAAAATAGCCAAAATTCAGAAAGTTTAAAAACACTAAAACCTTAGGAGGTCTAAAAATACTAAAACATCATCTCAACATACAAAACATTAAGTATAAATTACTGTAAAGTATTTAATGGGAACATAAAGAAATACAGAAAAGGAAATAAGGCACAATCAAATGTTCTTTATGTGGATTTCAGTCATCATTTAAATTGTTTTAAAAGATTTTTCAAAACATTAAAAAAATATGGCACTTTTTTCAAATAAAGATCTTTATCTTCAATCGAATTCAATTGTATTTGATTTTTAAGAAATGGTTTTTAAACAGAATGGAGGTGGTAAACAAGAAAATCTAGAGGTCTACAAACCTTATCTTTTCAATATTTAAATTTAAATTTCAACACAACAAGAATGAAAAATATGAAGAAGTTTGGAAAAGCTCTGAGTTATTCTCCATGATGAAGGAGGAGGAATAAAAACATGAATACTACAACTGTTAGAAATATAACAACATATAATGATCTGCCTGGAACGTGCAAAAAAAAAAAAAATCAAAACATCACTTTATGGTTTTTATATTTAGTATTTTTGTGCAGAAACTTACTTCCAACATCCAGTCTGGTTCCTCCACCAAAAGTCCACCACAGTGATACAAAGTCATTGAGGAGCCGTACAAAAACCTCTGACTGTAGAGAGACACTGCTCTCTGACTGACAGACTGAACTAAAACTACAAACACTCATGATGCACCTTTAACATTAAAAGATGTCAACAATTAGTTTTGCTCTAGTTGAATATTTGACTTTTTTGTAACAAGAGGGTTTTGTATTTCTGTTGCTGAAGTGAACTCTGCATGCTTAGTCCAAACTCTTTGTCAAAAAGTCACCCATGAAAATGGAAAGGAGTGAATATTTTCCTCTAAACTGTTGGACATAAAGAATACAAGGACAAATATCTGCTGAGATAATAAAGTTTTTATACTTACTTCCAACATCCAGTCTGGTTCCTCCACCCGAGCGTGTTCCACAGTGATACAAAGTCTTTGAGGCGCTGTACAAAAACCTCTGACTGTAGAGAGACCTGGCTCTCTGACTTTGACACAAACAAACTCACCAAACACATTCCCAGTTTACCCAGTTCATGACATCCCACTGGTAAATATGGCTATAACAGATTCACAAGCTAAAACATTTTTCAACATTTTCTTTGTCAAAAATAAAACATCTACAAGTGATGTGAATTTATTTTACAGTGAAACAAATTGAAATATGACATTTCTTCAGGAAAAAACAGCCCAAAAATCCTCCTGAATGTACCAGACATTATTATTACAGAGACATTTTTACTGTGGATTATGATGAAGGAAAAAGTCTTATTTTATTTAATTTGTCCCACAACAATGTGTGATGTGTAGTGAATTACAGTGAATTCACAAAATATTTTTGAAGATAATCTTTCCATCAAACTCAAACCAAAGACTCATCCCCACAGTGATCACTGACACATTCCTGATCAATAGTGTGATGAAGTGATTGATCCATTTGATAAACAGCATCATCAGATTAATCCAAGTCCCTGTTGGAGTCAGTCAGAGCATTTCCATAGAGAGCCACTTTGCATCAGCAGCACCATGCTCCAGTGCTCTGGGGAGACTTTATAGTCCTGAGAGTTGAACACTGGATGACCCAGCTGTCCTTCATGACAACAGAAGACACAGAAATGGTCCTCATCAAAAACATGACTTTGATCTCCGTCCCTCCTCTGGACTGTCCTCTGCTGCCAGCTTCACAGGTAAAAGTCCAGAGAATCAAACTCCTCTCCTCTATGAACATCAAGTCCCTCTGAGAAATGAAGCCCGACAAAACCATGGCGCTGCTTTTATGTTTTTGTCTCTGTATCCTCAGAGTCCAGAGGCCAGGTCACAGTGACTCAGCCTGGAGCAGTGAGCTCTGCTCTGGGAAGCTCCGTCTCCATCACATGTAGGACCAGTCAGGATGTGTATAGCTCTAACTATCTACACTGGTACCAACAGAGAGATGGAGGAGCTCCTAAACTACTTATTTACTATACTAGCAGTCGAGCATCAGGGACTCCAGATCGTTTCACAGGCAGTGGATCAAAGTCTGACTTCACTCCTGACCATCCAGTGGAGTCCAGACTGAAGATGCAACAGTTTACTACTGTCAAATTGCACATTATATCAACAGTCAGTGGTCGTTCACACAGTGAAAAATCATCGTACAAAAAACCTCCTGAACAGAAACTGAACTGACTGCTGCAGCTGGAAGCTACTGCAGAGACTGATACACTTCACTGAGGACACACACACACACACACACACTTGGTAGATGTCTCTCCTTCACCTTCTCTATCTGCAACAATAAAGTGACTTTCCACAGTGTCCTCTTATTTCTAGCTGGAGTGACTCTCAAAAGATCAAAAGTCAAACCTCACAGTCACCTCACCTTTTAATTCTGGCCTGAGGAATTGAAACCAACAAGCTCTGATCATAAGAGGTTCCTGACCTCTGACCTGATTTATTCCTCTATAAGCTCATTGATAGAGGAGGGTGTCTGACCATGTAGATCTCTAACAGTCATCACAACTATCTTCAGCTGGATTCTTTATTAATGAGGAGACAGTGAGAAATAAAGTAGACAGGTGTCTTCAGGGACCTGGTCAGAGACCCTCTGGTTCCAGTTCAACATTCAATGTCTTTATTGTCTTTATACTGACAGACAACAATACATCAGAAAAGTGATTCTCCTGAGATCAAAAAAAAAAAAAACAACTATATTCTGTAGTGTATATACTCACAGGCTTAAAGGTATTCATAGAAAAAGATTTACTCCCAAAAAAAAGGAAAAAAAGGCAACACAACAAGACCACGGTCTCAAAACAATGCAGCCCTTCTGGGGACAGAGACTACACTAACAAGACTAACAAACTATGTAACATACAAAGACAAGTTACACATAACACAAACCTAATCCCTGGCAGACTAAAGCACAATGGAGCAGAAACTTGACTTGACACTGGGCAGCAGACAAAACAAGGATAAAGCTACTCACAATTATAACAGTAACTAGACTAGACTGATAAGTACGACTAAAAAGGTAAAACAAATATAAAGCACAAACAATTGACAAACCCAGGCAGAGAGACCACATGTGGACTAAATATAAACAGTTGCATCAACAGGTACAGCCTGCAAACATGACGTGACTAAATCAGAAAAGACACGCCAACAAAGACAAAGTGGAGACAGGACTATTTAAACATGAGGTAAGGGTGCACAGGTGGAAACATTCAGAGGCGGAGCTTGACAATCACACAGGTGGAACACATTGGGACAAGGAAGCAACAACACCACAGAAACAAGAGGAAGACAGGATACTACAAAATAAAACAGGAAATGACAGGACAACATACAGGCACGAGACAGAAAATGGGTAACTTAATAAAACCAGACAGATTGGGCTTGACAAATATAATATATATTAAAGAAAGTAAGTCAAAAAGACATTTATAATCCACATGATGATTTCTTTATTGTTTTAAAATGTTGAGATCATCAAAACAAACAGGAGAGAGAGAGAGAGAGAGAGAGTATTGCAGACTAGAGAGCAGTGGCAGAGAGTGAAACCAGTATCAGAGTACCAGTGAGTCAGGTCAGGACTGGGAACACTGGTCTCTCCTCAGTGTCTCTCTGAGAGTGGAGTCTGGGAGCCCTGGGTGGCCTCTGGGTCACTGAGTCCACCTTCCTCCACTGGTCTGCAGGGAGGCGTCAGGGTGCACTGCTCCAGCTGTAGTGGCCGTCCTTCTCCAGCACCCAGGGCTCCACACTCTCCTCCCAGCTGATGCTGCTGGGGACCACCTTCCAGGCCAGACTCCAGTCTGAGGGGAAGCCCTTGTTGTGCCAGGCACATGAGCGTGGCCTTCCCCTGCTACAGCTCCTCACTGGAGGGGATTGCAGCACCGTCAGGTGGGAGGGACTTCACCTGGGAGACACCAATCCAGATTGGGGAGACCCAGGGACCAGAGAGCACAATCAATCTACCAGCAGACACTGAGACACCTTGACTGTGTGAGAGATGATTTTCTCCTGTAAGGAGTTTCTGTCAGATGCTTTTTCTACTCCTGATCACTCCCTCACTCACACATTGTTTCACTTCCCTTCCAGAAGCCTCTCATGCATATCAGCACAGAGAGAATCATCAAACACACTGACCTGAAATATATCAAACACCAGCAATTTGACAAAGTTAAACACTTTCCCACGTTAATTTCTTAACAGCATTAAGTGAAACAAGAGCAAACAGAAAATGAATTGAATGAATTACATAAGTATGTTTCATGTGGATTTCAGACATGCACATTTCTATCTTCACTCAAGTCACTTAAATGTGTCACAGTGATGTTGATTCATGATGTAGTGAATTACAGTGAATTCACAAAATATTTTTGAAGATAATCTTTCCATCAAACTCAAACCAAAGACTCATCCTGATGATCACTGACACATTCCTGATCAATAGTGTGATGAAGTGATTGATCCATTGATAAAACAGCATCATCAGAGTAATCCAAGTCCCTGTTGGAGTCAGTCAGAGCATTTCCATAGAGAGCCACTTTGCATCAGTAGCACCATGCTCCAGGTGCTCTGGGAGACTTTATAGTCCTGAGAGTTGAACACTGGATGACTGACAGCTGTCCTTCATGACAACAGAAGACACAGAAATGGTCCTCATCGAAAACATGACTTTGATCTCCGTCCTCATCTGGACTGTCCTCTGTTGCTGCTTCTAGGTAAAGTCCAGAGAATCAAACTCCTCTCCTCTATATGAACAAAAGCCCAGAGCAAAACCATGGCGCTGCTTTATGTTTTTGTCTCCTGTATCCCTCAAGTCCAGGAGAAGCCGAGTCACAGTGACTCAGCCTGGAGCAGTGAGGCTCTGCTCTGGGAGGCTCCATCTCCATCACATGTAGGACCAGTCAGGATGTTTGTATGTGTACCAACAACTATCACCGTTTAGCCTGGGTACCAACAGAGAGATGGAGGAACTCCTAAACTACTTATTTATAGTGCAACTATTCGAGCATCAAGGGACTCCAGATCGTTTTACAGGCAGTGGATCAAACTGACTTCACTCTGACCATGAGTGGAGTCCAGACTGAAAGATGCAGCACTTTACTACTGTCAGAGTGCACATTATATCAACAGTCAACATGTGCTCCACACAGTGAAAAATCATCGTACAAAAACCTCCTGAACAGAAACTGAACTGACTGCTGCAGCTGCGAAGCTACTGCAGGGAGACTGATACCCACACTTCACTGAGGACACACACACACACACTTGGTAGATGTCTCTCCCTTCACCTTTTTATCTGCAACAATAAAGTGACTTTCCACAGTGTCCTCTTATTTCTAGCTGGGTGATTCTCAAAGATCAAAAGTCAAACCTCACAGTCACCTCTGTCACATGTTAACACAGGTGCTGACCCAAAATGCAGTCTCAGACAAGGCCACTGGCAAAAAGAGAGTGAATTTATTTGGCCCAGGATGTGTGACGAAAGGGGGAAGGTCCAGGCTGAGGTGGAAGGGAATGGCTGAGGAATGGAAAAGCAGTGGGCGGGATTAGACGGTGGTGGCACGGAGATGTGGACTGGCTCCGGGGATGATCGGTGGAACGAGCCAGGCAAGCAGGAATATGGCAGGAGATGATGATGATGAACCACCTGGGCACAAGAGGATCAGAGGTTGGCTGGGAAATCAACAGGAAACACAAGGAGTAGTTGTAGTTGTGTGGAGGTCAGAGATCGTTAAGCATTAGTAGCAGAACAAGCAGATCTGACAAAGCCTTGGGGAGGAAAGCCAGGGTTATATGCAGTTGAAGTGATGAACTGATGGAAGGCAGGTGTGCTGAAGAATGGCAGGTGTGCTTCATCTGTGATTATCCAGGAGGGACCAGGGGGAGGTGTGCCACGCCCACACACACAAACACAGATCAACAAGGAGAGACTGACATGATAACACAAAAGAAATACAAGGATGGGAAAACAAGGGGGAACACAGGGGAATCAACAGGGAATCGTGACAGTACCCCACCCTCAGCGGGCACCTCCAGGTGGCCTACCACCAGGCTTGTCAGGATGCCACTTACTAGAAGTCCCGGATTAGAGAGGGATCTAAAATAGCTGACGAGAAACCCAGCTCCTCTCCTCTGGGCCCATATCCCTCCCAGTCAACCAAGTATTGGAAGCCCCGGCCCCTCAGGCGCACATCCAGCAGCTGCCCGGACTGTAAAAAGGCAGGATGGTCATCCAAGAAATCCAGGCGGAGTGGCGGGAGGAATGGCTGGCGGGCATAATGGGCTGACAGAGACGGAGGCTTCAGTAGGGACCACATATGAAAAAGTTGGATGAATTTTTTCATAAGACTGTTGGCAGCTTGGAGCTGCACAACAGAGGGATTAATGACACTGTCAGCCTCGTAGGGACCAATGTAACTTGTAGGGGAGAGCTTCCTAGAATCCGTCTTTTAACGGAATGTCGCTCTGAGAACAGAGCCAAACTTTCCTGACCTGGTTGATAACTGGGGGCTGGTGTTCGAAGGCGGTCGGCATAACGGCGATTGCGGTCTCCAGAGCAGAGTAGAGCAGAGCGAACGCATCCCTCCAAACCCTACGACACGGCGAAGAAGATGGGCCTGGACTGAGAGAACAACAACCTCACCTTCTTGGGCAGGAAACAGCGGTGGTAAGTAACGCTTGAGAGCATTCCAAATGAGGTCCATTTTACCTGTGGCTGCACTTTTATTGTGAAGTTGTGAGCATATTCAATCCAGGGAAGATGGACACTCCAAGAAGTGGGGTTCCTGGCAGACACTACAACGTGAGAGCTGCCTCCAAGTCCCTGGTTGGGTCGTTGTGCATTGCCCATTGGTCTGTGGATGAAAACCAGAAGACAAACTCACAGGCGCTCCAAGGGCCTGACAGAATGCCCTCAAACCTTGGGGAGAGAGGTGAACTGGGGACCACGGTCCAGAGACAATGTCCAAGGGAATGACAGTGAAGTCGAAAAACATGAACACCAGGAGTTCCCGGCTGTCTCAAGGGCAGAAGGAAGTTTAGGAAGAGCCACAAAAATGCACAGCCTTAGAAAACCTATCCACAACGGTCAGGATGACAGTTTTACCTTGCGAAGGAGGCAGTCCAAGTAACAAAATCCTATTGCAATAACGATTCAGTGAGACCAGGTGGACCCTGGAACAGATAAAGGACAGCAGTAGACCAGCAGGTTGGAATTTTTGTGTGATTGCTACCTTCCCCCTAACACACACGATGGGTTGACAAGTCAGGAAACAATATGCCAGACCTGTCTGTGACCATGGTGTGACCACCAAAAAAATACTATTTGCAGGGAGTGACACTGGGTGCGACTGATCCCAGGATCTTAAACAAGCTGGAAATCAGGACTAGTGTTGCCTGGAGGACTTTGAGAGCTGTACTGCATCTGTGGACAAAGAGCGGGTTTTAGGCTGGACCTATAGGAATAGGGTCTTGGTTGGTGTTGCTGGAGCCACCTTTTACAGCATCCTCTATGTGAGGTCAGCCAGCTGCTACCACACAGGATGGAGGCAGGGATGGTGGGTGGATGGAGCGATGGGACTTCTTTCAGACTGAAACTGGCCGGGAGAGAGCATCGGACTTGTTGTTACTGGATCCAGAGACGATAGGTTAGAGGTGAGATTAAATCGACCAAAGAATAATGCCCACCCGGCCTAGCTGAAAGTTGAGGCGTTTGGCTGTTTGAATATAGGACAAGATTCTTATGATCGGTCCATTAGCAATAAATGGCTGCTCTGCCCTCCAACCAGTGTCTCCATTCCTCCAAGGCCAGTTTTAACAGCAAGAAGCTCGTGATTACCATAATATCATGGTTATTCGCTCGGCAGGTGACAGCCGACGGAGAGAAGAAGGCAGACTGGGGTGCCCAACTTCTGATCCAGAAGCAACCACGTTGAGAGAAGGACTGCTCCTACCCCTGTATCAGAAGCGTCCCACTTCTGGCCAACAAACTGGCGTGAGCCCAGGTCTGGAGTGGATGAGGATTGGCGCCGAGGGTGAAAGCGATCTCTTGAGATCACTGAAAGCAGCTTCAGCTTCTGGAGTCAGGAAAAGAGAGGGATTGGGGATGTGAGTTTGGAAGGGGAGCATGCTAACGCGACCATAGTCTCTGATGAATCGGCGATAGAAGTTGGCAAAACCAAGGAACTGTTGAAGCTGTTTACGGAAGTTGGTCTGGAGCCACTCCACAGCAGCTTGACATGTCTTGGTTGGAGTCTGTCTTCACTTGCCCGCTCTCGATAATGTATCCCAGGAAAGCCACTGAAGACACATGGAACTCGCTCTTCCTCAGCCTTCACAGAGACAGCTTGTTTGTCCCAGAGTCTCTGGAGGACTTGTCTCGACATGCTGAGACGTGTTCCTCTATACTCCTAGAGAAGATGAGAATGTCATCCAAACTGGCGAAGACTGATCTCGATTGGAGAAAATCATGGAGGACCATCTATTAACTAAGGAGAAACCCCTGGAAAACAGCAGGAATATTGGAGTGAGACCGAAAGGGCATTACCATGTATTCAAAGTGGCCTAGGGGAGTGTTGAAGCCTGTCTTCCATTATTCGTCTCCTTCTCTGATCCTGACAAGGTGTTAAGCATTCCATGGGTCCAATTTGGAGAAGATGGTGGCTCCTGTTAAAGACTCAAAATGCAAGAACTGATTAAGGGCAAAGGATATTTGTTCCTTATGGTGAGTGCTGTTAAGTCCTTGTTGAGTCAATGCAATAGCCATAGAGTCTTGGTTCCTTTCTTGGATACAAAGAAGAGCCCAGCACCCTAGAGGAGAAAGAGGAGGGCAAACGTATGATTCCCAAGCTCTGAGTCATGAATGTATTTTTTCCATAGTCTCTCTCTCTGGACGAGACAGGATTATACAGTCTAGACTAGGGGAGGGCAGAGGAGCACCTGGGAGAGATCAATGGCACAGTCATTGGGACGATGAGGAGGCAGAGATAGAGCTCGTTGTTTACTGACAAACTTCTCCTAAGGTCATGGTAGACATGAAGGAATGGTTGTCAAATCAGGAGGCTCCAGGAGCAGAGGGGAGACTCCATTTTAACAGGTGTGAGACAGACTGCAGACACGAAGCATGGCAAAATGAGCTCCAACTCACCACTTTTCCCGCTGACCAGTCTAAATGTGTGGATTGTGCTTTTTAGAAGCCAGCTAGCAAATCCAAGGACTATGGGGGCCCAGTGGAGAAGGCAACACATGGGAACTGGAATGGTTTCACGATGGTTACCAGAGAGTAGGAGATGAAGGAACTCCTGTGCGAAGTGAGTTGTACCTGAGCGAGAAAGTTTTCCATTAAGAGCTTTAGCATCCAGCAGGAGTGGAGAGTGGCTCAACCCAGAATGCCAGCTTGAGCTACCAGGTTGGAATCAAGCAAGTTCTCATCTGCCCCTGAATCCACTGAGGGCGAGGAGGGAGAGAGTCTGAGAGTTAATCATAATGAGTGACATCTAGATTGAGAATACGAGTCCGAGAGTAACAAAAAGAGACAGAGAAGATTAGCTTCACAGAACCCCATGATTCTGCTACTGATGAGTCTTCTCTTTTAACCGCAGGGGACAGAGAAACCAGGAAGTGTCCTGCCTGGCCACAGTAAATGTGCACACTCTAGCTCGAACTCTCTGCAGGCGTTCCCGGCTTTGGGGAGAGACGGTTCCGGCTCCAACTGCATGGGTTCCTCTTCAGAGCTGGAAGGGTTACTGGTGGCCAAAGCTGGATCAATGGGCGGTCAGCATGGAACCCACCCTGGGAAAAGGTCTCTGCGGGTACAGGAGACTGAGGAGGAGGATCCAGAGGACAGGACGGCCAACTTTCTCCCTACTACGCTCTCGCAGGCGATTATTCAGCCTAATGGCTAAGGCAATTCAGTTATCCAGACTGTCGGGACCTTCATCTCTGGCAGCCAACTCATCCCCAACTGCTTCACTTAACCGCCTGCTAAGAAAAACCCTGGAGTGCCTCATCATTCCAGCCTAACTCTATTCTGCAACTGTTCTGAACTCAACCGAATACTTTCGGCTACACTGCGGGCGCCTTGGCGAAGAGGACAATAGACGCTGACTGGCAGCTTTGCAACTTTAACGGAGTGGTCAAAAACCTTTTCATCTCTGTCCACAAAACTGGCACTAGGGAAGAGTTAATCAACGGGGACTCATTCCAAACAGCAGCATCTCCTTGAAGCTCTAGCTTCCCTGTTCTAGCAACTTCCAACAATGAAAGCAATCTTGTGGACTTATCTGTAGTAAGTAAGGTCTGTGGCTGTAGATCAAATACGAGGGAGCACTGAAGCAAAAAAAGACTGGGACAAGACCCCAGATCTACCATCTATAGCTTCAGGTGCTGGGACATTGGACTCTTGAGTCTGGACCAGATTGGTGAGTCATAGCTGGAAGGAAAATTGGGCTAGGAGGAATAGAGAAGGCTGGGATTAGCTGGAACTGGATTGGGTTTGAGGGGCAGAGATCTAACCTGGTTCCTCAATTCTAGGACACAGTAGCTTGGTCAAACCTCTCAAAGTCTCCACTTTACTTCCCGAAGAACGCATGGTCATGTTTGGCCAACGAGGGTTCCTCCTGGGGAGGAGAGAGAGCTTGGCGGAGCTCCGAGGAGGCTTGAAGAAGCTTTCATCCGAGACCGCTTGGGTCAAAGTTCTGGTCAGATCAGTTCTGTCATGTTAACACAGGTGCTGGACCCAAAATGCAGTCTCAGACAAGGCTGGCAAAAGTAGAATTTATTTGGGATGTGTGACGAAAAGGGGAAGGTCCAGAATGAGGTGGAAGGAATGGCTGAGGGTATTAGAAGCAGTGGGCGGATTAGGACGGGTGAGTGGCACGGAATGTGGACTGTCCGGGGATGATCGGTGGAGAGCAGGCAAGCAGGAATATGGCAGGAGATGATGATGATGAACCTGGGCACAAGAGGATCAGAAGAGGTCAGAGATTGGTTGGGAAATCAACAGGAAACACAAGGAGTAGTTGTAGTTGTGGAGGTCCGAATGTAAACTACCAAGTAGCAGAACAAACGATCTGACAAAGCGCGGGAGGAAAGCCAGGGTTATATGCAGTTGAAGTGATGAACTGATGGAAGGCAGGTGTGCTGAAGAATGGCAGGTGTGCTTCATCTGTGATTATCCAGGAGGGACCAGGGAGGTGTGCCACGCCCACACACACAAACACAGATCAACAAGGAGAGACTGACATGATAACACAAGAAATACAAGGATGGCGAAAACAAGGGGAACACAGGGAATCAACAGGGAATCGTGACAACCTCACCTTTTAATTCTGTACTGAGGTCAAACCAACAAGCTCTGATCATAAGAGGTTCCTGACCTCTGACTGATTTATTCCTCTATAAGCTCATTGATAGAGGAGGGTGTCTGACCATGTAGATCTCTAACAGTCATCACAACTATCTTCAGCTGGATTCTTTATTAATGAGGAGACAGTGAAAATAAACTAGACAGGTGTCTTCAGGGACCTGGTCAGAGACCCTCTGGTTCAGTTCAACATTCAATGTCTTTATTGTCTTTATACTGACAGACAACAATACATCAAGAAAATGATTCTCCTGAGATTTAAAAAAATACATTCATACAACAAAATATACACAGTACATGAGAGGAAAATAAATACAGTAGAGCACAAGGTGAAAACACAATGAGGTAGTGCAAATGACAGTGAGTCAATGGTAAGCACTTAGCAGCAGTGGTTATAGAGCCAGAAGTTATGGAGTTATCAGGATGTGTTTAGAAGTTGAACAGCTGTGAGGAAGAAGCTGTTTTCAGTCTTGTGGTTTGTGTCTACATTGTCCTGTGTCTCCTACCTGAGGGGAGGAGTGTAAAGATGTGGTGGGCAGAGTGTGTTGGTCACAGGTGATGTTTGCTGTCCTGCTGTGACTTCAGGACAAGTAAATGTCCTCAGTACCAGGAAGTTGAGTCCTGATGATGTGTTGGTCCGTCTTAATAGCGCTCTCTCTCTCCTGGTGCAGCTAGTAAAGCAGACTGTGATGTAGTACACTATCACACTCTCTGCTCTGCATCTGTAAAAGTTCACAAGAAGGCTCTGGGGCAGTCTCACTGCTCTGAGCTTCCTCAGAAAACACAACCGTTGTTCTGCCTTGCTGATGACAGTGGAAGTGTGTGCAGTCATCATGACCTGAGTCACACAACAAAAGAGAAACACACCAGGATAAATGTTGTAAGTGTGACTTTGTTAGTCAAACTGAACCAAATTTCACTTAGACTAACTCAAAATAAAATGCCAATTAAAAAGTAAGGACAGTGCCCAACACTGACAACTATCCATCCATCCATTATCTACCGCTTATCCTCATAGGGTCACAGGGGGGCTGGAGTCTATCCCAGCTGTCTTAGGGCGGAAGGCAGGGTACACCCTGGACAAGTCGCCACCTCATCGCAGGACACATAGAGACAGACAACCACTCACAAATTAGCCAATGATGGATGGATAATAACTCCTCGTAAAGCTAAACCACCAACAAAAAGAAAGCAACTTCTGCATCAGTTTTCAGTTCCTTCAGATGCCTCAGTGTCTCAGTGACATACGGTCAGGGGAAGTGAGGCAGTACCTCACCTGCCATCTGATCTGTGTTAAAGATGCATTTTCAGTATGACTCTACACGTTTTTGACTTTGACTAGAATTTGATTAAGTAAAAATCGCCAAATTTGAGTATTTCGCTATCAAATACAAGGCAGAAATCACGGGTGAGGCAGTGGAGAGCTATGCCTCATATCTGACTGCGTGATCCAATACAAATCGGATCGCATGACACATGCCCATTTCTGTTCCTCAGTATAGCCGCCAATATGAAGTTTACAGAAATATATGTTATACAGCATGACTCTCTACAGTCTGTGTAATATCTTTAATGTATGTGTGAAAGAATTGTTCCTGCTATAATAAAGTGCAGAGAAAAGTCAGCAGGTGAGGCAGGCAGTACTCTGCCACACCTCAAGGGGGCGTATGTGAACTGACAGGTGCTTTCTAGCTGCTTGGCTGGCTTTAACAGATGGTATAGAGCTCCGGTAGTTGTCGTAATGCTATCCCGGCATGCATCTGTCAAAACCAAAACACCAGCATATTGGCAGAAAGGCGCTCTGTTTAAACTAATGCCAGGGATCTCGCCGCTTGCAGTTAAACGCCCATAAACATTTCTTGGAGATATGGTGGATTTTTCCGGCGGCACCAGGCATGTGGGCTTGGGATCTGCTGACGTGGCTTGGCACCCAACTTCCACCTTGGGCAGATTGGGTGTGGAGGCTGGCAATGGAGTGTGCAGGTAAGTTAGCAGCATTCGCTCTGTCAATAGGTTAACTTGAGTGATGGCGGAGGTTTTGAAATCTTCCTGCTGAGAGGACAAGGTGGCGAAATCTCTCCTCAGTGTGGCTGCCAGATCCTCCCGCTCAGCTAACTTATTGCTATGTGAGCTAATGAGCTCCTTGAGCTGGCTAAAGTTGGCTGGGTTCATTGTTATGGCCAGTTCATTCTGTCAGAACTCATACGGCATGTGAAACCAATTGCAGACTCAGCAAATGTGCTTCATCAAAAACAAAAGTTTTTATTAATAACAAAAAAATCAGTTGATTACACAAGCACTGAAAAAAAACTGACTGCTTTAATACTGACTAATTGGAAAATAAAACGCTTCTCTAGAAAGGATGACACTCAACTGACTATAATACAACTAAGGAGCGCTTCTCTCAGAAGATTACCAACTCAAAAACCAGACTGAGCTAAGCGACAAACAAAAGGCGCTTCACAAGGAAGGATAAGCCGGCTGAAAACAAACAAAACTGACTGGTACTGAGGCTATAAATCTAACAACTGAAAATCACTCTAAAGAGGAAAAGGAAAAACTGAAACATAAACTGAAAATCACTCACAAAAGCTGAGGAAACAACACTATAAAGTACAAACAAAACACTGACTACACTCACTCTACAAACAGACTACAAACAAAGTGACACAAGAACAAGCTCACAGGCCTCATGGCTACACAGATATGACTGGTACTATGTAAGATGAGGAACAATACGCACTTTTACAGGACTGGGGAAACACAGTGCAATGGGGAAAAGGGGCGAGGCAGAAAATCACCAGACGTGGGAAACAGGAGGGCAGGGAAGTGACGTGGCTGAAAACAAGAACAGTTACTTCCAGAATAAAACAGGACATGACAATAAATAATAAACACAAGACAAAAAAACATACCTCACCTCACTGGGGACAATTTGTGACATTAAAAACATCAGTTTTGATTTTTAATTTAGACACAAAGGAAGCTCCGTACCATTTTCCAGCACATGGTGTCACAAACAGACATTTGGCTTCAGAAAATACACGCTGATGTAAGCATTCCTCACCACCACCAGCCACCACCGATATAAACACATCAATAAAGCCCTTGTCAAACGACAAAGGGATACATTTATTATTATTTCACTTTTTCTGCTGCTTCTGGGGGAAATCAGCAAGTTAGTTTTATTGCCAGATTGTCCACTTTCCTAAACAGAAGAGCTCTGGAAATCTTATCAGGAGCTCTGGTGCAGTGTCACTATGATAATGCTTATTCCTCTTGGTATTCTGCCATCCTCAAAACACTCAAAACTAGGCCCCAGTCTGTTCAAAATAATACTTAAATTGCACCCCAGAACTCATCTCCTCCCAGAACATTTTGACAGCCTGAAATGGCTCAGAGTTGAGGAGCGTGTGACAAATTAAATTGAGTATGGTCCACAGGATTTTAAATAATGCTGTCCCAGACTATTTGAAGAGTTATTTTACTAAAGTCAGTGATATAGATAAATCTAGTTCATGTCAGATTTAAGAGAAATATGGGTCTAAATACTTTTAGATACACAGCATGCATGGCATGGAATGGCTTGCTCTTCATTCATGAAGAGCATGAGTTCACTTAGGCCTGCTTCCTTTAAAACTGCCCTCAAGGGTTAGTTAAGAGGGACTTCTTAGCAAGAGATTGAAGATTGTTGTTGTTGTTTTTAATAGCTGTGTATTTGTATATTTTTAATATCGTTAATTTTATAGTTTATAATTGCTAGTGTATTTTGAAATATGTCCCTCCCATCCTAATTTCTCTGTGTGGAGGCACACCCACACATTCCGCTTATGGACATCATGCACATAAAATACACCCAGAGACATGCACGGACACACACACTCACTCACTAAAGGGACCACAATGGAAATAAGCTGTTGGCTTTTTGTGTTTTTATCCCTTTGGCAGAAGTTGTGTCGATTTATGTTTTCATGTTTAAACATTTGTCTGTTGTCAATAAAAGTATCAATCAATCAATGTGTGTGTGTGTGTGTGTGTGTCCTCAGTGAAGTGTATCAGTCTCTGCAGTAGCTTCCAGCTGCAGCAGTCAGTTCAGTTTCTGTTCAGGAGGTTTTTGTACGATGATTTTTCACTGTGTGAACACAGCTTGACTGTTGATAGCATGATAACTCTGACAGTAGTAAACTGCTGCATCTTCAGTCTGGACTCCACTGATGGTCAGAGTGAAGTCAGAGTTTGATCCACTGCCTGTAAAACGATCTGGAATCCCCGATGCTCGACTGCTAGTATAGTAAATAAGTAGTTTAGGAGTTCCTCCATCTCTCTGTTGGTACCAGTGTAGATAGTTAGAGTTATAAACATCCTGACTGGTCCTACATGTGATGGAGACGGAGCCTCCCAGAGCAGAGCTCACTGCTCCAGGCTGAGTCACTGTGACCTGGCCTCTGGACTCTGAGGATACAGAGACAAAAACATAAAGCAGCGTCATGGTTTTGTCGGCTTCATTTCAGAGGGACGGATGTTCATAGAGGAGAGGAGTTTGATTCTCTGGACTTTACCCTGTAGAAGCAGCAGCAGAGGACAGTCCAGATGAGGACGGAGATCAAAGTCATGTTTTTGATGAGGACCATTTCTGTGTCTTCTGTTGTCATGAAGGACAGCTGTCAGTCATCCAGTGTTCAACTCTCAGGACTATAAAGTCTCCCAGAGCACTGGAGCATGGTGCTGCTGATGCAAAGTGGCTCTCTATGGAAATGCTCTGACTGACTCCAACAGGGACTTGGATTACTCTGATGATGCTGTTTATCAATGGATCAATCACTTCATCACACTATTGATCAGGAATGTGTCAGTGATCATCAGGATGAGTCTTTGGTTTGAGTTTGATGGAAAGATTATCTTCAAAAATATTTTGTGAATTCACTGTAATTCACCACATCATGAAAAAAGTTATTGTGGTACATTTTTTACAATGTAAATTAAATAACTATTAATGATAAATATTTAGAATTGGTCAGTTTTATTTTTTTTGACTCCTTTAATAGCCAAAAATGTACAAATATTATCCTTAAATGTCATAGTTGTTAAACTGAATGCAGTATTTTTTCAGTTATTTGAAATTTGATGTACTAACAAATATTGAAGGATTCAGTGTTGTTAACCTGGTGACCATTCACCCCCGTGAATTATCTTGTTACACAAAACATTCAAAAACATTCAACTAAGGTTTACTCTTCATGTTTGTTTTCAAGATTAATCATTCTAGTTAGAATATTAAAATGGACCACTAATTTTTAGTTTTACTGTTTCATGTGCACTGGTATGACTGGGAATCTTTTCTCTAGACTGGTGACTTTAAATCTTTTCCACAGATTTATAAAGACTCCATGTGTTTGAAGATGTATTGTGCTAGTCAACAATATTTATTTGAATGTGTTATGAATAAAGCCTGACTGAATGAAGACAACAAACACATGTAATCATTGATCAGGTTTCAGCTGGAAACAAGAAGGACTTCAATAGTTGAAACAACAAAAGCCTCACAATCTCCATCTTTAGTGTGATATTTATAATTATGACATGCAGAATGTTTAGAAATAGATTTCTAGTTTAAACTTTGTATCTGTAGAGCTGAAACCCTCATGGTTCAGCAGTGATGCCTGTCTGTTTCTATGGTTACTGAGCTCAGAGAGGGAAGTGAAACTTTTCAGATCAGTTTCATCCAACCTGAGGAAGAACAACCGAACCAGGAGCCTCTTCTGCTGCCACCTCATATGAACTTTATTCATGTCTCTCTCTGCAGTGGGTCCAGTCGTCCCCCACCCTGACGGTGCTGCAATCCTCCAGTGAGGAGCTGCAGCAGGGGAAGGCCATGCTCACGTGCCTGGCCAACAAGGGCTTCCCCTCAGACTGGAGTCTGGCCTGGAAGGTGGTCCCCAGCAGCATCAGCTGGGAGGAGAGCAGGAGCCCCGGGGTGCTGGAGAAGGACGGCCACTACAGCTGGAGCAGCACCCTGACGCTCCCTGCAGACCAGTGGAGGAAGGTGGACTCTGTGACCTGTGAGGCCACCCAGGGCTCCCCAGACTCCACTCTCAGAGACACTGATGAGAGACCAGTGTTCCCAGTCCTGACCTGACTCACTGGTACTCTGATACTGGTTTCTCTCTGCTACTGCTCTCAGTCTGCAATACTCTCTCCCTCTCTCTCTCCTGCTTGTTTAGATGATCTCAACATTTTTAAAAACAATAAAGAAATCATCATGTGTATTATAAATGTCTTTTGACTTCCCTTCTTTAACATATATATTATATTTTAGTAGCATAATTATTGTATACTCTATTATTAGATTAATTCACAAAAGTCCAAACAGTAACATGTTTTCCAGATTGCTTTTCAACATGAATACTCCTATATTGTCATTATAATATTTTCTACATATATTCCACTTACATGGATAACATAACTCATGGTAATATTATTTCCATGGTAAAAATCACAAAGCTCTCTCTTTCTTAATATTTACCCTTGATGAAAATCCAAAAGTTACTTTCATGCGTCATGTAAAGAATGAACAAAGGTCCCAGGACCTGTGCTCCATGCATTCACCAATCAGCTCACCATGGTTTTCACCAGCATCTTCAACCTCTTCCTGACACTTTCGCTGTTGTTCCCACTTACCTAAAAGCTACAATTATAGTGCCTGTCCCCAAGAAAAAAGACTGTGGATGCCCTAAATGACTTCTGTGTCATCACTCTCACACCAGTGATAGCAACACTCTTTGAGAGATTGATCTTGGACATTATGAAGTGAACTGAACCAGTATCAGTTGATGCAAAATTCTGAAGCGTTCCTTCTTTTAGGGAGCAGGTCGTTCCCTAAACCCAAGGGTTGAGGTTTGATCACCCGTTCCTACTGTCTACATGTTGTGTCCTTGAGTGAGACACTTATTCCCAGCTTGCTCCCTGGTGCTTTGTATAGCAGCCCCTCCCTGCTTCTAACACCTCCTACTAAATTTACTGACATTCACATCCACATTCCTTACTTTTTAGGTCATGATGACTGCACACACTTCTACTGCCATCAGCAAGGCAGAACAATGGTTGTGTTTTCTGAGGAAGCTCAGAGCAGTGAGACTGCCCCCAGAGGCCTTCTTGTGAACTTTACAGATGCAGAGCAGAGAGTGTGATAGTGTACTACATCACAGTCTGCTTTACTAGCTGCACCAGGAGAGAGAGTGTCATTAAAGGTCACCTATTATGCAAAAATCACTTTATTAAGGTAGTATAACAGTAGTATGTGTCCCCATAGCCTGTGAATGAGGCCCCAGGAGTGAAAAAGTCTGTCACCCTCTTCCCTGCTTGCTGCTCTTCTTTGCCAGTGTGTGCTGAAACAGGTGAGTTGAACATTTTTCCGCTTATGACATCAAGAGCAGGGATGCCCCTCCCTCCAGTAGAGGACACTGCCTTTGAGCCAGCCTCCCCCCCAGATAGACAATCCTCCTCTAAAGTTACCAAGCGGCTGCCATTGTTTCTCCTCGCTATCTTTCACAAACAAACCTGACAAAGTTAGGAGCAAAGCACGGCAGCTGCTCTGTGTGCTGGCTGATTCAATGAACACAGGAAGCTATTTTTACTCTGTTTGTCCACTGAAGACCCAGTGGATCTAGATTTTTTAGCTGGAAATGTAGCAAGAGAGCTTCCCAAAGTTTAGCATGCGTACGCTCATCATCTCATAAAGCAGGCTTCTCTAACCAGCTGAAGATGAAGCATGGATCAGCACCAACAGTCTGGGACAACAAACAACAAGCATAGAGCTGTAAGTTATTTCATTTGTGTTGCTGTACTGTGTAGCTCTACTGAGCGTGATGGCCTGTAAACATGTCTCTGTAACGTTAACACTGCAGCTACCGGAGCTACCCTCCGCAGTGTAAACATGCCCCTGTAATGCTAGCACTGCTGCTACTCTCCAGGACATGTTTACAGGCCGTCACGCTAAGTAGAGCTACACAGTAAGGCAACACAAAATGGATTAACTTACAGCTTCCATGTCTGTAGTGTCCAGGACAGTTTGTATCGATCCATGCTTCAACATGTGTAGCCCAGCATAATATGTATGGGCCCATGTTTGCAAAGCAGTTCTCCAGAGCTCAGCTAACCGTGCTCCAGAGGGCTGCTTTGCTAACATTTGTGTCCTTGAGTAATTAATATCAGGAGAGAATCAACATGAGCTCTGTGAGCACAAGGCTCATTTGAAGCTAATGTTATATACACTTATTTGTAATGTGGGTGACTCTGACTACTGTTAATGGTTGTAAAGGTGAAGGGGCGTGGTCAGACACAGCTCAGGAAAATTTAAAGGCACAGACACAGAAACAGTCTGTTCTCAGCAGAGCTCAATACAGTGATTTTTAACTGGCTGGAATTCAGGACCAGGGCTGATACACTTTTGCCCTATTCGCACAGGATTAGTATTACCTGTGGACTTTTGGTGATTTGTAATACTTGCGGAGGATGCCTGAGATCTTAATCCCGTGCGAATGCCCTATGTCTGTATTTCGAGAAGGAAAAAATTCTGCCGCAAATTACCTACTATATTTCGCCAAACACAGATGTCCGGGAGTCCCGTGCGAATCTGCACCTCGGTGTTTGTAATTGTAAATGCGTGCCTTTTCTATGTCTTGCAGCTTGAATAATAGTTCAGGTTGCGGTAGAAATTTTGATAAGCAGTTCTGACATCTTATCTAAACTTAATTATAAGCTCTGAATATACTTCTCCAACTGCGTAATATGTGCAGGTGTTGTGCCACAGTAAGCACCCTGCCCTGAAATGCACCCCTTTGCCCTCCAGCCTTGTGAAACACAAGTCAAAGACATTCAACTTGCTCAAAAAAATCCATTTAATTCATTTAGTAATTATGGCTGGGGTAGGCTATATTTCCATGGAAACATACAGAAAGTTGTTGGTTTGCGTTCGCTGTCATCTGTTTTTTGTGTTGAGAAGAACATCTGTTATTTTCTCTCTAGAGGACTTTTAAAGACTTCAATCAACCGATGTTCTTCTCTTCTATCTCCCTCACAAATAATTAAATCGTAAAATAATATTTTCCCCTGCGTTATTCTGCAATATTAGGGCGAATTGCGAGGGGGTGCATTTCATGGCAGGGGCGCTTCACCTGCACCGGAGAGACTGTCGGTGAGCCTCTCCGATCTCTTCGGGCACATGAAATATTTTTTAACTGTTTGTCACTCCATCAAGGGAAAACAGAGACGACTGCGATTGGTCCTCTAAAAACATCACAACACCGGTCATAATGTCAGTAAAACGTAGTGATTTACGGACTTTGCTTATCCCGTGCGAATGCACTGCAAGAAACAGAGGTGGGGTGGTAATTTGCAAATTACCAGACATCCCCAGGTAATAATAATCCCGTGCGAATAGGGCATTTGAATACAGTATAGTTGGACGTCTGAGACCTCCTCTATAAATTTCCCGAGAAAGTGCATAATATGTGATCTTTAAAAGGCGAGGTGACTGTGAGGTTTGACTTTTGATCGTTGGGAGTCACTCCAGCTAGAAATAAGAGGACACTGTGGAAAGCAGAGAAGGTGAAGGAGAGACATCTACCAAGTGTGTGTGTGTGTGTGTGTGTGTGTGTCCTCAGTGAAGTGTATCAGTCTCTGCAGTAGCTTCCAGCTGCAGCAGTCAGTTCAGTTTCTGTTCAGGAGGTTTTTGTACGATGATTTTTCACTGTGTGAACAACCACTGACTGTTGATATAATGATAACTCTGACAGTAGTAAACTGCTGCATCTTCAGTCTGGACTCCACTGATGGTCAGAGTGAAGTCAGAGTTTGATCCACTGCCTGTAAAACGATCTGGAGTCCCTGATGCTTGACTGCTAGCGACGTAAATAAGTAGTTTAGGAGTTCCTCCATCTCTCTGTTGGTACCAGGCTAAATAGTGATAGTTGTTATACACATAAACATCCTGACTGGTCCTACATGTGATGGAGACGGAGCCTCCCAGAGCAGAGCTCACTGCTCCAGGCTGAGTCACTGTGACCTGGCCTCTGGACTCTGAGGATACAGAGACAAAAACATAAAGCAGCGTCATGGTTTTGTCGGCTTCATTTCAGAGGGACGGATGTTCATAGAGGAGAGGAGTTTGATTCTCTGGACTTTACCTGTGAAGCAGCAGCAGAGGACAGTCCAGATGAGGACGGAGATCAAAGTCATGTTTTTGATGAGGACCATTTCTGTGTCTTCTGTTGTCATGAAGGACAGCTGTCAGTCATCCAGTGTTCAACTCTCAGGACTATAAAGTCTCCCAGAGCACTGGAGCATGGTGCTGCTGATGCAAAGTGGCTCTCTATGGAAATGCTCTGACTGACTCCAACAGGGACTTGGATTACTCTGATGATACTATTTATCAATGGATCAATCACTTCATCACACGATTGATCAGGAATGTGTCAGTGATCATCAGGATGAGTCTTTGGTTTGAGTTTGATGGAAAGATGATCTTCAAAAATATTTTGTGAATTCACTGTAATTCACTACATCACACATTGTTGTGGGACAAATTAAATAAAATAAGACTTTTTCCTTCATCATAATCCACAGTAAAAAATGTCTCTGTAATAATAATGTCTGGTACATTCAGGAGGATTTTTTGGGCTGTTTTTTTCTGAAGAAATGTCATATTTCAATTTGTTTCACTGCAAAATAAATTCACATCACTTGTAGATGTTTTATATTTGACAAAGAAAATGTTGAAAATGTTTTAGCTTGTGAATCTGTTATAAATATATTTACCAGTGATGTCATGAACTGGGTAAACTGGGAATGTGTTTGGTGAGTTTGTTTGTGTCAAAGTCAGAGAGCCGTGTCTCTCTACAGTCAGAGGTTTTTGTGCAGGCGCCTCAAAGACTTTGTATCACTGTGGAACACGTTCGATTGGAGGAACCAGACTGGATGTTGGAAGTAAGTATAAACTTTATTATCGCAGCAGATATTTGTCCTTGTATTCTTTATGTTCAACAGTTTAGAGGAAAATATTCACCTTTCCATTTTCATGGGTGACTTTTTGACAAAGAGTTTGGACTAAGATGCAGAGTTCACTTCAGCAACAGAAATACAAAACCTCTTGTTACAAAAGTAAAATATTCAACTAGAGCAAAACTAATTGTTGACATCTTTAATGTTAAAGTTGCATCATGAGTGTTTGTAGCTTTAGTTCAGTCTGTCAGTCAGAGAGCAGTGTCTCTCTACAGTCAGAGGTTTTTGTACGGCTCCTCAATGACTTTGTATCACTGTGGTGGACTTTTGGTGGAGGAACCAGACTGGATGTTGGAAGTAAGTTTCTGCACAAAAATACTACATATAAAAACCATAAAGTGATGTTTTGATTATTTTTTTTTTGCACGTTCCAGGCAGATCATTATATGTTGTTTTATTTCTAACAGTTGTAGTATTCATGTTTTTATTCCTCCTCCTTCATCATGGAGAATAACTCAGAGCTTTTCCAAACTTCTTCATATTTTTCATTCTTGTTGTGTTGAAGTTTAAATTTAAATATTGAAAAGATAATACTGCAGACCTCTAGATTTTCTTGTTTACCACCTCCATTCTGTGTAAAAACATTTTAAAAATCAAATACAATTGAATTGGATTGAAGATAAAGATCTTTATTTGAAAAAGTGCCATATTTTTAATGTTTTGAAAATCTTTTAAACAATTTAAATGATGACTGAAATCCACATAAAAAACATTTGATTGTGCTCATTTCCTTTTCTGTATTTCTTTATGTTCCCATTAAATACTTTACAGTAATTTATACTTAATGTTTTGTGTGTTAAGATGATGTTTTAGTATTCTTAGACCTCCTAAGGTTTTAGTGTTTTTAAACTTTACTGATGTTTTATTTCCAGTGTAGTTTGATATATTTCAGGTCAGTGTGTTTGATGATTCTCTCTGTGCTGATATGCATGAGAGGCTTCTTAAAGGGAAGTGAAACAATGTGTGAGTGAGTGACTGGTGGAGCAGAAAAAGCATCTGACAGAAACTCCTTAAAGGAGAAAATCATCTCTCACACAGTCAAGGTGTCTCAGTGTCTGCTGGTAGATTGACAGCTCTGTGGTCCCTGTCCTCTAAGCTGATTGGTGTCTCCTAGGTGAAGTCCCTCCCACCCTGACGGTGCTGCAATCCTCCAGTGAGGAGCTGCAGCAGGGGAAGGCCACGCTCATGTGCCTGGCCAACAAGGGCTTCCCCTCAGACTGGAGTCTGGCCTGGAAGGTGGTCCCCAGCAGCATCAGCTGGGAGGAGAGCAGGAGCCCCGGGGTGCTGGAGAAGGACGGCCACTACAGCTGGAGCAGCACCCTGACGCTCCCTGCAGACCAGTGGAGGAAGGTGGACTCTGTGACCTGTGAGGCCACCCAGGGCTCCCAGACTCCACTCTCAGAGACACTGATGAGAGACCAGTGTTCCCAGTCCTGACCTGACTCACTGGTACTCTGATACTGGTTTCACTCTGCTACTGCTCTCAGTCTGCAATACTCTCTCTCTCTCTCTCTCTCTCCTGCTTGTTTTGATGATCTCAACATTTTAAAACAATAAAGAAATCATCATGTGTATTATAACTGTCTTTTGACTTCCTTTCTTTAACATATATATCATATTGTAGTGGCATAATTATTGTATACTCTATTATTAGATTAATTCACAAAAGTCCAAACAGTAACATGTTTTCCAGATTGCTTTTCAACATGAATACTCCTCTATTGTCATTATAATATTTTCTACATATATTCACTTACATGGATAACATTACTCATGGTAATATTATTTCCATGGTAAATCACAAAGCTCTCTCTTTCTTAATATTTACCCTTGATGAAAATCCAAAAGTTATTTTCATGCGCCATGTAAAGAATGAACAAAGGTCCCAGGACCTGTGCTCCATGCATTCACCAATCAGCTCACCATGGTTTCACCAGCATCTTCAACCTCTTCCTGACACTCACTGTTGTTCCCACTTACGTAAAAGCTACAATTATAGTGCCTGTCCCCAAGAAAAAGAGACTGTGGATGCCCTAAATGACTTCTGTGTCATCACTCTCACACCAGTGATAGCAACACTCTTTGAGAGATTGATCTTGGACATTATGAAGTGAACTGAACCAGTATCAGTTGATGCAAATTCTGAAGCGTTCCTTCTTTTTAGGGGCAGGTCGTTCCTAAACCCAAGGGTTGAGGGTTTGATCACCCGCTCCTACTGTCTACATGTTGTGTCCTTGAGTGAGACACTTTATTCCCAGCTTGCTCCCTGGTGCTTTGTATAGCAGCCCTCCCTGCTTCTAACACCTCCTCCTAAATTTACTGACATTCACACCACATTTCCTTACTTTTTATGTCATGATGAATGCACACACTTCCACTGCCATCAGCAAGGCAGAACAACGGTTGTGTTTTCTGAGGAAGCTCAGAGCAGTGAGACTGCCCCAGAGCCTTCTTATGAACTTTTACAGATGCAGAGCAGAGAGTGTGATAGTGTACTACATCACAGTCTGCTTTACTAGCTGCACCAGGAGAGAGAGAGAGAGCGTCATTAAGACGGACCAACACATCATCAGGACTCAACTTCCTGGTACTGAGGACATTTACTTGTCCTGAAGTCACAGCAGGACAGCAAACATCACCTGTGACCAACACACTCTGCCCACCACATCTTTACACTCCTCCCCTCAGGTAGGAGACACAGGACAATGTAGACACAAACCACAAGACTGAAAAACAGCTTCTTCCTCACAGCTGTTCAACTTCTAAACACATCCTGATAACTCCATAACTTCTGGCTCTATAACCACTGCTGCTAAGTGCTTACCATTGACTCACTGTCATTTGCACTACCTCATTGTGTTTTCACCTTGTGCTCTACTGTATTTATTTTCCTCTCATGTACTGTGTATATTTTGTTGTATTAATGTAGTTTATTTTAGATCTCATGGGGAATCACTTTCTTGATGTATTGTTGTCTGTCAGTATAAAGACAATAAAGACATTGAATGTTGAACTGAACCAGAGGGTCTCTGACCAGGTCCCTGAAGACACCTGTTTATTTTCACTGTCTCCTCATTAATAAAGAATCCAGCTGAAGATAGTTGTGATGACTGTTAGAGATCTACATGGTCAGACACCCTCCTCTATCAATGAGCTTATAGAGGAATAAATCAGTCAGAGGTCAGGAACCTCTTATGATCAGAGCTTGTTGGTTTGACCTCAGTACAGAATTAAAAGGTGAGGAGACTGTGAGGTTTGACTTTTGATCTTTGAGAGTCACTCCAGCTAGAAATAAGAGGACACTGTGGAAAGTCACTTTATTGTTGCAGATAGAGAAGATGAAGGAGAGACATCTACCAAGTGTGTGTGTGTGTGTGTCCTCAATGAAGTGTATCAGTCTCTGCAGTAGCTTCCAGCTGCAGCAGTCAGTTCAGTTTCTGTTCAGGAGGTTTTTGTACGATGATTTTTCACTGTGTGAACAACCACTGACTGTTGATATAATGTGCACTCTGACAGTAGTAAACTGCTGCATCTTCAGTCTGGACTCCACTGATGGTCAGAGTGAAGTCAGACTTTGATCCACTGCCTGTAAAACGATCTGGAGTCCCTGATGCTCGACTGCTAGCGACGTAAATAAGTAGTTTAGGAGTTCCTCCATCTCTCTGTTGGTACCAGGCTAGATAGTTAGAGTTATAAACATCCTGACTGGTCCTACATGTGATGGAGACGGAGCCTCCCAGAGCAGAGCTCACTGCTCCAGGCTGAGTCACTGTGACCTGGCCTCTGGACTCTGAGGATACAGAGACAAAAACATAAAGCAGCGTCATGGTTTTGTCGGCTTCATTTCAGAGGGACGGATGTTCATAGAGGAGAGGAGTTTGATTCTCTGGACTTTACCTGTGAAGCAGCAGCAGAGGACAGTCCAGATGAGGACGGAGATCAAAGTCATGTTTTTGATGAGGACCATTTCTGTGTCTTCTGTTGTCATGAAGGACAGCTGTCAGTCATCCAGTGTTCAACTCTCAGGACTATAAAGTCTCCCAGAGCACTGGAGCATGGTGCTGCTGATGCAAAGTGGCTCTCTATGGAAATGCTCTGACTGACTCCAACAGGGACTTGGATTACTCTGATGATGCTGTTTATCAATGGATCAATCACTTCATCACACTATTGATCAGGAATGTGTTAGTGCACTTAGGTTTTCCATTCGGAAAGATATATTTTCTTCGAATCTTTGTAGAAGTTTAACATTTCACAAAGAAAAGTTTAAAAACATTTTCATCAGTTGCCAGCTGAACTAGAAATGTGTTTGGTTTGTTTGTGTCAAAGTCAGAGAGAGGTGTCAGAGGTGCAATGTCTTTGTTTCACTGTGGTGGACTTCGTACAAAATTGGTTCAGCCACTAGTTAGGATTTAATATTTTTGTGGTTCTGCTTGAATTACAGATCGAGCATTAGATTTATTTAGATTAGATTAGTAGATTTATCTTCCTGTCCCATATGTTTTCAAGGTTCATCAGTGATGCCTGTCTGTTGCCATGGTTACTGCTCTCAGAGAGGGAAGTGAAATGTTTCAGTCTGAGGAAGAACAACCGAAAAAAGCAGCTTTTTCTGCTGCCACCTCATATGAACTTTATTAAGGTCTCTCTCTGCAGTAGATCCAGTCATCCCCACCCTGTCTGCTTTGTCAGTCTCCATATCACTTCAAGTGTAATTTTTCCTCCATGTTAATGTAATGCTGTCTACTCTGCATCTTAAACCAATAAAAACTGTAATAATAAACATTACGTCTGTTGTGTCCATAGTTATTAATAACTACTGTGATATGTTGCTGTCTTCATTGAAAACATTAATTTAGTTCAGATCAGGGTCAGATTAGAAACTCTGGTACTGCTCTCTTGTGGAATTAATGTAGAACTACAAGATAGATGGATAGAAATAATTCTCTCATATTTTGCTTGCAAATAACTTTATGTTTTCATGTCATTTACAGTTATTTACATGAATCAATATATAAAACATGTTTCTCTTATTTTGTCTCTCTCTCACTCCATCCTTCTGTGTCTCTTTTCAGGACCGATCCTTGTGTCACTCACAGGCTCTTTATTGGTTATTTATTTATGAAAATGATTTTCCTTGGGACAGAAAACATTTAACAACAATTCTCAAATATGTAGTTTTAGTTAGCTGGAATATTACCAAATCTCAGAGGAGCAGACAACACACTGACAAACAATAGTGTAACCCTGCCTCTCATGAATGACTTATTTGGTATATTTGCAACATCAGAGGTGAAAAAGGAGACAAATCCTTGCTTGTCATTTTTGTCCAAAAAGGTTGATTAGACTCAATTTGTTCTCTTTTAGATCATTTCAAAGTGGCTATCTTTCTCTTTTGAACAGTTGGTTGGACAAATATATATATATATATATATATATATATATATATATATATATATATATATATATTTGACGAAGTAGGCCTAATTTTAGGTTGCATTCACACCAAATCTGAGATTGCAACGGAAGCAGCAGTTTGAATGTGGGTAGCACAGGTGCCGAAAAGATAAATGCAGCTGCGAGCAGGGAAAATTTCAAAAATGATCATCTTTTGTTTCGAAATGGTGCGCTACCTTGCAGCCTAACACCTGATTTAGATTGAATGCAGCCTATTGTCTGTCATTTTATAAACTAAAGAATTAATAAAGACAATAATCTGCTGATTTATCATTTGTGAAAATAACTGTCAGTTGCATCAAATATATATATGTGATTTCTAGGAGACAGGGTTACTAGCCAGTATGACAAATCAGCAATGAGAAACATTTTTATCTTTAGTATGAAGGACTTGTTGGTCAGTCTGTCTGCTCTTCTTCTGTCGATCTCTCCTCCCTCACTGCTCTCTCTCCTGCTGCTGTCCATCTTTGTTGATGACGTTTTTGAAGAGTGTGAGCAGCGGCCTCTGGCTGCGCTCATCCCAGCTCTTCATGAAGCCACCGTAGCGCTTGCTGGCTGGTGGGCCTCCCCAGCGAAAGTGCTTCATCTTGTATGTGCCATCTTTCTTCTCGTGGACGTCACCCGGGAGCTGGTCCTGCTCCTCCTCTGCCACCTCCTGCACCTTCTCCTCATCCTCTGCAGCTGTCATCTTGCTGGCAAGCTCCCGTCTCCTCATCTCTCCAGGGAAAAGCTCAGCTGACTCTTCTGCCACATCATTGGAGGTGTAAACTTTGATGGGACGGCGCTTTCGTCCAACAGGTTTCCCCCAGCGGAAATGCTCCATGGAGTAGGAGCGCTTGGCCTGAGGAGAGGAGGGGAAGGAAGAGGAGGGAGATAAAAGAGAGGGGGGGGGTGGAGACTCGGGATCTGACGGAGGAGGAGGTTGGAGGTGGGCATCACCTGGGATGACGGGCATCTCTGCAGTGAGGTCGGAGCGACAGAGCTGGATGCACTCCTGCAGTAGGACAGGACAGAGATTGTGTTAAGATGTTTGCTGTAATCAGTGAACATAATAAAAATCATGTGAGGCAAGAGACTGAGAGCAGACATCATAAGGGACATCATAGGGCTGAGGCAGTGAGTCAATATTATAACATGTGTGTGTGTGTGTGTGTGGCTGGCAGGTGTGTCTTTAGGTGGGTTCACACTTAAACTGTGGTCGGTGATGCTGAAGAGCTAGCAAGAGAGCGAGCAAGATTTGACAGTGGCACCTCCTCTAAGCCTTCCTCCCCCTCCCGTCAGTGCTCCACCCAAAGCCACGTTCTTTCCATTGGGACCCATAGGCAGGGAGTATTTATAGGCCTACAGTTCCTTTTTTTGAATGCATAATGTATTGACTGCTCTCACCCAGTATAACAAAAATAAAGTGTGTCTGAACAGGGTTACCAACTGTAGCTTTAAATGTCTGGTTCCTGAATCAAACCAGGCTGAACCAGGCTAAGAACATCTCGACTCCAGCAGCTGGAGTCTTTGATAGGATCCTATCAAAGACTCATCATGAGCCTGACATCAAAAAACTCTCTCTCTCTCTGTGTGCGTGTGTGTGTGTGTGTGTGTGTGTGTGTGTGTGTGTGTATTACCATCATGCTCCTGTCAGAGTTGACCTCCTGACAGCTCGGATGATCCCAGCATTGACTGGCGGCTCCTCTGACCACGCCCACCACCGCCACAGCTACCAATAGCCACGCAGGACACATTCCTACCAGCCAATCCGAGACAGCGACTCACAGCATAGTTCATTTTGTTTTTATCATTGATCAGCTGGGGAAATAAAATCCTCCTCATTTGCACCACTGTAGATTTATTTTAGGTTATTTTGTTTGGCTTTAATTTATATTTCCAAAGCCAGATAATGGTTTTAAAAGCTATAAATATAGAGAAAAACATCTAAAATATGACAAAAAATTTCACTAATAGACCTACAACCATAACCTTCAACAATAATCATGAAATTAGATTTATTAACAACAATAACATTTTCTCAGACTGTTAATCACAGGGCCAAAGCTACGACACATTTAGCGTACAGCACAGAGACACACAAAATTATATAGTATATGTTAAAGAAAGGAAGTCAAAAGACATTTATAATCCACATGATGATTTCTTTATTGTTTTAAAATGTTGAGATCATCAAAACAAGCAAGGGAGAGAGAGAGAGACAGAGACAGAGAGAGTATTGCAGACTGAGAGCAGTAGCAGAGTGAAACCAGTATCAGAGTACCAGTGAGTCAGGTCAGGACTGGGAACACTGGTCTCTCATCAGTGTCTCTGAGAGTGGAGTCTGGGAGCCCTGGGTGGCCTCACAGGTCACAGAGTCCACCTTCCTCCACTGGTCTGCAGGGAGCGTCAGGGTGCTGCTCCAGCTGTAGTGGCCGTCCTTCTCCAGCACCCCGGGGCTCCTGCTCTCCTCCCAGCTGATGCTGCTGGGGACCACCTTCCAGGCCAGACTCCAGTCTGAGGGGAAGCCCTTGTTGGCCAGGCACATGAGCGTGGCCTTCCCCTGCTGCAGCTCCTCACTGGAGGATTGCAGAACCGTCAGGGTGGGAGGGACTTCACCTAGGAGACACCAATCAGCTTAGAGGACAGGGACCACAGAGCTGTCAATCTACCAGCAGACACTGAGACACCTTGACTGTGTGAGAGACGATTTTCTCCTTTAAGGAGTTTCTGTCAGATGCTTTTTCTGCTCCACCAGTCACTCACTCACACATTGTTTCACTTCCCTTTAAGAAGCCTCTCATGCATATCAGCACAGAGAGAATCATCAAACACACTGACCTGAAATATATCAAACTACACTGGAAATAAAACATCAGTAAAGTTTAAAAATAGCGAAAATTCAGAAAGTTTAAAAACGCTAAAACCTTAGGAGGTCTAAAAATACTGAAACATCATCTCAACATACAAAACATTAAGTATAAATTACTGTAAAGTATTTAATGGGAACATAAAGAAATACAGAAAAGGAAATGAGCACAATCAAATGTTCTTTATGTGGATTTCAGCCATCATTTAAATTGTTTAAAAGATTTTCAAAACATTAAAAAATATGGCACTTTTTCAAATAAAGATCTTTATCTTCAATCCTATCAATTGTATTTGATTTTTAAAATGTTTTTTAAACAGAATGGAGGTGGTAAACAAGAAAATCTTGTAAAAATTTCAAACTAGAGGTCTGCAGTATTATCTTTTCAATACTTAAATTTAAATTTCAACACAACAAGAATGAAAAATATAAAGAAGTTTGGAAAAGCTCTGAGTTATTCTCCATGATGAAGGAGGAGGAATAAAAACATGAATACTACAACTGTTAGAAATAAAACAACATATAATGATCTGCCTGGAACGTGCAAAAAAAACAAAACAAATTAAAACATCACTTTATGGTTTTTATATTTAGTATTTTTGTGCAGAAACTTACTTCCAACATCCAGTCTGGTTCCTCCACCAAAAGTCCACCACAGTGATACAAAGTCATTGAGGAGCCGTACAAAAACCTCTGACTGTAGAGAGACACTGCTCTCTGACTGACAGACTGAACTAAAGCTACAAACACTCATGATGCAACTTTAACATTAAAGATGTCAACAATTAGTTTTGCTCTGGTTGAATATTTGACTTTTGTAACAAGAGGTTTTGTATTTCTGTTGCTGAAGTGAACTCTGCATCTTAGTCCAAACTCTTTGTCAAAAAGTCACCCATGAAAATGGAAAGGTGAATATTTTCCTCTAAACTGTTGAACGTAAAAGAATACAAGGACAAATATCTGCTGAGATAATAAAGTTTATACTTACTTCCAACATCCAGTCTGGTTCCTCCACGAACGTGTTCCACAGTGATACAAAGTCTTTGGAGGCGCCGTTACAAAAACCTCTGACTGTAGAGAGACACGGCTCTCTGACTTTGACACAAACAAACTCACCAAACACATTCCCAGTTTACCCAGTTCATGACATCACTGGTAAATATATTTATAACAGATTCACAAGCTAAAACATTTTCAACATTTTCTTTGTCAAATATAAAACATCTACAAGTGATGTGAATTTATTTTACAGTGAAACAAATTGAAATATGACATTTCTTCAGGAAAAAACAGCCCAAAAAATCCTCCTGAATGTACCAGACATTATTATTACAGAGACATTTTTACTGTGGATTATGATGAAGGAAAAAGTCTTATTTTATTTAATTTGTCCCACAACAATGTGTGATGTAGTGAATTACAGTGAATTCACAAAATATTTTTGAAGATAATCTTTCCATCAAACTCAAACCAAAGACTCATCCTGATGATCACTGACACATTCCTGATCAATAGTGTGATGAAGTGATTGATCCATTGATAAACAGCATCATCAGAGTAATCCAAGTCCCTGTTGGAGTCAGTCAGAGCATTTCCATAGAGAGCCACTTTGCATCAGCAGCACCATGCTCCAGTGCTCTGGGAGACTTTATAGTCCTGAGAGTTGAACACTGGATGACTGACAGCTGTCCTTCATGACAACAGAAGACACAGAAATGGTCCTCATCAAAAACATGACTTTGATCTCCGTCCTCATCTGGACTGTCCTCTGCTGCTGCTTCACAGGTAAAGTCCAGAGAATCAAACTCCTCTCCTCTATGAACATCCGTCCCTCTGAAATGAAGCCGACAAAACCATGACGCTGCTTTATGTTTTTGTCTCTGTATCCTCAGAGTCCAGAGGCCAGGTCACAGTGACTCAGCCTGGAGCAGTGAGCTCTGCTCTGGGAGGCTCCGTCTCCATCACATGTAGGACCAGTCAGGATGTTTATGTGTATAACAACTATCACCGTTTAGCCTGGTACCAACAGAGAGATGGAGGAACTCCTAAACTACTTATTTATAGTGCAACTACTCGACAATTAGGGACTCCAGATCGTTTTACAGGCAGTGGATCAAAGTCTGACTTCACTCTGACCATCAGTGGAGTCCAGACTGAAGATGCAGCAGTTTACTACTGTCAGAGTTATCATTATATCAACAGGCAAAATGTGTACACACAGTGAAAAATCATCGTACAAAAACCTCCTGAACAGAAACTGAACTGACTGCTGCAGCTGGAAGCTACTGCAGAGACTGATACACTTCATTGAGGACACACACACACACACACACACTTGGTAGATGTCTCTCCTTCACCTTCTCTATCTGCAACAATAAAGTGACTTTCCACAGTGTCCTCTTATTTCTAGCTGGAGTGACTCTCAAAGATCAAAAGTCAAACCTCACAGTCACCTCACCTTTTAATTCTGTACTGAGGTCAAACCAACAAGCTCTGATCATAAGAGGTTCCTGACCTCTGACTGATTTATTCCTCTATAAGCTCATTGATAGAGGAGGGTGTCTGACCATGTAGATCTCTAACAGTCATCACAACTATCTTCAGCTGGATTCTTTATTAATGAGGAGACAGTGAAAATAAACAGGTGTCTTCAGGGACCTGGTCAGAGACCCTCTGGTTCAGTTCAACATTCAATGTCTTTATTGTCTTTATACTGACAGACAACAATACATCAAGAAAGTGATTCTCCCTGAGATCTGAAAAAATAACGACATTAATACAACAAAATATACACAGTACATGAGAGGAAAATAAATACAGTAGAGCACAAGGTGAAAACACAATGAGGTAGTGCAAATGACAGTGAGTCAATGGTAAGCACTTAGCAGCAGTGGTTATAGAGCCAGAAGTTATGGAGTTATCAGGATGTGTTTAGAAGTTGAACAGCTGTGAGGAAGAAGCTGTTTTTCAGTCTTGTGGTTTGTGTCTACATTGTCCTGTATCTCCTACCTGAGGGGAGGAGTGTAAAGATGTGGTGGGCAGAGTGTGTTGGTCACAGGTGATGTTTGCTGTCCTGCTGTGACTTCAGGACAAGTAAATGTCCTCAGTACCAGGAAGTTGAGTTCTGATGATGTGTTGGTCCGTCTTAATGACGCTCTCTCTCTCTCCTGGTGCAGCTAGTAAAGCAGACTGTGATGTAGTACACTATCACACTCTCTGCTCTGCATCTGTAAAAGTTCACAAGAAGGCTCTGGGGCAGTCTCACTGCTCTGAGCTTCCTCAGAAAACACAACCATTGTTCTGCCTTGCTGATGACAGTAGAAGTGTGTGCATTCATCATGACATAAAAAGTAAGGAATGTGGTGTGAATGTCAGTAAATTTAGTAGGAGGTGTTAGAAGCAGGGAGGGGCCGCTATACAAAGCACCAGGGAGCAAGCTGGGAATAAAGTGTCTCACTCAAGGACACAACATGTAGACAGTAGGAGCGGGTGATCAAACCCTCAACCCTTGGGTTTAGGAACGACCTGCCCCCAAAAAGAAGGAACGCTTCAGAATTTGCATCAACTGATACTGGTTCAGTTCACTTCATAATGTCCAAGATCAATCTCTCAAAGAGTGTTGCTATCACTGGTGTGAGAGTGATGACACAGAAGTCATTTAGGGCATCCACAGTCTTTTTCTTGGGGACAGGCACTATAATTGTAGCTTTTAGGTAAGTGGGAACAACAGTGAGTGTCAGGAAGAGGTTGAAGATGCTGGTGAAAACCATGGTGAGCTGATTGGTGAATGCATGGAGCACAGGTCCTGGGACCTTTGTTCATTCTTTACATGACGCATGAAAATAACTTTTGGATTTTCATCAAGGGTAAATATTAAGAAAGAGAGAGCTTTGTGATTTACCATGGAAATAATATTACCATGAGTAATGTTATCCATGTAAGTGAATATATGTAGAAAATATTATAATGACAATAGAGGAGTATTCATGTTGAAAAGCAATCTGGAAAACATGTTACTGTTTGGACTTTTGTGAATTAATCTAATAATAGAGTATACAATAATTATGCTACTAAAATATAATATATATGTTAAAGAAGGGAAGTCAAAAAGACATTTATAATACACATGATGATTTCTTTATTGTTTTAAAATGTTGAGATCATCAAAACAAGCAGGAGAGAGAGAGAGAGAGAGAGAGTATTGCAGACTGAGAGCAGTAGCAGAGTGAAACCAGTATCAGAGTACCAGTGAGTCAGGTCAGGACTGGGAACACTGGTCTCTCATCAGTGTCTCTGAGAGTGGAGTCTGGGAGCCCTGGGTGGCCTCACAGGTCACAGAGTCCACCTTCCTCCACTGGTCTGCAGGGAGGCGTCAGGGTGCTGCTCCAGCTGTAGTGGCCGTCCTTCTCCAGCACCCGGGGCTCCTGCTCTCCTCCCAGCTGATGCTGCTGGGGACCACCTTCCAGGCCAGACTCCAGTCTGAGGGGGAAGCCCTTGTTGGCCAGGCACATGAGCGTGGCCTTCCCCTGCTGCAGCTCCTCACTGGAGGATTGCAGCACCGTCAGGGTGGGAGGGACTTCACCTAGGAGACACCAATCAGCTTAGAGGACAGGGACCACAGAGCTGTCAATCTACCAGCAGACACTGAGACACCTTGACTGTGTGAGAGATGATTTTCTCCTTTAAGGAGTTTCTGTCAGATGCTTTTTCTGCTCCACCAGTCACTCACTCACACATTGTTTCACTTCCCTTTAAGAAGCCTCTCATGCATATCAGCACAGAGAGAATCATCAAACACACTGACCTGAAATATATCAAACTACACTGGAAATAAAACATCAGTAAAGTTTAAAAATAGCGAAAATTCAGAAAGTTTAAAAACACTAAAACCTTAGGAGGTCTAAAAATACTAAAACATCATCTCAACATACAAAACATGAAGTATAAATTACTGTAAAGTATTTAATGGGAACATAAAGAAATACAGAAAAGGAAATGAGCACAATCAAATGTTCTTTATGTGGATTTCAGTCATCATTTAAATTGTTTAAAAGATTTTCAAAACATTAAAAAATATGGCACTTTTTCAAATAAAGATCTTTATCTTCAATCCAATTCAATTGTATTTGATTTTTAAAATGTTTTTTAAACAGAACAGAGGTGGTAAACAAGAAAATCTAGAGGTCTGCAGTATTATCTTTTCAATACTTAAATTTAAATTTCAACACAACAAGAATGAAAAATATAAAGAAGTTTGGAAAAGCTCTGAGTTATTCTCCATGATGAAGGAGGAGGAATAAAAACATGAATACTACAACTGTTAGAAATAAAACAACATATAATGATCTGCCTGGAACGTGCAAAAAAAAAAATCAAAACATTACTTTATGGTTTTTATATTTAGTATTTTTGTGCAGAAACTTACTTCCAACATCCAGTCTGGTTCCTCCACCAAAAGTCCACCACAGTGATACAAAGTCATTGAGGAGCCGTACAAAAACCTCTGACTGTAGAGAGACACTGCTCTCTGACTGACAGACTGAACTAAAGCTACAAACACTCATGATGCAACTTTAACATTAAAGATGTCAACAATTAGTTTTGCTCTAGTTGAATATTTGACTTTTGTAACAAGAGGTTTTGTATTTCTGTTGCTGAAGTGAACTCTGCATCTTAGTCCAAACTCTTTGTCAAAAAGTCACCCATGAAAATGGAAAGGTGAATATTTTCCTCTAAACTGTTGAACGTAAAAGAATACAAGGACAAATATCTGCTGAGATAATAAAGTTTATACTTACTTCCAACATCCAGTCTGGTTCCTCCACCGAACGTGTTCCACAGTGATACAAAGTCTTTGAGGCGCCGTACAAAAACCTCTGACTGTAGAGAGACACGGCTCTCTGACTTTGACACAAACAAACTCACCAAACACATTCCCAGTTTACCCAGTTCATGACATCACTGGTAAATATATTTATAACAGATTCACAAGCTAAAACATTTTCAACATTTTCTTTGCCAAAAATAAAACATCTACAAGTGATGTGAATTTATTTTACAGTGAAACAAATTGAAATATGACATTTCTTCAGAAAAAAAACAGCCCAAAAAATCCTCCTGAATGTACCAGACATTATTATTACAGAGACATTTTTACTGTGGATTATGATGAAGGAAAAAGTCTTATTTTATTTAATTTGTCCCACAACAATGTGTGATGTAGTGAATTACAGTGAATTCACAAAATATTTTTGAAGATAATTTTTCCATCAAACTCAAACCAAAGACTCATCCTGATGATCACTGACACATTCCTGATCAATAGTGTGATGAAGTGATTGATCCATTGATAAACAGCATCATCAGAGTAATCCAAGTCCCTGTTGGAGTCAGTCAGAGCATTTCCATAGAGAGCCACTTTGCATCAGCAGCACCATGCTCCAGTGCTCTGGGAGACTTTATAGTCCTGAGAGTTGAACACTGGATGACTGACAGCTGTCCTTCATGACAACAGAAGACACAGAAATGGTCCTCATCAAAAACATGACTTTGATCTCCGTCCTCATCTGGACTGTCCTCTGCTGCTGCTTCACAGGTAAAGTCCAGAGAATCAAACTCCTCTCCTCTATGAACATCCGTCCCTCTGAAATGAAGCCGACAAAACCATGACACTGCTTTATGTTTTTGTCTCTGTATCCTCAGAGTCCAGAGGCCAGGTCACAGTGACTCAGCCTGGAGCAGTGAGCTCTGCTCTGGGAGGCTCCGTCTCCATCACATGTAGGACCAGTCAGGATGTTTATAACTCTAACTATCTACACTGGTACCAACAGAGAGATGGAGGAACTCCTAAACTACTTATTTACTATACTAGCAGTCGAGCATCAGGGACTCCAGATCGTTTTACAGGCAGTGGATCAAACTCTGACTTCACTCTGACCATCAGTGGAGTCCAGACTGAAGATGCAGCAGTTTACTACTGTCAGAGTTATCATTATATCAACAGTCAAGCTGTGTTCACACAGTGAAAAATCATCGTACAAAAACCTCCTGAACAGAAACTGAACTGACTGCTGCAGCTGGAAGCTACTGCAGAGACTGATACACTTCACTGAGGACACACACACACACACACACACACACTTGGTAGATGTCCCTCCTTCACCTTCTCTGCTTTCCACAGTGTCCTCTTATTTCTAGCTGGAGTGACTCCCAAAGATCAAAAGTCAAACCTCACAGTCACCTCGCCTTTTAAAGATCACATATTATGCACTTTCTCGGGAAATTTATAGAAGTCTCAGACGTCCAACAATATTTTATTCAAATGCCCTATTCGCACGGGATTATTATTACCTGGGGATGTCTGGTAATTTGCAAATTACCACCCCACCTCTGTTTCTTGCAGTGCATTCGCACGGGATAAGCATACTGATAAGCATTACTGACATTATGACCGGTGTTGTGATGTTTTTAGAGGACCAATCGCAGTCGTCTCTGTTTTCCCTTGATGGAGTGACAAACAGTTAAAAAATATTTCATGTGCCCGAAGAGATCGGAGAGGCTCACCGACAGTCTCTCCGGTGCAGGTGAAGCGCCCCTGCCATGAAATGCACCCCCTCGCAATTCGCCCTAATATCGCAGAATAACGCAGGGGAAAATACTATTTTACGATTTAATTATTTGTGAGGGAGATAGAAGAGAAGAACATCGGTTGATTGAAGTCTTTAAAAGTCCTCTAGAGAGAAAATAACAGATGTTCTTCTCAACACAAAAAACAGATGACAGCGAACGCAAACCAACAACTTTCTGTATGTTTCCATGGAAATATAGCCTACCCCAGCCATAATTACTAAATGAATTAAATGGATTTTTTTGAGCAAGTTGAATGTCTTTGGCTTGTGTTTCACAAGACTGGAGGGCAAAGGGGTGCATTTCAGGGCAGGGTGCTTACTGTGGCATAACACCTGCACATATTACGCAGTTGGAGAAGTGTATTAGGTGCTCATAATTAAGTTTTGACACAATGTCAAAACTGCTTATCAAAATTTCCACCGCAGCCTCCATTATTCAAGCCGGAAAGAGATAAAAAAGGCACGCAATTACAATTACAAACACCGAGGTGCAGATTCGCTTGGGACTAGCATTATCACCGGATGTCTGTGTTTGGCGAAATATAGTAGGTAATTTGCGGCAGAATTTTTACTTCTCAAATTACAGACATGGCGCATTCGCACGGGATTAAGATCTCAGGCATCTTCCGCAATTATTACAGATCACCAAAGATCCACAGGTAATACTAATCCTGTGCGAATAGGGCAAAAGTGTATCAGCCCTGGTCCTGAATTCCAGCCAGTTAAAAATCACTGTATTGAGCTCTGCTGAGAACAGACTGTTTCTGTGTCTGTACCTTTAAATTTTCCTGAGCTGTGTCTGACCACGCCCCTTCACCTTTACAACCATTAACAGTAGTCAGAGTCACCCACATTACAAATAAGTGTATATAACATTAGCTTCAAATGAGCCTTGTGCTCACAGAGCTCATGTTGAATCTCTCCTGATATTAATTACTCAAGGACACAAATGTTAGCAAAGCAGCCCTCTGGAGCACGGTTAGCTGAGCTCTGGAGAACTGCTTTGCAAACATGGGCCCATACATATTATGCTGGGCTACACATGTTGAAGCATGGATCGATACAAACTGTCCTGGACACTACAGACATGGAAGCTGTAAGTTAATCCATTTTGTGTTGCCTTACTGTGTAGCTCTACTTAGCGTGGACGGCCTGTAAACATGTCCTGGAGAGTAGCAGCAGTGCTAGCATTACAGGGGCATGTTTACACTGCGGAGGGTAGCTCCGGTAGCTGCAGTGTTAACGTTACAGAGACATGTTTACAGGCCATCACGCTCAGTAGAGCTACACAGTAAAGCAACACAAAATGAAATAACTTACAGCTCTGCGTTTGTTGTTTGTTGTCCCAGACTGTTGGTGCTGATCCATGCTTCATCTTCAGCTGGTTAGAGAAGCCTGCTTTATGAGATGATGAGCGTACGCATGCTAAACTTTGGGAAGCTCTCTTGCTACATTTCCAGCTAAAAAATCTAGATCCACTGGGTCTTCAGTGGACAAACAGAGTAAAAATAGCTTCCTGTGTTCATTGAATCAGCCAGCACACAGAGCAGCTGCCGTGCTTTGCTCCTAACTTTGTCAGCTTTGTTTGTGAAAGATAGCGAGGAGAAACAATGGCAGCCCCTCGTTAACTTTAGAGGAGGATTGTCTATCTGGGGGGGAGGCTGGCTCAAAGGCAGTGTCCTCTACTGGAGGGAGGGGCATCCCTGCTCTTGATGTCATAAGCGGAAAAATGTTCAACTCACCTGTTTCAGCACACACTGGCAAAGAAGAGCAGCAAGCAGGGGAAGAGGGTGACAGACTTTTTTTCACTCCTGGGGCCTCATTCACAGGCTATGGGGACACATACTACTGTTATACTACCTTAATAAAGTGATTTTTGCATAATAGGTGACCTTTAATGACGCTCTCTCTCTCTCCTGGTGCAGCTAGTAAAGCAGACTGTGATGTAGTACACTATCACACTCTCTGCTCTGCATCTGTAAAAGTTCATAAGAAGGCTCTGGGGCAGTCTCACTCCTCTGAGCTTCCTCAGAAAACACAAACGTTGTTCTGCCTTGCTGATGGCAGTAGAAGTGTGTGCTGTCATCATGACCTAAAAAGTAAGGAATGTGGTGTGAATGTCAGTAAATTTAGTAGGAGGTGTTAGAAGCAGGGAGGGGCTGCTATACAAAGCACCAGGGAGCAAGCTGGGAATAAAGTGTCTCACTCAAGGACACAACATGTAGACAGTAGGAACGGGTGATCAAACCCTCAACCCTTGGGTTTAGGAACGACCTGCCCCCTAAAAAGAAGGAACGCTTCAGAATTTGCATCAACTGATACTGGTTCAGTTCACTTCATAATGTCCAAGATCAATCTCTCAAAGAGTGTTGCTATCACTGGTGTGAGAGTGATGATACAGAAGTCATTTAGGGCATCCACAGTCTTTTTCTTGGGGACAGGCACTATAATTGTAGCTTTTAGGTAAGTGGGAACAACAGCGAGTGTCAGGAAGAGGTTGAAGATGCTGGTGAAAACCATGGTGAGCTGATTGGTGAATGCATGGAGCACAGGTCCTGGGACCTTTGTTCATTCTTTACATGACGCATGAAAATAACTTTTGGATTTTCATCAAGGGTAAATATTAAGAAAGAGAGAGCTTTGTGATTTACCATGGAAATAATATTACCATGAGTAATGTTATCCATGTAAGTGAATATATGTAGAAAATATTATAATGACAATAGAGGAGTATTCATGTTGAAAAGCAATCTGGAAAACATGTTACTGTTTGGACTTTTGTGAATTAATCTAATAATAGAGTATACAATAATTATGCTACTAAAATATAATATATATGTTAAAGAAGGGAAGTCAAAAGACATTTATAATACACATGATGATTTCTTTATTGTTTTAAAATGTTGAGATCATCAAAACAAGCAGGAGAGAGAGAGAGAGAGAGAGAGTATTGCAGACTGAGAGCAGTAGCAGAGTGAAACCAGTATCAGAGTACCAGTGAGTCAGGTCAGGACTGGGAACACTGGTCTCTCATCAGTGTCTCTGAGAGTGGAGTCTGGGAGCCCTGGGTGGCCTCACAGGTCACAGAGTCCACCTTCCTCCACTAGTCTGCAGGGAGCGCCAGGGTGCTGCTCCAGCTGTAGTGGCCGTCCTTCTCCAGCACCCCGGGCTCCTGCTCTCCTCCCAGCTGATGCTGCTGGGGACCACCTTCCAGGCCAGACTCCAGTCTGAGGGAAGCCCTTGTTGGCCAGGCACATGAGCGTGGCCTTCCCTGCTGCAGCTCCTCACTGGAGGATTGCAGCACCGTCAGGAGTGGGGACGACTGGACCCACTGCAGAGAGAGACATGAATAAAGTTCATATGAGGTGGCAGCAGAAGAGGCTCCTGGTTGGTTGTTCTTCCTCAGGTTGGATGAAACTGATCTGAAAAGTTTCCCTTCCCTCTCTGAGCTCAGTAACCATGGAAACAGACAGGCATCACTGCTGAACCATGACAACAGAGAGGTTTCAGCTCTACAGATACAAAGTTTAAACTGGAAATCTATTTCTAAACATTCTAACATAAACTTTAGTTGAATGTTTTGTGTAACAAGATAATTCATGGGGGTGAATGGTCAACACTGACTCCTTCAATATTTGTTAGTACATCAAATTTCAAATGACTGAAAAAATACTGCATTCAGTTTAACAACTATGACATTTAAGGATAATATTTGTAAATGTCTGGCTATTAATAAAGGAGTCAAATAAAAAAAAATAAAACTGACCAAATCTAAATATTTATCATGAATAGTTATTTAATATACATTGTAAAAATGTACCACAATAAGTTTTTTTTATGATGTGGTGAATTACAGTGAATTCACAAAATATTTACATATTTATACTTTCCATCAAACTCAAACCAAAGACTCATCCTGATGATCACTGACACATTCCTGATCAATAGTGTGATGAAGTGATTGATCCATTGATAAACAGCATCATCAGAGTAATCCAAGTCCCTGTTGGAGTCAGTCAGAGCATTTCCATAGAGAGCCACTTTGCATCAGCAGCACCATGCTCCAGTGCTCTGGGAGACTTTATAGTCCTGAGAGTTGAACACTGGATGACTGACAGCTGTCCTTCATGACAACAGAAGACACAGAAATGGTCCTCATCAAAAACATGACTTTGATCTCCGTCCTCATCTGGACTGTCCTCTGCTGCTGCTTCTCAGGTAAAGTCCAGAGAATCAAACTCCTCTCCTCTATGAACATCCGTCCCTCTGAAATGAAGCCGACAAAACCATGACGCTGCTTTATGTTTTTGTCTCTGTATCCTCAGAGTCCAGAGGCCAGGTCACAGTGACTCAGCCTGGAGCAGTGAGCTCTGCTCTGGGAGGCTCCGTCTCCATCACATGTAGGACCAGTCAGGATGTTTATAACTCTAACTATCTACACTGGTACCAACAGAGAGATGGAGGAACTCCTAAACTACTTATTTACTATACTAGCAGTCGAGCATCAGGGACTCCAGATCGTTTTACAGGCAGTGGATCAAAGTCTGACTTCACTCTGACCATCAGTGGAGTCCAGACTGAAGATGCAGCAGTTTACTACTGTCAGAGTTATCATTACATCAACAGTCAGTGGTTGCTCACACAGTGAAAAATCATCGTACAAAAACCTCCTGAACAGAAACTGAACTGACTGCTGCAGCTGGAAGCTACTGCAGAGACTGATACACTTCACTGAGGACACACACACACACACACACACACACACACTTGGTAGATGTCTCTCCTTCACCTTCTCTATCTGCAACAATAAAGTGACTTTCCACAGTGTCCTCTTATTTCTAGCTGGAGTGACTCTCAAAGATCAAAAGTCAAACCTCACAGTCACCTCACCTTTTAATTCTGTACTGAGGTCAAACCAACAAGCTCTGATCATAAGAGGTTCCTGACCTCTGACTGATTTATTCCTCTATAAGCTCATTGATAGAGGAGGGTGTCTGACCATGTAGCTCTCTAACAGTCATCACAACTATCTTCAGCTGGATTCTTTATTAATGAGGAGACAGTGACAATAAAGTAGACAGGTGTCTTCAGGGACCTGGTCAGAGACCCTCTGGTTCAGTTCAACATTCAATGTCTTTATTGTCTTTATACTGACAGACAACAATACATCAAGAAAGTGATTCTCCATGAGATCTAAAAAAAAAACAAAAAAAAAAAACTATATTCTGTAGTGTATATACTCTGAAGCAAGGTATTCATAGAAAAAGATTTATTCCCCAAAAAAAGGAAAAAAGGCAACACAACAAGACACGGTCTCAAAACAGTGCAACACTACGGGGACAGAGACTACACTAACAAGACTAACAAACTATGTAACATACAAAAGACAAGTTACACATAACACAAACCCAACCCTGGCAGACTAAAGCACAACGGAACGAAACTTGACTTGACACTGGGCGACTGACAAAACAGGATAAAGCTACTCACAGTGCATAAAAGGAACTGAACTAGACTGATAATACGACTAAAAGGTAAAACAAATATAAAGCACAAACAATTGACAAACCCAGACGAGAGACCTGACGTGGACTAAATATAAACAGTTACATCAACAGGTACAGCCTGCAAACATGACGTGACTAAATCAGAAAAGACACACTAACAAAGACAAAGTTGAGACAGGACAATTTAAACATGAGGTAAGGGTGCACAGGTGGAAACATTCAGGGCGGAGCTTGACAATCACACAGGTGGAACACATTAGGACAGGAAGCAAAAACACCTGAAACAAGAGGAAGACAGGATACTACAAAATAAAACAGGAAATGACAGGACAACATACAGGCACGAGACAGAAAACGGGTAACTTAATAAAACCAGACAGATTGGGCTTGACAAATATAATATATGTTAAAGAAAGAAAGTCAAAAGACATTTATAATCCACATGATGATTTCTTTATTGTTTTAAAATGTTGAGATCATCAAAACAAGCAGGAGAGAGAGAGAGAGAGACAGAGAGAGTATTGCAGACTGAGAGCAGTAGCAGAGTGAAACCAGTATCAGAGTACCAGTGAGTCAGGTCAGGACTGGGAACACTGGTCTCTCATCAGTGTCTCTGAGAGTGGAGTCTGGGAGCCCTGGGTGGCCTCACAGGTCACAGAGTCCACCTTCCTCCACTGGTCTGCAGGGAGCGTCAGGGTGCTGCTCCAGCTGTAGTGGCCGTCCTTCTCCAGCACCCCGGGGCTCCTGCTCTCCTCCCAGCTGATGCTGCTGGGGACCACCTTCCAGGCCAGACTCCAGTCTGAGGGGAAGCCCTTGTTGGCCAGGCACATGAGCGTGGCCTTCCCTGCTGCAGCTCCTCACTGGAGGATTGCAGCACCGTCAGGGTGTGGGAGGGACTTCACCTAGGAGACACCAATCAGCTTAGAGGACAGGGACCACAGAGCTGTCAATCTACCAGCAGACACTGAGACACCTTGACTGTGTGAGAGATGATTTTCTCCTTTAAGGAGTTTCTGTCAGATGCTTTTTCTGCTCCACCAGTCACTCACTCACACATTGTTTCACTTCCCTTTAAGAAGCCTCTCATGCATATCAGCACAGAGAGAATCATTAAACACACTGACCTGAAATATATCAAACTACACTGGAAATAAAACATCAGTAAAGTTTAAAAATAGCGAAAATTCATTAAGTTTAAAAACACTAAAACCTTAGGAGGTCTAAAAATACTAAAACATCATCTCAACATACAAAACATTAAGTATAAATTACTGTAAAGTATTTAATGGGAACATAAAGAAATACAGAAAAGGAAAGGAGCACAATCAAATGTTCTTTATGTGGATTTCAGTCGTCATTTAAATTGTTTAAAAGATTTTCAAAACATTAAAAAATATGTCACTTTTTCAAATAAAGATCTTTATCTTCAATCCTATCAATTGTATTTGATTTTTAAAATGTTTTTTAAACAGAATGGAGGTGGTAAACAAGAAAATCTTGTAAAAATTTCAAACTAGAGGTCTGCAGTATTATCTTTTCAATACTTAAATTTAAATTTCAACACAACAAGAATGAAAAATATGAAGAAGTTTGGAAAAGCTCTGAGTTATTCTCCATGATGAAGGAGGAGGAATAGAAGCATGAATACTACAACTGTTAGAAATAAAACAACATATAATGATCTGCCTGGAACGTGCAAAAAAAAAAAAAATCAAAACATTACTTTATGGTTTTTATATTTAGTATTTTTGTGCAGAAACTTACTTCCAACATCCAGTCTGGTTCCTCCACCAAAAGTCCACCACAGTGATACAAAGTCATTGAGGAGCCGTACAAAAACCTCTGACTGTAGAGAGACACTGCTCTCTGACTGACAGACTGAACTAAAGCTACAAACACTCATGATGCAACTTTAACATTAAAGATGTCAACAATTAGTTTTGCTCTAGTTGAATATTTTACTTTTGTAACAAGAGGTTTTGTATTTCTGTTGCTGAAGTGAACTCTGCATCTTAGTCCAAACTCTTTGTCAAAAAGTCACCCATGAAAATGGAAAGGTGAATATTTTCCTCTAAACTGTTGAACATAAAAGAATACAAGGACAAATATCTGCTGAGATAATAAAGTTTATACTTACTTCCAACATCCAGTCTGGTTCCTCCACCGAACGTGTTCCACAGTGATACAAAGTCTTTGAGGCGCTGTACAAAAACCTCTGACTGCAGAGAGACACGGCTCTCTGACTTTGACACAAACAAACTCACCAAACACATTCCCAGTTTACCCAGTTCATGACATCACTGGTAAATATATTTATAACAGATTCACAAGCTAAAACATTTTCAACATTTTCTTTGTCAAATATAAAACATCTACAAGTGATGTGAATTTATTTTACAGTGAAACAAATTGAAATATGACATTTCTTCAGAAAAAAACAGCCCAAAAAATCCTCCTGAATGTACCAGACATTATTATTACAGAGACATTTTTACTGTGGATTATGATGAAGGAAAAAGTCTTATTTTATTTAATTTGTCCCACAACAGTGTGTGATGTAGTGAATTACAGTGAATTCACAAAATATTTTTGAAGATAATCTTTCCATCAAACTCAAAACAAAGACTCATCCTGATGATCACTGACACATTCCTGATCAATAGTGTGATGAAGTGATTGATCCATTGATAAACAGCATCATCAGAGTAATCCAAGTCCCTGTTGGAGTCAGTCAGAGCATTTCCATAGAGAGCCACTTTGCATCAGCAGCACCATGCTCCAGTGCTCTGGGAGACTTTATAGGCCTGAGAGTTGAACACTGGATGACTGACAGCTGTCCTTCATGACAACAGAAGACACAGAAATGCTCCTCATCAAAAACATGACTTTGATCTCCGTCCTCATCTGGACTGTCCTCTGCTGCTGCTTCACAGGTAAAGTCCAGAGAATCAAACTCCTCTCCTCTATGAACATCCGTCCCTCTGAAATGAAGCCGACAAAACCATGACGCTGCTTTATGTTTTTGTCTCTGTATCCTCAGAGTCCAGAGGCCAGGTCACAGTGACTCAGCCTGGAGCAGTGAGCTCTGCTCTGGGAGGCTCCGTCTCCATCACATGTAGGACCAGTCAGGATGTTTATGTGTATAACAACTATCACCGTTTAGCCTGGTACCAACAGAGAGATGGAGGAACTCCTAAACTACTTATTTATAGGGCAACTACTCGACAATCAGGGACTCCAGATCGTTTTACAGGCAGTGGATCAAAGTCTGACTTCACTCTGACCATCAGTGGAGTCCAGACTGAAGATGCAGCAGTTTACTACTGTCAGAGTTATCATGCTATCAACAGTCAAGCTGTGTTCACACAGTGAAAAATCATCGTACAAAAACCTCCTGAACAGAAACTGAACCGACTGCTGCAGCTGGAAGCTACTGCAGAGACTGATACACTTCACTGAGGACACACACACACACACACACACACATTGATTGATTGATACTTTTATTGACAACAGAGAAATGTTTAAACATGAAAACATAAATCGACACAACTTCTGCCAAAGGGATAAAAACACAAAAAGCCAACAGCTTATTTCCATTGTGGTCCCTTTAGTGAGTGAGTGTGTGTGTCCGTGCATGTCTCTGGGTGTATTTTATGTGCATGATGTCCATAAGCGGAATGTGTGGGTGTGCCTCCACACAGAGAAATTAGGATGGGAGGGACATATTTCAAAATACACTAGCAATTATAAACTATAAAATTAACAATATTAAAAATATACAAATACACAGCTATTAAAAACAACAACAACAATCTTCAATCTCTTGCTAAGAAGTCCCTCTTAACTAACCCTTGAGGGCAGTTTTAAAGGAAGCAGGCCTAAGTGAACTCATGCTCTTCATGGATGAAGAGCAAGCCATTCCATGCCACGCATGCTGTGTATCTAAAAGTATTTAGACCCATATTTCTCTTAAATCTGACATGAACTAGATTTATCTATATCACTGACTTTAGTAAAATAACTCTTCAAATAGTCTGGGACAGCATTATTTAAAATCCTGTGGACCATACTCAATTTAATTTGTCACACGCTCCTCAGCTCTGAGCCATTTCAGGCTGTCAAAATGTTCTGGGAGGAGATGAGTTCTGGGGTGCAATTTAAGTATTATTTTGAACAGACTGGGGCCTAGTTTTGAGTGTTTTGAGGATGGCAGAATACCAAGAGGAATAGGCATTATCATAGTGACACTGCACCAGAGCTCCTGATAAGATTTCCAGGGCTCTTCTGTTTAGGAAAGTGGACAATCTGGCAATAAAACTAACTTGCTGATTTCCCCCAGAAGCAGCAGAAAAAGTGAAATAATAATAAATGTATCCCTTTGTCGTTTGACAAGGGCTTTATTGATGTGTTTATATCGGTGGTGGCTGGTGGTGGTGAGGAATGCTTACATCAGCGTGTATTTTCTGAAGCCAAAATGTCTGTTTGTGACACCATGTGCTGGAAAATGGTACGGAGCTTCCTTTGTGTCTAAATTAAAAAGCAATACTGATGTTTTTACTGTCCCAAATTGTCCCCAGTGAGGTGAGGTATGTTTTTTTTGTCTTGTGTTTATTATTTATTGTCATGTCCTGTTTTATTCTGAAGTAACTGTTCTTGTTTTCAGCCACGTCACTTCCTGCCCTCCTGTTTCCCACGTCTGGTGATTTTCTGCCTCGCCCCTGTTCCCCATTGCACTGTGTTTCCCCAGTCCTGTAAAAGTGCGTATTGTTCCTCATCTTTCATACAACAAGTCAAATCTGTGTAGCCATGAGGCCTGTGAGCTTGTTCTTTTGTCACTTTGTTTGTAGTCTGTTTGTAGAGTGAGTGTAGTCAGTGTTTTGTTTGTACTTTGTAGTGTTGTTTCCTCAGCTTTTGTGAGTGATTTTCAGTTTATGTTTCAGTTTTTCCTTTTCCTCTTTAGAGTGATTTTCAGTTGTTAGATTTATAGCCTCAGTACCAGTCAGTTTTGTTTGTTTTCAGCCGGCTTATCCTTCCTTGTGAAGCGCCTTTTGTTTGTCGCTTAGCTCAGTCTGGTTTTTGAGTTGGTAATCTTCTGAGAGAAGCGCCCTTAGTTGTATTATAGTCAGTTAGTGTCATCCTTTCTAGAGAAGCGTTTTATTTTCCAATTAGTCAGTATTAAAGCAGTCAGTTTTTTTTCAGTGCTTGTGTAATCAACTGATTTTTTTGTTATGAATAAAAACTTTTGTTTTTGATGAAGCACATTTGCTGAGTCTGCAATTGGTTTCACATGCCGTATGAGTTCTGACAGAATGAACTGGCCATAACAATGAACCCAGCCAACTTTAGCCAGCTCAAGGAGATCATTAGCTCACATAGCAATAAGTTAGCTGAGCGGGAGGATCTGGCAGCCACACTGAGGAGAGATTTCGCCACCTTGTCCTCTCAGCAGGAAGATTTCAAAACCTCCGCCATCACTCAAGTTAACCTATTGACAGAGCGAATGCTGCTAACTTACCTGCACACTCCATTGCCAGCCTCCACACCCAATCTGCCCAAGGTGGAAGTTGGGTGCCAAGCCACGTCAGCAGATCCCAAGCCCACATGCCTGGTGCCGCGGAAAAATCCACCATATCTCCAAGAAATGTTTATGGGCGTTTAACTGCAAGCTGGCGAGATCCCTGGCATTAGTTTAAACAGAGCGCCTTTCTGCCAATATGCTGGTGTTTTGGTTTTGACAGATGCATGCCGGGATTGCATGACGTCAACTACCGGAGCTCTATTCCTTCTGTTAAAGCCAGCAATGCAGCTAGAAAGCACCTGTCAGTTCACATACGCCCCCTTGAGGTGTGGCAGAGTACTGCCTGCCTCACCTGCTGACTTTTCTCTGCACTTTATTATAGCAGGAACAATTCTCTCACACATACATTAAAGATATTACACAGACTGTAGAGAGTCATGCTGTATAACATATATTTCTGTAGACTTCATATTGGCGGCTATACTGAGGAACAGAAATGGGCATGTGTCATGCGATCCGATTTGTATTGGATCACGCAGTCAGATATGAGGCATAGCTCTCCACTGCCTCACCCGTGATTTCTGCCTTGTATTTGATAGCGAAATACTCAAATTTGGCGATTTTTACTTAATCAAATTCTAGTCAAAGTCAAAAACGTGTAGAGTCATACTGAAAATGCATCTTTAACACAGATCAGATGGCAGGTGAGGTACTGCCTCACTTCTCCTGACCGTATGTCACTGAGACACTGAGGCATCTGAAGGAACTGAAAACTGATGCAGAAGTTGCTTTCTTTTTGTTGGTGGTTTAGCTTTACGAGGAGTTATTATCCATCCATCATTGGCTAATTTGTGAGTGGTTGTCTGTCTCTATGTGTCCTGCGATGAGCTGGCGACTTGTCCAGGGTGTACCCTGCCTTCCTCCCTAAGACAGCTGGGATAGGCTCCAGCCCCCCTGTGACCCTATGAGGATAAGCGGTAGATAATGGATGGATGGATAGTTGTCAGTGTTGGGCACTGTCCTTACTTTTTAATTGGCATTTTATTTTGAGTTAGTCTAAGTGAAATTTGGTTCAGTTTGACTAACAAAGTCACACTTACAACATTTATCCTGGTGTGTTTCTCTTTTGTTGTGTGACTCAGGTCATGATGACTGCACACACTTCCACTGTCATCAGCAAGGCAGAACAATGGTTGTGTTTTCTGAGGAAGCTCAGAGCAGTGAGACTGCCCCAGAGCCTTCTTATGAACTTTTACAGATGCAGAGCAGAGAGTGTGATAGTGTACTACATCACAGTCTGCTTTACTAGCTGCACCAGGAGAGAGAGAGAGCGTCATTAAGACGGACCAACACATCATCAGGACTCAACTTCCTGGTACTGAGGACATTTACTTGTCCTGAAGTCACAGCAGGACAGCAAACATCACCTGTGACCAACACACTCTGCCCACCACATCTTTACACTCCTCCCCTCAGGTAGGAGACACAGGACAATGTAGACACAAACCACAAGACTGAAAAACAGCTTCTTCCTCACAGCTGTTCAACTTCTAAACACATCCTGATAACTCCATAACTTCTGGCTCTATAACCACTGCTGCTAAGTGCTGACCATTGACTCACTGTCATTTGCACTACCTCATTGTGTTTTCACCTTGTGCTCTACTGTATTTATTTTCCTCTCATGTACTGTGTATATTTTGTTGTATGAATGTATTTTTTTAAATCTCAGGGAGAATCATTTTCTTGATGTATTGTTGTCTGTCAGTATAAAGACAATAAAGACATTGAATGTTGAACTGAACCAGAGGGTCTCTGACCAGGTCCCTGAAGACACCTGTCTACTTTATTTTCACTGTCTCCTCATTAATAAAGAATCCAGCTGAAGATAGTTGTGATGACTGTTAGAGATCTACATGGTCAGACACCCTCCTCTATCAATGAGCTTATAGAGGAATAAATCAGTCAGAGGTCAGGAACCTCTTATGATCAGAGCTTGTTGGTTTGACCTCAGTACAGAATTAAAAGGTGAGGTGACTGTGAGGTTTGACTTTTGATCTTTGAGAGTCACTCCAGCTAGAAATAAGAGGACACTGTGGAAAGTCACTTTATTGTTGCAGATAGAGAAGATGAAGGAGAAACATCTACCAAGTGTGTGTGTGTGTGTGTGTGTGTCCTCAGTGAAGTGTATCAGTCTCTGCAGTAGCTTCCAGCTGCAGCAGTCAGTTCAGTTTCTGTTCAGGAGGTTTTTGTACGATGATTTTTCACTGTGTGAACACATGTTGACTGTTGATATAATGAAAACTCTGACAGTAGTAAACTGCTGCATCTTCAGTCTGGACTCCACTGATGGTCAGAGTGAAGTCAGAGTTTGATCCACTGCCTGTAAAACGATCTGGAGTCCCTGATGCTCGAATAGTTGCACTATAAATAAGTAGTTTAGGAGTTCCTCCATCTCTCTGTTGGTACCAGGCTAAACGGTGATAGTTGTTATACACATAAACATCCTGACTGGTCCTACATGTGATGGAGACGGAGCCTCCCAGAGCAGAGCTCACTGCTCCAGGCTGAGTCACTGTGACCTGGCCTCTGGACTCTGAGGATACAGAGACAAAAACATAAAGCAGCGTCATGGTTTTGTCGGCTTCATTTCAGAGGGACGGATGTTCATAGAGGAGAGGAGTTTGATTCTCTGGACTTTACCTGTGAAGCAGCAGCAGAGGACAGTCCAGATGAGGACGGAGATCAAAGTCATGTTTTTGATGAGGACCATTTCTGTGTCTTCTGTTGTCATGAAGGACAGGTGTCAGTCATCCAGTGTTCAACTCTCAGGACTATAAAGTCTCCCAGAGCACTGGAGCATGGTGCTGCTGATGCAAAGTGGCTCTCTATGGAAATGCTCTGACTGACTCCAACAGGGACTTGGATTACTCTGATGATGCTGTTTATCAATGGATCAATCACTTCATCACACTATTGATCAGGAATGTGTCAGTGATCATCAGGATGAGTCTTTGGTTTGAGTTTGATGGAAAGATTATCTTCAAAAGTATTTTGTGAATTCACCATAATTCACTTTATCATGAATCAACCTTCTTTTGAGACAAATTTAAGTGACTTGACTGAAATACACATGAACAACATTTACTTATGTTGAGTGCATTATCTATTCTCTTTTTTAGTGCTCTTCTTTCCCCTAATGCTTTTAAGACATTTGCTGTTAGTGAGAAAGTGTTTAACTTTGTCAAATTGTTGGTGTTTGACATATTTCAGGTCAGTGTGTTTGATGATTCTCTCTGTGCTGATATGCATGAGAGGCTTCTTAAAGGGAAGTGAAACAATGTGTGAGTGAGTGACTGGTGGAGCAGAAAAAGCATCTGACAGAAACTCCTTAAAGGAGAAAATCATCTCTCACACAGTCAAGGTGTCTCAGTGTCTGCTGGTAGATTGACAGCTCTGTGGTCCCTGTCCTCTAAGCTGATTGGTGTCTCCTAGGTGAAGTCCCTCCCACCCTGACGGTGCTGCAATCCTCCAGTGAGGAGCTGCAGCAGGGGAAGGCCACGCTCATGTGCCTGGCCAACAAGGGCTTCCCCTCAGACTGGAGTCTGGCCTGGAAGGTGGTCCCCAGCAGCATCAGCTGGGAGGAGAGCAGGAGCCCCGGGGTGCTGGAGAAGGACGGCCACTACAGCTGGAGCAGCACCCTGACGCTCCCTGCAGACCAGTGGAGGAAGGTGGACTCTGTGACCTGTGAGGCCACCCAGGGCTCCCAGACTCCACTCTCAGAGACACTGATGAGAGACCAGTGTTCCCAGTCCTGACCTGACTCACTGGTACTCTGATACTGGTTTCACTCTGCTACTGCTCTCAGTCTGCAATACTCTCTCTCTCTCTCTCTCCTGCTTGTTTTGATGATCTCAACATTTTAAAACAATAAAGAAATCACCATGTGTATTATAAATGTCTTTTGACTTCCCTTCTTTAACATATATATTATATTGTAGTGGCATAATTATTGTATACTCTATTATTAGATTAATTCACAAAAGTCCAAACAGTAACATGTTTTCCAGATTGCTTTTCAACATGAATACTCCTCTATTGTCATTATAATATTTTCTACATATATTCACTTACATGGATAACATTACTCATGGTAATATTATTTCCATGGTAAATCACAAAGCTCTCTCTTTCTTAATATTTACCCTTGATGAAAATCCAAAAGTTATTTTCATGCGTCATGTAAAGAATGAACAAAGGTCCCAGGACCTGTGCTCCATGCATTCACCAATCAGCTCACCATGGTTTTCACCAGCATCTTCAACCTCTTCCTGACACTCGCTGTTGTTCCCACTTACCTAAAAGCTATAATTATAGTGCCTGTCCCTAAGAAAAAGACTGTGGATGCCCTAAATGACTTCTGTGTCATCACTCTCACACCAGTGATAGCAACACTCTTTGAGAGATTGATCTTGGACATTATGAAGTGAACTGAACCAGTATCAGTTGATGCAAATTCTGAAGCGTTCCTTCTTTTTAGGGGGCAGGTCGTTCCTAAACCCAGGGGTTGAGGGTTTGATCACCCGCTCCTACTGTCTACATGTTGTGTCCTTGAGTGAGACACTTTATTCCCAGCTTGCTCCCTGGTGCTTTGTATAGCAGCCCCTCCCTGCTTCTAACACCTCCTACTAAATTTACTGACATTCACACCACATTCCTTACTTTTTATGTTATGATGACTGCACACACTTCTACTGCCATCAGCAAGGCAGAACAACGGTTGTGTTTTCTGAGGAAGCTCAGAGCAGTGAGACTGCCCCAGAGCCTTCTTGTGAACTTTTACAGATGCAGAGCAGAGAGTGTGATAGTGTACTACATCACAGTCTGCTTTACTAGCTGCACCAGGAGAGAGAGAGAGCGTCATTAAGACGGACCAACACATCATCAGGACTCAACTTCCTGGTACTGAGGACATTTACTTGTCCTGAAGTCACAGCAGGACAGCAAACATCACCTGTGACCAACACACTCTGCCCACCACATCTTTACACTCCTCCCCTCAGGTAGGAGACACAGGACAATGTAGACACAAACCACAAGACTGAAAAACAGCTTCTTCCTCACAGCTGTTCAACTTCTAAACACATCCTGATAACTCCATAACTTCTGGCTCTATAACCACTGCTGCTAAATGCTTACCATTGACTCACTGTCATTTGCACTACCTCATTGTGTTTTCACCTTGTGCTCTACTGTATTTATTTTCCTCTCATGTACTGTGTATATTTTGTTGTATTAATGTATTTTTTTTAAATCTCAGGGAGAATCACTTTCTTGATGTATTGTTGTCTGTCAGTATAAAGACAATAAAGACATTGAATGTTGAACTGAACCAGAGGGTCTCTGACCAGGTCCCTGAAGACACCTGTTTATTTTATTTTCACTGTCTCCTCATTAATAAAGAATCCAGCTGAAGATAGTTGTGATGACTGTTAGAGATCTACATGGTCAGACACCCTCCTCTATCAATGAGCTTATAGAGGAATAAATCAGTCAGAGGTCAGGAACCTCTTATGATCAGAGCTTGTTGGTTTGACCTCAGTACAGAATTAAAAGGTGAGGTGACTGTGAGGTTTGACTTTTGATCTTTGAGAGTCACTCCAGCTAGAAATAAGAGGACACTGTGGAAAGTCACTTTATTGTTGCAGATAGAGAAGGTGAAGGAGAGACATGTAGTGTGTGTGTGTGTGTGTGTGTGTGTGTGTGTGTCCTCAGTGAAGTGTATCAGTCTCTGCAGTAGCTTCCAGCTGCAGCAGTCAGTTCAGTTTCTGTTCAGGAGGTTTTTGTACGATGATTTTTCACTGTGTGAACAACCACTGACTGTTGATAGCATGATAACTCTGACAGTAGTAAACTGCTGCATCTTCAGTCTGGACTCCACTGATGGTCAGAGTGAAGTCAGACTTTGATCCACTGCCTGTAAAACGATCTGGAGTCCCAGATGCTCGATTGCTAGCGACGTAAATAAGTAGTTTAGGAGTTCCTCCATCTCTCTGTTGGTACCAGTGTAGATAGTTAGAGCCATAAACCTTCTGACTGGACCTACATGTGATGGAGACGGAGCCTCCCAGAGCAGAGCTCACTGCTCCAGGCTGAGTCACTGTGACCTGGCCTCTGGACTCTGAGGATACAGAGACAACAACATAAAGCAGCGTCATGGTTTTGTCGGCTTCATTTCAGAGGGACGGATGTTCATAGAGGAGAGGAGTTTGATTCTCTGGACTTTACCTGTGAAGCAGCAGCAGAGGACAGTCCAGATGAGGACGGAGATCAAAGTCATGTTTTTGATGAGGACCATTTCTGTGTCTTCTGTTGTCATGAAGGACAGCTGTCAGTCATCCAGTGTTCAACTCTCAGGACTATAAAGTCTCCCAGAGCACTGGAGCATGGTGCTGCTGATGCAAAGTGGCTCTCTATGGAAATGCTCTGACTGACTCCAACAGGGACTTGGATTACTCTGATGATGCTGTTTATCAATGGATCAATCACTTCATCACACTATTGATCAGGAATGTGTCAGTGATCATCAGGATGAGTCTTTGGTTTGAGTTTGATGGAAAGATTATCTTCAAAAATATTTTGTGAATTCACTGTAATTCACTACATCACACATTGTTGTGGGACAAATTAAATAAAATAAGACTTTTTCCTTCATCATAATCCACAGTAAAAATGTCTCTGTAATAATAATGTCTGGTACATTCAGGAGGATTTTTGGGCTGTTTTTTTGAAGAAATGTCATATTTCAATTTGTTTCACTGCAAAATAAATTCACATCACTTGTAGATGTTTTATATTTGACAAAGAAAATGTTGAAAATGTTTTAGCTTGTGAATCTGTTATAAATATATTTACCAGTGATGTCATGAACTGGGTAAACTGGGAATGTGTTTGGTGAGTTTGTTTGTGTCAAAGTCAGAGAGCCGTGTCTCTCTACAGTCAGAGGTTTTTGTACAGCGCCTCAAAGACTTTGTATCACTGTGGAACACGTTCGGTGGAGGAACCAGACTGGATGTTGGAAGTAAGTATAAACTTTATTATCTCAGCAGATATTTGTCCTTGTATTCTTTATGTTCAACAGTTTAGAGGAAAATATTCACCTTTCCATTTTCATGGGTGACTTTTTGACAAAGAGTTTGGACTAAGATGCAGAGTTCACTTCAGCAACAGAAATACAAAACCTCTTGTTACAAAAGTCAAATATTCAACTAGAGCAAAACTAATTGTTGACATCTTTAATGTTAAAGTTGCATCATGAGTGTTTGTAGCTTTAGTTCAGTCTGTCAGTCAGAGAGCAGTGTCTCTCTACAGTCAGAGGTTTTTGTACGGCTCCTCAATGACTTTGTATCACTGTGGTGGACTTTTGGTGGAGGAACCAGACTGGATGTTGGAAGTAAGTTTCTGCACAAAAATACTAAATATAAAAACCATAAAGTGATGTTTTGATTTTTTTGCACGTTCCAGGCAGATCATTATATGTTGTTTTATTTCTAACAGTTGTAGTATTCATGTTTTTATTCCTCCTCCTTCATCATGGAGAATAACTCAGAGCTTTTCCAAACTTCTTTATATTTTTCATTCTTGTTGTGTTGAAATTTAAATTTAAGTATTGAAAAGATAATACTGCAGACCTCTAGTTTGAAGTTTTTACAAGATTTTCTTGTTTACCACCTCCATTCTGTTTAAAAAACATTTTAAAAATCAAATACAATTGAATTGGATTGAAGATAAAGCTCTTTATTTGAAAAAGTGCCATATTTTTTAATGTTTTGAAAATCTTTTAAACAATTTAAATGATGACTGAAATCCACATAAAGAACATTTGATTGTGCTCCTTTCCTTTTCTGTATTTCTTTATGTTCCCATTAAATACTTTACAGTAATTTATACTTAATGTTTTGTATGTTGAGATGATGTTTTAGTATTTTTAGACCTCCTAAGGTGTTAGTGTTTTTAAACTTTCTGAATTTTCGCTATTTTTAAACTTTACTGATGTTTTATTTCCAGTGTAGTTTGATATATTTCAGGTCAGTGTGTTTGATGATTCTCTCTGTGCTGATATGCATGAGAGGCTTCTTAAAGGGAAGTGAAACAATGTGTGAGTGAGTGACTGGTGGAGCAGAAAAAGCATCTGACAGAAACTCCTTAAAGGAGAAAATCATCTCTCACACAGTCAAGGTGTCTCAGTGTCTGCTGGTAGATTGACAGCTCTGTGGTCCCTGTCCTCTAAGCTGATTGGTGTCTCCTAGGTGAAGTCCCTCCCACCCTGACGGTGCTGCAATCCTCCAGTGAGGAGCTGCAGCAGGGGAAGGCCACGCTCATGTGCCTGGCCAACAAGGGCTTCCCCTCAGACTGGAGTCTGGCCTGGAAGGTGGTCCCCAGCAGCATCAGCTGGGAGGAGAGCAGGAGCCCAGGGTGCTGGAGAAGGACGGCCACTACAGCTGGAGCAGCACCCTGACGCTCCCTGCAGACCAGTGGAGGAAGGTGGACTCTGTGACCTGTGAGGCCACCCAGGGCTCCCAGACTCCACTCTCAGAGACACTGATGAGAGACCAGTGTTCCCAGTCCTGACCTGACTCACTGGTACTCTGATACTGGTTTCACTCTGCTACTGCTCTCAGTCTGCAATACTCTCTCTCTCTCTCTCTCTCTCTCTCCTGCTTGTTTTGATGATCTCAACATTTTAAAACAATAAAGAAATCATCATGTGGATTATAAATGTCTTTTGACTTCCTTTCTTTAACATATATTTGTGAAGCCCAATCTGTCTGGTTTTATTAAGTTACCCGTTTTCTGTCTCGTGCCTGTATGTTGTCCTGTCATTTCCTGTTTTATTTTGTAGTATCCTGTCTTCCTCTTGTTTCAGGTGTTTTTGCTTCCTGTCCTAATGTGTTCCACCTGTGTGATTGTCAAGCTCCGCCCTGAATGTTTCCACCTGTGCACCCTTACCTCATGTTTAAATAGTCCTGTCTCCACTTTGTCTTTGTTGGTGTGTCTTTTCTGATTTACTCATGTCATGTTTGCAGGCTGTACCTGTTGATGTAACTGTTTATATTTAGTCCACGTCAGGTCTCTCGTCTGGGTTTGTCAATTGTTTGTGCTTTATATTTGTTTTACCTTTTAGTCGTATTATCAGTCTAGTTCAGTTCCTTTTATGCACTGTGAGTAGCTTTATCCTGTTTTGTCAGTCGCCCAGTGTCAAGTCAAGTTTCGTTCCATTTTGCTTTAGTCTGCCAGGGTTAGGTTTGTGTTATGTGTAACTTGTCTTTTGTTTGTTACATAGTTTGTTAGTCTTGTTAGTGTAGTCTCTGTCCCCGTAGCGTTGCATTGTTTTGAGACCGTGTCTTGTTGTGTTGCCTTTTTTCCTTTTTTTGGGGAGTAAATCTTTTTCTATGAATACCTTGCTTCAGAGTATATACACTACAGAATATAGTTTTTTGTTTTTTTTTTTAATCTCAGGGAGAATCACTTTCTTGATGTATTGTTGTCTGTCAGTATAAAGACAATAAAGACATTGAATGTTGAACTGAACCAGAGGGTCTCTGACCAGGTCCCTGAAGACACTTGTTTATTTTCACTGTCTCCTCATTAATAAAGAATCCAGCTGAAGATAGTTGTGATGACTGTTAGAGATCTACATGGTCAGACACCCTCCTCTATCAATGAGCTTATAGAGGAATAAATCAGTCAGAGGTCAGGAACCTCTTATGATCAGAGCTTGTTGGTTTGACCTCAGTACAGAATTAAAAGGTGAGGTGACTGTGAGGTTTGACTTTTGATCTTTGAGAGTCACTCCAGCTAGAAATAAGAGGACACTGTGGAAAGTCACTTTATTGTTGCAGATAGAGAAGGTGAAGGAGAGACATCTACCAAGTGTGTGTGTGTGTGTGTCCTCAGTGAAGTGTATCAGTCTCTGCAGTAGCTTCCAGCTGCAGCAGTCAGTTCAGTTTCTGTTCAGGAGGTTTTTGTACGATGATTTTTCACTGTGTGAACACATGTTGACTGTTGATATAATGAAAACTCTGACAGTAGTAAACTGCTGCATCTTCGGTCTGGACTCCACTGATGGTCAGAGTGAAGTCAGAGTTTGATCCACTGCCTGAAAAACGATCTGGAGTCCCTGATGCTCGACTGCTAGCGACGTAAATAAGTAGTTTAGGAGTTCCTCCATCTCTCTGTTGGTACCAGTGTAGATAGTTAGAGTTATAAACATCCTGACTGGTCCTACATGTGATGGAGACGGAGCCTCCCAGAGCAGAGCTCACTGCTCCAGGCTGAGTCACTGTGACCTGGCCTCTGGACTCTGAGGATACAGAGACAAAAACATAAAGCAGCGTCATGGTTTTGTCGGCTTCATTTCAGAGGGACGGATGTTCATAGAGGAGAGGAGTTTGATTCTCTGGACTTTACCTGTGAAGCAGCAGCAGAGGACAGTCCAGATGAGGACGGAGATCAAAGTCATGTTTTTGATGAGGACCATTTCTGTGTCTTCTGTTGTCATGAAGGACAGCTGTCAGTCATCCAGTGTTCAACTCTCAGGACTATAAAGTCTCCCAGAGCACTGGAGCATGGTGCTGCTGATGCAAAGTGGCTCTCTATGGAAATGCTCTGACTGACTCCAACAGGGACTTGGATTACTCTGATGATGCTGTTTATCAATGGATCAATCACTTCATCACACTATTGATCAGGAATGTGTTAGTGCACTTAGGTTTTCCATTCGAAAGATATATTTTCTTTCGAATCTTTGTAGAAGTTTAACATTTCACAAAGAAAAGTTTAAAAACATTTTCATCAGTTGCCAGCTGAACTAGAAATGTGTTTGGTTTGTTTGTGTCAAAGTCAGAGAGAGGTGTCAGAGGTGCAATGTCTTTGTTTCACTGTGGTGGACTTCGTACAAAATTGGTTCAGCCACTAGTTAGGATTTAATATTTTTGTGGTTCTGCTTGAATTACAGATCGAGCATTAGATTTATTTAGATTAGATTAGTAGATTTATCTTCCTGTCCCGTATGTTTTCAAGGTTCATCAGTGATGCCTGTCTGTTGCCATGGTTACTGCTCTCAGAGAGGGAAGTGAAATGTTTCAGTCTGAGGAAGAACAACCGAAAAAAGCAGCTTTTTCTGCTGCCACCTCATATGAACTTTATTAAGGTCTCTCTCTGCAGGAGATCCAGTCATCCCCACCCTGTCTGCTTTGTCAGTCTCCATATCACTTCAAGTGTAATTTTTCCTCCATGTTAATGTAATGCTGTCTACTCTGCATCTTAAACCAATAAAGACTGTAATAATAAACATTACGTCTGTTGTGTCCATAGTTATTAATAACTACTGTGATATGTTGCTGTCTTCATTGAAAACATTAATTTAGTTCAGATCAGGGTCAGATTAGAAACTCTGGTACTGCTCTCTTGTGGAATTAATGTAGAACTACAAGATAGATGGATAGAAATAATTCTCTCATATTTTGCTTGCAAATAACTTTATGTTTTCATGTCATTTACAGTTATTTACATGAATCAATATATAAAACATGTTTCTCTTATTTTGTCTCTCTCTCACTCCATCCTTCTGTGTCTCTTTTCAGGACCGATCCTTGTGTCACTCACAGGCTCTTTATTGGTTATTTATTTATGAAAATGATTTTCCTTGGGACAGAAAACATTTAACAACAATTCTCAAATATGTAGTTTTAGTTAGCTGGAATATAACCAAATCTCAGAGGAGCAGACAACACACTGACAAACAATAGTGTAACCCTGCCTCTCATGAATGACTTATTTGGTATATTTGCAACATCAGAGGTGAAAAAGGAGACAAATCCTTGCTTGTCATTTTTGTCCAAAAGGTTGATTAGACTCAATTTGTTCTCTTTTAGATCATTTCAAAGTGGCTATCTTTCTCTTTTGAACAGTTGGTTGGACAAATATATATATATATATATATATATATATATATATATATATATATATATATATATACATTTGTGAAGTAGGCTAATCTTAGGTTGCATTCACACCAAATCTGAGATTGCAACGGAAGCAGCAGTTTGAATGTGGGTAGCACAGGTGCCGAAAAGATAAATGCAGCTGCGAGCAGGGAAAATTTAAAAAATTATCATCTTTTGTTTCGAAATGGTGCGCTACCTTGCAGCCTAACACCTGATTTAGATTGAATGCAGCCTATTGTCTGTCATTTTATAAACTAAAGAATTAATAAAGACAATAATCTGCTGATTTATCATTTGTGAAAATAACTGTCAGTTGCATCAAATATATATGTGATTTCTAGGAGACAGGGTTACTAGCCAGTATGACAAATCAGCAATGAGAAACATTTTTATCTTTAGTATGAAGGACTTGTTGGTCAGTCTGTCTGCTCTTCTTCTATCGATCTCTCCTCCCTCACTGCTCTCTCTCCTGCTGCTGTCCATCTTTGTTGATGACGTTTTGAAGAGTGTGAGCAGCGGCCTCTGGCTGCGCTCATCCCAGCTCTTCATGAAGCCACCGTAGCGCTTGCTGGCTGGTGGGCCTCCCCAGCGAAAGTGCTTCATCTTGTATGTGCCATCTTTCTTCTCGTGGACGTCACCCGGGAGCTGGTCCTGCTCCTCCTCTGCCACCTCCTGCACCTTCTCCTCATCCTCTGCAGCTGTCATCTTGCTGGCAAGCTCCGTCTCCTCATCTCTCCAGGGAAAAGCTCAGCTGACTCTTCTGCCACATCATTGGAGGTGTAAACTTTGATGGGACGGCGCTTTCGTCCAACAGGTTTCCCCAGCGGAAATGCTCCATGGAGTAGGAGCGCTTGGCCTGAGGAGAGGAGGGAAGGAAGAGGAGGGAGATAAAGGGGGGGGTGGAGACTCGGGATCTGACGGAGGAGGAGGTTGGAGGTGGGCATCACCTGGGATGACGGGCATCTCTGCAGTGAGGTCGGAGCGACAGAGCTGGATGCACTCCTGCAGTAGGACAGGACAGAGATTGTGTTAAGATGTTTGCTGTAATCAGTGAACATAATAAAAATCATGTGAGGCAAGAGACTGAGAGCAGACATCATAAGGGACATCATAGGGCTGAGGCAGTGAGTCAATATTATAACATGTGTGTGTGTGTGTGTGTGGCTGGCAGGTGTGTCTTTAGGTGGGTTCACACTTAAACTGTGGTCGGTGATGCTGAAGAGCTAGCAAGAGAGCGAGCAAGATTTGACAGTGGCACCTCCTCTAAGCCTTCCTCCCCCTCCCGTCAGTGCTCCGCCCAAAGCCACGTTCTTTCCATTGGGACCCATAGGCAGGGAGTATTTATAGGCCTACAGTTCCTTTTCTGAATGCATAATGTATTGACTGCTCTCACCCAGTATAACAAAAATAAAGTGTGTCTGAACAGGGTTACCAACTGTAGCTTTAAATGTCTGGTTCCTGAATCAAACCAGGCTGAACCAGGCTAAGAACATCTCGACTCCAGCAGCTGGAGTCTTTGATAGGATCCTATCAAAGACTCATCATGAGCCTGACATCAAAAAACTCTCTCTCTCTCTCTGTGTGTGTGTGTGTGTGTGTGTGTGTGTGTGTGTGTGTATTACCATCATGCTCCTGTCAGAGTTGACCTCCTGACAGCTCGGATGATCCCAGCATTGACTGGCGGCTCCTCTGACCACGCCCACCACCGCCACATATACCAATAGCCACGCAGGACACATCCTACCAGCCAATCCGAGACAGCGACACACAGCATAGTTCATTTTGTTTTTATCATTGATCAGCTGGGGAAATAAAATCCTCCTCATTTGCACCACTGTCAGATTTATTTTAGGTTATTTTGTTTGGTTTTAATTTATATTTCCAAAGCCAAATAATGGTTTTAAAAGCTATAAATATAGAGAAAAACATCTAAAATATGACAAAAAATTTCACTAATGGACCTACAACCATAACCTTCAACAATAATCATGAAATTAGATTTATTAACAACAATAACATTTTCTCAGACTGTTAATCACAGGGCCAAAGCTACGACACATTTAGCCTACAGCACAGAGACACACAAAAAAAAAAAAATATATATATTAACATAATTTAAAAAATAGAAACTGTATGGTATGGACTTATAATAAAGAATATATAGTAACACACACACACACATATATATATATGTATATACATATATATATGTATATACATATATACATATATATATGTATATATATGTATATATCTTATCTATCTATCTATTGTGTTCTAACTCAAAAAAATAGATACATAGATACATAGATAGATAAAAATTAATACATTTGCTTGTTATATTTAATTTAATACATATATAAAATTATTTGGAATTGTATTATGCAAATCATGTTATGTATGTTAAGACAATACAAAACTGTTTCTTATAACCACAAAATATAGCCTAATAGTTCCTCCACCGAACGTGTTCCACAGTGATACAAAGTCTTTGAGGCGCTGTACAAAAACCTCTGACTGTAGAGAGACACGGCTCTCTGACTTTGACACAAACAAACTCACCAAACACATTCCCAGTTTACCCAGTTCATGACATCACTGGTAAATATATGTATAACAGATTCACAAGCTAAAACATTTTCAACATTTTCTTTGTCAAATATAAAACATCTACAAGTGATGTGAATTTATTTTGCAGTGAAACAAATTGAAATATGACATTTCTTCAGAAAAAAACAGCCCAAAAAATCCTCCTGAATGTACCAGACATTATTATTACAGAGACATTTTTACTGTGGATTATGATGAAGGAAAAAGTCTTATTTTATTTAATTTGTCCCACAACAATGTGTGATGTAGTGAATTACAGTGAATTCACAAAATATTTTTGAAGATAATCTTTCCATCAAACTCAAACCAAAGACTCATCCTGTTGATCACTGACACATTCCTGATCAATAGTGTGATGAAGTGATTGATCCATTGATAAACAGCATCATCAGAGTAATCCAAGTCCCTGTTGGAGTCAGTCAGAGCATTTCCATAGAGAGCCACTTTGCATCAGCAGCACCATGCTCCAGTGCTCTGGGAGACTTTATAGTCCTGAGAGTTGAACACTGGATGACTGACAGCTGTCCTTCATGACAACAGAAGACACAGAAATGGTCCTCATCAAAAACATGACTTTGATCTCCGTCCTCATCTGGACTGTCCTCTGCTGCTGCTTCACAGGTAAAGTCCAGAGAATCAAACTCCTCTCCTCGATGAACATCCGTCCCTCTGAAATGAAGCCGACAAAACCATGACGCTGCTTTATGTTTTTGTCTCTGTATCCTCAGAGTCCAGAGGCCAGGTCACAGTGACTCAGCCTAGAGCAGTGAGCTCTGCTCTGGGAGGCTCCGTCTCCATCACATGTAGGACCAGTCAGGATGTTTATGTGTATAACAACTATCACCGTTTAGCCTGGTACCAACAGAGAGATGGAGGAACTCCTAAACTACTTATTTATAGTGCAACTACTCGACAATTAGGGACTCCAGATCGTTTTACAGGCAGTGGATCAAAGTCTGACTTCACTCTGACCATCAGTGGAGTCCAGACTGAAGATGCAGCAGTTTACTACTGTCAGAGTTATCATTATATCAACAGGCAAAATGTGTACACACAGTGAAAAATCATCGTACAAAAACCTCCTGAACAGAAACTGAACTGACTGCTGCAGCTGGAAGCTACTGCAGAGACTGATACACTTCACTGAGGACACACACACACACACACACACACACTTGGTAGATGTCTCTCCTTCACCTTCTCTATCTGCAACAATAAAGTGACTTTCCACAGTGTCCTCTTATTTCTAGCTGGAGTGACTCTCAAAGATCAAAAGTCAAACCTCACAGTCACCTCACCTTTTAATTCTGTACTGAGGTCAAACTAACAAGCTCTGATCATAAGAGGTTCCTGACCTCTGACTGATTTATTCCTCTATAAGCTCATTGATAGAGGAGGGTGTCTGACCATGTAGATCTCTAACAGTCATCACAACTATCTTCAGCTGGATTCTTTATTAATGAGGAGACAGTGACAATAAAGTAGACAGGTGTCTTCAGGGACCTGGTCAGAGACCCTCTGGTTCAGTTCAACATTCAATGTCTTTATTGTCTTTATACTGACAGACAACAATACATCAAGAAAGTGATTCTCCCTGAGATCTAAAAAAAACTACATTAATACAACAAAATATACACAGTACATGAGAGGAAAATAAATACAGTAGAGCACAAGGTGAAAACACAATGAGGTAGTGCAAATGACAGTGAGTCAATGGTAAGCATTTAGCAGCAGTGGTTATAGAGCCAGAAGTTATGGAGTTATCAGGATGTGTTTAGAAGTTGAACAGCTGTGAGGAAGAAGCTGTTTTTCAGTCTTGTGGTTTGTGTCTACATTGTCCTGTGTCTCCTACCTGAGGGGAGGAGTGTAAAGTGGTGGTGATGTGGTGGGCAGAGTGTGTTGGTCACAGGTGATGTTTGCTGTCCTGCTGTGACTTCAGGACAAGTAAATGTCCTCAGTACCAGGAAGTTGAGTCCTGATGATGTGTTGGTCCATCTAAATGACGCTCTCTCTCTCTCCTGGTGCAGCTAGTAAAGCAGACTGTGATGTAGTACACTATCACACTCTCTGCTCTGCATCTGTAAAAGTTCATAAGAAGGCTCTGGGGCAGTCTCACTGCTCTGAGCTTCCTCAGAAAACACAACCATTGTTCTGCCTTGCTGATGGCAGTAGAAGTGTGTGCAGTCATCATGACATAAAAAGTAAGGAATGTGGTGTGAATGTCAGTAAATTTAGTAGGAGGTGTTAGAAGCAGGGAGGAGCTGCTATACAAAGCACCAGGGAGCAAGCTGGGAATAAAGTGTCTCACTCAAGGACACAACATGTAGACAGTAGGAGCGGGTGATCAAACCCTCAACCCTTGGGTTTAGGAACGACCTGCCCCCAAAAAGAAGGAACGCTTCAGAATTTGCATCAAGTGATACTGGTTCAGTTCACTTCATAATGTCCAAGATCAATCTCTCAAAGAGTGTTGCTATCACTGGTGTGAGAGTGATGACACAGAAGTCATTTAGGGCATCCACAGTCTTTTTCTTGGGGACAGGCACTATAATTGTAGCTTTTAGGTAAGTGGGAACAACAGTGAGTGTCAGGAAGAGGTTGAAGATGCTGGTGAAAACCATGGTGAGCTGATTGGTGAATGCATGGAGCACAGGTCCTGGGACCTTTGTTCATTCTTTACATGACGCATGAAAACAACTTTTGGATTTTCATCAAGGGTAAATATTAAGAAAGAGAGAGCTTTGTGATTTGCCATGGAAATAATATTACCATGAGTAATGTTATCCATGTAAGTGAATATATGTAGAAAATATTATAATGACAATAGAGGAGTATTCATGTTGAAAAGCAATCTGGAAAACATGTTACTGTTTGGACTTTTGTGAATTAATCTAATAATAGAGTATACAATAATTATGCTACTAAAATATAATATATATGTTAAAGAAGGGAAGTCAAAAGACATTTATAATACACATGATGATTTCTTTATTGTTTTAAAATGTTGAGATCATCAAAACAAGCAGGAGAGAGAGAGAGAGAGAGAGTATTGCAGACTGAGAGCAGTAGCAGAGTGAAACCAGTATCAGAGTACCAGTGAGTCAGGTCAGGACTGGGAACACTGGTCTCTCCTCAGTGTCTCTGAGAGTGGAGTCTGGGAGCCCTGGGTGGCCTCACAGGTCACAGAGTCCACCTTCCTCCACTGGTCTGCAGGGAGCGTCAGGGTGCTGCTCCAGCTGTAGTGGCCGTCCTTCTCCAGCACCCCGGGGCTCCTGCTCTCCTCCCAGCTGATGCTGCTGGGGACCACCTTCCAGGCCAGACTCCAGTCTGAGGGGAAGCCCTTGTTGGCCAGGCACATGAGCGTGGCCTTCCCCTGCTGCAGCTCCTCACTGGAGGATTGCAGCACCGTCAGGGTGGGGACGACTGGACCCACTGCAGAGAGAGACATGAATAAAGTTCATATGAGGTGGCAGCAGAAGAGGCTCCTGGTTTGGTTGTTCTTCCTCAGGTTGGATGAAACTGATCTGAAAAGTTTCCCTTCCCTCTCTGAGCTCAGTAACCATGGAAACAGACAGGCATCACTGCTGAACCATGACAACAGAGAGGTTTCAGCTCTACAGATACAAAGTTTAAACTGGAAATCTATTTCTAAACATTCTAACATAAACTTTAGTTGAATGTTTTGTGTAACAAGATAATTCATGGGGGTGAATGGTCAACACTGACTCCTTCAATATTTGTTAGTACATCAAATTTCAAATGACTGAAAAAATACTGCATTCAGTTTAACAACTATGACATTTAAGGATAATATTTGTAAATGTCTGGCTATTAATAAAGGAGTCAAATAAAAAAAAATAAAACTGACCAAATCTAAATATTTATCATGAATAGTTATTTAATATACATTGTAAAAAATGTACCACAATAAGTTTTTTTTTATGATGTGGTGAATTACAGTGAATTCACAAAATATTTACATATTTATACTTTCCATCAAACTCAAACCAAAGACTCATCCTGATGATCACTGACACATTCCTGATCAATAGTGTGATGAAGTGATTGATCCACTGATAAACAGCATCATCAGAGTAATCCAAGTCCCTGTTGGAGTCAGTCAGAGCATTTCCATAGAGAGCCACTTTGCATCAGCAGCACCATGCTCCAGTGCTCTGGGAGACTTTATAGTCCTGAGAGTTGAACACTGGATGACTGACAGCTGTCCTTCATGACAACAGAAGACACAGAAATGGTCCTCATCAAAAACATGACTTTGATCTCCGTCCTCATCTGGACTGTCCTCTGCTGCTGCTTCACAGGTAAAGTCCAGAGAATCAAACTCCTCTCCTCTATGAACATCCGTCCCTCTGAAATGAAGCCGACAAAACCATGACGCTGCTTTATGTTTTTGTCTCTGTATCCTCAGAGTCCAGAGGCCAGGTCACAGTGACTCAGCCTGGAGCAGTGAGCTCTGCTCTGGGAGGCTCCGTCTCCATCACATGTAGGACCAGTCAGGATGTTTATTATAGCACCTACCACTGTTTAGCCTGGTACCAACAGAGAGATGGAGGAACTCCTAAACTACTTATTTACTATACTAGCAGTCGAGCATCAGGGACTCCAGATCGTTTTACAGGCAGTGGATCAAACTCTGACTTCACTCTGACCATCAGTGGAGTCCAGACTGAAGATGCAGCAGTTTACTACTGTCAGAGTTATCATTATATCAACAGTCAAGCTGTGTTCACACAGTGAAAAATCATCGTACAAAAACCTCCTGAACAGAAACTGAACTGACTGCTGCAGCTGGAAGCTACTGCAGAGACTGATACACTTCACTGAGGACACACACACACACACACACACACTTGGTAGATGTCTCTCCTTCACCTTTTCTATCTGCAACAATAAAGTGACTTTCCACAGTGTCCTCTTATTTCTAGCTGGAGTGACTCTCAAAGATCAAAAGTCAAACCTCACAGTCACCTCACCTTTTAATTCTGTACTGAGGTCAAACCAACAAGCTCTGATCATAAGAGGTTCCTGACCTCTGACTGATTTATTCCTCTATATGCTCATTGATAGAGGAGGGTGTCTGACCATGTAGATCTCTAACAGTCATCACAACTATCTTCAGCTGGATTCTTTATTAATGAGGAGACAGTGAAAATAAACAACAACAAACAACAATACATCAAGAAAGTGATTCTCCCTGAGATTTAAATTAAAAACAAAACAAAACAAAAAAACTATATTCTGTAGTGTATATACTCTGAAGCAAGGTATTCACAGAAAAGGATTTATTCCCCAAAAAAGGCAAAAAGGCAACACAACAAGACACGGTCTCAAAACAATGCAACGCTACGGGGACAGAGACTACACTAACAAGACTAACAAACTATGTAACAAACAAAAGACAAGTTACACATAACACAAACCTAACCCTGGCAGACTAAAGCACAATGAAACGAAACTTGACTTGACACTGGGCGACTGACAAAACAGGATAAAGCTACTCACAGAGCATAAAAGGAACTGAACTAGACTGATAATACGACTAAAAGGTAAAACAAATACAAAGCACAAACAATTGACAAACCCAGACGAGAGACCTGACGTGGACTAAATATAAACAGTTACATCGACAGGTACAGCCTGCAAACATGATGTGACTAAATCAGAAAAGACACACCAACAAAGACAAAGTGGAGACAGGACTATTTAAACATGAGGTAAGGGTGCACAGGTGGAAACATTCAGGGCGGAGCTTGACAATCACACAGGTGGAACACATTAGGACAGGAAGCAAAAACACCTGAAACAAGAGGAAGACAGGATACTACAAAATAAAACAGGAAACGACAGGACAACATACAGGCACGAGACAGAAAACGGGTAACTTAATAAAACCAGACAGATTGGGCTTGACAAATATAATATATGTTAAAGAAAGGAAGTCAAAAGACATTTATAATCCACATGATGATTTCTTTATTGTTTTAAAATGTTGAGATCATCAAAACAAGCAGGAGAGAGAGAGAGAGAGAGAGAGAGAGACAGAGAGAGTATTGCAGACTGAGAGCAGGAGCAGAGTGAAACCAGTATCAGAGTACCAGTGAGTCAGGTCAGGACTGGGAACACTGGTCTCTCATCAGTGTCTCTGAGAGTGGAGTCTGGGAGCCCTGGGTGGCCTCACAGGTCACAGAGTCCACCTTCCTCCACTGGTCTGCAGGGAGCGTCAGGGTGCTGCTCCAGCTGTAGTGGCCGTCCTTCTCCAGCACCCCGGGGCTCCTGCTCTCCTCCCAGCTGATGCTGCTGGGGACCACCTTCCAGGCCAGACTCCAGTCTGAGGGGAAGCCCTTGTTGGCCAGGCACATGAGCGTGGCCTTCCCCTGCTGCAGCTCCTCACTGGAGGATTGCAGCACCGTCAGGGTGGGAGGGACTTCACCTAGGAGACACCAATCAGCTTAGAGGACAGGGACCACAGAGCTGTCAATCTACCAGCAGACACTGAGACACCTTGACTGTGAGAGATGATTTTCTCCTTTAAGGAGTTTCTGTCAGATGCTTTTTCTGCTCCACCAGTCACTCACTCACACATTGTTTCACTTCCCTTTAAGAAGCCTCTCATGCATATCAGCACAGAGAGAATCATCAAACACACTGACCTGAAATATATCAAACTACACTGGAAATAAAACATCAGTAAAGTTTAAAAACACTAAAACCTTAGGAGGTCTAAGAATACTAAAACATCATCTTAACACACAAAACATTAAGTATAAATTACTGTAAAGTATTTAATGGGAACATAAAGAAATACAGAAAAGAAAATGAGCACAATCAAATGTTCTTTATGTGGATTTCAGTCATCATTTAAATTGTTTAAAAGATTTTTAAAACGTTTTTTAAACAGAATGGAGGTGGTAAACAAGAAAATCTAGAGGTCTGCAGTATTATCTTTTCAATACTTAAATTTAAATTTCAACACAACAAGAATGAAAAATATAAAGAAGTTTGGAAAAGCTCTGAGTTATTCTCCATGATGAAGGAGGAGGAATAAAAACATGAATACTACAACTGTTGGAAATATAACAACATATAATGATCTGCCTGGAACGTGCAAAAAAAAAAAAAAAAATCAAAACATCACTTTATGGTTTTTATATTTAGTATTTTTGTGCAGAAACTTACTTCCAACATCCAGTCTGGTTCCTCCACCAAAAGTCCACCACAGTGATACAAAGTCATTGAGGAGCCGTACAAAAACCTCTGACTGTAGAGAGACACTGCTCTCTGACTGACAGACTGAACTAAAGCTACAAACACTCATGATGCAACTTTGACATTAAAGATGTAAACAATTAGTTTTGCTCTAGTTGAATATTTTACTTTTGTAACAAGAGGTTTTGTATTTCTGTTGCTGAAGTGAACTCTGCATCTTAGTCCAAACTCTTTGTCAAAAAGTCACCCATGAAAATGGAAAGGTGAATATTTTCCTCTAAACTGTTGAACATAAAAGAATACAAGGACAAATATCTGCTGAGATAATAAAGTTTATACTTACTTCCAACATCCAGTCTGGTTCCTCCACCGAACGTGTTCCACAGTGATACAAAGTCTTTGAGGCGCTGTACAAAAACCTCTGACTGTAGAGAGACACGGCTCTCTGACTTTGACACAAACAAACTCACCAAACACATTCCCAGTTTACCCAGTTCATGACATCACTGGTAAATATATTTATAACAGATTCACAAGCTAAAACATTTTCAACATTTTCTTTGTCTAATATAAAACATCTACAAGTGATGTGAATTTATTTTGCAGTGAAACAAATTGAAATATGACATTTCTTCAGGAAAAAACAGCCCAAAAAATCCTCCTGAATGTACCAGACATTATTATTACAGAGACATTTTTACTGTGGATTATGATGAAGGAAGAAGTCTTATTTTATTTAATTTGTCCCACAACAATGTGTGATGTAGTGAATTACAGTGAATTCACAAAATATTTTTGAAGATAATCTTTCCATCAAACTCAAACCAAAGACTCATCCTGATGATCACTGACACATTCCTGATCAATAGTGTGATGAAGTGATTGATCCATTGATAAACAGCATCATCAGAGTAATCCAAGTCCCTGTTGGAGTCAGTCAGAGCATTTCCATAGAGAGCCACTTTGCATCAGCAGCACCATGCTCCAGTGCTCTGGGAGACTTTATAGTCCTGAGAGTTGAACACTGGATGACTGACAGCTGTCCTTCATGACAACAGAAGACACAGAAATGGTCCTCATCAAAAACATGACTTTGATCTCCGTCCTCATCTGGACTGTCCTCTGCTGCTGCTTCACAGGTAAAGTCCAGAGAATCAAACTCCTCTCCTCTATGAACATCCGTCCCTCTGAAATGAAGCCGACAAAACCATGACGCTGCTTTATGTTTTTGTCTCTGTATCCTCAGAGTCCAGAGGCCAGGTCACAGTGACTCAGCCTGGAGCAGTGAGCTCTGCTCTGGGAGGCTCCGTCTCCATCACATGTAGGACCAGTCAGGATGTTTATAACTCTAACTATCTACACTGGTACCAACAGAGAGATGGAGGAACTCCTAAACTACTTATTTACATCGCTAGCAGTCGAGCATCAGGGACTCCAGATCGTTTTACAGGCAGTGGATCAAACTCTGACTTCACTCTGACCATCAGTGGAGTCCAGACTGAAGATGCAGCAGTTTACTACTGTCAGAGTTATCATTATATCAACAGTCAAGCTGTGTTCACACAGTGAAAAATCATCGTACAAAAACCTCCTGAACAGAAACTGAACTGACTGCTGCAGCTGGAAGCTACTGCAGAGACTGATACACTTCACTGAGGACACACACACACACACACACACACTTGGTAGATGTCTCTCCTTCACCTTCTCTGCTTTCCACAGTGTCCTCTTATTTCTAGCTGGAGTGACGCCCAACGATCAAAAGTCAAACCTCACAGTCACCTCGCCTTTTAAAGATCACATATTATGCACTTTCTCTGGAAATTTATAGAGGAGGTCTCAGACGTCCAACAATATTTTATTCAAATGCCCTATTCGCACGGGATTATTATTACCTGGGGATGTCTGGTAATTTGCAAATTACCACCCCACCTCTGTTTCTTGCAGTGCATTCGCACGGGATAAGCATACTGATAAGCATTACTGACATTATGACCGGTGTTGTGATGTTTTTAGAGGACCAATCGCAGTCGTCTCTGTTTTCCCTTGATGGAGTGACAAACAGTTAAAAAATATTTCATGTGCCCGAAGAGATCGGAGAGGCTCACCGACAGTCTCTCCGGTGCAGGTGAAGCGCCCCTGCCATGAAATGCACCCCCTCGCAATTCGCCCTAATATCGCAGAATAACGCAGGGGAAAATACTATTTTACGATTTAATTATTTGTGAGGGAGATAGAAGAGAAGAACATCGGTTGATTGAAGTCTTTAAAAGTCCTCTAGAGAGAAAATAATAGATGTTCTTCTCAACACAAAAAACAGATGACAGCGAACGCAAACCAACAACTTTCTGTATGTTTCCATGGAAATATAGCCTACCCCAGCCATAATTACTAAATGAATTAAATGGATTTTTTTGAGCAAGTTGAATGTCTTTGGCTTGTGTTTCACAAGACTGGAGGGCAAAGGGGTGCATTTCAGGGCAGGGTGCTTACTGCGGCACAACACCTGCACATATTACGCAGTTGGAGAAGTGTATTAGGTGCTCATAATTAAGTTTTGACACAATGTCAAAACTGCTTATCAAAATTTCCACCGCAGCCTCCATTATTCAAGCCGGAAAGAGATAGAAAAGGCACGCAATTACAATTACAAACACCGAGGTGCAGATTCGCTCAGGATTAGTATCATCACCGGATGTCTGTGTTTGGCGAAATATAGTAGGTAATTTGCGGCAGAATTTTTACTTCTCAAATTACAGACATGGCGCATTCGCACAGGATTAAGATCTCAGGCATCTTCCGCAATTATTACAGATCACCAAAGATCCACAGGTAATACTAATCCCGTGCGAATAGCGCAAAAGTGTATCAGCCCTGGTCCTGAATTCCAGCCAGTTAAAAATCACTGTATTGAGCTCTGCTGAGAACAGACTGTTTCTGTGTCTGTGCCTTTAAATTTTCCTGAGCTGTGTCTGACCACGCCCCTTCACCTTTACAACCATTAACAGTAGTCAGAGTCACCCACATTACAAATAAGTGTATATAACATTAGCTTCAAATGAGCCTTGTGCTCACAGAGCTCATGTTGAATCTCTCCTGATATTAATTACTCAAGGACACAAATGTTAGCAAAGCAGCCCTCTGGAGCACGGTTAGCTGAGCTCTGGAGAACTGCTTTGCAAACATGGGCCCATACATATTATGCTGGGCTACACATGTTGAAGCATGGATCGATACAAACTGTCCTGGACACTACAGACATGGAAGCTGTAAGTTAATCCATTTTGTGTTGCCTTACTGTGTAGCTCTACTTAGCGTGACGGCCTGTAAACATGTCCTGGAGAGTAGCAGCAGTGCTAGCATTACAGGGGCATGTTTACACTGCGGAGGGTAGCTCCGGTAGCTGCAGTGTTAACGTTACAGAGACATGTTTACAGGCCATCACGCTCAGTAGAGCTACACAGTAAAGCAACACAAAATGAAATAACTTACAGCTCTGCGTTTGTTGTTTGTTGTCCCAGACTGTTGGTGCTGATCCATGCTTCATCTTCAGCTGGTTAGAGAAGCCTGCTTTATGAGATGATGAGCGTACGCATGCTAAACTTTGGGAAGCTCTCTTGCTACATTTCCAGCTAAAAAATCTAGATCCACTGGGTCTTCAGTGGACAAACAGAGTAAAAATAGCTTCCTGTGTTCATTGAAGCAGCCAGCACACAGAGCAGCTGCCGTGCTTTGCTCCTAACTTTGTCAGCTTTGTTTGTGAAAGATAGCGAGGAGAAACAATGGCAGCCCCTCGTTAACTTTAGAGGAGGATTGTCTATCTGGGGGGGAGGCTGGCTCAAAGGCAGTGTCCTCTACTGGAGGGAGGGGCATCCCTGCTCTTGATGTCATAAGCGGAAAAATGTTCAACTCACCTGTTTCAGCACACACTGGCAAAGAAGAGCAGCAAGCAGGGGAAGAGGGTGACAGACTTTTTTTCACTCCTGGGGCCTCATTCACAGGCTATGGGGACACATACTACTGTTATACTACCTTAATAAAGTGATTTTTGCATAATAGGTGACCTTTAATGACACTCTCTCTCTCCTGGTGCAGCTAGTAAAGCAGACTGTGATGTAGTACACTATCACACTCTCTGCTCTGCATCTGTAAAAGTTCATAAGAAGGCTCTGGGGCAGTCTCACTCCTCTGAGCTTCCTCAGAAAACACAAACGTTGTTCTGCCTTGCTGATGACAGTAGAAGTGTGTGCAGTCATCATGACCTAAAAAGTAAGGAATGTGGTGTGAATGTCAGTAAATTTAGTAGGAGGTGTTAGAAGCAGGGAGGGGCTGCTATACAAAGCACCAGGGAGCAAGCTGGGAATAAAGTGTCTCACTCAAGGACACAACATGTAGACAGTAGGAACGGGTGATCAAACCCTCAACCCTTGGGTTTAGGAACGACCTGCCCCCTAAAAAGAAGGAACGCTTCAGAATTTGCATCAACTGATACTGGTTCAGTTCACTTCATAATGTCCAAGATCAATCTCTCAAAGAGTGTTGCTATCACTGGTGTGAGAGTGATGACACAGAAGTCATTTAGGGCATCCACAGTCTTTTTCTTGGGGACAGGCACTATAATTGTAGCTTTTAGGTAAGTGGGAACAACAGCGAGTGTCAGGAAGAGGTTGAAGATGCTGGTGAAAACCATGGTGAGCTGATTGGTGAATGCATGGAGCACAGGTCCTGGGACCTTTGTTCATTCTTTACATGACGCATGAAAGTAACTTTTGGATTTTCATCAAGGGTAAATATTAAGAAAGAGAGAGCTTTGTGATTTACCATGGAAATAATATTACCATGAGTTATGTTATCCATGTAAGTGAATATATGTAGAAAATATTATAATGACAATAGAGGAGTATTCATGTTGAAAAGCAATCTGGAAAACATGTTACTGTTTGGACTTTTGTGAATTAATCTAATAATAGAGTATACAATAATTATGCTACTAAAATATAATATATATGTTAAAGAAGGGAAGTCAAAAGACATTTATAATACACATGATGATTTCTTTATTGTTTTAAAATGTTGAGATCATCAAAACAAGCAGGAGAGAGAGAGAGAGACAGAGAGAGTATTGCAGACTGAGAGCAGTAGCAGAGTGAAACCAGTATCAGAGTACCAGTGAGTCAGGTCAGGACTGGGAACACTGGTCTCTCATCAGTGTCTCTGAGAGTGGAGTCTGGGAGCCCTGGGTGGCCTCACAGGTCACAGAGTCCACCTTCCTCCACTGGTCTGCAGGGAGCGTCAGGGTGCTGCTCCAGCTGTAGTGGCCGTCCTTCTCCAGCACCCCGGGGCTCCTGCTCTCCTCCCAGCTGATGCTGCTGGGGACCACCTTCCAGGCCAGACTCCAGTCTGAGGGGAAGCCCTTGTTGGCCAGGCACATGAGCGTGGCCTTCCCCTGCTGCAGCTCCTCACTGGAGGATTGCAGCACCGTCAGGGTGGGAGGGACTTCACCTAGGAGACACCAATCAGCTTAGAGGACAGGGACCACAGAGCTGTCAATCTACCAGCAGACACTGAGACACCTTGACTGTGTGAGCGATGATTTTCTCCTTTAAGGAGTTTCTGTCAGATGCTTTTTCTGCTCCACCAGTCACTCACTCACATATTGTTTCACTTCCCTTGAAGAAGCCTCTCATGCATATCAGCACAGAGAGAATCATCAAACACACTGACCTGAAATATATCAAACTACACTGGAAATAAAACATCAGTAAAGTTTAAAAACACTAAAACCTTAGGAGGTCTAAGAATACTAAAACATCATCTTAACATACAAAACATTAAGTATAAATTACTGTAAAGTCTTTAGTGGGAACATAAAGAAATACAGAAAAGTAAATGTGCACAATCAAATGTTCTTCATGTGGATTTCAGTCATCATTTAAATTGTTTAAAAGATTTTTAAAATGTTTTTTTAAACAGAACAGAGGTGGTAAACAAGAGAATCTAGAGGTCTGCAGTATTATCTTTTCAATACTTAAATTTAAATTTCAACACAACAAGAATGAAAAATATGAAGAAGTTTGGAAAAGCTCTGAGTTATTCTCCATGATGAAGGAGGAGGAATAAAAACATGAATACTGCAACTGTTAGAAATAAAACAACATATAATGATCTGCCTGGAACGTGCAAAAAAAAAATCAAAATATCACTTTATGGTTTTTATATTTAGTATTTTTGTGCAGAAACTTACTTCCAACATCCAGTCTGGTTCCTCCACCAAAAGTCCACCACAGTGATACAAAGTCATTGAGGAGCCGTACAAAAACCTCTGACTGTAGAGAGACACTGCTCTCTGACTGACAGACTGAACTAAAGCTACAAACACTCATGATGCAACTTTAACATTAAAGATGTCAACAATTAGTTTTGCTCTAGTTGAATATTTGACTTTTGTAACAAGAGGTTTTGTATTTCTGTTGCTGAAGTGAACTCTGCATCTTAGTCCAAACTCTTTGTCAAAAAGTCACCCATGAAAATGGAAAGATGAATATTTTCCTCTAAACTGTTGAACATAAAGAATACAAGGACAAATATCTGCTGAGATAATAAAGTTTATACTTACTTCCAACATCCAGTCTGGTTCCTCCACCGAACGTGTTCCACAGTGATACAAAGTCTTTGAGGCGCTGTACAAAAACCTCTGACTGTAGAGAGACACGGCTCTCTGACTTTGACACAAACAAACTCACCAAACACATTCCCAGTTTACCCAGTTCACTGGTCACATCACTGGTAAATATATTTATAACAGATTCACAAGCTAAAACATTTTCAACATTTTCTTTGTCAAATATAAAACATCTACAAGTGATGTGAATTTATTTTGCAGTGAAACAAATTGAAATATGACATTTCTTCAGAAAAAAACAGCCCAAAAAATCCTCCTGAATGTACCAGACATTATTATTACAGAGACATTTTTACTGTGGATTATGATGAAGGAAAAAGTCTTATTTTATTTAATTTGTCCCACAACAATGTGTGATGTAGTGAATTACAGTGAATTCACAAAATATTTTTGAAGATAATCTTTCCATCAAACTCAAACCAAAGACTCATCCTGATGATCACTGACACATTCCTGATCAATAGTGTGATGAAGTGATTGATCCATTGATAAACAGCATCATCAGAGTAATCCAAGTCCCTGTTGGAGTCAGTCAGAGCATTTCCATAGAGAGCCACTTTGCATCAGCAGCACCATGCTCCAGTGCTCTGGGAGACTTTATAGTCCTGAGAGTTGAACACTGGATGACTGACAGCTGTCCTTCATGACAACAGAAGACACAGAAATGGTCCTCATCAAAAACATGACTTTGATCTCCGTCCTCATCTGGACTGTCCTCTGCTGCTGCTTCACAGGTAAAGTCCAGAGAATCAAACTCCTCTCCTCTATGAACATCCGTCCCTCTGAAATGAAGCCGACAAAACCATGACGCTGCTTTATGTTTTTGTCTCTGTATCCTCAGAGTCCAGAGGCCAGGTCACAGTGACTCAGCCTAGAGCAGTGAGCTCTGCTCTGGGAGGCTCCGTCTCCATCACATGTAGGACCAGTCAGGATGTTTATGTGTATAACAACTATCACCATTTAGCCTGGTACCAACAGAGAGATGGAGGAACTCCTAAACTACTTATTTATAGTGCAACTACTCGACAATTAGGGACTCCAGATCGTTTTACAGGCAGTGGATCAAAGTCTGACTTCACTCTGACCATCAGTGGAGTCCAGACTGAAGATGCAGCAGTTTACTACTGTCAGAGTTATCATTATATCAACAGGCAAAATGTGTACACACAGTGAAAAATCATCGTACAAAAACCTCCTGAACAGAAATTGAACTGACTGCTGCAGCTGGAAGCTACTGCAGAGACTGATACACTTCACTGAGGACACACACACACACACACTTGGTAGATGTCTCTCCTTCACCTTCTCTATCTGCAACAATAAAGTGACTTTCCACAGTGTCCTCTTATTTCTAGCTGGAGTGACTCTCAAAGATCAAAAGTCAAACCTCACAGTCACCTCACCTTTTAATTCTGTACTGAGGTCAAACCAACAAGCTCTGATCATAAGAGGTTCCTGACCTCTGACTGATTTATTCCTCTTTAAGCTCATTGATAGAGGAGGGTGTCTGACCATGTAGATCTCTAACAGTCATCACAACTATCTTCAGCTGGATTCTTTATTAATGAGGAGACAGTGAAAATAAACTAGACAGGTGTCTTCAGGGACCTGGTCAGAGACTGTCTGGACTACTTGTTAGTGACTGATGGATGTCAAGTACAGTTATATCACAAATATTCAGGAACAACACCACACCTCTCTTCCTCCCTAATTCATTCACCTGTGCTTCATTAATTAAATATCCATCAACCCATTAAACATCATCAGACCCTGAAAAAACTTTAATTTCTGCTCAACCTCCACAACTTCACCTTTACATTTACATCACATTTAAATAGTTAAATGTCTTATCAGACTCTTAATAGAATCAACATTAGCCTAATTTCTTCTGTAAACCAATTAAAGTTCACTATTTCTGGCCACATTTCATCATGAATTATTTAAATAGTCAAAGCTCTGAGCAGTGAGGAGGAAACAGACTCTGTGTGTTTGCATAAGTGTCCTGCCTCTGTGCTCCCAGACGTTAAGAGGCCAGAGTTGATCAGAGGCTGTCCAGGGCTTTCAGACACACTGACACACCGGCAGCACAGTGATGAAGTCACTGATTCTGCTGCTGGCCACCCTGGAGCTCCTTGTTCAGAGTGAGACTCTCTGCTGAAAACTTTGCTGCAGAATGCAACCAGATTCACCACAATGATGTTCTGCTATGATGGAGAAAGAGTGAAACAAGCAGCATTTAACTTCTTCCATCTATTCACCATGTTGAAGAAATGACACCGCTCTGTTTAGATGTTGATCATCTTTCTCCAAACTGGATTTGTGCCAACAACTCTTCTGCTCTTTTTTGTGTTTTCCAGATTCCTCAGGAGAAATCATCCTGACTCAGTCTGCTGGATCTCAGTCTGTTGTTCCAGGACAGACTGTCTCTATCAAATGTAAAGCCAGTTCAAATGTGGGTTCTTGCCTCAACTGGTACCTTCAGAAACCTGGAGAACCTCCCAAACTCCTCATTTATTATTCTACAAACCGTCAGTCTGGAGTTTCCAACCGTTTTAGTGGAAGTGGGTCTGGCACTGACTTCACGATGAGCATCAGTGGAGTCCAGACTGGAGATGAAGGAAGTTATTACTGTCAGCAGTGTAGCAGCTGGCCGTTCACACAGTGATATGATGTCGTACAAAAACCTCCCTCAGCTGGAGGAAGTGACTCAACAGCTGCATAGACACTACAACACTGGAGGACGGAGTAACACATTTATTTTGTGACACTACACTAACACTCAGCATGAAAACATTTTACACAGGTGTGTTTATGATCATTTAGGAGTATTTACTGTTTGAGTATCAATATAAGTTTGCTTATATAACTCTTAAAGTCAGGACCTCCCTTTTATGTCAAGTCTTGTGCCTTGCTGCAGCTCCTCACTGGAGGATTGCAGCACCGTCAGGGTGGGAGGGACGTCACCTAGGAGACACCAATCAGCTTAGAGGACAGGGACCACAGAGCTATCAATCTACCAGCAGACACTGAGACACCTTGACTGTGTGAGAGATGATTTTCTCCTTTAAGGAGTTTCTGTCAGATGCTTTTTCTGCTCCACCAGTCACTCACTCACACATTGTTTCACTTCCCTTTAAGAAGCCTCTCATGCATATCAGCACAGAGAGAATCATCAAACACTGACCTGAAATATGTCAAACACCAACAATTTGACAAAGTTAAACACTTTCCCACGTTAATTTCTTAAAAGCATTAAGTGAAACATGAGCAAACAGAAAATGAATTGAATGAATTACATAAATGTTCATGTGGATTTCAGACATGCACATTTCTATCTTCACTCAAGTCACTTAAATGTGTCACAGTGATGTTGATTCATGATGTAGTGAATTACAGTGAATTAAAAAAACACTCAGAAAATGTGTCAAACAAACTCAAACCAAAGACTCATCCTGATGATCACTGACACATTCCTGATCAATCGTGTGATGAAGTGATTGATCCATTGATAAACAGCATCATCAGAGTAATCCAAGTCCCTGTTGGAGTCAGTCAGAGCATTTCCATAGAGAGCCACTTTGCATCAGCAGCACCATGCTCCAGTGCTCTGGGAGACTTTATAGTCCTGAGAGTTGAACACTGGATGACTGACAGCTGTCCTTCATGACAACAGAAGACACAGAAATGGTCCTCATCAAAAACATGACTTTGATCTCCGTCCTCATCTGGACTGTCCTCTGCTGCTGCTTCACAGGTAAAGTCCAGAGAATCAAACTCCTCTCCTCTATGAACATCCGTCCCTCTGAAATGAAGCCGACAAAACCATGACGCTGCTTTATGTTTTTGTCTCTGTATCCTCAGAGTCCAGAGGCCAGGTCACAGTGACTCAGCCTGGAGCAGTGAGCTCTGCTCTGGGAGGCTCCGTCTCCATCACATGTAGGACCAGTCAGGATGTTTATAACTCTAACTATCTACACTGGTACCAACAGAGAGATGGAGGAACTCCTAAACTACTTATTTACTATACTAGCAGTCGAGCATCAGGGACTCCAGATCGTTTTACAGGCAGTGGATCAAACTCTGACTTCACTCTGACCATCAGTGGAGTCCAGACTGAAGATGCAGCAGTTTACTACTGTCAGAGTTATCATTATATCAACAGTCAACATGTGTTCACACAGTGAAAAATCATCGTACAAAAACCTCCTGAACAGAAACTGAACTGACTGCTGCAGCTGGAAGCTACTGCAGAGACTGATACACTTCACTGAGGACACACACACACACACACACACACACACTTGGTAGATGTCTCTCCTTCACCTTCTCTATCTGCAACAATAAAGTGACTTTCCACAGTGTCCTCTTATTTCTAGCTGGAGTGACTCTCAAAGATCAAAAGTCAAACCTCACAGTCACCTCACCTTTTAATTCTGTACTGAGGTCAAACCAACAAGCTCTGATCATAAGAGGTTCCTGACCTCTGACTGATTTATTCCCCTATAAGCACATTGATAGAGGAGGGTGTCTGACCATGTAGATCTCTAACAGTCATCACAACTATCTTCAGCTGGATTCTTTATTAATGAGGAGACAGTGAAAATAAAGTAGACAGGTGTCTTCAGGGACCTGGTCAGAGACCCTCTGGTTCAGTTCAACATTCAATGTCTTTATTGTCTTTATACTGACAGACAACAATACATCAAGAAAGTGATTCTCCCTGAGATTAAAAAAAATAACGACATTAATACAACAAAATATACACAGTACATGAGAGGAAAATAAATACAGTAGAGCACAAGGTGAAAACACAATGAGGTAGTGCAAATGACAGTGAGTCAATGGTAAGCATTTAGCAGCTGTGGTTATAGAGCCAGAAGTTATGGAGTTATCAGGATGTGTTTAGAAGTTGAACAGCTGTGAGGAAGAAGCTGTTTTTCAGTCTTGTGGTTTGTGTCTACATTGTCCTGTGTCTCCTACCTGAGGGGAGGAGTGTAAAGATGTGGTGGGCAGAGTGTGTTGGTCACAGGTGATGTTTGCTGTCCTGCTGTGACTTCAGGACAAGTAAATGTCCTCAGTACCAGGAAGTTGAGTCCTGATGATGTGTTGGTCCGTCTTAATGACGCTCTCTCTCTCTCCTGGTGCAGCTAGTAAAGCAGACTGTGATGTAGTACACTATCACACTCTCTGCTCTGCATCTGTAAAAGTTCATAAGAAGGCTCTGGGGCAGTCTCACTGCTCTGAGCTTCCTCAGAAAACACAACCGTTGTTCTGCCTTGCTGATGACAGTGGAAGTGTGTGCAGTCATCATGACATAAAAAGTAAGGAATGTGGTGTGAATGTCAGTCAATTTAGTAGGAGGTGTTAGAAGCAGGGAGGGGCTGCTATACAAAGCACCAGGGAGCAAGCTGGGAATAAAGTGTCTCACTCAAGGACACAACATGTAGACAGTAGGAGCGGGTGATCAAACCCTCAACCCTTGGGTTTAGGAACGACCTGCCCCTAAAAAGAAGGAACGCTTCAGAATTTGCATCAACTGATACTGGTTCAGTTCACTTCATAATGTCCAAGATCAATCTCTCAAAGAGTGTTGCTATCACTGGTGTGAGAGTGATGACACAGAAGTCATTTAGGGCATCCACAGTCTTTTTCTTGGGGACAGGCACTATAATTGTAGCTTTTAGGTAAGTGGGAACAACAGTGAGTGTCAGGAAGAGGTTGAAGATGCTGGTGAAAACCATGGTGAGCTGATTGGTGAATGCATGGAGCACAGGTCCTGGGACCTTTGTTCATTCTTTACACGACGCATGAAAATAACTTTTGGATTTTCATCAAGGGTAAATATTAAGAAAGAGAGAGCTTTGTGATTTGCCATGGAAATAATATTACCATGAGTAATGTTATCCATGTAAGTGAATATATGTAGAAAATATTATAATGACAATAGAGGAGTATTCATGTTGAAAAGCAATCTGGAAAACATGTTACTGTTTGGACTTTTGTGAATTAATCTAATAATAGAGTATACAATAATTATGCCACTACAATATAATGTATATGTTAAAGAAAGGAAGTCAAAAGACATTTATAATCCACATGATGATTTATTTATTGTTTTAAAATGTTGAGATCATCAAAACAAGCAGGAGAGAGAGAGAGAGAGAGAGAGAGAGTATTGCAGACTGAGAGCAGGAGCAGAGTGAAACCAGTATCAGAGTACCAGTGAGTCAGGTCAGGACTGGGAACACTGGTCTCTCATCAGTGTCTCTGAGAGTGGAGTCTGGGAGCCCTGGGTGGCCTCACAGGTCACAGAGTCCACCTTCCTCCACTGGTCTGCAGGGAGCGTCAGGGTGCTGCTCCAGCTGTAGTGGCCGTCCTTCTCCAGCACCCCGGGGCTCCTGCTCTCCTCCCAGCTGATGCTGCTGGGGACCACCTTCCAGGCCAGACTCCAGTCTGAGGGGAAGCCCTTGTTGGCCAGGCACATGAGCGTGGCCTTCCCCTGCTGCAGTTCCTCACTGGAGGATTGCAGCACCGTCAGGGTGGGAGGGACTTCACCTAGGAGACACCAATCAGCTTAGAGGACAGGGACCACAGAGCTGTCAATCTACCAGCAGACACTGAGACACCTTGACTGTGTGAGAGATGATTTTCTCCTTTAAGGAGTTTCTGTCAGATGCTTTTTCTGCTCCACCAGTCACTCACTCACACATTGTTTCACTTCCCTTTAAGAAGCCTCTCATGCATATCAGCACAGAGAGAATCATCAAACACACTGACCTGAAATATATCAAACTACACTGGAAATAAAACATCAGTAAAGTTTAAAAATAGCGAAAATTCAGAAAGTTTAAAAACACTAAAACCTTAGGAGGTCTAAAAATACTAAAACATCATCTCAACATACAAAACATTAAGTATAAATTACTGTAAAGTATTTAATGGGAACATAAAGAAATACAGAAAAGGAAATGAGCACAATCAAATGTTCTTTATGTGGATTTCAGTCATCATTTAAATTGTTTAAAAGATTTTCAAAACATTAAAAAATATGGCAGTTTTTCAAATAAAGATCTTTATCTTCAATCCAATTCAATTGTATTTGATTTTTAAAACGTTTTTTAAACAGAATGGAGGCGGTAAACAAGGAAATCTAGAGGTCTGCAGTATTATCTTTTCAATATTTAAATTTAAATTTCAACACAACAAGAATGAAAAATATGACGAAGTTTGGAAAAGCTCTGAGTTATTCTCCATGATGAAGGAGGAGGAATAAAAACATGAATACTACAACTGTTAGAAATATAACAACATATAATGATCTGCCTGGAACGTGCAAAAAAAAAAATCAAAACATCACTTTATGGTTTTTATATTTAGTATTTTTGTGCAGAAACTTACTTCCAACATCCAGTCTGGTTCCTCCACCAAAAGTCCACCACAGTGATACAAAGTCATTGAGGAGCCGTACAAAAACCTCTGACTGTAGAGAGACACTGCTCTCTGACTGACAGACTGAACTAAAGCTACAAACACTCATGATGCAACTTTAACATTAAAGATGTCAACAATTAGTTTTGCTCTAGTTGAATATTTGACTTTTGTAACAAGAGGTTTTGTATTTCTGTTGCTGAAGTGAACTCTGCATCTTAGTCCAAACTCTTTGTCAAAAAGTCACCCATGAAAATGGAAAGGTGAATATTTTCCTCTAAACTGTTGAACATAAAAGAATACAAGGACAAATATCTGCTGAGATAATAAAGTTTATACTTACTTCCAACATCCAGTCTGGTTCCTCCACCGAACGTGTTCCACAGTGATACAAAGTCTTTGAGGCGCTGTACAAAAACCTCTGACTGTAGAGAGACACGGCTCTCTGACTTTGACACAAACAAACTCACCAAACACATTCCCAGTTTACCCAGTTCATGACATCACTGGTAAATATATTTATAACAAATTCACAAGCTAAAACATTTTCAACATTTTCTTTGTCAAAAATAAAACATCTACAAGTGATGTGAATTTATTTTGCAGTGAAACAAATTGAAATATGACATTTCTTCAGGAAAAAACAGCCCAAAAAATCCTCCTGAATGTACCAGACATTATTATTACAGAGACATTTTTACTGTGGATTATGATGAAGGAAAAAGTCTTATTTTATTTAATTTGTCCCACAACAATGTGTGATGTAGTGAATTACAGTGAATTCACAAAATATTTTTGAAGATAATCTTTCCATCAAACTCAAACCAAAGACTCATCCTGATGATCACTGACACATTCCTGATCAATAGTTTGATGAAGTGATTGATCCATTGATAAACAGCATCATCAGAGTAATCCAAGTCCCTGTTGGAGTCAGTCAGAGCATTTCCATAGAGAGCCACTTTGCATCAGCAGCACCATGCTCCAGTGCTCTGGGAGACTTTATAGTCCTGAGAGTTGAACACTGGATGACTGACAGCTGTCCTTCATGACAACAGAAGACACAGAAATGGTCCTCATCAAAAACATGACTTTGATCTCCGTCCTCATCTGGACTGTCCTCTGCTGCTGCTTCACAGGTAAAGTCCAGAGAATCAAACTCCTCTCCTCTATGAACATCCGTCCCTCTGAAATGAAGCCGACAAAACCATGACGCTGCTTTATGTTTTTGTCTCTGTATCCTCAGAGTCCAGAGGCCAGGTCACAGTGACTCAGCCTGGAGCAGTGAGCTCTGCTCTGGGAGGCTCCGTCTCCATCACATGTAGGACCAGTCAGAAGGTTCATGTGTATAACAACTATCACCTTTTAGCCTGGTACCAACAGAGAGATGGAGGAACTCCTAAACTACTTATTTATAGGGCAACTACTCGACAATCAGGGATTCCAGATCGTTTTACAGGCAGTGGATCAAACTCTGACTTCACTCTGACCATCAGTGGAGTCCAGACTGAAGATGCAGCAGTTTACTACTGTCAGAGTTATCATGCTATCAACAGTCAAGCTGTGTTCACACAGTGAAAAATCATCGTACAAAAACCTCCTGAACAGAAACTGAACCGACTGCTGCAGCTGGAAGCTACTGCAGAGACTGATACACTTCACTGAGGACACACACACACACACACACACATTGATTGATTGATACTTTTATTGACAACAGAGAAATGTTTAAACATGAAAACATAAATCGACACAACTTCTGCCAAAGGGATAAAAACACAAAAAGCCAACAGCTTATTTCCATTGTGGTCCCTTTAGTGAGTGAGTGTGTGTGTCCGTGCATGTCTCTGGGTGTATTTTATGTGCATGATGTCCATAAGCGGAATGTGTGGGTGTGCCTCCACACAGAGAAATTAGGATGGGAGGGACATATTTCAAAATACACTAGCAATTATAAACTATAAAATTAACGATATTAAAAATATACAAATACACAGCTATGAAAAACAACAACAACAATCTTCAATCTCTTGCTAAGAAGTCCCTCTTAACTAACCCTTGAGGGCAGTTTTAAAGGAAGCAGGCCTAAGTGAACTCATGCTCTTCATGGATGAAGAGCAAGCCATTCCATGCCACGCATGCTGTGTATCTAAAAGTATTTCGACCCATATTTCTCTTAAATCTGACATGAACTAGATTTATCTATATCACTGACTTTAGTAAAATAACTCTTCAAATAGTCTGGGACAGCATTATTTAAAATCCTGTGGACCATACTCAATTTAATTTGTCACACGCTCCTCAACTCTGAGCCATTTCAGGCTGTCAAAATGTTCTTGGAGGAGATGAGCTCTGGGGTGCAATTTAAGTATTATTTTGAACAGACTGGGGCCTAGTTTTGAGTGTTTTGAGGATGGCAGAATACCAAGAGGAATAAGCATTATCATAGTGACACTGCACCAGAGCTCCTGATAAGATTTCCAGGGCTCTTCTGTTTAGGAAAGTGGACAATCTGGCAATAAAACTAACTTGCTGATTTCCCCCAGAAGCAGCAGAAAAAGTGAAATAATAATAAATGTATCCCTTTGTCGTTTGACAAGGGCTTTATTGATGTGTTTATATCGGTGGTGGCTGGTGGTGGTGAGGAATGCTTACATCAGCGTGTATTTTCTGAAGCCAAAATGTCTGTTTGTGACACCATGTGCTGGAAAATGGTACGGAGCTTCCTTTGTGTCTAAATTAAAAAGCAATACTGATGTTTTTACTGTCCCAAATTGTCCCCAGTGAGGTGAGGTATGTTTTTTTTGTCTTGTGTTTATTATTTATTGTCATGTCCTGTTTTATTCTGAAGTAACTGTTCTTGTTTTCAGCCACGTCACTTCCTGCCCTCCTGTTTCCCACGTCTGGTGATTTTCTGCCTCGCCCCTGTTCCCCATTGCACTGTGTTTCCCCAGTCCTGTAAAAGTGCGTATTGTTCCTCATCTTTCATACAACAAGTCAAATCTGTGAAGCCATGAGGCCTGTGAGCTTGTTCTTTTGTCACTTTGTTTGTAGTCTGTTTGTAGAGTGAGTGTAGTCAGTGTTTTGTTTGTACTTTATAGTGTTGTTTCCTCAGCTTTTGTGAGTGATTTTCAGTTTATGTTTCAGTTTCTCCTTTTCCTCTTTAGAGTGATTTTCAGTTGTTAGATTTATAGCCTCAGTACCAGTCAGTTTTGTTTGTTTTCAGCCGGCTTATCCTTCCTTGTGAAGCGCCTTTTGTTTGTCGCTTAGCTCAGTCTGGTTTTTGAGTTGGTAATCTTCTGAGAGAAGCGCCCTTAGTTGTATTATAGTCAGTTAGTGTCATCCTTTCTAGAGAAGCGTTTTATTTTCCAATTAGTCAGTATTAAAGCAGTCAGTTTTTTTTCAGTGCTTGTGTAATCAACTGATTTTTTTGTTATTAATAAAAACTTTTGTTTTTGATGAGCACATTTGCTGAGTCTGCAATTGGTTTCACATGCCGTATGAGTTCTGACAGAATGAACTGGCCATAACAATGAACCCAGCCAACTTTAGCCAGCTCAAGGAGATCATTAGCTCACATAGCAATAAGTTAGCTGAGCGGGAGGATCTGGCAGCCACACTGAGGAGAGATTTCGCCACCTTGTCCTCTCAGCAGGAAGATTTCAAAACCTCCGCCATCACTCAAGTTAACCTATTGACAGAGCGAATGCTGCTAACTTACCTGCACACTCCAATGCCAGCCTCCACACCCAATCTGCCCAAGGTGGAAGTTGGGTGCCAAGCCACGTCAGCAGATCCCAAGCCCACATGCCTGGTGCCGCCAGAAAAATCCACCATATCTCCAAGAAATGTTTATGGGCGTTTAACTGCAAGCGGCGAGATCCCTGGCATTAGTTTAACCAGAGCGCCTTTCTGCCAATATGCTGGTGTTTTGGTTTTGACAGATGCATGCCGGGATTGCATGACGTCAACTACCGGAGCTCTATTCCTTCTGTTAAAGCCAGCAATGCAGCTAGAAAGCACCTGTCAGTTCACATACGCCCCCTTGAGGTGTGGCAGAGTACTGCCTGCCTCACCTGCTGACTTTTGTCTGCACTTTATTATAGCAGGAACAATTCTCTCACACATACATTAAAGATATTACACAGACTGTAGAGAGTCATGCTGTATAACATATATTTCTGTAAACTTCATATTGGCGGCTATACTGAGGAACAGAAATGGGCATGTGTCATGCGATCCGATTTGTATTGGATCACGCAGTCAGATATGAGGCATAGCTCTCCACTGCCTCACCCGTGATTTCTGCCTTGTATTTGATAGCGAAATACTCAAATTTGGCGATTTTTACTTAATCAAATTCTAGTCAAAGTCAAAACGTGTAGAGTCATACTGAAAATGCATCTTTAACACAGATCAGATGGCAGGTGAGGTACTGCCTCACTTCCCCTGACCGTATGTCACTGAGACACTGAGGCATCTGAAGGAACTGAAAACTGATGCAGAAGTTGCTTTCTTTTTGTTGGTGGTTTAGCTTTACGAGGAGTTATTATCCATCCATCATTGGCTAATTTGTGAGTGGTTGTCTGTCTCTATGTGTCCTGCGATGAGCTGGCGACTTGTCCAGGGTGTACCCTGCCTTCCTCCCTAAGACAGCTGGGATAGGCTCCAGCCCCCCTGCGACCCTATGAGGATAAGCGGTAGATAATGGATGGATGGATAGTTGTCAGTGTTGGGCACTGTCCTTACTTTTTAATTGGCATTTTATTTTGAGTTAGTCTAAGTGAAATTTGGTTCAGTTTGACTAACAAAGTCACACTTACAACATTTATCCTGGTGTGTTTCTCTTTTGCGTGTGACTCAGGTCATGATGACTGCACACACTTCCACTGTCATCAGCAAGGCAGAACAACGGTTGTGTTTTCTGAGGAAGCTCAGAGCAGTGAGACTGCCCCAGAGCCTTCTTGTGAACTTTTACAGATGCAGAGCAGAGAGTGTGATAGTGTACTACATCACAGTCTGCTTTACTAGCTGCACCAGGAGAGAGAGAGAGCGTCATTAAGACGGACCAACACATCATCAGGACTCAACTTCCTGGTACTGAGGATATTTACTTGTCCTGAAGTCACAGCAGGACAGCAAACATCACCTGTGACCAACACACTCTGCCCACCACATCTTTACACTCCTCCCCTCAGGTAGGAGACACAGGACAATGTAGACACAAACCACAAGACTGAAAAACAGCTTCTTCCTCACAGCTGTTCAACTTCTAAACACATCCTGATAACTCCATAACTTCTGGCTCTATAACCACTGCTGCTAAGTGCTTACCATTGACTCACTGTCATTTGCACTACCTCATTGTGTTTTCACCTTGTGCTCTACTGTATTTATTTTCCTCTCATGTACTGTGTATATTTTGTTGTATGAATGTATTTTTTTTTAAATCTCAGGGAGAATCATTTTCTTGATGTATTGTTGTCTGTCAGTATAAAGACAATAAAGACATTGAATGTTGAACTGAACCAGAGGGTCTCTGACCAGGTCCCTGAAGACACCTGTCTAGTTTATTTTCACTGTCTCCTCATTAATAAAGAATCCAGCTGAAGATAGTTGTGATGACTGTTAGAGATCTACATGGTCAGACACCCTCCTCTATCAATGAGCTTATAGAGGAATAAATCAGTCAGAGGTCAGGAACCTCTTATGATCAGAGCTTGTTGGTTTGACCTCAGTACAGAATTAAAAGGTGAGGTTGTCACGATTCCCTGTTGATTCCCTGTGTTCCCCTTGTTTTCCCCATCCTTGTATTTCTTGTGTTATCATGTCAGTCTCTCCTTGTTGATCTGTGTTTGTGTGTGTGGGCGTGGCACACCTCCCTGGTCCCTCCTGGATAATCACAGATGAAGCACACCTGCCATTCTTCAGCACACCTGCCTTCCATCAGTTCATCACTTCAACTGCATATAACCCTGGCTTTCCTCCCGCGCTTTGTCAGATCGTTTGTTCTGCTACTTGGTAGTTTACATTCGGACCTCTACAACTACTCCTTGTGTTTCCTGTTGATTTCCCAACCAATCTCTGACCTCTGATCCTCTTGTGCCCAGGTTCATCATCATCATCTCCTGCCATATTCCTGCTTGCCTGCTCTCCACCGATCATCCCCGGACAGTCCACATTCCGTGCCACCACCGTCTAATCCGCCCACTGCTTCACCTCAGCCATTCCTTCCACCTCACTGGACCTTCCCCTTTTCGTCACACATCCCAAATAAATTCACTTTTTGCCAGCCTTGTCTGAGACTGCATTTTGGGTCAGCACCTGTGTTAACATGACAGAACGATCTGACCAGAACTTTGACCCAGCGGTCTTGGATGAGCTTCTTCAAGCCTCCTCGGAGCTCCGCCAAGCCCTCTCCTCCCAGGGAACCCTCGTTGGCCAACATGACCGTGTTCTTCGGGAAGTAGTGGAGACTTTGAGAGGTTTGACTGCTACTGTGTCCAGAATTAAGAACCAGGTTAGTTCTGCCCAAACCCAATCAGTTCCAGCTAATCCCAGCCTCTCTATTCCTAGCCCACCTTCCGCTATGACTACCAATCTGTCCAGAGAGTCCTATGTCCCAGCACCTGAGCGCTATGATGGTGATCTGGGGTCTTGTCAGTCTTTTTTGCTTCAGTGCTCCCTCGTATTTGATCTACAGCCACAGACTTACGCTACAGATAAGTCCAAGATTGCTTTCATTGTTGGGTTGCTAACAGGGGAAGCTAGAGCTTGGGATGCTGCTGTTTGGAATGAGTCCCGTTGATTAACTCTTCCTATGCCAGTTTTGTGACAGAGATGAAAAAGGTTTTTGACCACCCCTGCTAAAGGCAAAGCTGCCAGAAAGCGACTATAGTCTCTTCGCCAAGGCGCCCGCAGTGTAGCCGAGTATTCGGTTGAGTTCAGAACAGTTGCAGCAGAGTTAAGCTGGAATGATGAGGCACTCCAGGGGGTTTTTCTTAAGGGGTTAAGTGAAGCAGTTAAGGATGAGTTGGCTGCCAGAGATGAGTCCGACAGTCTGGATAACTTAATTGCCTTAGCCATTAGGCTAGATAATCGCCTGCGAGAGCGTAGTAGGGAGAAAGTTGGCCGTCCTGTCCCCTGGATCTCCTCCTCGTCTCCTGTACCCGCACCTTTTCCCAGGGTGGGTTCCGAAGCACCGCCCACATCCAGTTTGGCCACCAGTAACCCTTCCAGCTCTGAAGAGGAACCCATGCAGTTGGGCCGGAACCGTCTCTCCCCAGCGGAACGTGCAGAGAGTTCGAGCTAGAGTGTGCATTTACTGTGGACAGGCAGGACACTTCCTGGTTTCCTGTCCCCTGCGGTTAAAAGAGAAGACTCATCAGTAGCAGTCGGGGTTCTGGTGAGTCAATCTTCTGTCTCTTTGTTTCCCCGGACTCGTATTCAACTAGATGCCACTATTATGATTAACTCTCAGACTCTCTCCCTCCTCGCCCTAGTGGATTCAGGGGCAGATGAGAACTTGCTTGATTCCAACCTGGTAGCTCAAGCTGGCATTCTGGTTGAGCCACTCTCCACTCCTGTGGATGCTAAAGCTCTTAATGGAAAACTTCTCGCTCAGGTCACTCATCGCACAGAGTTCCTTCATCTCCTACTCTCTGGTAACCATCGTGAAACCATCCAGTTCCATGTGTTGCCTTCCACTCGGGCCCCCATAGTCCTTGGTTTGCCCTGGCTTCAAAAGCACAATCCACACATTGACTGGTCAGCGGGAAAAGTGGTGAGTTGGAGCTCATTTTGCCATGCTTCGTGTCTGCAGTCTGCTCTCACACCTGTTAAAATGGAGTCTCCCCCCTCTGCTCCTGAGCCTCCTGATTTGACAACCATTCCTTCTGTCTACCATGACTTAGGAGAAGTTTTCAGTAAACAACGAGCTCTATCTCTGCCTCCTCATCGTCCTTATGACTGTGCCATTGATCTCCTCCCAGGTGCTCCTCTGCCCTCTAGTCGACTGTATAACCTGTCTCGTCCAGAGAGAGAGACTATGGAAAAATACATTCATGACTCGCAGGAATCATACGTCCCTCCTCTTCTCCTCTGGGTGCTGGGTTCTTCTTTGTATCCAAGAAAGACAAGACTCTGCGGCCATGCATTGACTACCGCGGACTTAACAGCATCACCATAAGGAACAAATATCCTTTGCCCTTAATCAGTTCTGCTTTTGAGTCTTTACAGGGAGCCACCATCTTCTCCAAATTGGACCTGCGGAATGCTTACCACCTTGTCAGGATCAGAGAAGGAGACGAATGGAAGACAGGCTTCAACACTCCCCTAGGCCACTTTGAATACATGGTAATGCCTTTCGGTCTCACCAATGTTCCTGCTGTTTTCCAGGCCTTAGTTAATGATGTCCTCCATGATTTTCTCAATCGATCAGTCTTCGTCTATTTGGATGACATTCTCATCTTCTCTAGGAGTATAGAGGAACACGTTCAGCATGTCAGACAAGTCCTCCAGAGACTCTTGGACAACAAGCTGTTCGTGAAGGCTGAGAAGAGCGAGTTCCATGTGTCTTCAGTGGCTTTCCTGGGATACATTATCGAGAGCGGGCAAGTGAAGACAGACCCAACCAAGACACAAGCCGTTGTGGAGTGGCCCAGACCAACTTCCGTAAACAGCTTCAACAGTTCCTTGGTTTTGCCAACTTCTATCGCCGATTCATCAGAGACTATAGTCGTGTGTTGCTGCTGCTCCCCTTTCCAAACTCACATCCCCAATCCTCCCCTTTTCCTGGACTCCAGAAGCTGAAGCTGCTTTCAGTGATCTCAAGAGACGTTTCACCTCGCGCCAATCCTCATCCACCCAGACCCGTCACGCCAGTTTGTTGTAGAAGTGGACGCTTCTGATACAGGGGTAGGAGCAGTCCTCTCTCAACGTGCTGCTTCTGATCAGAAGCTACACCCCTGTGCCTTCTTCTCCCGTCGGCTGTCACCTGCCGAGCGAAACTATGATATTGGTAATCGTGAGCTTCTTGCTGTTAAACTGGCCTTGGAGGAATGGAGACACTGGTTGGAGGGGGCAGAGCAGCCATTTATTGTTTGGACCGATCATAAGAATCTGTCCTATATTCAAACAGCCAAACGCCTCAACTCGTCAGGCCCGGTGGGCATTATTCTTTGGTCGATTTAACTTCACCCTAACCTATCGTCCTGGATCCAGTAACAACAAGCCCGATGCTCTCTCCCGCCAGTTTCAGTCTGAAGAAGCTCCCATCGCTCCATCTACCATCCTGCCTCCATCCTGTGTGGTAGCAGCTGTGACCTGGGAGATAGAGGATGTTGTAAAAGGGCTCAGCAACACCAACCAGACCCTGGTCTAGGTCCAGCTAACCGTCTCTTTGTCCCAGACGCGGTGCGCTCTCAAGTCCTCCAGTGGGCACACGAGTCCCGATTTGCCTGTCATCCTGGGATCAGTCGCACCCTGTCACTCCTGCAACAGTATTTTTGGTGGCCCACCATGGTCACAGACAGTCGGGCATTTGTTTCTGCTTGTTCCGTGTGTGCTAGGGGGAAGGCATCACACAAACCACCTGCTGGTCTACTGCGTCCTTTATCTGTTCCAGGACGACCTTGGTCTCACATTGCAATAGATTTTGTTACTGGACTGCCTCCTTCAAGAAGGTAAAACTGTCATCCTGACCGTTGTGGATAGGTTTTCTAAGGCTGTGCATTTTGTGGCTCTTCCTAAACTTCCCTCTGCCCTTGAGACAGCCGAACTCCTGGTGCTTCATGTTTTTCGACTTCACGGTATTCTCTTGGACATTGTCTCTGACCGTGGTCCTCAGGTCACCTCTCAGGTTTGGAGGGCATTCTGTCAGGCCCTTGGAGCGTCTGTGAGTTTGTCTTCTGGTTTTCATCCACAGACCAATGGGCAAGCAGAACGACCCAACCAGGACTTGGAGGCAGCTCTCCGTTGTGTGTCTGCCAGGAACCCCACTTCTTGGAGTGTCCATCTTCCCTGGATTGAATATGCTCACAACTCACTAAAAAGTGCAGCCACAGGTATGACCCCATTTGAATGCTCTCTGGGTTACTTACCACCGCTGTTTCCTGCCCAAGAAGGTGAGGTTGCTGTTCTCTCAGTCCAGGCCCATCTTCGCCGGTGTCGTAGGCTCTGGAGGGATGCTCGCTCTGCTCTACTCCGTTCTGGAGACCGCAATCGCCGTTATGCCGACCGTCTTCGAACACCAGCCCCCAGTTATCAACCAGGTCAGAAAGTTTGGCTCTGTTCTAAGGACATTCCGTTAAAGACGGATTCTAGGAAGCTCTCCCCTCGTTACATTGGTCCCTACGAGGTTGACAGTGTCATTAATCCCTCTGTTGTGAAGCTCAAGCTGCCACGGTCTATGAAAATTCATCCAACTTTTCATGTGTCCCTACTGAAGCCTGTCTCTGTCAGCCCATTATGCCCGCCAGCCATTCCCCCGCCACCCGCCCGGATTGTGGATGACCATCCTGCCTTTACAGTCCGGCGGCTGCTGGATGTGCGTCGTAGGGGCCGGGGCTTCCAATACTTGGTTGACTGGGAGGGATATGGCCCAGAGGAGAGGAGCTGGGTTTCTCGTCAGCTTATTTTAGATCCCTCTCTAATCCGGGACTTCTATCAGTGGCATCCTGACAAGCCTGGTAGGCCACCTGGAGGTGCCCGTTGAGGGGGGGGTACTGTCACGATTCCCTGTTGATTCCCTGTGTTCCCCTTGTTTTCCCCATCCTTGTATTTCTTGTGTTATCATGTCAGTCTCTCCTTGTTGATCTGTGTTTGTGTGTGTGGGCGTGGCACACCTCCCTGGTCCCTCCTGGATAATCACAGATGAAGCACACCTGCCATTCTTCAGCACACCTGCCTTCCATCAGTTCATCACTTCAACTGCATATAACCCTGGCTTTCCTCCCGCGCTTTGTCAGATCGTTTGTTCTGCTACTTGGAAGTTTACATTCGGACCTCCACAACTACAACTACTCCTTGTGTTTCCTGTTGATTTCCCAGCCGATCTCTGATCTCTGATCCTCTTGTGCCCAGGTTCATCATCATCATCTCCTGCCATATTCCTGCTTGCCTGCTCTCCACCGATCATCCCCGGACAGTCCACATTCCGTGCCACCACAGTCTAATCCGCCCACTGCTTCACCTCAGCCATTCCTTCCACCTCACTGGACCTTCCCCTTTTTGTCACACATCCCAAATAAATTCACTTTTTGCCAGCCTTGTCTGAGACTGCATTTTGGGTCAGCACCTGTGTTAACATGACAGAGGTGACTGTGAGGTTTGACTTTTGATCTTTGAGAGTCACTCCAGCTAGAAATAAGAGGACACTGTGGAAAGTCACTTTATTGTTGCAGATAGAGAAGGTGAAGGAGAGACATCTACCAAGTGTGTGTGTGTGTCCTCAGTGAAGTGTATCAGTCTCTGCAGTAGCTTCCAGCTGCAGCAGTCAGTTCAGTTTCTGTTCAGGAGGTTTTTGTACGATGATTTTTCACTGTGTGAACACATCTTGACTGTTGATATAATGTGCACTCTGACAGTAGTAAACTGCTGCATCTTCAGTCTGGACTCCACTGATGGTCAGAGTGAAGTCAGAGTTTGATCCACTGCCTGTAAAACGATCTGGAGTCCCTGATGCTCGAATAGTTGCACTATAAATAAGTAGTTTAGGAGTTCCTCCATCTCTCTGTTGGTACCAGGCTGAACGGTGATAGTTGTTATACACATAAACATCCTGACTGGTCCTACATGTGATGGAGACGGAGCCTCCCAGAGCAGAGCTCACTGCTCCAGGCTGAGTCACTGTGACCTGGCCTCTGGACTCTGAGGATACAGAGACAAAAACATAAAGCAGCGTCATGGTTTTGTCGGCTTTTGTTCATAGAGGAGAGGAGTTTGATTCTCTGGACTTTACCTGTGAAGCAGCAACAGAGGACAGTCCAGATGAGGACGGAGATCAAAGTCATGTTTTCGATGAGGACCATTTCTGTGTCTTCTGTTGTCATGAAGGACAGCTGTCAGTCATCCAGTGTTCAACTCTCAGGACTATAAAGTCTCCCAGAGCACTGGAGCATGGTGCTACTGATGCAAAGTGGCTCTCTATGGAAATGCTCTGACTGACTCCAACAGGGACTTGGATTACTCTGATGATGCTGTTTATCAATGGATCAATCACTTCATCACACTATTGATCAGGAATGTGTCAGTGATCATCAGGATGAGTCTTTGGTTTGAGTTTGATGGAAAGATTATCTTCAAAAATATTTTGTGAATTCACTGTAATTCACTACATCATGAATCAACATCACTGTGACACATTTAAGTGACTTGAGTGAAGATAGAAATGTGCATGTCTGAAATCCACATGAACATTTATGTAATTCATTCAATTCATTTTCTGTTTGCTCTTGTTTCACTAAATGCTGTTAAGAAATTAACGTGGGAAAGTGTTTAACTTTGTCAAATTGTTGGTGTTTGATATATTTCAGGTCAGTGTGTTTGATGATTCTCTCTGTGCTGATATGCATGAGAGGCTTCTTAAAGGGAAGTGAAACAATGTGTGAGTGAGTGACTGGTGGAGCAGAAAAAGCATCTGACAGAAACTCCTTAAAGGAGAAAATCATCTCTCACACAGTCAAGGTGTCTCAGTGTCTGCTGGTAGATTGACAGCTCTGTGGTCCCTGTCCTCTAAGCTGATTGGTGTCTCCTAGGTGAAGTCCCTCCCACCCTGACGGTGCTGCAATCCTCCAGTGAGGAGCTGCAGCAGGGAAGGCCACGCTCATGTGCCTGGCCAACAAGGGCTTCCCCTCAGACTGGAGTCTGGCCTGGAAGGTGGTCCCCAGCAGCATCAGCTGGGAGGAGAGCAGGAGCCCCGGGGTGCTGGAGAAGGACGGCCACTACAGCTGGAGCAGCACCCTGACGCTCCCTGCAGACCAGTGGAGGAAGGTGGACTCTGTGACCTGTGAGGCCACCCAGGGCTCCCAGACTCCACTCTCAGAGACACTGATGAGAGACCAGTGTTCCCAGTCCTGACCTGACTCACTGGTACTCTGATACTGGTTTCACTCTGCTACTGCCCTCAGTCTGCAATACTCTCTCTGTCTCTCTCTCTCCTGCTTGTTTTGATGATCTCAACATTTTAAAACAATAAAGAAATCATCATGTGGATTATAAATGTCTTTTGACTTCCTTTCTTTAACATATATTATATTTGTCAAGCCCAATCTGTCTGGTTTTATTAAGTTACCCATTTTCTGTCTCATGCCTGTATGTTGTCCTGTCATTTCCTGTTTTATTTTGTAGTATCCTGTCTTCCTCTTGTTTCAGGTGTTTTTGCTTCCTGTCCTAATGTGTTCCACCTGTGTGATTGTCAAGCTCCGCCCTGAATGTTTCCACCTGTGCACCCTTACCTCATGTTTAAATAGTCCTGTCTCCAGTTTGTCTTTGTTGGTGTGTCTTTTCTGATTTAGTCACGTCATGTTTGCAGGCTGTACCTGTTGATGTAACTGTTTATATTTAGTCCACATCAGGTCTCTCGTCTGGGTTTGTCAATTGTTTGTGCTTTATATTTGTTTTACCTTTTAGTCGTATTATCAGTCTAGTTCAGTTCCTTTTATGCTCTGTGAGTAGCTTTATCCTGTTTTGTCAGTCGCCCAGTGTCAAGTCAAGTTTCGTTCCATTTTGCTTTAGTCTGCCAGGGTTAGGTTTGTGTTATGTGTAACTTGTCTTTTGTATGTTACATAGTTTGTTAGTCTTGTTAGTGGAGTCTCTGTCCCCGTAGCGTTGCATTGTTTTGAGACCGTGTCTTGTTGTGTTGCCTTTTTTCCTTGTTTTGGGGAGTAAATCTTTTTCTATGAATACCTTGCTTCAGAGTATATACACTACAGAATATAGTTTTGTTTTTTTTTGATCTCAGGGAGAATCACTTTCTTTATGTATTGTTGTCTGTCAGTATAAAGACAATAAAGACATTGAATGTTGAACTGAACCAGAGGGTCTCTGACCAGGTCCCTGAAGACACCTGTCTACTTTATTTTCACTGTCTCCTCATTGATAAAGAATCCAGCTGAAGATAGTTGTGATGACTGTTAGAGATCTACATGGTCAGACACCCTCCTCTATCAATGAGCTTATAGAGGAATAAATCAGTCAGAGGTCAGGAACCTCTTATGATCAGAGCTTGTTGGTTTGACCTCAGTACAGAATTAAAAGGTGAGGTGACTGTGAGGTTTGACTTTTGATCTTTGAGAGTCACTCCAGCTAGAAATAAGAGGACACTGTGGAAAGTCACTTTATTGTTGCAGATAGAGAAGGTGAAGGAGAAACATCTACCATGTGTATGTGTGTGTGTGTCCTCAGTGAAGTGTATCAGTCTCTGCAGTAGCTTCCAGCTGCAGCAGTCAGTTCAGTTTCTGTTCAGGAGGTTTTTGTACGATGATTTTTCACTGTGTGAACACATTTTGACTGTTGATATAATGAAAACTCTGACAGTAGTAAACTGCTGCATCTTCAGTCTGGACTCCACTGATGGTCAGAGTGAAGTCAGAGTTTGATCCACTGCCTGTAAAACGATCTGGAGTCCCTGATGCTCGACTGCTAGCGACGTAAATAAGTAGTTTAGGAGTTCCTCCATCTCTCTGTTGGTACCAGGCTAAATGGTGGTAGTTGTTATACACATAAACATCCTGACTGGTCCTACATGTGATGGAGACGGAGCCTCCCAGAGCAGAGCTCACTGCTCCAGGCTGAGTCACTGTGACCTGGCTTCTGGACTCTGAGGATACAGAGACAAAAACATAAAGCAGCGTCATGGTTTTGTCGGCTTCATTTCAGAGGGACGGATGTTCATAGAGGAGAGGAGTTTGATTCTCTGGACTTTACCTGTGAAGCAGCAGCAGAGGACAGTCCAGATGAGGACGGAGATCAAAGTCATGTTTTTGATGAGGACCATTTCTGTGTCTTCTGTTGTCATGAAGGACAGCTGTCAGTCATCCAGTGTTCAACTCTCAGGACTATAAAGTCTCCCAGAGCACTGGAGCATGGTGCTGCTGATGCAAAGTGGCTCTCTATGGAAATGCTCTGACTGACTCCAACAGGGACTTGGATTACTCTGATGATACTGTTTATCAATGGATCAATCACTTCATCACACTATTGATCAGGAATGTGTCAGTGATCATCAGGATGAGTCTTTGGTTTGAGTTTGATGGAAAGATGATCTTCAAAAGTATTTTGCGAATTCACCATAATTCACTTTGTCATGACTCAACCTTATTTTGAGACAAATTTAAGTGACTTGACTGAAATACACATGAACAACATTTACTTATGTTGAGTGCATTATTTATTCTCTTTTTCAGTGCTCTTCTTTCCCCTGATGCTTTTAAGAAATGTGCTGTTAGTGAGAAAGTGTTTAACTTTGTCAAATTGTTGGTGTTTGATATATTTCAGGTCAGTGTGTTTGATGATTCTCTCTGTGCTGATATGCATGAGAGGCTTCTTAAAGGGAAGTGAAACAATGTGTGAGTGAGTGACTGGTGGAGCAGAAAAAGCATCTGACAGAAACTCCTTAAAGGAGAAAATCATCTCTCACACAGTCAAGGTGTCTCAGTGTCTGCTGGTAGATTGACAGCTCTGTGGTCCCTGTCCTCTAAGCTGATTGGTGTCTCCTAGGTGACGTCCCTCCCACCCTGACGGTGCTGCAATCCTCCAGTGAGGAGCTGCAGCAGGTGAAGGCCACGCTCATGTGCCTGGCCAACAAGGGCTTCCCCTCAGACTGGAGTCTGGCCTGGAAGGTGGTCCCCAGCAGCATCAGCTGGGAGGAGAGCAGGAGCCCCGGGGTGCTGGAGAAGGACGGCCACTACAGCTGGAGCAGCACCCTGACGCTCCCTGCAGACCAGTGGAGGAAGGTGGACTCTGTGACCTGTGAGGCCACCCAGGGCTCCCAGACTCCACTCTCAGAGACACTGAGGAGAGACCAGTGTTCCCAGTCCTGACCTGACTCACTGGTACTCTGATACTGGTTTCACTCTGCTACTGCTCTCAGTCTGCAATACTCTCTCTCTCTCTCTCTCCTGCTTGTTTTGATGATCTCAACATTTTAAAACAATAAAGAAATCATCATGTGTATTATAAATGTCTTTTGACTTCCCTTCTTTAACATATATATTATATTTTAGTAGCATAATTATTGTATACTCTATTATTAGATTAATTCACAAAAGTCCAAACAGTAACATGTTTTCCAGATTGCTTTTCAACATGAATACTCCTCTATTGTCATTATAATATTTTCTACATATATTCACTTACATGGATAACATTACTCATGGTAATATTATTTCCATGGCAAATCACAAAGCTCTCTCTTTCTTAATATTTACCCTTGATGAAAATCCAAAAGTTATTTTCATGCGTCATGTAAAGAATGAACAAAGGTCCCAGGACCTGTGCTCCATGCATTCACCAATCAGCTCACCATGGTTTTCACCAGCATCTTCAACCTCTTCCTGACACTCGCTGTTGTTCCCACTTACCTAAAAGCTACAATTATGGTGCCTGTCCCCAAGAAAAAGACTGTGGATGCCCTAAATGACTTCTGTGTCATCACTCTCACACCAGTGATAGCAACACTCTTTGAGAGATTGATCTTGGACATTATGAAGTGAACTGAACCAGTATCAGTTGATGCAAATTCTGAAGCGTTCCTTCTTTTTAGGGGCAGGTCGTTCCTAAACCCAAGGGTTGAGGGTTTGATCACCCGCTCCTACTGTCTACATGTTGTGTCCTTGAGTGAGACACTTTATTCCCAGCTTGCTCCCTGGTGCTTTGTATAGCAGCCCCTCCCTGCTTCTAACACCTCCTACTAAATTTACTGACATTCACACCACATTCCTTACTTTTTAGGTCATGATGACTGCACACACTTCTACTGCCATCAGCAAGGCAGAACAACGGTTGTGTTTTCTGAGGAAGCTCAGAGCAGTGAGACTGCCCCAGAGCCTTCTTGTGAACTTTTACAGATGCAGAGCAGAGAGTGTGATAGTGTACTACATCACAGTCTGCTTTACTAGCTGCACCAGGAGAGAGAGAGAGCGTCATTAAGACGGACCAACACATCATCAGGACTCAACTTCCTGGTACTGAGGACATTTACTTGTCCTGAAGTCACAGCAGGACAGCAAACATCACCTGTGACCAACACACTCTGCCCACCACATCTTTACACTCCTCCCCTCAGGTAGGAGATACAGGACAATGTAGACACAAACCACAAGACTGAAAAACAGCTTCTTCCTCACAGCTGTTCAACTTCTAAACACATCCTGATAACTGCATAACTTCTGGCTCTATAACCACTGCTGCTAAATGCTTACCATTGACTCACTGTCATTTGCACTACCTCATTGTGTTTTCACCTTGTGCTCTACTGTATTTATTTTCCTCTCATGTACTGTGTATATTTTGTTGTATTAATGTCGTTATTTTTTCAGATCTCAGGGAGAATCACTTTCTTGATGTATTGTTGTCTGTCAGTATAAAGACAATAAAGACATTGAATGTTGAACTGAACCAGAGGGTCTCTGACCAGGTCCCTGAAGACACCTGTCTAGTTTATTTTCACTGTCTCCTCATTAATAAAGAATCCAGCTGAAGATAGTTGTGATGACTGTTAGAGATCTACATGGTCAGACACCCTCCTCTATCAATGAGCTTATAGAGGAATAAATCAGTCAGAGGTCAGGAACCTCTTATGATCAGAGCTTGTTGGTTTGACCTCAGTACAGAATTAAAAGGTGAGGTGACTGTGAGGTTTGACTTTTGATCTTTGAGAGTCACTCCAGCTAGAAATAAGAGGACACTGTGGAAAGTCACTTTATTGTTGCAGATAGAGAAGGTGAAGGAGAGACATCTACCAAGTGTGTGTGTGTGTGTGTGTGTGTGTGTGTCCTCAGTGAAGTGTATCAGTCTCTGCAGTAGCTTCCAGCTGCAGCAGTCAGTTCAGTTTCTGTTCAGGAGGTTTTTGTACGATGATTTTTCACTGTGTGAACAACCACTGACTGTTGATATAATGTGCACTCTGACAGTAGTAAACTGCTGCATCTTCAGTCTGGACTCCACTGATGGTCAGAGTGAAGTCAGACTTTGATCCACTGCCTGTAAAACGATCTGGAGTCCCAGATGCTCGACTGCTAGCGACGTAAATAAGTAGTTTAGGAGTTCCTCCATCTCTCTGTTGGTACCAGTGTAGATAGTTAGAGTTATAAACATCCTGACTGGTCCTACATGTGATGGAGACGGAGCCTCCCAGAGCAGAGCTCACTGCTCCAGGCTGAGTCACTGTGACCCGGCCTCTGGACTCTGAGGATACAGAGACAAAAACATAAAGCAGCGTCATGGTTTTGTCGGCTTCATTTCAGAGGGACGGATGTTCATAGAGGAGAGGAGTTTGATTCTCTGGACTTTACCTGTGAAGCAGCAGCAGAGGACAGTCCAGATGAGGACGGAGATCAAAGTCATGTTTTTGATGAGGACCATTTCTGTGTCTTCTGTTGTCATGAAGGACAGCTGTCAGTCATCCAGTGTTCAACTCTCAGGACTATAAAGTCTCCCAGAGCACTGGAGCATGGTGCTGCTGATGCAAAGTGGCTCTCTATGGAAATGCTCTGACTGACTCCAACAGGGACTTGGATTACTCTGATGATACTGTTTATCAATGGATCAATCACTTCATCACACTATTGATCAGGAATGTGTTAGTGCACTTAGGTTTTCCATTCGGAAAGATATATTTTCTTTCGAATCTTTGTAGAAGTTTAACATTTCACAAAGAAAAGTTTAAAAACATTTTCATCAGTTGCCAGCTGAACTAGAAATGTGTTTGGTTTGTTTGTGTCAAAGTCAGAGAGAGGTGTCAGAGGTGCAATGTCTTTGTTTCACTGTGGTGGACTTCGTACAAAATTGGTTCAGCCACTAGTTAGGATTTAATATTTTTGTGGTTCTGCTTGAATTACAGATCGAGCATTAGATTTATTTAGATTAGATTAGTAGATTTATCTTCCTGTCCCGTATGTTTTCAAGGTTCATCAGTGATGCCTGTCTGTTGCCATGGTTACTGCTCTCAGAGAGGGAAGTGAAATGTTTCAGTCTGAGGAAGAACAACCGAAAAAAGCAGCTTTTTCTGCTGCCACCTCATATGAACTTTATTAAGGTCTCTCTCTGCAGTAGATCCAGTCATCCCCACCCTGTCTGCTTTGTCAGTCTCCATATCACTTCAAGTGTAATTTTTCCTCCATGTTAATGTAATGCTGTCTACTCTGCATCTTAAACCAATAAAGACTGTAATAATAAACATTACGTCTGTTGTGTCCATAGTTATTAATAACTACTGTGATATGTTGCTGTCTTCATTGAAAACATTAATTTAGTTCAGATCAGGGTCAGATTAGAAACTCTGGTACTGCTCTCTTGTGGAATTAATGTAGAACTACAAGATAGATGGATAGAAATAATTCTCTCATATTTTGCTTGCAAATAACTTTATGTTTTCATGTCATTTACAGTTATTTACATGAATCAATATATAAAACATGTTTCTCTTATTTTGTCTCTCTCTCACTCCATCCTTCTGTGTCTCTTTTCAGGACCGATCCTTGTGTCACTCACAGGCTCTTTATTGGTTATTTATTTATGAAAATGATTTTCCTTGGGACAGAAAACATTTAACAACAATTCTCAAATATGTAGTTTTAGTTAGCTGGAATATAACCAAATCTCAGAGGAGCAGACAACACACTGACAAACAATAGTGTAACCCTGCCTCTCATGAATGACTTATTTGGTATATTTGCAACATCAGAGGTGAAAAAGGAGACAAATCCTTGCTTGTCATTTTTGTCCAAAAAGGTTGATTAGACTCAATTTGTTCTCTTTTAGATCATTTCAAAGTGGCTATCTTTCTCTTTTGAACAGTTGGTTGGACAAAGATATATATATATATATATATATATATATATATATATATATATATATATATATATATATATACATTTGACGAAGTAGGCCTAATCTTAGGTTGCATTCACACCAAATCTGAGATTGCAACGGAAGCAGCAGCAGTTTGAATGTGGGTAGCACAGGTGCCGAAAAGATAAATGCAGCTGCGAGCAGGGAAAATTTCAAAAATTATCATCTTTTGTTTCGAAATGGTGCGCTACCTTGCAGCCTAACACCTGATTTAGATTGAATGCAGCCTATTGTCTGTCATTTTATAAACTAAAGAATTAATAAAGACAATAATCTGCTGATTTATCATTTGTGAAAATAACTGTCAGTTGCATCAAATATATATGTGATTTCTAGGAGACAGGGTTACTAGCCAGTATGACAAATCAGCAATGAGAAACATTTTTATCTTTAGTATGAAGGACTTGTTGGTCAGTCTGTCTGCTCTTCTTCTATCGATCTCTCCTCCCTCACTGCTCTCTCTCCTGCTGCTGTCCATCTTTGTTGATGACGTTTTGAAGAGTGTGAGCAGCGGCCTCTGGCTGCGCTCATCCCAGCTCTTCATGAAGCCACCGTAGCGCTTGCTGGCTGGTGGGCCTCCCCAGCGAAAGTGCTTCATCTTGTATGTGCCATCTTTCTTCTCGTGGACATCACCCGGGAGCTGGTCCTGCTCCTCCTCTGCCACCTCCTGCACCTTCTCCTCATCCTCTGCAGCTATCATCTTGCTGGCAAGCTCCCGTCTCCTCATCTCTCCAGGGAAAAGCTCAGCTGACTCTTCTGCCACATCATTGGAGGTGTAAACTTTGATGGGACGGCGCTTTCGTCCAACAGGTTTCCCCCAGCGGAAATGCTCCATGGAGTAGGAGCGCTTGGCCTGAGGAGAGGAGGGGAAGGAAGAGGAGGGAGATAAAAGAGAGGGGGGGGGTGGAGACTCGGGATCTGACGGAGGAGGAGGTTGGAGGTGGGCATCACCTGGGATGACGGGCATCTCTGCAGTGAGGTCGGAGCGACAGAGCTGGATGCACTCCTGCAGTAGGACAGGACAGAGATTGTGTTAAGATGTTTGCTGTAATCAGTGAACATAATAAAAATCATGTGAGGCAAGAGACTGAGAGCAGACATCATAAGGGACATCATAGGGCTGAGGCAGTGAGTCAATATTATAACATGTGTGTGTGTGTGTGTGTGTGTGTGGCTGGCAGGTGTGTCTTTAGGTGGGTTCACACTTAAACTGTGGTCGGTGATGCTGAAGAGCTAGCAAGAGAGGGAGCAAGATTTGACAGTGGCACCTCCTCTCAGCCTTCCTCCCCCTCCCGTCAGTGCTCCGCCCAAAGCCACGTTCTTTCCATTGGGACCCATAGGCAGGGAGTATTTATAGGCCTACAGTTCCTTTTTTTGAATGCATAATGTATTGACTGCTCTCACCCAGTATAACAAAAATAAAGTGTGTCTGAACAGGGTTACCAACTGTAGCTTTAAATGTCTGGTTCCTGAATCAAACCAGGCTGAACCAGGCTAAGAACATCTCGACTCCAGCAGCTGGAGTCTTTGATAGGATCCTATCAAAGACTCATCATGAGCCTGACATCAAAAAACTGTCTCTCTCTCTCTGTGTGTGTGTATGTGTGTGTGTGTGTGTGTGTGTGTGTGTGTCTGTGTGTATTACCATCATGCTCCTGTCAGAGTTGACCTCCTGACAGCTCGGATGATCCCAGCATTGACTGGCGGCTCCTCTGACCACGCCCACCACCGCCACAGCTACCAATAGCCACGCAGGACACATCCTACCAGCCAATCCGAGACAGCGACACACAGCATAGTTCATTTTGTTTTTATCATTGATCAGCTGGGGAAATAAAATCCTCCTCATTTGCACCACTGTCAGATTTATTTTAGGTTATTTTGTTTGGCTTTAATTTATATTTCCAAAGCCAAATAATGGTTTTAAAAGCTATAAATATAGAGAAAAACATCTAAAATATGACAAAAAATTTCACTAATAGACCTACAACCATAACCTCCAACAATAATCATGAAATTAGATTTATTAACAACAATAACATTTTCTCAGACTGTTAATCACAGGGCCAAAGCTACGACACATTTAGCCTACAGCACAGAGACACACAAAATTATATATATATATATATATATATATATATATACATATATATGTATATATATTAACATAATTTAAAAAATAGAAGCTGTATGGTATGGACTTAGTAATAAACAATAGATAGTAATATAGTAATATATAAAATCTATCTTATCTATCTATCTATTGTGTTCTAACTCAAAAATAGAAAGACAGATACATAGATAGATAGAAATTAATACATTTGCTTGTTATATTTAATTTAATACATATATAAGATTATTTGGAATTGTATTATGCAAATCATGTTATGTATGTTAAGACAATACAAAACTGTTTCTTATTACCACAAAATATAGCCTAATAGTATAGTACAGTATAGTATAGTTTAGCATAGTATTATTACTTTAAATATACTTTATACGTTATATTTTTTGATATCCATGTCATTTTTATTTCTGATGTTTGAAATATTTAGAGGTCGATTTTTCTAATATTTAAATTCATGCATTCACACATTGTGTCTCATCTTAAATTTTTAATTGATGTATGTATTTTTTATCACTCAGTCTTGGTTTTTGCTATCACTATATAGATTACTAGTTCTGTATTTTACATCTGCCCTCGTTTATTTTTGTTTTTGACATGTAGAATTAAATGAAAAACTCACACTGATGAAAAAGTAATAAACAGATAATGAAGATACTCACCTCTCTCACACTGTCCTTTCTCTCGCTCTCTCTGTTGTTTTCTTGATGTTTGGCTGCTGGACAGATATTTCTGTTGTTCCAACTCCACTTTTGTCCCTCCAACTGGCCAGATGACTTTATATGCTATCAGCCAAGGACACACTTACACACACACACACACACACACGCACACATACACGCACACACACACATGATGACATGACGTCATTACCTGAATGGATGTACAATCAATGAAACATCATCCCCCTCTTTCACCTCCCTGCCAAACACACAAACATACGCACACACCATCATCATCTTTGTCACCATCATCACTCTCCAATGAAAATCTCCCAAATCAAAAAGCTGAATTTTCAAGGAAAACAGGAGTCTACAGACCCACCGGCACCTCTGATGCCGTTATTATGAAGAAAACCACACTGTTAGAACGTTCTGGTGATAAAAGTGAATTTTGAGTTTTACTAAACAAATGAAAATGTGTCTCCAGTGATGACAATGTTGTCGCTTTATTCTAGGTTAAAATATCTAAACACCTATCCAAGAGACTATTATGAAGGTTTGTGCACCTTTTCCCCAGTGTGTAAAGGTCTTTGGATGTTTGCATACTTTTTATTTTTACTTTTGTTCGATATGGCTTTCATATTGTGACCGAATGCAATAGAACATAGTATTTTCGCATACTGCATTTGACATATTGGGACATACTAAATATTGTGGTAGTATGGTTATTGGGACATATCATTGTCTTTCTGAAAATGATTCTTGATATGTATAATAGTTTCATCTTATTTGTGTTGTGTACCCTTTTGATAAATAGATAAACAGCAGTACACAGAGGAACTACATAATCCTTAAGCTTGACTTCAAACTCAAATATCCTCCAAAACTTGAGACTCCAGGGCAAAATCATTGTAGGACATAAGAGAAACGAACACTCTGTGCAAATCTCCGCTCACCACCTTGGCTGTTAAATGTCAGCAGACGCATGAGGTAGATTAACACCAAACTGATATGTTGTCACAGGGGGGAAAGAGGGGATTCAAGCCTCTGGGTCAGGGTCTCCAGTTACATACAGACTCACCTGCTGCAGCATCTTTCCATTGTCTGAGCCCTCTGTGTGACGAACCATGATTCTGAAGGGGATTGACTCGTTTAATGAATTACCACGGATTTGAGCGTCATACTGTATTTTAAAGCTCTGCATCCATCAGGAGGCCTCGTTTTACGAATCAACATCCACCAAGAGGATCTATTGAGCTCTCTTTTTGTTGTTGTAAGTTTGAAGAGCAACTAGAAAGATAAGGCTCCATGCACACAGGGAACTTTTTTTAAGGCTCTATGCTGACAGAGAGGCTCTATATTTGCCACTATACTAGAAGGCTATATGTTCACCTGGAGCTTCTCTTTGGGGCTCCATTTCCTTTGTTCATGATTCTACATCCAACAGGGACCGCCATTATGACCCTGACCCTAAGTCTGAACCATTGCCAGACTAAAACACAACATCAGCTGGCAAGGCTTTGTATACCCTCTATCAAAAATACATGCTGTTTTTATTTGTAAAACAGTAGTTCAGTAATTCATGGATAGCAATAATAATTGTATTTTAGCATTAAAGATATCATTTTGATTAAAGAGCTTGTAAAATAGTATAAAAAATGTGATATTCATAGTGCAAATAAATTGTCCGCTCAGATGTGTAATTACCTCTCAACACCTACCTATAGACCGTGTCCTTTAAGTAGGACTCAAACCAGTTTAGCACTGTACCAGAAAGTCCCACCCAGTTTTCCAGACGGTCTAGTAATATTTTGTGGTCAACTGTGTCAAATGTAGCACTGAGATCTAATAATACTAAGACTGAAATTCTGCCACTGTCAGTGTTTAAGTGTACAGGGGTTGGACAATGAAACTGAAACACCTGGTTTTAAACCACAATAATTCATTAGTATGGTGTAGCGCTTCCTTTTGTGGCCAATACAGCATTAATTCAACTTGGGAATGACAGATACAAGTCCTGCACGTGGCTAGAGGGATTTTGAGCCATTCTTCTTACAGAATAGTGATCAGGTCACTACGTGATGCTGGTGGAGGACAACATTTCCTGACTCGCTCCTCCAAAACACCCCAAAGTGACTCAGTAATATTTAGATGTGGTGACTGTGCAGGCCATGGGAGATGTTCAACTTCACTTTCATGTTCATCAAACCACTCTATCACCAGTCTTGCTGTGTGTATTGGTGCATTATCATCCTGATACATGGCACCGCCTTCAGGATACAATGTTTGAAACATTGGGTGCACATGGTCCTCCAGAATGGTTTGGTAGTTCTTGGCAGTGACGCGCCCATCTAGCACAAGTATTGGGCTGAGGGAATGCCATGATATTGCAGCCCAAATCATCAACGATCCACTCCCATGCTTCACTCTAGGTATGCAACAGTCTGGGTGGTACGCTTCTTTGGGGCTTCTCCACACCAAAACTCTCCCTTAACTCATCAGAGAACAATACATGTTTCACATTGTCCACAAGATTTTCACTACTGGCACCACTGAAACCAACGTTTGGCATTGGCACGAGTGACCAAAGGTTTGGCTATAGCAGCCTGGTCATGGATATTGACTCTTTGGAGCTCCCGACAGACAGTTTTGGTGGAAACAGGAGAGTTGAGGTGCACATTTAATTCTGCAGTGAGTTGGGCAGCTGTGGTTTTATGTTTTTTGGATACAATCCGGGTTAGCACCCAGACATCCCTTTCAGACAGCTTCCTCTTGCGTCCACAGTTACTCCTGTTGGATGTGGTTCGTCCTTCTCGGTGGTATGCTGACATTACCCTGGATACTGTGGCTTTTGATACATAACAAAGACTTGCTGTCTTGGTCACAGATGCACCAGCAAGATGTGCACCAACAATTTGTCTTCTTTTGCACTCTGATATGTCACACATAATGTTGTGTGCATTGCAATATTTTAAGCAAAACCGTGCTATTACTCTGCTAATTTAACCTTCACACTGCTCTTACTGGTGCAATGTGCAGTCAATGAAGTTTGGCCACCAGACTGGTCAAATTTAGCCATGAAACCTCCAACATTAAATTGGCCACTGTTTTAGTTTCATTGTCCAACCCCTGTATGTCACTGAAGACCTTAACAAGAGCAGTGTCAGTGCTGTGGTGTGGTCGAAAACCTGATTGGAAAATATCAAAACAGGCCAAGAAATTGTTAAGCTTTTGAAAAACAGCTTTTTCACTGAAAACCAGGGGTTTGATATGGGCCTGTAATTATTCATTAGTGACTTGTCTAGCATCAATTCTCCCGACTGGAGAATAGACAGTGTGACCAGCACAACGAGTCGATGAGTCGGACAGTTGTGTAGTGTGAACAAGGATTAATTAGCTTTAGCTGTACACTGTAGTATAGAAATTTTCTAATATAGCTCCAAAAATATAGTCCCAGTGATTTAGCATCCAGTATCAAAGTTTCTCACTGAAGGAAAACCAGAAAGTGTCTGCACTGATGATGTAATAAATTTATTAAGTACTGTAAGGCAACCACCATGATCCTTGATTCAAGTCTTTAAGTTTCATTTGTCTTTCATTGGCTGTAGCTCCCTGACGGCTCCATACCTTAAGCATCCTTGGTATCTGGGCTGCATCACAGTTCACAAACAGCGCTTGAGAATGATTTAGGAGTGCAGAGCCAATATCCATGTGGCTTTGAGGATGATCTGATATCACCAAGTACTTAACAGTCATGGACAAATGTCAACGTTTTTAGAGTTAGGGTAAGGATTAGGGTTAGTGGTCCAGGACTATTGTAGTAGTTGTCCTGTTAATTACATGGTGATATCAGATCGTACTGGCTTTGATCTGGGGTTTTTGTGTAAAATCTTTTATTAAGGTTTTATATCTATATTAAAGTTAAAAAGTTACATTAGTTACATTACATCCAGTTACATTATTCTGTAACAATATGAGGACCGGTTGCTGTATGTATTCCTATTACCTTGTTGAAGAAGCAGAAGAAAAGGAACAACTTTGTTGCAAACATTATTTTTTGTTTAATAGTTCAAACTTGTTCTTGATTAAAAAACAAAATAAATAAAAAAAGTCAAGTTATGTTGTACTCGACTGTGTCTTTTTTTCCGACTGTCTTTTTTTCTGTTTTTCTAATGGAACAAACTGAGCAGCTTCCTGAGTCAGGAGCAGGTAAATATAAACCCATTAGAGGATTCCTGCAGCCTTGAACATCCATTCAGCCCATTACACATACACACTCTGATAGGCTCAGAAATATGAAGAGGTAATGGCACAAAGACACAAGGGTTTGGACGAGCAAACCTATGACATTATTGACATGGTGTCTGGACTGGAGGCACTTTATCCACCAACTCCTGCAATTAAATTCAGTCAGTCGTCTGTGATTCTTTCTACACTTTCCAAAACAAAACAAAACTGGATGAAACTAAACAGATGGGGACTTGCTTGTGTCCATAAAATCAAGCACTCTAAATAAAAACTTCTCTTGGGATCTTCTCATTGATTCAGAAAAACAGAGCTTTTCTGACTAGAATACATCACACCCCTGTACTCCTCCTATGTAAAAATATGTTTTATTATTACAACTGATTTTCTCTACGTTCATGAAATGAACAGATCAGTGCTTCAGCTAAATATGTCCTTCAGTGACACTTGTTGAAACTGCATTGTTTGCTCTTTCTCTTTCATTTGCTGTGTTACGTTGGTTAATGTAATTTCTCATCACATTTCTCTAATCCCATTAAATGTAATCTATTACCTTCCAGGCCAATGGCTGGCAATCCCATTAAAGGATTACCAGGATAAAATGTCATACCTGGTGCTGAACACACACACACACACACACACACGCACACACACACACACACACACACACACACACACACAAAAACACTCATACGCAGTCTCCTGGCTGTGCTGATGCTTTTCCATTGAGGTGAATTATGCACTGGGATGCTGGGACATGCGAGAGGTAGGAATGTGATTTGAATATACATTTGTGTTTCAACTTAGGTAAACTTAGAATGTTTAATCATATTTTGGCTGATTTGCATTGTTACCAGTGCTTTAGACACTAGATATTAGGTGAACAGGCCTACACCTACACTCTGTTGGGTCACACTTGACCCATACACCTTCCACCGGAACTTCACAATCAAATAAATTCAACCAGCAGGTCTGAACTGTTCCTTTGGCCTGGCTGGGACCTCTGCAGGATCTGTGGTGTCTGATCTGGTTTTGGAAGAGCAAAATTCTCTCTTCACCTCTTTTTCACTTGATTTCAAGGTTTTTTTTCACCTGCGAACAGTGAGCGACTCTTTTGGGTCAACAAGGGGTATGCATTATGGTCTTGGCCTCCCCCTCATACTGCCCTCTGAACAGAACTCTTCCACTACCAATCCAGTGAGTGTTATTAACTTTTTGAGTGCAAGTCGTTTTATAAAACAGAAAGTACCTTGTGCCAGCATTTTTGCCCATTTTGATATATCATATTTCAAGACCCACAGAATATTTCACCAAAATCACCACTTTTTGTCCAGAATCTCTCTAACCGCGATCGACTGCACTTCCTACTTTGATCACTGTGGCGTATACCGTCTCTTTATGTCTTGACTACAAATCCCAGAAGCCCCAAAATTACCCACAGGCTACGGGAGACCATGATCAGCTGCAGAATCAGCTTATTACGTCTATGACACTCAAGAGTCAGATTTTGAATGATGTCAAAAGCCATCAATGGCACTCAAAGAGTTAGAGTACTAGTCCTCAGGCCAGTGGGCAAGGTTGAGCGTCTTCACAGAAACCTGGGTGATTGAATAAGTCCATCCTGCTGTCTTAAGTCAGGATTCATCATCAAAAGGTTAATGCATTTAATATTTGTTTTGGACAGTTCGTCTTGATTTGAAGACTGCAAACCAAGCCAAGCCAAGCGTACACTTTGGGCGAAGTCTGGACCTCAACTTGTTATGACTGTCCCTGATGTTGATCCGGTGATTGAGTCTACTGGTGCCTTTAATTGAAGTTGCAATGGATAAAAGTCAGCAATAACTAAACTATGTGGGTTAGTGAATGTTAAGGATGAAGTGGCAATATTTACTAACATTTGTCTTGATGGCCCGCTGGTGTCACCAGCCTGTCACTGGTGACTTCCCACCTTCTGATGAGCAGTCAGATGTTGGACATGATGGGGACGTACACCCCAACACCCTCATGGAAACAAACTGGGATGTAAAGAACAAGAACATCCAAACAAGCAGAGATGTACCAGGCACAAACTGGGACATAAATAAGGATAACTATGAGGACGCTGACTGGCATCCTCCTTCCTCCCTCCTGGAAACACACTCTGACCTGTTCCCAGACGCTCCACCTGTGATACGCAGCGGCCACACTGGTGTTAATGACAGCATCAACCAAACCTTTAACCGCACTATTGGCGGTTTATCGGCACAGTGCGGTGAGTACAGCAGCCAGCTGACATCTAGCGGCCAGTGCCGGCTGATGGCAACGTTGCCACCAGTGCCGGTGGGAACGTCGCAGCAACGCTGTCCAGATATGTTCCGCTGCACAGATGACATCTCATATTGGCTCCACGAGAACCAGAACAGAAAGGAACAGCTGGAGGAGCTGAGGGAGACAATGTCAGAGCTGCAGGAGGAGCTGAGGAACCATCATCATCGAGTCAAGGCCCTGGAGGTGCAGGTACACTGCTGTTCGCTGTGGTTTACAGTATATTTGTGTTTCTTTGCACAGTGGAATGGCAGCTCGTCAAAAGAAAATGTTTGACATTTTGTGAATGTGTTGTAGGGATGAGTCCTCAAACCAGGAAATGAGTCAGCATTTTGCACTTCCTGTTCTCCTTATCAGAAAATCTTTTTTGTTGTTGTTTTTTGGTTAGATGCCTGAAATACTGTCTGTGGTTGGCACACAACAGCGAGTTATCTGACATAAAATGTGTCAGTAAATTATTTTGGGGGATTTGTAATGTTTTGCATGGCTTGAAAACAGCAGTCACTGACGAGTGGCTTAATGACTAAATTCCCTCTGCCGCTTGCATCGAACCTTCAAAAATCATAAAAATGATATTTATTTGTGAAGATTATCTTGCCAAACTAAATATAAAAAGCATCATAAATGTTTGTTTGCCTCAAAGATTGTTTTCTGTAAAACTTAGTGGAAAGATCTCATGGCTTTGATGGTGATGCTAACTTCTGCTAACTTTTTGCACATTTTAATTTGTAAAGCACCTGTAAAGAATAATTGAGAGAGATATTTAATATTTTGTGAAAGATGAAGATAATTGGTTTCTGGTCCATTTATCAATGGGATGTTTTACAAACAATTTCTTTCATGTTTTCAAATCATTTGGTAATCTCTTACAAATACTACATATATGTTATGATAATGAGTGCAACAATAAACTGTTGATTGACTATTTAAAACAGCTGGTTATGATGAAGTATTACATATATCTAATATCAAATAAACATACTCATATACATTTTGAAACGACAACAATATAGACAATAATACAAAGAGAAAAAATAGTGATGATGTTACTTTCTATTCCATGCAGTTTTCATTCTATAGGGGAAAGCACTCTTCACTCTTTCTCTATTTATCTCTGTCTGTCTTCATCTCTCTGTCTTCACACCCACTAATTCCTCCTTAACCCTGAATGCTAACAGGATTAGCTGCAGGCCTTTTGGCCAGGACCCTGCATCCCTCTGAGAGTGTCTGACCCAGACAGTCTCTGGGCCACCCCAACACATTCATTTCAGTGATTATCTTAATAATTCAGTTTATTGTACTACATAAATGAGGCAATAGATGAAGACAAATGAAGTTCACAAAAAAGACAAAGCCTGAGCCGAAGTCTATGTCTAATCTCTGTAAGATTGTTTCCACTTAACCATTTCCATTCATCATGCTTCCTGTGTACAGCAGTTTTCAATGGGAGGACATAATGACAAACCTCATAAGCACATCTCTATTTTTAACTCTCAGAGTGAAGAAGGTGTTGGTTTAAAATCAACTTTTGACCAGCGGTTGACTGCACTGGAGATGCGTCATGCCGAGGCCAACACGCTGCTCCATGTGCATGCAGCGCTGCTGTACGAGCTGCAGGTGCAGCTCCTCAACCTGTCAGCCACTGTGCAGCACATGAGCCACGACACAGGCTGCACTATCAACGTCATCAGGACTACGCCTCTGCTGGGCATGCAAGACACACTGCCACCAGGTACACATACAACCAGCACAGTGGTGAGTTGCATGAATTGCATGTTGCATGATGTTTTGTGCAGCCAATGTTTACGGCGCAGTTCACGGTTCTATGTTTAACTATCAGAAAGTAAATGCAGTATGTAAAAAGTTACATACGGAACCTTTAAGTTAACACCAGATGTATTTCCCTGGCTTTGTCACAAATTGGCCATCACTTATATTGTTTATATTCAGTGTAACACATTACTAACACTGTTACTTTTGAGAGTAACTAATATTCTAACATATTATTTTTAAAATAAATAAACATATCACTGCAGCAATATTGGAAGTCCAAAGTTTATTTGATTCAGCACATGGTGCCTCCAACTTCAAGTCAAAATTTAAATAAGAACCCCTGTGAAGTCAGATCTCCAACTCGGAAAGTTGGATTAGTCAACCCGACATAGAATTCATGATATCTGCTACTGACGTTAACAGTAATTACATGTTTTGTTGTACGTCTGTAAGGCTGGAAGAGCTGGGAGAACTAAACTTTGAGGTCAAGATGAGCTGTGCTCCAGGTTCTGACTTCCAGCGAACACCCCATAAGGCAAACTCTCCCCAGGGTCCTAAAGAGTAACTAAAAAGTTACTTTTAACAGTAGCGCGTTACTTTTTGATGTAAGTGATCAACAAAGTAATTGAATTACTTTTTGAATGAAGTAACTAGCAACTGTAACTAGTTACTATTTTTCAGAAACTTCTGACTGTCTTTTCTATTGACCTCTGCCAAGGAGGTTATGTTTTCACCGGGTTTGTTTATTTGTTTGTTGGTTTGCAAAATAACTCAAAAAGTTATGGATGGATTTTGACGAAATTTTCAGGGTTGGTCAGAAGTGGCCTAACTTAAAATTAATCAATTTTTGGTGGTGCTGTTGAATCGGATCCGATCACCACCAAATATTAATCAGTTTTAAGTTAGGCCACTTCCGGCCAATCCTAAAAATTTCATCAAAAACCGTCCGTAACTTTTTGAGTTAATTTGCAAACCGACAAACCAACAAACCAACAAGAAGAACAGCACAAGTGATTCATTTATTTTTAATAGTGCTTGATTACAATAAAGAGATAATTCAACAAGTGAGATTCTTTTTAAACACAATTAATGTCCAAACATACCGTACTGAGGATGCAATAATGTAACCACTACTGAATTTAAAGATGTAAAGAACAAAAAAACATAACCGTTGAACTCAGGACATCATAGTTTCATTATACAGTATTAAGCTGACAGCTTGAGTGTTTCACAATGCTGAGTGAAGCCCTGTCTTTCTGTCTCCTTCAGAAGGACAGCACCAGTCTTTCTGTCCATCAGACTGTGCATCTCTGTATCACAATGGCGTTCGTCATTCTGGTGTTTACACCATCATCCTGTCGCCAGGCAGCCCCCTGCCTGTCTACTGCGACATGGAGACTGAAGGTAAGACACGTGCTGTGGCATGATTGTATGCAAGGCTATGAGAAAATGACTCCACTTCTCACTAGATTTTTTGCCCCAATAAACATTTCGAGTTTGTGGTTTTTATTACTCGTTTCAAAACTTCTTCAACATAGCATGACAAGTCAAATAGAAGGGGACGCTTGTCTGATCTGGGAGTAGTAATGTTATTTGTATAGCCCAATATCATATATGACAAATTTGCCTTAAGTCGCCAAAAAATGTCATATTCAGTGTTCAGTTGCACTTATCTATCACCTTCTTGTGTCACTTCCGGGTCCAAAAAAACAAGATGGTGACGGCCAAAAAGAAGAAACTTAAGGCTTCATAAACATAGTCCACAAACCAATAGGAGATGCCAAAGTGACTATGTGCTCTTCTTACATACAGTTATAGTATAAATATACTGAATATGCTACAATATGTGAAATTGGAAAATATTCACAATCTACACAGATCAGTATGTGTCTAATGTGTTTCCATATCTGTAAAATCATGTCTACTATTCATATGCTCCAGGCGGGGGATGGACAGTATTTCAGCAGCGGCGCAATGGCTCGGTGAGTTTTAACCGTGGCTGGTCGGAGTACCGCAATGGGTTTGGTGACCCCCGAGGAGAACACTGGCTGGGCAACGAACAGATTCACCTGCTGTCCAACCAGGGCCAATACAGCCTCCGTATCGAGCTGCAGGACTGGAGCTCCAACCACAGACACGCCCTGTACCACAGCTTCAGGTAGACAGACAGGGAGAAGGAGACACTCTGTCAAGCAAGTGGATCTCTCATGTCATGGTTCAGTCTTCTTCTCCTGCAGGATAGAGAATGAGGAGAACCAGTACCGCCTCCATGTTTCTGGTTTCAGTGGAACAGTGGAGGATTCGTTCGGTTGGTACCATGACCAGCATGGCTTCAGCACACCAGATACCGGCAACATCTGTGCCGAGATCAGCCACGCAGGTTGGTGGTTCCATCAGTGTTTCTACGCCAACCTCAATGGCGTGTACTACAAGGTAGGACTATGTACAAGAATACACTACAAAACATCAACCCCACCAACATCGACTGGATGTTCTAGAAACATCTTCATGTTTTTCCACCAGGGAGGACGCTACTCTCTGAAAGCTCAGAACTTGCTCGGGCCGGACGGCATTGTCTGGTTTTCTTGGAAGGAGTCAGACTTCTACTCTCTGAAGGCGGTCACCATGATGATACGACCACGCAATTTCAGGCCACGCTTGTCACCATAGTGATGGAACAGTCTGAAGCCCACTGAGCTGCTTCTTAGGGCTGCCAGAAATATTCTCAAATGTGCTGAATAGTCCCCAGCAAATACAGCTGCCACCTCCATGAACAACTTTGGGGGAAAACGACAGTGCCAGCTGTTTAAAGAAATATGGATCTTTTTAAAAAAATGACACTGTATGCCATTTTTTTAAGATTTAGACTGTATACTCAGAGACTTACCACATTGCTTGCTTTTGAGTCAAAAGGTAAAGACAATTTTCTGTGATCACAAGTTAAACTGTCCTTGAGGAAAGGTTTTAAGGATGAATTGTGCAAATATTGAGGTTCATATTAATTGTGTTTCTTCTATAACATGTTTACGTGCTTTAATGATCGAAACACTTTACTTCTCTCACACTGTCTGACTGAATATACCTGACCTTCTCCAGAAAAAGCCCATCTAAAATTTTACTCACCAATGTAAACTTGGTCAAATTTTCTTTCTCAACTTTGCTTTAACTTTCATTTCTTTGGAGTTTGCAATGGTAGTTGACAAGTCTTGTTGTACATGACACACAAACACAATTTACATCATACATTTATTTATTGGAACAGTTGCAGGTATTCACTGATACATCTACAGGGCTTCCTGAAGTCACAACCCTCCTTAAACTGACTACTAAATGATCAGTGTGAATTCAGGCAGGTTGTTTTCTAAGCCATGTAACCTGCACAGGTGAATGACTGATAAAACACTCTTTACAGACAGATGGGAATTCACAAAGAGGTCAGCCAGTCTTAGTGCTGCTGTGGGGTGAAGACACTTTCGCCTCGACTCCGGAAACGGAGGGTGTTTAAGTGGGGCGCTCCCTGGGACGGGTGACATACTGCCACCACAGAGGGGGAAGGTCTCCCTCCTTGCGGGCAGGAGGGAGGGCTTCAGTTTTGGGGCCGCCGGCTTCAGTCTCGGCCTGTAGCTGGGCGACCTGGAACCAGACAGGAGGGCACACAGATTTGTGAAAAGGTTTACAACGAGGGCTTCAACTGACGGCTATTTTCATTATCAGTTCTTTTTTGTCTAGAAATGAAACGGTTCTCAGTGAAAAAGATGACTACCTGTTCATTCTGTCCAATCAGCCGTCACATAGAAACAGAAAATATTGCACTTGAAAAGCTGAACTAGCAACTATCTGGCTTAACTCTGAGTAATGCTGGATAGTTTTATGTCTTCTCTTGGAACATTTTTAAGTAGCCACTTTGAAACAATAATATAGTGGAAGTCAATCATTGGTTGAACTGTTCAAAACTCATTGACACAAATTTGTTTTAAGGGATCATAATTAAACAGGTGCAGTCAGTCATCTTTTCAAAGTTGAGTTGCTATAGTTATGAGGGTTCATTCAGGCAGAGTCAACAAATTCACACTAAAAATTAACAGTTTCTCCCTTCAGTATTAGAGGGGTAGTACTATAATATCTACTATTTTTTGTGTGGAAAAGACAACAGGACAAAGAACAGATGTCATGTGCCTTAGTGGTATGCAAAACATGCAGACAGACGGGATGCTGAACAGCCTACCTCTTTGTCCCAGCTCTGCATTCTCAGTTTCTTCCACTGCTCCCTCTTGGCAAAGTAGTCAGGGTACATGGCTTTCTCTGAGGGGTGCCAGTATTCCAGCAGCCACTCCGGGACCTGTCGCAACAAAGCAGAGCTCAGGACTTTCATCATGTAACATCAACTGTCAGCATTTTCACATCGAGTTTTTGACTTCAAATATGTTGACAAAATTGTTCCTGATTAGCTAAAACAGGGCAGCACGGTGGTGTAGTGGTTAGCACTGTCGCCTCACAGCAAGAAGGTACCCGGTTCGAATCCCGTTCGAACACAGGTTCGAATTCTGTGTGGAGTTTACATGTCTGCATGGGTTCTCTCCGGGTACTCCGGTTTCCTCCGACCATCCACCTAATGTGAGTGTGAGTGTGAATGGTTGTCTGTCTCTATGTGCCCTGTGATGAACTGGAGACTTGTCCAGGGTGTACCCTGCCTTTCACTCTAAGACCCCCATAACCGCGCCCCTATGCCTATGATGATTAAGCGGTAAAAAATGGCTGGATAACTAAAACAGGTCCCCTGATGAAAAGTATGAATGTTTTGAGAATTTGATAAAGAAGACAAACACTCTTGACAATAAACAATGCAAATGATTTTTAACATCTTAAGAAAGAATTTCTGATAATCTGTGATGGAGATTTGTCTGAAGTAGACGTTGATAAAATCCAGTTGCAACAAGCTTACATCTCCAGCAGAGGGCAGTAACAACTTGACAGACACAGTAGTTCTGCATGTCAATATCTGTCACATTTTTGAATATAGTTGGATTAATCTAAGCGATTAGGGTTGTAGATCCCTTTTCATAGTCACGCAACAAAGTGAGAAATTATATCTAAATGAAGCACATGAAGCCCTGCCTCACCTTGTAGCATTCATATCTCTCGTAGGAGGTCCCACCAGGAGAGTCGGGGAAGATGTAGGGCTGGGGGTGTTGGTTGGCCCAGAACTCCTCCTCTCCAGACTTCAGCATCATGGTGGCCTTCACCATGTCTTTCTCCTCCTTATTCTCATCGAAGCGAGCCCGCAGCATGCAGGCGTAAAATCTGTATTTATCTCTATAAGGAGGAAAACATCACAACAGTTCAGTTTCTTATTCTTCATACTGCTAACTGTGCAGCGGGAGACAGTGGTAATATAACCATGACACAAACAAAAACATAGTGTGCTCACTGACAGCATGTCTTCCTCTTGATGAAAACATAGTGTGTTCCAGACAGCCTTAGCTTGCACTGTAACTTTCAGATATTTGACATGGCTTGTTAATCATCATAACTGTTCTGGCGTGCAACATCTGGAGATTTTAACCCATAACAATAGTCACATTCAATAAAAAAAAAATAAAGTCAGTCAACATGAGTATGAATGACAGCACATAAGCAACAAGAAATTGCAGCACAGAAATCTTAAATAATTGCTGTCCTTAGTTTAGAAAGCGTTTCACTCTAAATTCAGTACAGCATGGTACTGATACTGATAGTGAACAGCAACCAATAAAACAATCCAATTATTCAATTCAGCTATAGATGATAATTATGTTAACAACTTAATAATTACAATAATGATAATAACACCTTTTACAGAATAGTGTGTGTAATCTGCGAATGGCTATCATATGTAAAAAAACAAAATTCCTAAACTTTAAACTAGCTTTATTAATATCATGTATCATAGTTTCTGGTTAATAGACTGTTTGCCTTAAGACAAGTTTATGTATGGTTGTAGTTCGACAATTCGACACTAGCTGACGCCCCGATAAAAGTGTAAAATAACGACTTCATGTTTGTAATTAACAAGCCAGTGTTATGAATAAATTCTCGTTTAATAAAATGTGAGTGAGCTGATGAGGATATGTGCTTTGCAGTGGGTCTGACTGACTTGAGGAATCGGTGACCCGGCTAACAGTTAGCTTCGCTGTTAGCTTACAGCACAGCTAACAACTTACAGTACAAAAGCTGTGTTCTGCACTTTTCACTATTCACCACAGAGCTCAAACGAAGGCAGCTCCTCTTACCTAAAGATGCACCATGACTCGAGGTGTCTCAGTGACTTCTTGTAAAGCCGCAACACTTTTTGTTGGTGAGTAAGAAAGGCAGAGGCCATTTTCACCGTCCCCTGTCACCTTCTCAGCGCGGAGGATTCTGGGACTTTGCGGAGTATGGACATTGTGACCGTAGAATTACTATAAAATGCGCAAGGAAAATATGTATTGTATATTTGTTGCTTTTGGTCAGGATGTAATCTACGTAACACGACTGGTTGAAGTCGTTATACTGTCTAAAATATTTGTATAAAACGAGAAGCGTTGCCAAAAAGCTTGCTTTCAATAATCCGGCTCCCTCTTCTATGGTAATTACGGTACTGCAGCATTATGGGATCTATGAAGGCTACATGTGTGCTGCTTGGTAGAAGTGTAGCTCTTACAAACATGGCCCAGCACAAATTCATTGGTGAGACACAGTTTTTATGGTTAGCTTAATAAAAGATAAAGATGTGGTGGGTGGCTCTTAGTGTCATTGTTTGCTGGTATTGGTCGTAAGCAGACAAGCCCGTATGTTTTAGATAGCATGGGAGCTAGTTTTAGTTAGCGCTGCTGAAAATGACAACACAGCACCTACAGAGCTTTGCAGCTGTGCAGGGATATGTCACATACTTTGTTTTTAGTTTATAGCAGTTGTTATCAACATGTTAAGCCATAACCATAGCTGTGGTGGCATGGTGCACAATAAAAGTGAAGAGTTAACGTACAGGGCTGAAGTTACTTGTAGAACTGATATATTTGAACTAAACTTCACTTTGTCCCATAATGTTAGCCCGATGCTGCTGATGTTTGCATGTATCACAACACATAGGCACTGAAATGTTTGGTGACATATTGCAGGTCCAATAAATTCCAACCTGTTGGTCTCCAGATATAGGCGTGAACCTGACTGATCCCATGTTTAGAGGACTCTACAGAGGGAAGCAGAAGCATGACGGTGAGCTCTTGAGTCACGTTTAGCTTGTGGGCTGTTCAGACCAGTTCATCTGAGACCTATTGTGACTTTCTGACAGATGACTTCCATGACATCATTGACAGAGCACTCAAAACTGGAGTCAGAAAGGTAAGCCATCTCTCCATCTCTTTAACCAAAGTGCTCTTTCAGTTTTATCCACCACTGTGGTCCTAATTGAAATACATCAAAAGTTGGATGATCATCCATTTTAGTGCAGACATTCATGGTCTCCAGAGGATGAATTCTACTGACGCTCTTGCGCAACCAGCAGGTTCACATTTATGGTTTTGATACAAATATTTCAACAACTATCAATCAGACAATGTAATCTGGCACAGATGTTCACCAAAGCATGAATTGTAGTAACATATAAAAACATTTATAATATAAAACCTGTTGCTTTGTTACAGTTTATGATCACAGGAGGAAACCTTGAAGACAGCAAAGAGGCTCTTAAACTAGCTGAGACCAGAGGTAATAATATCAGTGACAAAACACAAGCCTGACCAAATGCTTTTTGGTTGATTTTGAGCAGAATGAGCAAAGAAAATTCTTTCATCAGTGCTGGACCTTTACCTTTTTATATTGAACAATGTTATTACAGATGAGTTTTACTGCACGGTCGGCTGCCATCCCACCCGCTGCAGTGAGTTTGAGCAGAATGGAGAGTCCCAGTACTTCTCAGGGCTGAGGGAGCTGGCAACAGCACACAGAGGAAAGGTGGTGGCCATAGGAGAGTGTGGACTAGGTGTGTGCTGGTGGCAAGTAATAAATAAAATATAGTAAAAAAAAACACAGGGAAATGGAAATTGTCACTGATTACTCTTTGCTTTTCTGTACTACTATATCAGTGAAAATATGTATATTGAACATAAAATATGATATAACATCAGTCAGTTATTAAATATGCAGTGTCCAGAGTGGGAGTTTGATGTGTGGGTGGTAACGATAAGTATTTCCATTGTTAATTAAACTGTTAGGTGTTTATTTTCTTCCTGTTCCAGATTTCGACAGGTTGGAATTTTGCCCAAAAGAGACTCAACTCAAGTAAGTTTAGTTAGTGTTTGACTGCATATAGTTGGCTTTTGGCCCTTTAAAGAGAGTTTTAAATGAAATAATTTCCTCACAGTTTTTACAGTAGCGCAGTGTGGACAAGTCAAACACTTTCGACATGACATTAGATATATGGCTGCAAGTATTGAATGTTATTTTTAATATGCCAATGACTTATTTGATTAGTTTAACTTTATCAAACAAATTAAACCAAAATGTCCAAAATGGAAATTGAAGTTGGAACAAGCAATTGTTTTGGTATTTTTGTTTGAAACATGATGCACAAGATGAAGTGATCATAGAGACAGTTGTCTATTTATTTTTTCAGCTGTAGTTGAAACAAATACAGTGTCCTCTGTCCATAATTTAACAGTGAGTGCAGTCCTGAAGTACACTCCTAATGTTTTCCTGTCTTTGCTTTTTCTGGTCTGTAATAGATACTTTGAGAAGCAGTTTGACCTGGCGGAGGAGACCAAGCTGCCCATGTTCCTCCACTGCAGAAACTCCCATCAGGAGTTCGTCGGTAGGTTTGTTAACCAATGACCTGGTCAGTTTTTTTTTTTTTTGTTTTTTTTTAAACTAAGCATTTTACTGTTTCTTTGTCTCTTCCTTGACAGACATCATGAAGAGAAATCGAGACAGATGTGCTGGAGGAGTGGTGAGGTCATTACCTTACAGTTTACAGGAAGTGATGCATTTAATAGACAAGTGTTGTAGTGAAGTTTGTAAAATTCATATGAGGTGACTGACGGACGATTTGCGAAAAGGTGCTTTATCATTTCAAGAAACACAAAATGTATTCACTGGTATGGTATTTCATGGCAAAGAAACTCAGAGGGCAACATCTACGAAGAGTTAACATAGAAATGGATGTACTGGAGTCGAGGATCAAATCACGATCCAGCTGATTACCTGTCCTTTTAGGTCCACTCATTTGATGGGACGGCAGAGGATGCTGCAGCCCTCATTGACCTCGACCTCTATATTGGAATAAATGGATGGTGAGGGGATTTTGTTTTTCAGCTAAAAACCCCAAGTCTACCTGACATGAGCCACGTATCAAATAAAAGATAAAAAGAAAAAAAAAACTAAGCAATTGCTGACTTTGATCATATGCAGCAGACATTTAGGCTCCCCGTTTACATATTCATTATACTGCATTAATTAATTAATATACTTCTTACACTGTCTTTATTGAAATTTCTGTTTTTCAGTTCCTTAAAAACAGAGGCCAATATTGAAGCCATGAAGTCTATCCCCACTGAGAGACTCATGATAGAAACAGGTGAGCTGCAGCCAGTTTATTGTAGTAAAAATGCATTAACAAAATGTGACATTATAATGTGGTGCATCACGTTGCTGCTGTATGTGTTTTTCAACCGTTTTATCATTTACTCATTTATGCATTGATACATTTGTGTTCTTTCCCAGATGCTCCATGGTGTGGCGTGAAGAACACACACGCAGGCTCTAAATATGTTAAAACCACATTTCCCACCAAGAAGAAATGGGAGGCGGGGCACTGTCTGAAGGACAGGAATGAGCCATGTCACATCATGTGAGTCACATCAGGGTGAAGTTAGAGCGTAGATTCTTTGTAGAACTCACAAAACTCAGCATTTTTCACTCTGTCAAGCACTACATTTGAATAACTAATGTATACATTTAACTGTTTGTCTCTTCCAGACAAGTTCTTGAGGTGATGGCAGCAGCGAGGGAAGACGACCTGCTGGAGTTGGCCAACACAATGTTCAACAACACCTTCAAAGTGTTCTTCAGCTCGAGCTGATATCACTTTCATGAATGTCGGTGTCTGTCTGAATGATGGATAAAATTCTGCCCTTCTGTTCTAATCTGTCCTTTGAAATAAAATAAATGACATTTTCATTTCAGTTTTTTCCTTTCCTTTGTGTACTTGTTTTACGATTGTCTGCCTCACTTTTCTGTGTTATATGAACTAATAGGTCCTTTCCAGCTTTTCGTTGAATGTCACACTATTTTCATCTCATGGTTCTCTGTGTGAAATTTAGTAAGAATGCAAAAAAATTAAAGTAGACCTCTACATAAATATTTGTTACCTGTTACGCTGTATAACTTGTAAACATGTATTTACAAACTTGTTGGAAGCCCAGTGGCTTTATATTCAAATATGTAAAGCAAAGTGCACTACATTTATCAGTATGACAGACCAAGATGTGTTTTTATAGTGATTAAAACAACATTAATGAAAACAAAAGAACCACATAATATTACATTTGATTTTTCAAAACTGCTATTATAGCATGTCTTTGTGGATTTCTAGAGTTGAGGGTATAATGTTACGTCAGCTGATACACCCTCTGACGCTGGAAGTTACGTCACCCTACGTAACGTCAGAACCAACAGCCTGACAACTTCGGTGGTGTCCACAAAGCAACCAAAGCAGTAGGAAATGGTTATTTCAAAGCTATCCCACTATTTTTCAGAATAGCAGACGGCACAGGAGCCTGAAGTGTAACGGTTGGTGGCGACAACACTCCGGATGGGAGCAAGCCGACATTAAACATAAGAAGAAGCAGCAACAGGAGGTTGAACTGGTGGACATGGCGGACGGCGGCAGGTACACAGCTATCAAATAAACGCCAGGCGAAGCTAAACCGAAGACAGGAGGCGGCTGCTGGCGGATTTTATTTTAATGTTGCAGTGGTAGCAGGAGCTCCCCAGGACTGTAGGCCCTCCATTGAAGCCTGCATGGCGTCCACTCAAGCCCGGCTAGGCCAGCAGGCCTTAGCGGTGCTTGATGTGGCTCTGCGAGTTCCCTGTATCTTTATTATCGACGCCATTTTTAACTCTTACTACGACCCTGGCTCGGGATGGGCTGGTGCGGTGGGGAAAGTGTTGGTCAGAGTCATAGGTAAGTACAAGAGCCTCCCAAATCCTGTCAACAACACGTAACAAACTGACAGCTACGTTAGCTAACTGAGGCTGCGTTAGCCGTGACATCAGCAATGCGAAGCCATGTCACCTGTCACACTGACAAAAGCCGATTTAGCCACCAGCAGTAACGTCTATTAAGTTTGATTCGTCTGACAGTGCTTGATCGGTTTGCATCGACCCTAATTCAGGCTGATGTGATGCTAGTAACTCTCCATCAAGCTAGCTAGCCAGTTTCGTCAGGTATTTCATCACAGGTGTCGTGTCAATTTCTGCATCCTCACTGGTGGTCCTGAGGAGTGACTGGGGAGGCAGTCTGTTATTTTGCCTGTCAAACATGCTGTTGTCCTGTAGCCTTGCCCTGAAAGTTGCTGTCTTATTCAAACCATGCACTGAACTCTATATAGCGCTTGATGTAGGCATGGGGGTATTTTCAAAATTATATCAGTAGTAATAACTACTAATGTTGCAACCAACGAGCTTCATTCTTTCTCTAAGTCTTAAAGACATGTCTTCTTTTGACTTAGCAACGCAAATATGTTATCTACTTTCAGTGAAAGCTCACACTTGCAAAGCTGGTTTTAAATGATTTAACCAATTAACAAGATTTGCCTATTATCTCTATGTCAAAGGATTTATCAATCACCTGATAATTTCACCTTGCATAACCACAACATGTACTTAATATTCCTATCTCATGTCACAATTTTGAATTGAACCATATTTGATGCATGTTACAGTCTGATGCACTTTAATTTTTTTCTTCAGACAAGTCTGTCATTACTCATAAAGATATCTGAGTTGAACATTTAAATTATTGTTGTTCTATGTTTTTTTTTTTTGGCACTTCAGTGCCTTGACATTGATCTATGTTAAACACAGCTGTTTTTATTCTGGTAGAGTCTATTCCCAGTCACTGGCAGAAAACATTTTGCTCAGACAAACAGCTACCAGGTTACATAACTCTCCATTTGTACAGTTTGTAGACCTTTGAACAACTCAGGCCTCATGAAAGTCCTTTTGGTCTTAGCCAGGACAGGACCTCTGGGTTTGAAGTGGCAAAGGGCCAAATAAGGTGCCTTTTAAAGTGGGTCAGCCAGCAGCCTCACATTTTCTTATGTCTAGTATAAGCACATAAACCTAATAATGTTAATGTGACATATAAATAAGCAAGACTTTGGAAAAGTATTTGAAGACATCCACAAACTCTCCTTTAACAGCAAAGTTAAGTCCCCTATGCCCATTTAGACAATGAGCTCTAAAAAAGCTGATCCGAGGCTAACATTGTCTTTGACTAAAACTTCTCAATGAGAGGTTAACATCATAAAGGGCCAAGGTGGCAACAACCACCGTGGAAAGAGTCAGTCCATGCAAGTGTACCTACTTAAAGCTATGTAATGGAAAAAAACACATAACACTTGTAATGTTTTAATGCTGCTCTTTTTTTGATGATGTAAGTTTGTTTTTTCTTTTGATAAACTGCTGCTAGGTCTTGAAGTACATGAATACAGAATTTATTTAGAATAAAACACAGAACTTTTAAAAAAAATGATGACGAGTAAAACTAAAGTGATAATCCCTCAGCTGAGACATGGGTTATAATGAGCCACTTCACTGACCTTTGCATCAGTCCATAGAAAAGAAGCACACTAATAAAATGACAGAATAATGCACATGGTGCAGGACAGGGTCCGTTGTCACATATTGTGCAAAGAAAACACACTGATGAACAACGACATTTGACATGACTTACTTAACTGCATTGTCATTGTGATATCTGAAGCACCTAGGACCAGCTGATGAGTTCAACTCATGCTCAGCTCATGCTCAGCTAGTCATTATTTTGTACTCAAAGTTGATGTTAGAAGCAGTAAAAATGAGAAAGCATGAGAATTTAAGTTTGACACCAGGAATCAAACAGTGGTCTAGAGGACTGGGTGGGTCAGAGCATTTCCAGAACTGCAGCTCTGGTGGGCTGTTCCTGGTCTGCAGTGGTCAGGATCTATCAAAAGTGGTCCAAGGAAGGACCAGTGGTGAACCAGAGACAGGGTCATGAGAGGACAAGGATCACTGATGCAGGTGGGGAGTGAAGGCTGGTCCTGGTGGTCTGATCCAACAGACCAGAGAAGTTAATGCTGCTGAAGACAGAAAGTTGTTAGGATACACAGAGCAGCTTGTTTTGGCAGCAAATGGGGAACCAACACAATGGTCATAATATTGTGCCTGATCAGTTCACGGCTCACTGCTATTTTTGTCCATATGATGGGTACCATAGGCCCATGGCCTGCAACCAAAATCTGGGTTATTATTATGTCTCAAAATTTTGACACGTCTTGTTGGCTGATGTTTGACTAGTTCTCCTCCTCTGTTTGCTTTGTCCTGTTATTTGTTCAACCTTTGACTTACCAAGATTATTGTGCTGCAACAAGCTGATTGTTTTCCTCATAATATTGTGTTTCTGGTGCTCATGCTGTTCCCTCTCATCAGAAACGCATGTTCAAAAGCCACATCACTTCATTTAGTTTTTTCAGAGAGCTTGATTTCAGTCAGACAAACTTACCAGCTACAGTTGGCAATAGTGTTAATTTTGTAGTCTGCGAGACAGAAAATAGTCCCATCACTTTAATGTTCACCTTTGTCGTGTTGTGTCTCAGGTGTCCTCATCTCCACCATGGTGCTGCTGCTCTCCCAAAAAGCCTTGTTCAAGTTCTACACCCTCTTCTTTGCTGTTCTCCTCGGCATGGCGGCAGTCCTCATCAACTACTACGTCACCTCCCACATAGACTTCTACAGCGCCTACTACAAAGCTGCACTGGGGTTCAGATTGCTGCCCAGAAACGGGCCGACGTTGTGGCTGGGTATGGCTGCTGTCCAGCTTGTTTTTGGTGTGGGCTATGTGTTCCTGCTGAACCTCCAGTCAGTGTTCGCTGCGCTGGTGGTCCTGGACATTATGATCCCTCTGTGGGGGCTGATGATTGAGCTGCCCACAGATGTCAGGCAGCTGGTGGCTGTGTTCTCGGGCCTGGCGCTGGCTCTCAACACGGCCGTGTGCCTGGCCATGAGGCTCAAATGGTTTTACTACTCATGCCGGTACGTCTACCTGCTGGTGCGGCACATGTACCGGATCTACGGGCTTCAGCTGCTTCTAGAGGACACTTGGAAAAGGATCAGATTCCCTGATGTGCTGCGGGTGTTCTGGCTGACCCGGGTCACTGCCCAGGCGCTGATCCTGGTCTATGTGGTGCGAGCGGTGAGGAAGGAGAGCGGAGACGTCACAGGTGGTGCTACAGACGGGAGCGCCGACTCACAGGTGAGAGCAGAACCATTCAGTCCACTTTTAAGGTCTTGAAAAGTGCTTGATTCATTGACGTGTTTCATTGATAACATATTTTTTGGCCTGGCTGCTGTAAACAGTAGTTGTTCATGTTTTATTGTATTTGGTTGCAGGCTGCTGTCGGTAATATTACATATAGCCTGTATATATAAGAGCGATTGTTTTAACAGTAGATTGTGACTGCAGGATTAATCCAGTTACTTTATCCCTCTCACATACAGCTGGGAAGTACTGACAAAAATGTTACATGTCCCTAAATTCATGTACTTAATAATTCTAAGCCTGCGCTGTTTTTTTTTCTCTGAACAGTATAATATTAAAAAAAAAGGTTTACATTGAATTTCGGTGAACACTGCAGAAACCCTGCTTAGAGCTGGTCTCCAAAATATGAAGGAAAGAAATGTTTATGGGTGCACCCATAAAGCAAAGCAGGTGTGAATATACAAATATAAATAGTAAAGGGGGCTAGTAATTTAGCTGTGTGTCTTTGCTGTTGTCAGGGTTACCTGCTGAGCTGGGACGTATTCTGGGATCTGACCAGCAACCTGATCATCTCTGGCTGCGACTCCACGCTCACCGTGCTGGGGATGAGCGCCGTTATCTCTTCTGTCGCACACTACCTTGGCCTCAGCATCCTGGCCTTCATAGGTATGGTTGACTGAGTGTTGTTCAAACTTTCGATAATAATCTGCCATAAAAATGCCTCTGGAGTTAAGTGTTTTACTTTGCTCCTTCAGGTTCCACAGAAGAGGAGGACAAGCGTTTAGGCTTTGTAGCTCCTGTTCTGTTCTTCATCCTGGCTCTGCAGACCGGCCTCAGCAGCCTGGACCCTGAGGAACGCCTGGTACGTCACGGCAGCCTTCATCCCCCTTGTGCTCTAGCTAATAGACAGGTTGATTTGAGTCAGGTGCAAGTAGTGCATGTAGAAGGAGATCATGGACAGGGAGCAGGCAGTGGATGCTTTTGATTTGATGCTGATTACACTCTAGTCCCGCGTTGTTTGCAAAGTTTCTTGGGATAGCAAATGTTATGATTTGACTCTTTATAAAAATGAATTTAATTGAACTGAAATATAGAGAGGCAGCACGGTGGTGCAGTGGTTAGCACTGTCGCCTCACAACAAGAAGGTACCGGGTTCGAATCCCGGCCCGGGGCCTTTCTGCGTGGGTTCTCTCCAAGTACTCCTTCCTCCCACCATCCAAAAACATGCATGGGGATTAGTTGTTAGTCTCTATGTGCCCTGCGATGGTGCGACTTGTCCAGGGTGTACCCTACCTTCCGCCCTAAGACAGCAAGATAGGCTCCAGGCCCCCCGCGACCTTATGAGGATAAGCGGGAGATAATGGATGGATGAAATATAGAGGAAACTAAAGGGAGAGCCAGAGCTGAAAAATAATTAGCTCATGTTTCAGTTCATGCTCAGTATTTTTGACATCTTATTTGTACTTCTAATTGAATTAAAATGGCATTAGATACTAAATTATGTGTAAAACATTGTGTTGATTCACTGATGTATTATAAAGAAAAATGGAAATGATACTTGCTAATAAACATTCGTGGAGGTTAGAATTTTGCTTTAAACACCAGTAACTGAGCTCTCTCTCGCTTTGATTTGAAGGTCCGCCTGAGCCGGAACATGTGCCTTCTGCTGACGGCGATCCTGCACTTCATCCATGGCATGACCGACCCCGTTCTGATGTCCCTAAGCGCCTCCCACGTTTCCTCTTTTCGCCGCCACTTCCCCGTCCTGCTGGTGTCCCTAGCACTCTTCGTGCTCCCCGTGGTGCTCAGCTACGCCCTCTGGCACCACTATGCCCTCAACACTTGGCTCTTTGCTGTCACTGCCTTCTGCGTGGAGCTCTGCCTCAAGGTGAGGAAGAAGAATTTACTCTGATACCTCCTTTTAGCTCTGTGTGTGTGTGTGTGTGTGTGTGTGTGTGCGTGCACGCGTGTGCGCCTGTGTGTGCGCGCATGTGTGCGTGCGGGCAGGTTTTGATTTTTCCCTCCTTCCTCCCCTCCAGGTGGTGGTGTCACTGACAGTCTACGGCCTCTTCATGGTAGATGGCTTCTCTAACGTCCTGTGGGAGAAGCTGGATGACTACGTGTACTACGTGCGCTCCACAGGTAACATCATTGAGTTCCTGTTCGGTGTCATCATGTTCGGAAACGGCGCCTACACCATGATGTTCGAGTCAGGCAGCAAGATCCGTGCCTGTATGATGTGCCTGCACGCGTACTTCAACATCTACCTGCAGGCCAAGAACGGCTGGAAGACGTTCATCAACCGCCGCACGGCTGTCAAGAAGATCAACTCCCTGCCGGAGATGCGCGGGGACCAGCTGAGGGACATCGAGGATGTGTGCGCCATCTGTTACCAGGAGTTTGCTACGTCGGCCCGTATCACGCCCTGCCACCACTACTTCCATGCACTGTGCCTGAGGAAGTGGCTCTACATCCAGGACACGTGCCCCATGTGCCATCAGAGAGTTTACGTCGAGGATGAGAGCCGAGACAGAGACGCTTTTTCTAACAACAACGGGGGCTACGCAGCGCCGCAGGACGTTGCTGCCGCAGCCCCGCCAGCACCGGGAGGAAACCAGCATGGACAGCCAGCCGCTGAGCTGCCGGTTGATGGGGTGGTGGCCGGTATCCAGGCTGCAGGGGGGCCGGAGGAGCTCGACAACGAACTGCTGGAGGACAATGACAGCATAGAGTATGACGAAGATGAGTGGGGGACTCAGAATGGCAGCACGCCAATAGAAGAAGACTATATCAATGATGACACAGACTCCACCGAGGACTGACAGGAAAAGATCTATAGAAATATACATATATCTTTATTATATTTAAGTTAAATAATAATTATAAAACACAACAGCATCTTAATTTGTTCTTCAAAGAAATGTCAGGGATGTCATTCTCTCTTTTTTTCTGTTAGTTTCTTTTTGTCTGAGTTTGACTCTTACTCTATAAGGGCTCATGGAAAGAGTAACTGCTGCTCTCATTCTGTTTGTCCAGTGTGTGGTTGTGTGCCGGGGCTGCATGATGTAGACCAAAAACTCATATTGTTAATTTATTTTATTGTCATTTTCCCTAACAAATATTGGTGATCCTGCTCTTGCCATGTGGGCATAGCTGTCTCTGCACAGTTTAGCATTTCCCAAAGCCTCAAAGCTGATACACATATTCTGCACAGCACAAGTCTGCCTCACTGAACTTGCTGTGGAAACATTTATTTCTTCAGAGAAAAGAAGAGAAATAATACCATCGGTCACATCACAACTTTGTTTGGATTATGTCACGTATGCAGCCCCAGTGTGTATTTCTGCATGAGGATATGTGCCCCTGCCGACACGTAATGTGCTTAGAGGACGTCTTAAAGCTGCAGTTCATGTTCCCTAGCAGTGTATTACAGGGGAAACGCTGGAGTGTACTGGTTTGTTAAAGACAAAACTGTGGCGGGCCTAAACAAACTCAAGCTTTAATCAATGTGCAAGTCAGGTTATGAGAGTTTGAAATGTTGTCAGTGCAAAAACCCATATTTCCTTTTGAAACACGCTGTCATAACCACCTCCAGCTATTATTTATTTTGCCAAAAATGATTGGTCAAGGGCGGAGGGGGGGGTGATGTTTATGTGGTTTGCCAGCCTCCACTGCTCTCAAATCCTGACTCGCAGGCTGATCACAGCTCATGTTGCACACTGGTTGGAACTTTTTTTTTCCTTGACTAACTTAAACAAATTATTTGTGAAATTGTTCAGAGAGAGAATGAAAGCAGTTGAGTGAAGCAGTTTTCTATTAACTCTGTGCCAGCCAGAGGAAAAAAAAACTGAGAGGTCTGATTTAAAAAGTGACTCGCTACTGTAATCACTGATATACCTCTTATCATTACTTACTACTGGTCTCTTGTGTGACCTCGCTTACATTTGTGTACGTTATTGTACATATAATAAAACAAACACGTGCACACTTTCTCATTTAGGATAGAAAAGTTTTTTCCAATAATGCAAATTTCCACATTTTTCTTCTCACAAATTAGTATTTAGTTTGGTTAAATTCATGCCTCAAAAGTTGATATTTGTAACAAGAACACATTTATTGCAAGAAAAACATGAATGTAAAATGATTATTTCTTGATGCTCCTAGATAAATGTCACACAGATGGTATGAAAAGGTGCCACTTGTTTTGTCTTCTATGGATTTTAAGTACTTGCATTTGTTTCAAAAGGAAAAAAAGTATCATCATTTGTTTTTATTGTGCCGGTTATGAGTCATATAATAAGATCAAATGTTATTTTGTTCCCAGAAGAGTAGTCACATCATTCAGTAAATGCACCTTTTTGTTGTTTCTAATCACTGGTACAGGCAGGAACTTTGTTTTTCTGTCCAACTTGGGCAGAAAACCACGATGACTGCCCCTTTCTGAAGGATCAAACTGTGCTTCTGGTCTCAGGGTCTCTCTGCATGGCTGGAAGAATACTTTCAATAAATTAATTCATTTTCAGGCCTACATAAAAAAAATTTAAGGACCTGCAGAGATGTCTGGGAATTGCAGAAAATTTTCCAGCTGCAGATGTTGTACTGAACACTGATCCAAAATATTTTAACTACTGGAATGGAAGAAAGTCACAGAAATCATTTAGGAGCTATGTTTTCTTATTTTTTTAGGCAGTACACCTCAGCCAGTATAGATCCCTCAGGGATCTCCATTGTGAATTTTTATTGAAAATGCTTTCAAGCACAACTCCTCCGAGTATTAACATTGTTTAGACTTTTTCAGCCTGAACATCTTAAGGGTTTGCCTGCAAACTCGTGTTCATTACTGTTGTAATTACTGGTTGCAAGTAAATAAACTGCAAAGAATCTGTGAAGTTCTTGTTGATAATGAGAAAAGAGATCTAATTTGATTAAAAACTGTGCTTTTCTGACATGTTTCAGCTATGAAAGATTCAGATTATTAGTTTGATTGTCCTGAAAGCTTTTTAAGAAGGTAAAAGCTGTTCATTTTGCCTTTTGTTTTAAAAAGAGATAAAATAAAATCACCTTTGATACTGAGTTTGGGCTGGATGTCAAATATCACTAACATCCTATATAAATAGTTATGTCAAGTAAAATATGTGGCACACAAATCATACACTTTACCTATGCAATTCACTCATTGGGCCAATAGATGGTGGTGTTTAATTCCATATATGAATTAAGTATGCTTCTCAGTTGATGCATATTGAAGTTGCAGTTTTTAGTTCTACACAATTATGGGCTGCTTTCACACAGCAATGCAGCAGCCTTAATCCAACACACATGGTTTGCATATATTTATTGAGCATTACTTTGTCAAACCTGTGATAACCAGTGTGTGTTAAGTAAGAGTTTGGGACATCTATGGATTAACCTACCATCAAAGTGTAAAAATAGACAACAAGATAAAAGAGGTGCTTTGTGCTATATTGGATTTAACGAACGGATTTAATCATAGATTTAATAAGAAAAGTATAACCGGAAGCAAAACATTTTATTTTGAAAGCTGTCATAGGAAATCGCTATTTGATTCCGGCTGACTTGACACCGTCTTCTCTCTGTTCGGCTTTAGCTTGAACTTCGTTTGACTAGCTGCTGACCGCCGAGTCTGTGAAGACCATGAGACGATTTAGTCAGCGGGCATCACGGAAAGAGGATATGTGCGGCTGCTCGAAAGTTAATCCGAGTTTCAGAGAAACGGTCGTCAAAAGTCGTCCGGTTCTCTCCCGTTGAGGCGGAATTTAGAGCTAGTCGTACCGGACAACTTCTGCCGGAGTGCCAGAAGACGACCAAGGTCTGCGCTTAAAGAAGCGTGAAACAAACAGCAGGTTTTGCAGTGTACAGACTTTAAATAGTGCAGTCGTTATTTATTTCGCCACAATGTTGAAGGTTTTCCTACAGAGAGCCCTCCGACCCGGTGTAGAGAAGTTACCGTCAGGGCTGAGGAAGGCACCTCCGGTTGTGGTGGTAATGCCCAGCCTGCCGGGGACAGGGCGGCACACACCGAGCTGCTGGATGGGAACACATGGGAGGAACGAGCCGAGGGAGACACTCAACTCCCCCAAGAGAGCCAAAGACTTTATTTACCGCCTCCAGCCGACGGAGAGGACTTGTTTACTGAAGGAGCTGCAGAGTTTCGAGTCCATAGCCATTGCTCAAGGTAAGAAACAGAGATTGAATGAGAAGTTACTGGTACGAGGTCCCATACTGACCGATACTTGTAAGCAAGTGCAAGGTGCAAACCGTTGTCTAGAGGTAATAAAGTCAGGGGTGGCCCACACCTGTCACCATAGCTGGTGCTTTCAATGCCCACTGAAGGAATGGTAACGAATGGGTGGAGTCTCTGAATGAAAACCTTTTGCGTTCAAAGACACACCTGAGTCAGGTGGACATGTAGCAATGTGTAAAACATGTGGCTCTTTGGTAACATCAGGTGGAGAAACTGGACACTGGAAAGGGGCAACGCCTTCTACAACTAGCTGTTCTGTGATTTACCTCCATACACTTCAAGTCAACACAATAACCAGGCTAACAATGATGATACTTGTAACGGACTGAGATGAGGTGGTGCCACATTTCTAAAGATAAACTACTATTTGGCTGTGCTACAATCCGTGGTACAAACTTGTGATTCTATTTCAGTTTTTTTTCCTTAGTATGTTGCTTAGGCTGACTAGAAGCAATGGCAGATGAAGTAAGTGAACGAAACACCATATATATACGGCTGCAACTAGTATGAAAATATAGATACACTGGAGTCTTGATTAATGTATTTATTCAAAAATACACGGCATTGTTTTTTTTAATTATTATTAGTTTTCCTAAAATTTGATTAAAACAATTGCAATATATTGTCTTGCTTACAATATTGCAATATATTAAATTGTATATCATGATACATGTTGTGTTGCCACTGGTTCTTGCCAGCACTCACTACCCTACCTACAACAGGATAATAATAAAAGCTATTATATTCCTAATGACAACAGGATTTTGGCTACAATGACAGTCACCTAGGTTGCATTCAGGCCAGCAAATGTTACAATGACTCCACATTATTATTGTTATTGTTGCTGTTATTATTGTTATTATTATTATTAACCTCCCTCCATCTTTGAAATGCTGCACCAATTGTCTGGGAAGCTGGAAAACATTATTTAACAACAGAGTAACAGAGGTTATTTTGTGCTGGTAAAGTTTTACTGTTTTCACCTTTTAAATACAGACAGTCAAAACTGGCCCACAGACACCTCGTTAAACCTCGCACAGTGTTTGTGTGAAAATTTCCTCTTTTCTGAGTCACCAGAAGGTATTTTTCTTCATGTTGAGGCTTTTTTTTCCTCCTTTGAAACAGAGTGACTCATCTTTGGACTAAAGTAGTAAAATCAGCTGCCAGATCATCTGAGTAGTGTCCTCAGAGTGTGTCGGGGAATTCCAGGAATATTTTCAGTTTTGATATAAAACAAGTAAGTTCTGTAAAGTGCAGACATGTAGCTGTCACTTCAGAAACTGTGTACATGCAGCACCTGGAGTCGACTCACCAGGTGGTGTGTTCAAGCTCCTCCTCGTCTCTGCAGTGTCCCACTGTTCTCCCCCCTTCTTATCATTGCAGTCAGATAACACTGATGGTAAAATGCTGATACACTGCTATGGCTTCAGACCCACTCCTCATTAGTACCCTGTGCTCACCCAAATTATACAAGAGGAAATTTTTCCCCTTTTTTTTGGCTGCTAATCTATCCACCCACTATGTGACTACTCTTCATTCAGCTTTTGCTTCACTAAAATGGATTTAGGGAGGTATTTTCAGCTTTGCATAACCTGTAGTTTCAAGCAAAATGAAGAAAGGAGGAAGAAGAACCTGGCTCAGACCCCGGCATTGGATCCACACCCAGCCTTTGGCAAATATGTCTTTAGAGAGACTGTTGTGTAAGATTTTCTGTAGGAATGTGTTTTCCACGGTCTCTGCCCATGTACGCTACGTTTTGGAGCATATACCTACATGTCTGATTGAATCATTCATTAACATTATTGTTAAATTGCAAATCACACGCTCAGAAACTAGCAACAGTCCACAGGAATAATCAGATGGATGAAAAGGCGGATAGTTTTATAGCTCAACACTGCTGAGCTGCTGGGTAGTAATAATACTTAAGTAATTTTCTATTGTTTGACCCCCCAGAAACAGTCGGCAGAGAGCTTTGAGCTCCTCTTGAGAGAGTTTAACCTCTCTGCATTCCAGAGATGCATCTCAGTTTAATTATTATCCTCATTATTTACATACACTTTCATGATCTCTAACATTTCATCAGTGAATTTTCATTTGTGACAAGGAAATGGGAAAAAAATGCTAAAAAATGAATTAAGAGTTTTGGAGAATCGGCTAGTCATGTTTGTCTTCTTATTTAATTTCATGACATTTGAGAAGTCGTCTGCTGTGGAAACTCATTTGCATGTTTGAGTAACTGCATCATTTTTTAGCCTTAAACCTACCAAGCTGGAGGCAAAGTTGCACTAGTCTTGAGAAATAGGATGCTAAAAGCAGCTGCAAGCTCAAAGAACATTAAACACACACCAGGTAGGTTTACATGCATTGGCTTCTCCGTTGGCACTTTTTGGCCACGGTGAGTCAAACCATGCCACAGTGATTTACATTTTTGCCTTGCAGTGCCCAAGATGGGCAATCTCCGGAGATGGGTCAAAGTACGCCTGTGCCCAAGCAGGTTGCGATGACGTCTTGCTGGCATAGACCTTTTCTATTGACTATTGTCACTGAAAACAAACCTATTAAATACTGCAGAGAGGAAAAATACTGGAGGACTTTTATTGTGGATAAACTCGGTAATGAAATGTGTTTGTGCTCCTTTAGCCTTGTTTCACAGCCATAAGTAAGTAAACCTGCTGTAGTGGAGATTACAATCCCTGCTATGCTGGGCTTCCCATGGGGGCGTGCACATGCACGAATCCCGGCAACGTTATTTGTGCCATTCTTTAGTGAGATAAAATATGTCACTGATGCACAAGAAGAGAAAAATCTTCAAGCCTACATGATGGCTTGTTTTGGGAGAAGTCATTTTCATTTGTATTCTCAGTGTTCAGGGATCAATTGTGCTCAAAGCCTTCTAAAACCTTTGCATGAATTGGCAGTAATTTGGTTCCTTCTGTATATGGTAACTCAACAGTGTAATTAATGTCTGAGCTCAGAGTATGAGCTGTAGGTCTGTTTTTATAGTGTGGCAGCGCTGAGTTGGTCACCAAAGCAGCCCCTCTCATTCTGCAGCAGTGCCCAGCAGAGTAATTAGGCGACCCAGTCTGTGTGGTTCAGGAAGACCTCGCTAAGAAGCAACTGTCTAACGCCCACCCCACCCCCTGCTTTCCTGTTACTACTAATGAGCTAAATACCAGAGAAGAATAGCGCGAGAATCGGAAGCATTTACTGCTGAGCTGTGAAACACTGTCAGCCCAGTGTGTTATGTTGACACCGAGCTGAGCTTGAGGCTCATTAAAACGCTCCATCTACACCTCAGATATTAAGCAGACACTCTTAACTCCAGAAGCTCAGTGGAGAAGTGGAAAATCTGTGTGTGTGGTTACATCCTGAGTTTGTACAACATGTTGTAAGGTCTTTGTCACTGCCCGCATTTTGACAGGTGTGTTGCGTTAAAAATGACTGTTTCATTCAGATGTCGGTCCCAGGCTGACTCACTGGCATGGTGACATTCCTGAGTGTTTTGGAGTCACCATTACTGTGAGAAACAACACCCAAATTGAAGAAATAGTTTTTTGTATTTTTTTTTAAACAGCCTTTTGACTGTTAGTCATTAGTAAAGAGCAGTGCAGGAAACATTCAGGTAGCACTGATGGTCTCTTTCACTGGTCGAAATGACAAGCAGCATCATATCAGAATTCCAGAAGACATTATTGTCTAATAACAATAATAATAATAATAACAATAATGGCATTTCTGAGCAGTTACTAGAATAGCAGTGCTTAATATCCATTTATTGATTTTTTTTTTTCTTCCCCATACTAAATGCAGAGCATGGATTTTTATATGTTCCTCAATGTCTTCTTTAATGTGGTGTTTTTGAGAGCTTTTTGACCGTTTTTATTGGTTTGAGTTGTTGGAAGATAAGTTAAATTTAGGATCTACAATAGTCACATCCAGGTGTGAGACACTATAGTCTATGGAGGATGACCATCATAATATTCTCAGCCCTTATACTCTTTCACAGTTTATTTGAGGAAAAAAAAATAACAATAATTGACACAGTGCTGAACATCCCAAATTGACCTGCTGCCTCCCTCTGAAGACCCCTAATGAAAAAATGGGTTAAAATGACAAACGGTATGTCAAATCAGTTTAAGTTAATCAACATCAGTCTGATAAAGTTGCCTGTTGTCTGGTTAAGGGCTTTCTGCAAGCTGGTGTTTTTGTAGTTCCAGCAGATTCAACAGAGTGTGTCTCTGGTGGATCCTTTCAGTTTAAGGAGTCACTTTCTCTCAGCTAAACACTATAAAATAACTAGCTATAATCTGGCTTCCAGTTATATTGTTATTAGTAGTTCTGCTTCAGATTACATCATTAACACTTCCAGTGATGCTCAGACGTCCTCTGTGTCTACGTATTAATTTGTCTGAAATGTCATACTGTTAATACGCTGTTCTTAGAAATGATGCTCCAGAGATGGACTTGGGTTTTATATAATTATGTGGCTGTTGATGCTGTTGTCAAAAGGAGGCTCCAGTCCTCTGCATCTTCATGTATCTGACAGGAGGAGTGACGCATGTAAAGGTCTTTACTTGCTATAAGCTGAGCTTAAACTGGACTCGGTAATCTAACCCTGACCCCCAAACACAATGTTTCTTAACAAATATATTAATATCGACATTAGAGTAGCAATATAATTAATGATATTTTAGAGTTGTCTGTTGGTTATTTGAGAAGGGAAACATTTTATTTTTTTACATTTTAGCGTTATTCCCTCAGGTAACACTCTAATGAGCTCAGAGTTTTGTCACTTGGCTGCGATGTGGCTTTTTCGAGGAGCAAAGCTCTTGTTTTTTTAAGTTTTAAACAAGTTTCATGAAGCTACTTGGAAATGCAAACCCATATGTGAATAAAGAACAGATCTCTATACAGTATAAACACTGTATTCACCACTGGGTTTCAGACTTTACCTTAATTAAAATAGTTTTCACACTTTTCCTGTTCAAGTGTCAACAGGATGTCCCTCTAAGTCCAATTACAAAGCCCCAGGGAAGTGTGAGTCTGTGTGTCAGTTTAACAGAAAAGTACATGACTGTGTATATAATATAACCATGTTTTTTTAAGACTGTTGGTTGGTACCCAGTCCTCATCTGTTTACTTGGCTGTAGCTTATAATTAACCACCTGTGCTGAAACGGTGTGTAGTTCAGGTTGCAGATGGGTTACACTTTAATGCTTTAACACTTTAACTGCACACTTCAGCCCTTTTATCTTTTAGACAAAAAATGGATGTTAAACACTTCATTACGAGACTAGATATTGCCTTAGATTTTGGATATTGTATGGAATAAGCATCTTTCCCTTTCTTTCCTCTTCAAAGTTTCATTTTCTGAACTTGCACATCCACATTACTGGTGATTCTGGTTCTGTTTCTTTTTTTTTTTCCAGTCAAGAAGAAACCTATCTGTGGTGGGTAAAAAAACATTTGACACTGTGGATTACCAACATTACCAAAAGTAAACACGTGTGCATTTTCAACTAATAGAGTATCAAGATGGCAATACTAATAGACATGTCGATATAATCATCATTCTGTGACTTAGATATTCTGTTAGAGGTGCATTTGATTAGGAGTTTTTTTTTCTTTTAGATTGGTTGCTGGTGACTTTTTGCTGCTTGCTGCTTGTTTTTGCTCATGCCAGAGAACATTTTGTACCAGTGACAATAATGGACTCCTGAATTTAATTCAGACAAATACTACAAATCTACAGGGAATTAATTAGTGGCGATAAGACACCCCCCTGTGCTGTATGGGGTATTTTTCGGGTGCGTATAAATCCCATTGATTGCAGACAGCATTGCAGCAATCTCATTTCAGATGGAAGGTTGGAGTTGGATGAAGTAAATGGTGATGGAGTTGTTCTGTGTGTATTCTAAACTAATAACTGCAGGCTCCCAGTAGATGAAACCATTTCAAAGAATTCATCGACATCAATCACTTATTGAACCCTATACTAAACATACTGTTATTAGGTTTAGCCATCTCTCTTTCTAGCTATAAAACGTTTTAGCAAAACCCCAACCCCGCTGTCAAACCCCAACTCTAGTCACCCTGCTTCATCAGTGTGGTGATGGAGACAGGCTCCTATTCTCCATATAGTTATGATAACTAGAGTGAATCCTGCTGCCACATGCAGCACACTGAGTGCTTTCAGTCAGCCTCTGTATATTACCTGCTACTGAGTTGAGGAGTGCTGAGAGTTAAGCTGATATTTGCTCCTGAGGAAGTGGTTTGAGGTGGTCTGCAGCATTTGGGAAGTTTGAGTGAGATTATAGGAGAGAAAGGTCCTCTTTGACTGACACATAAATTAGGCTTTCACTTTCAAAACTCAGACTATGGCTTTCAACTGAGCACAAAGTGCTGCTTCATGCAGGGAGATTGATGTCTGTCCACATCTCAAAGCTGATGAAGAGGGTGATGGAGGCTGAACCAGCATCTGTCATTATGACATATTTTGGCAAAGTTCAAATTTGCTTACAGTGCTAAATCTAACTTGTATTGCATCTGTAATCAGTAGGACTGTCAGCGATGCATTAAGGTGTTAATCATGATTTAAGTGAAAGCATAAATTATTATTTTTTTTTTAAGTTGTATTAATTATGGGCGGGCACGGTGGTGTAGTGGTTAGCACTGTTGCCTCACAATAAGAAGGTACCGGGCCTTTCTGTGTGGAGTTTGTGTGGGTTCTCTCCGGGTACTCCGGCTTCCTCCCACCATCCAAAAACATACATGGGAATTAGGTTAACTGGCTAATTTAAATTGCTCGTAGGTGTGAATGTGTCAGTCTGGCCCCCCCATGTGAGGATAAGAGCTAGAAAATGGATGGATGTGTTAGTTACATGCTGCTATTTTGCAGCTTCCTGCAGAGAAGAACAGCAGTGTGCATCCGGGTCGTTCATTTTATTTAAAAAAAACAAACAAAAAAAAAACCTCCCAGACAAAAAAAGACATGATGGACTTGCTTGAGGTTTGTTGAAGATGTTTCACCTCTCGTCATCCAAGAGGCCTCTTCCGTTCTTGGATTTTTTTTGGGGGGGGATTTACCTCAACCTGGATGATTGATTGGATGAAATCAATCATTTTAACAGTTTCTTTTGCCATCTAGTCATTTTTAATTTTTGCCAGTGTTGGCTGAACACCTACTCTTTAAAGATGCTCTTTGGTGGGAAACTACCTACTAACCATTTGTAGCCTGAATCAGATTGAAGTTATTTTTGACTATTAGAACATGAGTCAGTTGTTTAACAGTAATTTTGCTTCAGTCAGTCGGTCAGTATGCTATGCTGGACACACTGTGTGTATAGCTTTGTGGTTTAAAAGCACCTTGACATCAGCAGAGATGTATGTTGGCTCCTAGCCCGTGATTCCCCTGATCCAAGTGTCGTCTCAAAGCGTTAGGGCTGTCAGGCAGGAAGTCCACAGCAGAGCTCAAGTCTCTCCTGAGGTGTCTGCTTTGTGTCAGAAGCACAGAAAATCTGGATGTCACATTTTAGACAGCAGCTCTAGCTCCTGGCAGTATCTGGACTCTATGTCCTTTGTTGTGTGCGACACAGATCTGCTGTCCTCCAGGCGTACAGCAGCGCCACGCTCTCTTTTGTGTTGTCCCTGTTTCTGTGGCAGACATGCTCTCAGCAGGGATGTACTAAGAGCCTGCTCCTGTAATAACTGTGAATAGAATGAAAATGTCAGCGTTCCTGCACAGGTTATAAGAGAACGCTCCAGGACCAGGTCTTTAAAAAGTGTTGAAATAGGAAAGAAAATAACCTGCAGTGGAAAAGATGATGCAGTTTGTGTCAGCAGCAACTCTTCACATATTCACTTTTGTAAAACTGACAAACTTGGTGTAAAAATGCCCCAGAAGTGTAGCCCAACCTCTAGGCTCTAACCATAACGATTTTCTCCACTGGCAGAGGGCTTCTGTCAAGCTGATAGAGGTTTTGCATTGGTCGCTTAGTCACAGAGTGTTTTCACTCTCTTAAGGAAGTATATGTGAGTGTGCTGGAAATGAAAAGTGCAAACTGTTGTTTGATGTTAACACTGTTTTTTTTACTATTGCTTTATGCTGCATAAATGCTTTAAATGAATGTGTAGAAGTATGAAAGAAAGGAAGAGAGCGTGCTAACACGTCATACTCTCTGTACTATTGTCCACATACTCTTGTTATATAAACAGTCCCACAAGGATTTAGTTTTGATTGTTCCTATCAAAAATGCTTGAATTTGCTGCTGCTTTTCTTAATAATTGCGAAACAAATTGGGTTTCGTTTTTTTTTTTTTTTTTTAAATTGCAGTATTTTGCGCAAATTGCACGTCAAAATAAAAATTGAGATTTTAAAAATTACTAATGGAAAAAGAGTTGTATATATGGTACAGTAATAAGCATCCTGCATATCACAGAAACAGCTGTAAGTATTTGTTCTTTTTATTTATGACAAACATTTCTTTTAAACTGAGTTTATTCAACTCTACCTCTTAAATATATCATTAAAAAATACATTGAATATTTTTTCTTAGTGTTGTAGTATCAGCAACATGAGGTGAGATGTGTCTGAGCTGAATTTAATGATGCTAAAACTTATATAATGGGATTGTTTTTTCGCTCTGGTGTTGCTGTTGCATCAAGGATGTATCGTTTCGGTAAAAATGTGGTTGTGGCACATCGTGTGCCTCATCAACATAGCAGAAATGCATCATATGCATTTTTAGATCATACCGGATTTATCATATTGATCCAGCTGGTTTCACACCGAACACAGGAAGTATGGTGCGCTGCGCTGGGTAGGGCATAAGCGAACGCAGAGCAGGGACCATCATGAAGTTGCTAGGCTATGGATCGAGCGGAAAGCCCTGTCTTAATTTATGCTGATGAGGAGGAGGACATCCGCTAGAAGAAGAGCTTGGTATTTGCCACTTTGAGGAGAGGCAGGATGTGGGGGAGTTTGGGCTTGTCCAGGAGCTACAGTCTTGTGTCCCACAGCTCACCAAATTGCTATATGACAAGAATCAGCCTTTCCTCCATCCTTTACCAAAATACACTTTCCTCTCCTTTCTGTGCAGCTCCTGGCATCTCTCCTGCAGCACGTAAGAGCGTAAACTCCACCCCTGTGCTGCGCTCTCTTTGTGCAGAGCAACCACATACACATTGAATGGGTTTCTTCTGTGCACCTGAGCCTTGCGTGCTTGGTTTGAAACCAGCCAACTTTATCGAGGTGCAGCATTAGCCGCTTTCCTTCTCCCTCTTCTTCTCAGTTTCTTTTACTGTCACCCTGTAACTCATGGAGTTACAAAAGAAAAGAAGAGTGGCCAGTATCCTCTTTTTAGGAAATCAAAATATGGATCACCCTAGCATACTCAAGCACATGCTTTGACTTCAGATGGGAAGACAAATTGCTCCACGTTCAACTTTTTAAAGCCAAATCACGGACGTGGTACCGTTTTTGTACCAGCTCCTCCTTCTCTGATGTCTTTCTAATTGCAGCTGGCAGGTGTGATGACATCATCGACGGTAGGACGGTACTGTGCAAATCTGGGCCAAATTTTCTACCGTCTACCGCAAATACTGCGCAGCCCTACACACTACTATATGTGTGTGTGTGTATATATATATATATATATACATACATATACATACTGTATATCGTAATGTCGCACAGCTCTAATTTTTCCTGGAGGGACTGTATAATGTACTTATTTGATTGCATGCATCAGTTCAGGGTAAATAAACCATTATATAAGCAGGCTAATACTGTACAAGTTCAGTCTTGCAAATATTAAATGAATTCCAAAGAGGCAAGTGTTGTTTTGCCCCAACACAATCCATCATAATTATATCCTGTATTCAGAGAACAACTCCCAGCATACCCTCATTTTCTGGGACGGATTTACTCACACTGGTTAGTATTTCAGTGTCAACATTCATCATAAACTCATCTAAACTGAATCTCACTCGTCTGTTGGTTTGATGTGTAAAGTCAGTGTGAAAACTAATTAGAAGACAGCAGAGTGATGGGTGTTTTTCAGAACTGTAGACGCTAAAAAGTGACACTGCCAGTTAGTTTTACTCCACATGAGGAGTTTGGCATCTGGAGGTTTTAATATGAAGAGACGTCCAAGTGATGTTGGATGACGTTCAGCGGTCAACGTTAATTTCTCTTCTCGCTGTGTGTGAAGGAAGCAGTGTGTGACATGACAGCATGTGTTGCCTGGATACTCAAAGGGACCATCTGTCTTCTGCCATTCCCTGATTTCTACTTAGTTGAAACATAAACAGATGTTTGCGTACCAATAATAAACAACAGACTTTGTCAAAAGTATGAAGCAAAAGGAGATTTCTTGAAAATCGAGTGGACAATTGAATGGGAAGTTCAGTAGATTTTACAAGAGATGAAATGTGACGTCTGCATTGTTAAAGGACTTTTTTGTTGTATCTGGGTCCCATTTTTAAAGGTTTACCTCTTCAGAAGGAGCCAACGAGTGTGACGGACTAATACAGTATTATTTTCAGCCTTTTCACAAAATTTGTTGACAACACCAGAGAAGTTCTATATTGTAGAGAGAGACCACTAAGATCATTTTGAATGGAGAGATCTGTAAACGGCAAAGATGGCGCCTGTCCCGCCTCCGTTCACGAACAGCCAATCGCTGCGTTGTTACAGCCAAACCGGCAAAGTTATAACCCAGGCATGTTGTTTCACCAGCGCATGTGCACAAATAGCTTTTTACAACAGATTAACCTACCTGATGGCAAGCAGAGCCAGTTCAAAGATCGACCACAACCAGATCGCAGATTGCAGCCGTAAAAGGCAGACAACTGTGGCATTTTTGTTTATTTAATGTATCCTATCAAAAATGATTGCTATTTTGTTTTTGTCACCAAAATATTGTGCGAACATAAATTGTCACATAGTGTTCTTATAAGGAGGAAAATTAATAGATAAATAAATCAATAAATTAAATGGAAAAAATAATAATACATAAATTAACTAGAATAAATAGATATCCTAAATAGTGTATAACGTAAAATAAAGTTTAAAATAAAAAAAAGAATAGTTAAGTGAGTTTGCTCTATTTTTTTTTTTTTAATAATTAAAAACACACACACACAGGTCCTGAAATTATTTTTCTATAATTACAAAATTTAATTTTCCTGGGGAGCAGACTGGTCCAGTCATCTTTAATGTGAATTTTTAATTCACCTTGATGAATAGGTCCTTTCTGTTGAAATATGTGAGCTCATAGGCTTGAAGTGAATAAATCAGAGATGCAATGATCAATTGGGAAGAACAATAATGGGAATTGGCAGAATATCTCCTTAGTTGCTCCTCTCATTCATTTGAGTGTGTTTCTGTTCTTTTCAGTTGAGGCAGTGACAGCGTCACATCTGACTCGACACCAAGGAGCCACCTACTGCCGAAATAATACAAGAACAAAATATATGTTTCAAAATGCAAACGTCAAAATAACTGCCATGTTTCTCCACATTTGCATAGAAATAATTAGTGCTCACATTCTCCAGTGCCTCAAACTGGTGCATTGTTCAGTGATGAATCAGGTTAAGATGCTCACAAAGCAGTGTTTTGTTTTTAAGGATTTCTCAGGGACAGTGTGACGGGCAGATTTTGGCAACACTGGAATAATTAAGCTATCGCTGTGAGATATCATTGGATTTAGTGATGATTTATTCAAGAGTCCTCCTATAATGCAGAAGAGGGGCTCAAACTCTGCTTTGTTTTTGGTGTGTGTTCTTCAGGTGTTGTAGGAAGCAGATCCACACTGTTAACCAGCAGATGGATGATGCAGCATCTGCTGTCGTCCAACTATATACAGAACGAGAGAGGCAGTCTGCTTCTGTTTGATTTGATCACACTCTGACGTATGAACTGTGTCAGGCTCACTGGCTGCCATTGTGTACTTTATGAGACATCCTGCAGCTGACTGAGATCCACTGAGAGATACAGTTCCTCTGCATTTGCTCATCTGACTTTTTGGTTTTTGGCAGATTGTGCAGCGTGACATTAATTTTAATTTCATTAGTTTTGCCTGTGTCAGTCAGACCTATTTCTGGACTCATTTTCCCAAGAATCCAAGTGTTTGTACACACACTGCAGTCGTTAGGAAGTCAAAATCAGAAAGGGTGAAAGTGGGTTATTCCGACTGTGTGACCTGGTATTTTTCAGCTGCGCATTTGAAATTAATATTCATCATTCAACAAGAGGAAAAGTCTACAGCGTCTCCAGCGGCCCTGTGAGGCTGCAACCCTCACTACACTGCAGAAAAAAGGGAGACACTAGTTTGCTCTTATATGCGAATAATGATATTAGAAATGGTTGTTTTTGCCTTATTTAACCAGAGTAGAGCCACAGAATATGTGCCCATTTGAATTTAGTGCAAATTTTATTTCTAGAATATTGGCAAAAGAGAAATGCTTATTAATGTCTGTTTCCCTCCACTGCCGTCATGGGAATATGAGGTGCTGAGTGTGCCAAGATGAACAGTTGGTGGACCCGATCGAGTGCCATGAAACCATCGCAGAAGAACAGGATGCAGCATAATAACACAATTAAAAGAGAGCCAGCCAAAGCTCAAAGGATGGGAAACAATGTGGGAAACATGATGGAAATATGATATTTATGTTTATTTTTATTCAATTTGAGGAAGGTCTCATTGGCTCACACAGTAAGTTATCATGTCTTTCTATTTTTATTCTTTTCCACCACAGCCAAGCAGCATTTTTGCTTACTGTGCCAGTATGCATAAAAACAGGTAGCGGCAAACACTTTTGTAAATGCACTTTTTTCAGTAAATTTTTCATAGTTAAGTCACAGTCCACCACTATCTTTCAGTTATGGACCCCGTTGACCTCACTCTGAACGTACAAGCTGTCTCTCAATCATGCTGCATCATGTTAATTTATGTTAGGTTTCTCTTGGAAGACTTCGTACTGTCCTGTTCATAGTTCATTGTTTCTACATTCTTTCCTTAATTTGGCCAACCTCTTAACTTTTATGGCATCACAGACAATATTTATCAGACTTGTGGTGCAATTTCATTCTGGACCAAAGTGTCCCTGCAGAAACATGCAACACCATACAGTCAGCTCACTAATCAGTGGTAACTTGGATCACTGCATGATGATATACCATACAGATAAATAATGTTCCACCTCACTGCGCTCAGTTGATGCAGTGTGAAGCATCTCATTACTTGGGCACTGAAACCATTAAGTGCTTGGCTGATCAAGCCATTGAAAAGATTTGTTTGTTTTTATTTATTACCAACATTAAAGACATGGTAATGTGCGCAAGTGTGTTTAGGGCCTTGGCCCAGTATTTCACTGAGAAAGGAGATTTAATGAGCTCACTGTACCAACATTTAGGAAGAGATAGATGTTTTCATCTTTTCACTGGCTAATGATTGAGATTTGTGTTATCATATTTGACCTGCTCAGCTCTAAAATGGACAGAGGTTATATAATGCTGTGTCTGCAAGGATGAATCAGTACTCAGACATTGGATCAATGATGGGTCAGTGTTTCTCATGCCTACTGTTGCTGACTAATGTTCTCTCTTTGAGTAATATCACTTGATAAAGGCCTTTTCTAACAGTCCACACTACAAAATAAGTAATAAAAGTTTGTATGATTCCAAAGATTTGATGACATCATCTCTGAACATAATTGTCTAGTTTGATGCTTTATAGACCAAACCATTGATTGGTTAATGTGGAAATAATAACGAAAATATTTTTTGCATTGTCACATTGACAGAAAATGAGTCAGTATTTGGTGGTTTGTGTTCTACTTTAGAAAAGCTATTTTCTAGTAGTCAAAGTAGTAAATGGAACAGGTGCATTTTATGTTGCACCACGTGCTGGGACCATTAAAGAGAAGGAGGTATTCCTGTCTTGGTTTGGAAGGATCCCTGGACTCCTCCTGTATCCTCAAATAGATTGTGACCTTTCGACAGGAACTGGTTGGCTAGAAAGGTGTGGGTGTGTTCACCCTGCTGCTGCCTGTTTGTTTTGATAGATGAGTCTAAACTAAAGCAGCCACACACACACACACACACACACACACACACACACACACACACACACACACACACACAGACGCGCTAGTTATTCTGTGCTCGAAGCATCCGTTGGCAAAAAAGTTGGTCAAGTTGTGTGAGCAGACACGCAGGGAGGTCAACAAGCGATGGAGTCGGTAGATTCATCTTTGCTATGATTGAGCTATTGCTGTAATTAGTCTCTCTCCATGCCCCAGAATGCAATCTGCTCCAGTGACCTACTTCTAGAGTTGGCTCAGTGTCTCCCCAGGGTGCTCGACATGCCACCTCCAGTCTCCAGCTTCTCTTCTTCTCTCCTACCAATTAAAGCCAGACAGTAGACCAAACCAGGAGGTGAAAGTACTGAATCTCTTAGAGTGCTGCAGACGCATGAACTCCTGCCCCAGAACTTTTCACTTTGCACTCAGGATGGTTGAAGTGTTTTTATCTGCTGCCGTTTTAGTTTTAGGTTAAATGTGATGGTTTAAGCTAAGATAAATCTTTATCAATACTGAAGGACATTCTTTCACAACAGTTCAAACACAGTAGTAAAAGTGAGAGATTTAAAAACATTTAAATGCTATTTAAAAAAAAAATATTTAAAAAGAAGTATAAAAAGAGGATATACAGTGTAAATGGTGCAAAAATGCAATATACCTGAAAACCAACAATATGAGCAATATAAGAAAAACACAATAAGCTGCTACAAGAGGTTACAAGTGATACAACATTTGCTGCATTCATGTTTTGGTTTTTTTTGTCCGTTGTCAATGTAAACAGGCAGTAATGTGGTAAAACTGTCATTCCCACATTTATACAGAGAAGCTTATATGCTTCTGCTTTAATATTTCACTGCATTGCTTTAATGAGTTTTCCTTTAGATAGATAGTACTTATTGCTGTCCTAAAGATATTCCTATCCTCTTTTGTTTAATGAAAAATAGTAATTTACTCACTGTTTAATCTTAAAAATGAAAATGTGTCATTAATAAAATAAAGCAGCTGTAATAGTGACCATAAATTCCTCCTGGGTGTCAGGCCTGTTTGGAAACAATAGGCCTGCAGTAGTTTGCAGTGGTTTTGATGGCAGTTAGAAGGAGATCGCCTTGTCTTCCTTTATAATGACACTGCTGTGTCAGCACTGTGGCAACGCTACAGCAGAGGCCCTGACTAAAGGTTGTCTGGTGGGGAAAAAGTTCAACTTTAGCTCAACCTTTGCCTCAGTGCAATCAATCACACGCCAGTGCAATACCAGATACCAATACCAGAGTCAATACTGATTTTTTCACCACATTACTGAAGGAAAACCCCTTTAAAATGGTCTGAAATGAACAAACTTATGATTTATCTCATCACAGAGTTTGCAAACAAGACTAAGAATCTGACCAACAAACTTGATGTCTCTGATGCTTCGTACAGTTGTAGCAGTCAGGAGACTTGGATTCACACTTTGTATAACATTAAATTATGTTTGTCTGACAAATACGATGTCTTTGGTGAGCGAGTCTATCTGTGATGAAATCTGACAGGACGAACTTTAAACTGTCTTCTGGCATTTGAAAACAGCATTGATTGGCATTATGAGGGCGCCATAATTAAAGGTCAAAATATTGAACTAAAACAAACGCATCTGCTTTGATTTTTGAAGAAAACTAATGGGATGATGATGCATTTTTGCACTTGTTTTGAAATGATTACTGCGGCTGTAATTTTCTGCAATTACACAACAGCGTTTGCATGTGTGAGTGTGACGAGCTGTCAGAAGTTACTGTAAAGTTTCCACTGAAAGAATAAATTGTTCAAATCAAAAGAGGCGGGTGCGAGCTTGGAGTGAGAAGTGTGTCTCCATGTTGCTGCAGATGCTTTAAGCCGAACCTCAGCAGTTAATGAGCGAACTTGTGATGTGTTTGATGTCTCTTTTTCTTCTCAGAGACCCTGGAGCCCTCGCCACCGACTGCAGCCCAGATCAGATATGGTGAGATATTAAATCAGGCACATGCAACACACTGACACACACGCACACACATACGCACACACACACGCACACACACACACACACACACACACAGAAATGCTCTAGATGTTGCAAATACATCACAACCATAAATTCCTCCATCGGTATTTCTGTGATGTTTTTAACAAATAGTTTTAATAGTTGATCTCTTTTGTGTTTATGGTGAAAATCAAGGCAGACCAGACTATAATCAACTTTGATTTTTCTATCATTTAAAGAATACATTTGCTCTGTGAAGTGCCGATGTCAGCTCGGTTTAATGACTGACCTCATGAACACATCATTGACTCCACATCATTTTAAAGTAAAATATTTAGCTGCAGTGGGAAAAGATGGAGCCCAGCAATGGTCAGTAAAATGTGTTCGTCCTTGATTGCTTAAAAAATAGAACTAATAAAAGGAAAATACCCACAGACTGGTGAACATGTTCATGGATTCCTAAACTGAGCGAACAAACTAAAAGGGAATTTTGAGCTTCTGTGATATCCATTTGGCTTTCAGCAAAAAAGTGGACAATTATGATTCTTCTTTTTAAAGTGCTTAAGTAATGTAATGCATCATTTGATATCCATTCCAGAAACAGTAAATGAAGACTAATAACTTGACAGAAAATTCCATATTCAGCTTGATATGCTGTATTCAAAACAGTGAAGCTACAACATTGTACAACCCATATTTTCCACACCGAGCCGTACTAATATTTGGGGTTTACAGAAGATAAAAACTACTGACATCAATAATCCTCGTGGGTGTTTCTCTAGTGTCACCACAAGGTTCACATCTGCAGGTTTAAATAAATGTCTAAATGCCACCAAATTTCAGTTAGCCCATTATTTTGGTTTATGTCCAAATACCTGCACAATGAATGGCATCCCTGTCTGCCTCGGCTGCAGTGTGTTCAGTGCTAATTAGCTAATGGTGGCATGCCAACTCACTAAACTAAGTTGGTGAACAGTGTAGGGTTAAGTGGCTCCAATGATTAGAGCTGGAGGAATTTTCTAAATGCCAGGGAAAGGTGCCTCACTGCTTCCTTTCTTATCTCCTTTAGCACAGGATGCACTGGATCATCCTTCACCAAAGGAAAGGACATAATGCCATCAGTTCCTCACTGCAGCAGCATTTGCAGTGGTGCCTCTTTTGTCCATCATTAACACTCATCTTTGTTGTTTAATTGTAAAACATCCTTCTCAAGAGGAGTGATTCTAACTAAAGTTGCTTAAGAAAAGTACAGTTTGGTTCTCTGAGCATTGTGGTTTTATTTCCAGCCTGTGTGAATGATTTTCCCCTCATATCATCTCCTGACCTCAAGTTGTTTTCCTTCGAGGTCAAGGATAAGTGGTCAGGAAATAACAATGATATTTAAAAATGGCTGTTTGCTTTGTTTATGAATATGTTGGCATGTATTTCCACACACGTGCTCCAGCTTTTACAATGTTCAAATCCTTCATTCTGATTATACCAAAACTATCTGCACATCATCTTCTTGATTCATTTGATAACAATGAAACACATTTTCCTTCAAATCACTGGATTTGTACCGAATATTTGTGAATACAATAGTGTGGGGAATTAAATGTAAATCAGTCAGATTATGGCAGTGTTATTTATCGATTTCTTTCTGTTTGTTTGCAGTCTTGTTCCACAATGCCATCCCCTTTATTGGATTTGGTTTCCTTGATAATGCCATCATGATCGCAGCAGTAAGTGGATTTATTCATTTTCTGGAATTAAAAAAAGAAAAACAGTAGACAGAAGAACATTTGATATTTCATAAAGACTTCAGGATTTGTTTCAGATAATGTGAGTCTGGATGAATATCTCACCTCGTTCTCTTCTGTTCTCCAGGGAACACAGATTGAACTCTCTATTGGAGTCACTCTGGGGATCTCCACCATGGCTGGTAAGAATAAAGCAGAGACCAGGCGCTCTGCAGTTCAGTCACAGTGAAATCTAAATGGATAATTCCCCCTCACCTTTATATTATATAGTATATTTAACAGAGGATGAACAGTCAGTTGTTATGATTGGACAAGTCATTTATCAAGAAAAAGTCCAAACATTCTCCCGTTCCATCTTCTTTTTTGAAGATTTTTTTTATTTTGAGTTGCTTCTTTTCTTTCTGAAGTTAATATTAATTGGGGCAGTCAAACAATTATTATTCTTGATTTTAATTTTGATAAATTGCAGAATTTCAGTAGTTAATTGCTATTAATCACATTTGTGTATTTCAAATTTTATTTTATGTTTTTCAGGTCGTATTTACAATGATTTTATGAACAATGATGTCAGTTCACAGCAAGCCAACCGTACTGTCTCTTAAGACTCTAGACCTTAGACCTCTTGACTTGTCTGCAGTCAGCTGACACCTATTTAACAAGCACTGTAGTTAACCTCTTCTATTTAGTTTCATCCTCAGGTCTGTGCTAATTTCTCACTCCTAAACAGAGCTTTGCTCGTTAGCATCTGTCTGATTAGCTGCATGCTGAGCTCGTAGCTGCTAGCTCAAACTTCAAGTAATTCAGTGATATTTTCATTCTTTTTTAGACAAGGTGTGTATTATATATGAAGTCTCGACTTAGCCATCTGGGAGTTTTGTTTTTTTTTCCCTAAATAAAAGGAACCAATTGAATATGAGTCATATGTCATGGGTTAATTGATGAAACACCAGCCAGGAGTGGAGTCCCAGCAGATGATTGAACAGTTTACACTGTAGAGACTCCATCGTGTGTTTGAAATTGCTGGAACTGGGAACCATAATCAATCCAGTTATTACCCATTTGATTTTTGAATTATCTGCCTCCATAAAATACCTGCAGGCTTTAGTGTGTTCTGTAAAAGCATGCTGATGTGATGGCCTCATGGCAGCATTATTATGCTTGTCAACTGGTCACAGGATCCAACAATTGTAACATTTCTAAATTTTTCTAAATTTTCTTCTTTTATTTATTTACAGTGAATCAGATTTGTTCCACAAAATGTCATTTTTTTTTCATAATTCATTATCTTAAGATAAAACTTAATTTGTGGAGAAAGTAATTTTCCTGAGAAAAGAGTTGTGTATATTTCCAGGAAGTAATAATTTTAATGGTAATAAAGTTAATTTATTGGTTTTAGTTTGGACTTCATACCAGAATCAATTACCTCATTTTCTCCTCTGTTTAAAAACATGTGCTTATGCCTTATGACATGAAATGCTCACAGATTTTTAACTTTCATCATGCTGGAAGTCACACAGTATCGTCTGAAAACGCTGCCTCTTGTTCCATCAGCCATCACCTGGAAGACATTTTTATCGCTCGTATAGCTCAGGTGGTGATGCCACCGACTGTGCAAAGTTGAAATATCTTCTTCAAACTCACAGCTCATCAGTTGTCCTGAATAACATTGCAGTTTCTTGCAACACAGCCTGCTGTCATCATGGCTGCTGTTCTGGGTTTCAGGCCCCTTATTTCACTGTGAAAAACATAAAGGCGCTGGAGCCTTCTGCCTCTCCTCACCACTAGATTATTCCGTTTCCATGGATACTTGGCTCCAATTTCCTCTGCAAAGTGCAAATGGAAAAAACAAAAAAACGTCTCTAGATCAATAGCTCCGCTCTGATGTCTTTAATGTCTTTATCCATCCAGGTGCCACTTTATATTTGCGTCATGGTCATCCAGCCTGCCGTGACGCTCAACTAGTTTACGTTTTCCATATTTTTTAATTTGACAAAAGACCTTTCTCCAGTTTATTTTACTGATTTCAGTCAGTGTCACAGGTGCTGGTGCTCTCCATCGGCAGTAAAGAGTTTTTCTTTTGGGGAAATCCAGGTTGAAGACATCCATGTGGAGTTTCAGTTCCCTGAGGAAATTGTTCACTCAGCTTCAAGCGCATTTACTGCCTCCAGGGGTCTGCTGAAGACAAAACAAACATACTTAGCACCTTTACACTTTTAATAACTTTGAACTTTGAAAGTATTTCTACCACATTGTCAGCAGTCCCCAGTGAGAATCCAAGTGAATTATTCATAGCTGCCAGGCCTTGTTGATGTAGTACATTAAGTGGAATTGTTGTGAAGCTGATTCTGCTGACAGTGAAACCATGAAGGCAGATGGAGAAAGAAGCTGACTTGGTGGATTTCCAAAGGTGCTCTTTGATCTGTGAAAACTTTCGCACCTTTCCTTACTCCTACTGATGCTCATCTTGTGTTTTGCTGCTTTGATCTATTGTTTAGACTATTCTCTCTGCTTTTCATCTTTTCTTTTTTAATATACAGAGAGATGTGTGGGCCATTCAGCACTGCAGAGTTTATATTCACTTATCCGCTCTGGTTGTATTGTATGTGGGTGAGTGTATTATGAAGTTTTAATCAAACGATGGCACGTTGAAGCGACAGCAAAGACTCTGAAGGTGAATTAATGCCTCAACATCAACCAGTTATTTGTTCTTTGTAGATTTTAAATTCAATCATCTGGCATGTATTTTTAGACACTTATTCATGTCCAGGAGGCTAAACAAAGTTGGCGATCTTGAGGCTTCCCTTGGTCAGATGGGATACGCAACACCACCGGCATCTTCTGGGTCTGAATGTGATTAAAACATGTTGTTTAAAAGTCACCCCCGTACAGTTGTCATGAACAATGACATTAGCTGTAGGAACCAGAGAACTGGTTCTGTTCCAGACTGTAAATCTGTGTATTTCTGCTGCTTTATGTCATGTCTGGCATTTTAAGATGGGGATCTATGGGGATTGCCCTGCTTTTACAGAACTTCAGATCTTGGCTCTTCTGCTGGGGCTTCCTTGTAGAGCCTCTCAAGGGAAATATCCAGGAGGCTTCCTGATCAGATCTCTCAACCACCTGGTTCCTTTCACCAGTAGTAGTTTTACTGTAAGCTCATTCTATGTCTCCAGTACCTCAAAATATGTCTTAAAGTGACAGTACGCCTAAAATAAAGTAGTGCACGCAGCATCGTCTCGTTCGTCCAACTGCATCTGAAGGTAGAAGGTGTTGCATAGCTGTGAAAAGCAGTCAGTCGTAGAGAGGGCCGAGGTGTGATTTGTTACAATCTGAATAAAAATGCAGACTGTTTTCTGTTTAACTCCCGGCATTGGTTAGGTGACGGGGATCTCTGTGACTTAAACATGTCCACACACATACAGTAGGTGTGGATTTCTTTTAGGTGTTTTGAACCTAACAGACTTAAAGTTCCCGTGAGAGCAGCACAATCTCACTTTACCAAAGAGATGGGGAGAGGAGGTTGCCTCAGGCTTCACAGATCCCTAAAGTCCCTAAAGAAAATAAATAGAGGAGCTTTAAACTATTCTTACACATGCCATGACGCTCAGATGCTTCGCTTTAAAAACATGATGAATCCTGCTGTAAAATCTGTGAAATCCTTCTTTTTTTTATTTTTTTTTTTTGCAGCTGCAGCGCTGGGGAACCTGGTGTCAGATTTGGCAGGTCTTGGGTAAGCAGCATTAGAAACAGCCTCTGTTTTGTTTTTGGGTTGTTGTGTGAAGTTTATTGAAGACGGTTCAAGTTACAATCTGTGTTCGTCATGTTTTTTTAGTTAAAATAGTCAAATAAGTTAACTGAGGCTTCTTTGGTTTGTTCTTTTAGTGTGTGAGCTTTTTTTGTTCCTTTGTATGATTTCATCTTTTGTCCTCTAACACTTCTCTACCAGACTTTTCCACATACTCATACTTGTAGTATATTATATGGGTTTTTTGTACTTTATCTTTAGGCAAACCTTTTTTTTTTAATAAATGTTTTTGAAAAAGAAAGTTAGACAAAACATTTAGAAATAACTTTACCTGCTGCTTTATGTTTAAAATGAAGGCAAGGATCATGCTAATAATAATAAATTAAGATATGGGGTAGTAAATGGTTGTTGTGAATAAATGCCCTCACAAATACTGTATAGAAACACAGATATTTCTATGTAGTCTTGCAGGCTATGTGGAGGCTCTGGCTTCCAAACTGGGGATGCAGGGTCCAGATCTGACGCCCAAACAGGTGGACATGTGGCAGACCAGGGTCAGCTCTCACATGGTGAGACTTTTTACATTGATTTAAATCAGGTATTATTTATTTAAATATCATTTATTTAGTTTGCAACAGGGCGGCACGGTGGTGTAGTGGTTAGCACTGTTACAGCAAGAACATGTGTCTGCGTGGGTTCTCTCCAGGTACTCTGGCTTCCTCCCACCATCCAAAAACATGCATGGGGATTATCTTAATTGGCTAATTCAAATTGACCATAGGTGTGAATGTGAGTGTGAGTGGTTGTCTGTCTCTATGTGTCCTGTGATGAACTGGAGACTTGTCCAGGGTGTACCCTGCCTTCCACCCAGCTGAGGCTCCAGCCCCCATGTGACCTTATAAGCGGTAGAAGATGGATGGATAATTTGTGCCGTTAACAACAAATATCCATCATCCATAAAGGTAGGCATGGTTTGCTAAGATGCAAAGGAAAGTCGAGCAGGAAGGAAAGTGTGCTGCTGGTAGAGGAGGAACATCAGTGGAAACATCTAAGAAGAAGAAACCACGGATTTAAAAAAAACAAAAAAAAACAGCCATGGAAAGAAAAGCGCAGGTAAAGTGCAATCACTTTAAAAAGCTTTGTTTTGTCATTTCCCTGAAGAATGCAAAAATACACACATCTGGTGATAAAAGGAAGCAGCACCATTTTTGGTGAACTAAAACTATTCTATTCTATACAGACTACTTATTATTTTAGTATTTTTATTAATGCTAACAGTGCTCAACACATTTATTATTCCTCCACCCAGTGTCAGGTGTTCACCACTTCTGCCCTAAATTAACGGTATTAATGATTATCTGTTTTATGTTTCTCTAATAGTTAATCCACCAATACAGGTCTTTAAACAAAATTATATCTTTAATGCTTAAATATAACTGTTGCTGTCATCCATGGATTTTCAAATTTACTGTTTTACAAAAATATCAGAGCACATCTCTTTTGACCGAGATGTTAAATCCCAGTTATTTCTTGAACAGTAAATTGTGTGTTAGTGTTTGTTTTTCTTGATTAATTTCTAACTTCTCAGAAAATTCCAGTGTTCTGGCTTAAATTTGAGTATAAAAGGTGAATTCAGTTTAAATCTCTCACTCCTGTTCAAAGTGGTGAAGTGTAGGTAATGAAAGAAAGAGTCTGAATTAAAGCGCTTCATGATGCTGAGGCTCAACAGGAGACAAACAGGACAGGTGGTCTAATGTGTTGGTTAGGCTCTGTATGTATTTTAGTCTAAAGTTTGTGAGCAGGAGACCAAGTGAAGGGTTTTTACTTTGAACATGATGTAATTTCGCCTCCTGCAGGGTAAAGCCATTGGAGTGTCCATCGGCTGTATTTTGGGGATGTTCCCGCTGTTGTTCCTGAGCGACGATGAGGAGAAGGAGAAAGAGACAGAAGTACAGCCCTGCAGCGACACAGTGTCACACTCCTCCTAACAAGCCACTACCGTCACACCTACAGACTGGATACTGCTGATGTCAACTAAAAACAAGTATTTACCGTTGGATCTTTCTCTGTCCCTCTGCTCAGGCAGCGTTCACACATCTTCATTCTCCAAATCCTCTGCAGCTTCTTCTGAAGCACCAAGCTGTGGGATTCTCACACTGTCTGCGTCGTCAAGACATGCCATCTGTTCATTCAGTACATTTAAGTTCATCTCAGTTACTTTAAGTTTTTGAGAGGGATCGCATCACCTCTATCATAGATTCATCATATTAATCCTGTTATTGAACGGTTTGATAAACTGTTAGCTATCTACAAATACAAAAACTAAGTTGAGCGGACCGATGCACACTGTTGTAAAACACCACAGAAGAAGAGCAGAGTGGCTCATATGGATCTAGGGCTGTGACAGTCAGGATTTTTTAATCCCACTACCTTCCATGATCGCCGCAATCCTGCTACTCCTCCTCTGTCAATTTCAGGTAATGTCCTGTTTTTGAATAAGAAGATGCAAAGTAAATGTTGGATTCAACGATTAATCGAAACAATAATCAACCGATTAATCAATTATTGAAATAATCGTCAGTTGCAGCCCTATTTCTTTGTAAGGAAAGCTCAGAGCTATGTTGCCCTGATGTTATATAGAAATATTACAAATACTAAAGCTGCAATGAAATTAAGAGAGAGTGTAACTCAAGGTGATGTGTTTGCTCTTTTCCCAGCTGGCACTGGAGTTTGCAGGTAGCAGGCAGAACCATGTGTCAATGAAAGTACCTGTACATTACCCAACAGTTTCCAGTGACACGGTTCAGTGTAACGAACCATCTGGCTCGACTGATTATTTACAAGCTAATTTTAAACCAACAAAAACTTACTGTCAGGTGATCGCTGGTGGCTGTTTACTCCTCTGTATTTGGTATATAAAGCCTTTACAACCATCTAGTTTTCAAAAATTCGACCTATCTTCTCCTTTCTGCCGTGGCTCAGACTGGTGTTGAGAAATGAGACAGCGTGGTTTTCAGTGGAAACCAATCTTGGATTTCCATCTCAGTTTTTGACACAGAGCAAATGGGATTTGTGAACGCTGCCTGAGAAGCTCCCAGGATGGGTACTCCCCTGCCTCAACACCTTCAGCTGCTGATTATTACAGGATATTAGACATCTTCTTCTACCCCATGGGGGTGTGCAATGAAAAATACAGCTGCCAATATCTCTACTATCAGCCCCCTGTACAGAAACATCCAGGTGCGACCGGTGGCCGTTTCCCATCCTGACAGTAGACAACTTGACTGTCTACTTACTGTTCTTCAGCAGACACTTTATACATTTACAAGACTTCACTACATATCCAAAACACTATTTGTCCATTTTGGGTCACAACTGGAACTGTGCAGACTTTTCAGTGATGACTGTACAGTCAATTATTCTTTAAACTTTCACCAAAAAATAGCAACGCTGACAGCAATGTAAAATAAAAGGATCAGTGTCCACTGCTACCTCGATGAGGATGTTTTTAGCTGTTGCATGAAGAACTGATGTAGCTCTATAAACAGACTTTTTATTCTCCTGTCAGATGATTTTTAATATGCAATGTTTTGTTTGGGTTGAAGCAGGCGTTCAGTGGGGAAACAAACTACTTGGAAACTGAAATTGCTGTTTTGGGCTTCACTGATGTTTCCTTTACAAGGTCTTTTTTTTTTTTTGCAGCTCTGTTATTTTTTATTATTTTTTATATATATATATATATATATATATATATATATATATATATATATATATATAAACTTTCTCTCCCGCAGACACTCACCTTGGAGCCAGTTGATTGTTTGAAGTTCCAGATGGTTGAGATCTGCAACATTAGACTTTCTTTCTTAATCTGTTTCTCTCTCTCACACACACACACACACACACACACACACATACATGTGTTTTGATAATTATGGTGAATCCAGTTGATTCTTTTCTCCTTTTCACTGTTACTGGCTAAAATCTGAAATCACTCCCTATTCACTACTTACAGTTGTGGTCAAAAGTTTCCATACACTTGTAAAGAACATAATGTCATGGCTTTGTTGAGTTTCCAGTTATTTCTACGACTCTGATATTTCTCTGATAGAATGATTGGAACAGATACTTCTTTGTCACAAAAAACATTCATGAAGTTTGGTTCTTTTATGTCTTTATTATGGGTCAACTGGAAATGTGATCAAACCAAAAGTTTTAAAATTGCCAAAACTTTTATTGTTGTCATGATTGTGACAATATTTTTGCTGTTATTTAACAGATTATGATGCGTGCTGCAGATAGAGAAATGTTAATTACTATTAATTTGAAGATTTGTGTCCCCATCCCTCTAAAGATTAAGGGCTGGACTTCAGACTGACTGCACTGCAAAAAGGGGTGGTGAAGATAAAAAAAAACACTAAAAGGTACTCAAAACGTGAAATTATCTGTCCATGCAGTAAGATAATTTATGTCTTCATTTAAGATGCAAAGTGCAAAGTTGAACACTTAAAGTTAACTCTTAAAACAAGACCAATTATCTGACATGTCTAAATCTAAGTTGTTTTTTATGTCTTGGTAAGAACCAAATAATTTGTAGTGTGGTGACAGAAATCATCTTTTAATGACTTTCACTTTTGTTGTGGAGGAGAATGAGGACGGGAAGCAGTACACCATTTGTTTGAATCAGGTGGTAACTGAGGGGTAACTAATAAATAATAATAAATGACACAGTTACTGAGGACAACATGTTTGTCATCTCTCTTTATTCTGTCAGCTAAATGAATGCTATGTTTTGCTGCCACCTTGTGGACAGTCTGGAGCAGCAGTGACACCTGCTGAGCATTGAAATGTTTTTGTACCATAGTATAACATGTGATGTGGAATGATTGATGACACAGTATGCATTTTGCAGAATGATGTGCAATTTCAGCAAACCTAATAAACCTGGGAGTGTTTACCTCTGGCTCTGCAGGCGATGCTGACGCTGTGTGTTTCCTCTCATTCCTCGCTGATGACTGACGTGTCCTCCAGGTTGTTCTGAGCAGCTCTGAGGTCAGATCCACACAACTCTAACAAACACCAGTCACACTCTGTCCAAAGCTCTGAAAATGTTTTTGTTTGGTTTTTTTTGGGGGGGGTCCCATCAATTTGTTATGTTCAAATTGCACCCACACAAGGTTTTAAACTCTTAATAAGCCATAGCATGTGTTGATTAAATAAGCAACAGTAGCTTGTTACTAACTGAAGTACCGAGCAGAGTTCTCAGTAAAATAATTTCACTTTACAGGACTTAACCCTTGTGTTGTCCTAGGATCAAAAATGACTCGCTCGCTCACAATGTTGAACTGCAAAGAAAACCCCTCTAATTCCTTTTTTGGTAGGTTTCATAGGCCATACAAATTATTACACTTTTGCTAAAAAATCATGGATATGAATAATAATAATTTGCTTTTTTATTAAGTAAAATAACTGTTTTTCGTGATGTCAGTAAAACAATAGCATCCAGTGATTAAATGCAGTGTTCCTGCTCTGTAAAGTTAAATATCCACATAGTGTGTGATGAATGTCAGGTTGTTTCTTTATGCCAAATAGAGTTTGCATTTAATTTTATTTATTTATTTATTTTTTTATTATTTTTTTTTATTATTATTAATTTAGAGGTTTAGTGGAGGTAAGTGTTTAGAACCTCATCTTCACCTGCTGCTCAGTCATCAACACAGGAGAGAAAACTATTTAGCAGCATTAGAAATGGAAAAGTGTGTTTTACCACTTGCCCCTCAGAGCTTTCTCTGTAATATTGACTATTTGATGGCATCAAAATTTGTTTCACAGCAAATTCTAGCAGTTGATCTGTTTTCTCAACCCTAACATGTCCTCCTTCAGTCTAGGTGACATTAAGTTGAATTAAAAAGTAGAAAACTTTGATCAAAAATACAAATCAACATCGCACACAGTAAGAAAAAACAAACCACAAGTGTTCTCTGGTCATCAGATGCACATCGTATGTTACCATTTTATTATTTAGCCAAAACAGCTGGTATACATAGAAAAAGGAGACAGTATCAGGAGCTGGACATTAAACATAAGGTAGAGGATTCTCAGAGCCAGAGGTTAAAGACACAGGTTGGCCAAGTAAATAACACAAACAAAACAGGTTGCCTTTACTTCCAGTACCACAGATGGGACTGTGTGTGTCCCAGCTATAAATAATTCTGGTATCTTCTCATTAATGAAGTCTTAAAGTATCCCTCTGCATGAAAATGTGATAAATCCTGCTCATGCATTAAGCCGTAACCCAGTGTCTAATCTGGTTTTTCAGGAAAAATCAATGAGAAAATCTATGAAAAATCTATGAATACAGTATGACTGATATTATATGGAAACATTTCTGCACCTTTAACTGTTATGGTGTGTTCAAGGCTCATTGTAAATTTTACCGTCTCAAAAAAAAAAAAATACATTCATGTGCCTTTTTGATGGAATCAGTAAAATAAATGAGAAGATATTTGCATATCAACTGAAAATCACTTAAGCATCAGTCATTAATGTAATTGAGTAGTAATTACTACCTATTATTTTTAAAAATTTCCACCGTCCAAATTTTCACTTAAAGACTGGGAACAGGACTGAGATTAAGAAACTTTACTAATTCCAGTAATTTTTTTTCACATAATTGTCTGCTACATTTGATGTCTGTTTTTTTTATTAAAAGAAAAAAAAAAATCTTCTCAGAAGGACAATTGCCAAATGCTAAAGAGCTCCATGTGCATTTATTTAATTGAGAATTAGGTTTTGGCTCTTTGGGCATAATCCCTTCTGTCAGCTAGTTTTGCTTCACTCAGCTGTGAGAAAAAGGAAGTAACGAAGAAATAAAAGCACTTAATTTGAGCTCTGATCCAGGACTGTCTTCACACACAGTGTGATGGTCCTGGGTGGCCGGCTCTTAAAACCTGGACATTCGTTGGTCTTTAAAATTCATTATAGGAATGAATTGACCAGATGATGGGAAATCTTAGTGACTTGTGTCAAATGCCAGCAGGATGCAAACTAAAAAAAAAACAACCATGACAGATCTCTCCTTTTTCAGTGAGCTCTTTCTCTGTCAAATCATGTTTTTGTTACACTGCACCCAGCTAGCATCACATATTTCACCCCCAACTTATAAGATGCTAAGAACATTTTTCCTGTAACAGATTTTTTGAGATGGTGAGTGACTCAAATTTCCAACAAAATAGAACGCAAAATAAAATTTCACACTCATTGTACCATATAGTGCTAGAAAATGAAGATATTACCCACTTTAAAAAAGTATATACTCTTTTTTTCAACTGTCATTCCAGTTATTTTTATTTTAAAATTTATAATGGTGAAAAGAAGCAGCATCAATTAACAATTTCACCCATATTGGTTCAGCACCTTAGTGAGAATAAAACACAATAAAAGGAAGAACCTCAGGGCGTCATTTAGCATGTACTGTAGGAAATTTGGCAACTTGTCTCAAAGTAAAGGCATGACATTAAAAGTGAGGGACACACTGACAGCTGCTTTACTTACTGTACAGCTCAGAGACAAAAGCAGCCTCCACACACACACACTGAGGACCGCACTAGTGAATTTTAAATCTTTGACCAGTTAGTGACGGATGTGATTCCTCTTCTAATCCTCAGTGTGTGTGTCAGCATCTCACACAGGCTCGAACATTCAGCTTCACACGCTTGTTATCGCATCAGCTACATGATAGTATTCGTTAACCTGCACTGGAAAATGAACAGAGCCATAACAACAGATATAGAACGGACAGGTTTCAGTCATCATACAAAACATTAATGTAGGGAAACGTGTTGGAAGATGGACGACATCTAAAATGCATTCTGGTCCCGTATATGAAGACCAACAGAAGCAGAAAAAAAATCTGTTGTTCGACTGCAATAAGAAAACATGCATACTAAATGTATTTTTAATATGTTTTATATGCTCAACAGGACAGGTGGGAGTTAGGAAACATGAAAAGGCACAAATAAAAGGAGCTAAAAAATAAATTAATAATTTGAATTGTGACACTATTAACAGTAATTATTAAGTAGCAACAGGGAAGTTTTGTCTAGTTCAGCTTGTCACGCTAATTACCAACAAACACAAGCTTGATATTTAACTCTTCGGGCTACTCGACATTTAGTTATTACAAGCTATTACAGGTTTATATATTTGTCGCAGTTGTACATGAATATCAGAGCACAGCAGGGTGCGCTTGTGTTGTGTTGTAAGCGTCTGTTTAACCACAGCTAATAGAGGGGTTTCAGTGTGGTCACAAATACTGGAGGTCTATGTTGAGATGCATCAGTCATATATACCATTTATTATCTGATTAATAGTTTACATTAACAATCGCTAAAAACTGGTTTTAAAAGTTGAGTAAAAGTATAAATAAGCAGTAGTGCTTGGTTACGTCCCATCACTGTCTACAATCAACTTCCACATAAAATATTTAGCCAATAATTAGGTGTTGAACGAAAAAAATGTGGCAACATCAACCTAAAATTGTGAAACGCACTGAATCTTTGCTGTTAGACACTAAGGAGCTCCAGAGTGTCAGACCACCTGAAAACCTCTCTATACACTGAACAGTTAGTGTTTGATGGCCACAAAGCACAGACAGTTTAGGACTAAATCAAGCTCAATACCAGACCAGTGTGATCCCTGTTCATTTTCCAAAATGTACATTTCACAGCAGTGCCTCTATTGAGACAGTGAACTGACCATTTTTTTAATCAGTATTACAGATAAATATGCCTTTTATTTTCTCAATCATCAGGCCTAGAAAAGTCAGTTTAACACATTAAAGTAAGATAACTGCAGCACATTGTCCCAACACTGACGTCTTAACTCGTCCACAACCGTTTACATTTGTGCCAACTAACACAACTCTCCATCAGCGCACTGACGTCACAACAACAGACCCAAACACTAATCCACATCACTCAAATTACTGTAGCTAAGTAGTAACACGGACCCTGTAGGAACAATCTCTATTACTACCATGGACTTGGAAGTGTATGAAAACACAGCGTTGCTACATGGCTGGTAGATGAGCAACGTGGTCAAACGATGAACAGGGACAGAGGAGTTAGGGAACCTGGATGCAGACAAAGTCACATCAAGTCTGTCTGCAGTGGTATTATATTTAATAACAGCTGCTGTAATAACTGAATTCTCTCCTGATTTGATTTATGTCCATTTTAGAGTTTTTGTTCTTCAAAACATTTTTAAGTGTGTTCCAGAAAAGAGCTGCTGTCAGAGAACAATGCAACAATAAAAACTAAATTAGAATATATTGTTTATCTCTGAAAAAACAGGCCAGAAGTTTTGGTTTTAACTAAATCTAATTTAAAAGCCAAAGGTTTAGTGTGTATACTGGGGCAAACTTTAAGAACATGCAGGTCAGTCTAATCTATGTAATATTAACATCTGTAATAAGTTAGTTATACGCCACTCTGCAATAGGTTAAAATAGACAAATTCTCTTTCAGTTTGCAGAGAAGCTCAATAATTCTTTCAGTAGGTTTTTATTCTCTACCGAATACTCATCTATGTTTTTACAGAAAAAAAACATAAGATAAATTCAGCACACAGGCTTTTGGCACCTTTAGTGGAAATGGGAGACGACAGGTATGTAAAGGAGCATATGACAAACAAAAAGTACAAACACATCAAAATATAAATATGTATACACAATTAATGATTTGATCTTTTGAAAATACTCCCATCAGTCCCTCCGGTATTTCTTCCCAACACTATTTTCATTATCCAGGATTCAACAAGAACGTCCTTTCACACACTTTTTCTGCTGCACTGAAGTTGCCCAGGGAACTGATCTAAGATCAGCACCAGTGCTCCCAGTAGTAAGAGGGGCGTTTAACTGACTTAGTCAAGTGCAATAGTGACAAAAAAAAAAAAAGGAAGGGGGGGAGGAAGTGCTTCACTCAGTTTCTCCATTGAGTTAACGTAGCAATGTGGGGAAATTCTCAGTCCACTGACACTTAATGAATAATATATATTTGTGGGAGAAATTTAAAAATCTGGATAAGAAACTTCCACCTTTTAGTCACATAAGAAGGGTTGTTATATTGTTATATTGTCTCTCCCAAGTTGGTTAGTTAATTTCTAAACTGATCCGTGATCAGAGTCTCTGGGCAACTTCCTCCTACCCTCTGTGCTCGTGTGATGTCACGGCTCACACCAGCCCCTCTCGTCTCAGTAGATACTCGGTGCTGATCGGTCATTGGTTGACGTCTTCTTGAGCCTGACTCCTCGTCGGATAGCCACCAGAAAATCCTCCACCTCGCTGTATTCTGTCTCCTCCAGGAGCTCAGGGAGAGGCCGGCGCTCCCACTCTGATACCCGACCGCTGGGCTGCGGTGGTGGGGTGGGAGGATCCGACCCTTCGCTCAGGTGCTGGCTCTCCCATGGGCCGGACCTCGGGGACAGCGGGCCCCTGCTGTCTGGTGACAAAGGGGTGGTCGGGGGGCTGAGCGGGGTTCGTGGTGCGTTGCCATCCTCCGATGCCGCCCTGCTGGGGAAACCAGGATGTTCAGGTACAGTGGGGGTCTTGACTGGGATCATGGGGGGCTTGATGGGGATGGGGCCCAAGCTCAGGCCCCCAGAGGGCCGTCGTAGGTTGGGTTTGGAGGATGGCGTTCGTCGGATGGTGGCCACTCCAGGGGTGATTATAGCAGAGGGGTTGGAGGGCAGTCCAGCAGTGGAAGCAGGGCGTTTAGACTGGAACATACGGCGGTAGGACTGACTGATGTCACTGTTTCTGGGGATGGTAGAAGATTTATCAAAGTCTGACAGCTGCTGATGCTCGCCTTCTTGATCCACTCCCACAGAGTAGTAGTCACAGTCTGACACTGGAGGGAACAGAGAACAATCTTATCAGCATAATGACTCACGTTTCACGGGTGTTATACTTTGATTATATGTCAGCCCTAAAGTATATAGTCAATAGCAATTATCTCTGAAAAGTAAACAAAAAACAATGAATTAAATCTAACCACTCAACTTTATTTCACTGGGTCTGGAAGGTATTTTAATTTTCCAGTTTGTTTTCATGATGTATATTTATCACAAAGGCTGTTTTCTAACGTTTGAAGTGAATTCAGTTATTGTACCGTGAAAACAGCTCATCCACTTCATCTGACAATTGTTTTACAGAATTGAGCCAATCGATTCTCTTTTCTAGATATTGCGACATAAATATCCACAGCATAGCCTGTCAAAATACATAAAACGTAATAGGTTAACATGTCAAAAACATCACAGTGTGTCAAACTTTTCATGAAGAAAAAGTGTTTCATATTTTAAATAAAGTCATAAAAATTCATTGTCTAACATGTGGAAAAAGTACTCATAGAATAGTATGATAAATTCTGTCACAAAATGTCATGAATGAAAAAAGTTGAAAACAATTTAAAAAAAAAAAAAGGTATAGTGTACTGTTGTCAAAAAAAGTAATGATGAAGCAGTATAGTGTTGTACGTCATATCTCTGCCTATATTGGGCTGTGTAAATAATTTTGACAATTATATTTTAAACAAGTATTTCATAAATAAATCATAGTATTAGTTATAAAAAAGTCATCACAAGTTACAGTTCAGTATGTCGTTAAAAAGTCAGTTGATTGTAAAAATGTCAGAATATAGCAAGGCATTGCATAAATATTATTAAAGTCTCTATTGGCCTTGATTACTGTTACTGAATGCACCCCATCTGCTAACCTGCTGCTCATGATATATAAAGACATCAGGCCTGGTTTTCACAGTAAAAATGATTTGTGGATTTGACATAAAATGAATATAAGTTGTGTCTGTGTACCTTGTGAAGGGATGGTGTCCTCTGAGCAGCAGGGTGTGTTGGTCTGGCTGCTGTAGCCACTGGAGCCCTGCACTGAGTCCCTGCTGGATCCGTGGATGTCCAGCTGGAGGCCTCGGGCCAGCGCTCGGGCCAGCTCCTCATGGGCCTCCCTGTCCTCCTGCCACAGTCAACGAACACAAACTCACACCATTAATTTGATGTTCTTATTCTGATTCACTAATTAAGTAACCAATCCACTATTCATTTACAATTTACCAAATTCCTGTCCAATCAAAAAGCTGCCGGTAAGTCATGTGACCTATGTTTTACATGAGCCAACAACACCATCTGACCTTGGGCAACATTCCAGAGTGGCTTCCTTTAACACCCTGTGGTTCCTCTCCTGGTGTGGTGACTTCAGCGCAGTGGTGGCTGCTGGGATCTGTAGTTTCTCTCCTGTCTCTGCTCCTCTTCAAGGTGTTCACCACTGACACTGACTCATAAGGACCCGGTTTGGCCCAGTCCTACACAGAAAGACAACGATCCAAGACAGAGCAGCGTTACACCAGGCTGCCTCCTCCCTCTCACATATCACTTGAACCTGAATCACCTGAGTTTTTTAACTGTTGGACATTTTAATTTCATCAATTTATCCAGTAAATCACTAAAACTATAAAATAAAGAATTACAATGCAAATAAGAAACACCACAACATATTGTGGAAGAACTTATTTTTGACAAATGCAAATACCAGATTTCTATAGAATTGTCTATTTTAGATTTTATTCCATTTCTACAGCCATTAAATATTTGGGATTTTTTACAAGAGCTTAACTAACAATAAATGTTTATGTCAAACTTAGGATTCAATAAACTTGTTTTTAAAGCAGCAAAACTTTTAAGAAATAAATGAAACAAAATAGCAGGTTGATAAAGTGGACTTGTAGTGTTTGACTTCAAAGAGTTCAGTTACAATTCAGAAGAAGAAAGCATGACGTGAAGTCAAATGAAAAGAGTGTGGGAGGAGTGGGAGATGGATGAAAAAAGGTGGAGGAAGAGGACATCGGGGAGACTGAGCATCAAACCTTCCAGGACGGGACTCTGGATGACGGGATCACTCCGAGTCCTGAGGGGCTGAGAGGTGGGAGCTCTCCTGGTTGGCCGGAACCTGAGTGAGTCCATGGCCACATGGGAGAAACAGACGAATAGGAGGGCGAGGAGATGGGAGAAGGGGTGGTGGAGGAGTAGGTGAAGTATGGAGGGTGAAGGTGGGTGTCCTGGGCCTGCAGCAGCACTCCGTGCAGACCGAGGGCAGCGTGATGGTCAAAACCATTTGACAACTAAAGGTGAGTGGATGAAGGAGAAAAACAATTCAAAGCTTCGAGACGATGTGGCAGGAGGAGCTCATTGATAGTTTTCATTATTATTTTGTCTGCTAGGGCTGGACTCCATCACCAGGTTGTTGTTTCCATGTGTTCCTCCATCCATTTAATGTTTCATCTCACCTTAATCTGAGCCCAGAAGTATCCCTGACAGTTGTTTCCTGACATGTTCCACCCCCAACAAGTTACCTCTGCGACATTTTCGCGCAACCAAATATATTATTCAACCTTTAATTTCTCTTGGTTTGCAGATTATATCAACTGTAGTTTATTTTAATCTGTGATGGCACCATGGAGCTTTTGGCGGTGTGGTTAAAGGACTTTCATTCATCATCATTTGTGAGAAAGCCTCTTTAGTTTTTACGCATTTCAGGCAGATTGTCCAATTTAAATTGACCGTCACGCATAAATATATATGAATATCATTGAATATAATAATATAATTTGGACAAGTTCAGTGGGCTGTATACAGTCCACAGGCCACAGTTTGTCCATGTCTGCTTTAGATATGAGCTGTAACTTATTTGGGCATTGCTTTACATTTGAATCTATGTGAGCATTTCCATTTTAACAGTTAATAGTAATAACTAGTTTTATTACTTTTATTTACTTACTATTTGCTTATTACTTTTTCATTTTTTATTATTTATCATCACAGTGAAAGTGTTTTTTTCCAGATTTTGTGGCGCCCCCTGGAGGCCAAGGCACCATTAGCGTTTTCCTACACTGTCTAATGAGCCGGTCGGCTCTGATCACCACATTAAACCAAGCAACAATAAAGAGAAATGTGAAACCATGATGCTCAAAAGCTCCATGAGGCACCTTCACAACCAAAAGAACAACAGCAGAACAGAGTGTGTGATGCTGGCTGGACTGTACAAAAACCTTAAAGACCTGTGTGTGTTTTCATGTGTGGCTGTTCACCTGTTGTGGCCCAGAGTGGGGCTCGCTGTGTGAGGGTGAGGAGGAGGAGGAGGAGGAGGAAGAGGAAGGCTCCTCAGATAAAGGAGAGACACAGGACTGCAGCAGAGCCATGCAAAGCACACACAGAGCCGGCCGCGAAGAGATAAAAACAGACAGAAGCATGACACAGATTAGTAACAAAAAGAGAACAGCAGTGTTAATAAGTCGCAGCACAAGCAGAAGAAATAGTGAAGGTGTGAATCGCAAACAACAGAACAAGCAGCTGCTGAGAAAAGAAGGAGTGACTCATGAAGCCAACGAGAAGCGAGGGGCTGTCATAGCTGCGCAGAACATGCATCATAAACAATATAACATCCCGTTATTGATCCCCTCAGGGTGGATTTTTTTTTTTAAATAATATCCAAAAACAGCAGTGTTAAACAGCAGGTCCCACAAGATAAGACATGACATTAGGTTGAAAATACACGCAGAAAGAGTGAAAGTGTTTCTATTGATTGTACCAAGAACACTGAGAAACTCTGATGGGCATTTTATAAATGGATGGATTAATCAATAATTGTAATAATTGCTTTTAACTGCAGACCTAATTTGGGTGTCCCCACTCTGCCTGTGAACCACAGCTTTAGAAACCCTGCAAGGACTAAATGAACTTGTCTTGCTGCATGAGTCCCTGTGGCTGCTGGTGTGACTCTGCAAACACATCCAGATGAGCCGCAGCTTCAAACTAATGGACGTACAGTATCCTAGCAACCTGGAGGGCTTTTCTGACCTTGCAGCTGGAGGAGGAGTGGAGCGAGCATGTGCATAGTGTTTCTGTTTGCATCAGGCAGCTGATCGTATTGGCATCCTGTGTTTGTGTCCTCTTTCCTTACCTGTGAGGTTTCCGGGGGCATTGGGGACGGGGATTTGGACTGGAAGGCGTCCTGGGAGATGAAGCCAGAGTCGTGGGAAGAGACTGAGGAGAGGCGGGCCGGCGTCTGCTGGGGGAGCACCGAGGAGGAGGAGGAGGAGGCACGGTACCGGAAATGGGAGGTGGGGGAGTGGCAGTGTGAGCCGCTGGAGCGAGAGTCACTGCTGTTCACACTGTTCAGGCTGCTGCAGGACGACAGGGGTGACATGGGAGTCAGTTCAACTGGTCTGGTCTGTTCACACATTCAAAACGGTAATTTTCCTCTGTATCTGTGCCATTATTAACCATGCATGTAGTTTTAGATTCATTTGTTCAGGTTTTGAGATATCAGTCCTCCTGGTGGACACAGGACGTCCCAGAGAGGCTGCGAGCTGAGCTGCTGCTAACTTCTGCTCGGCAGTTTTGTCTGATAATTTAAAATCCAGACGTCCGCTGACAGAAATCCTTTATCCGATTAAAAAACACCAATTAAAAACCACCAAGCTCTAAGTATGCTGTAAAAATGTGGCTTAAAACTGAAAAGTAAATTCTTCTGGCAGACAACCACAACACTACAAAGGGGATATGATGTCATCAAAAACCTGTCAGCACACAACAGCAAAATATGTAACACAGTAAGTCTGTTTTACATAAAGACATTAAGAAAATGTTGTTTTGCCACTGCTCATCCAAAACTCATTTAACAGAAAGTTAACAGACATTAAGAAAAAAAAATATCAACTGTTACCAAAGCAGTAGCGATTCCTGCCAGACCACAGTGAACTTTACAAGACCGTTTTTTCGGGAGCTAGACCAACAAACTGTTCCTGTATGATCCCCATGAAGAAACTACCAGAATAATAATAATAAAGTAAAAGCTGAAACTCTTATTTCCCTTGTCATTGTAATTAAACAGAAAAGATGACAATTACAACTTTAAATCAGAATAAGTATTCCTGTTTAAAGAACCTAACATCCCTCAAAACACTTGTTAAATTAATCAGACATAGAGCTGCAGTTCTGTCTCTAAACCACAGGGAGGCAGCAGGTGACAAGCAGGATAAAAGAGTGCATGTTTCAGCTTGTTGGGGAGATACTGGGTACTTCCTGCAGCCACTGCCACCAACCTGCACATGCTGGACTTCCTGGATACGGTAGTGCTTGGTGATGAGGGTGGAGTCTGGTAGGACCAGGTGCACTCAGAGCCCTTTAGGTCTATGATTACCTGGAAAGAGACAGACGGACACTTGCAGCGTGCAGCAGTTTGTTTCCTGGATCAGCACACAGGTACAGGTTATCTGTTCAGATGTACCTGCTCGCTGGAGGCCGGCAGCTTGTGTGGGTCCATAGTTAAAGTCTTCAAGTCGTCTGTCAGAGTCTGGAGGTGGGTGATCTCCCCCAGCATGGACATCTCCTCCTCCTAAGACGAGCACCATCAACAGCCTTCAACACTAACCCACTATCTACAGCACCGCGTCCACTGGACATCTACACAGATGAGTTTGGATTTTTGGTGGTGGTTGATGCTTGTTATCAAGCAACATGATGTGTGTTTAGTGTGTGTTCTCTAGCTCCACAGGGAGGACACAGGAAGTGGTACAAAATGTGCAAAATATCTTTCCCAGCCAACACATTCTGGTCACAATCATTACATGGCATGTTACTATCATTTTATTATTTTCATTTATTTATTTTTTTTTATTATTTTTATTTTATAAAGGAATACATGGTTGGGTTGAAAACTACTAAGGTATTTCTCAGTATGCTTTAATCAGTGGTTTGGATGTGTGACTGACCACGACAGGCTTCAGCATGGAGACGAAGCAGCAGAAGCGACTCCTCTCCTCCACCAGCGCCTTCCTCACCGCCTGCTTCTCCGTCTCCTCCAGCAGCAGGTATTTATCACTGACGTCCTGCATGGCGCTGTCCAGCTGAGGCTGAAGGTCCCCACGTCCTGCACACACACAATTAATAAAAACAATTACGAGATTATTTTCTCATCACCTGAAATTATCTGAGGAAAAGTGACACCTATCCATAACCCAAATATATTAATTTTACTACAATACAGAAATAGAAGCAAATCTTCACATTTAAAGAGCTAAAACTAGAAAATGTGTATTTCTTTTTCAGTTATAATATACAGTAGGTGTCTAGTTAATTTACTGTCAACTGGCTAAATTTCAGGTCATCTCATACAGTTTCAGCTCAAAGACAATACTTAAATATTTAATGGTTCAAAAAGTTTATTAAATGATAATTTAACTTATTGAGTGCCTGTCAGAGAGCAACAATGCATCATAATCCAGATATATAGATGTAGAGAGTAACAGACCTCAGAGCTAACACAACACACACATTATTAGTGGGTCATTAATTATCTGAAGACATTTGATTGAAAAATACCAAAAGTTTAAGTTCCAGAATGTTACATATTACATATTTATTTCCTGTTTTGTCCATTGGGCCTCCAAGGATTCAGGAGTTTGAGGGTTTAGGACGTGTCTCTATATTTTTCATCAATTACCATAAGAAGTTGGTTCAAAAACTTCATGAATGTCTCACGACACTAAAAGACCACATCACATCTGAGAAGCTGGAAATGCATCAACAGATCATTTCGTTTTTGACCATAAAGAGTTTTCCCTCTTTATGATCATTTCGTAATTGCATCATCTGTTTTTCAAGACAGACGCAAACATGTAATTAAAGTTCTTCCTTCCTCCAGTGAGAGCCGAGGCCAGGATCTGTGGTCAGCCTGATAGATGGGATGAAACTGCATCACTCAGAGCAGATGGCATTGTCATTTCAGATTTCCTACAAAATTAAAGCAACACGATGCAGAAGACCCAACTCACACACTCTGCATGTGTGTTTTTCTCTTTTCACAGCTCTTTCTTCCATCACTCTCCCTTTACAATCATTCCTCGTCAGCAGAAAGTTCCCTTCATTATTTTGTCTCAACTTCCTCCACCTCTCATTACATTCATTTCAATCCAACACAGGTTCAATCACAAGCTCGATTTCCCCTCACCGAGTCTCTTCTTTCCTCATAGCACTGATCCCAGAGCAGAGGGAGTTCCCTCTCATGTAGTAATAACAGACTGGAAAGGCCCGGCGACCAAACAGCTCGACCACAGCACAGCTTCCTCTGGGGTCACTCTCAGGTCCTGTTTATTTTGTCTTAAAGACTCAACTGTCGGCGGGAACAACAAGCTCTTGTTTCCACTCATAATAAGGCTCATTTCAGTACAACCATGAATCAGACTGGAACTACTTGTTCTAAAAGCAGAGGACTTGTTCTGGTGTTTACTCGAGGCTCTTTGCTGCTCAGAGGGTTGAGAAAAGCAATGAGATGCAAAAACCTGACAAAGTCCAGGCCGCTTTCCCTCCTTGTTCTGTATAATGTTTCACTGATGTATTTAGATATCATCCTCTTGTTTGCTGTGCTGGGCGGCACGGTGGTGTAGTGGTTAGCACTGTCGCCTCACAGCAAGAAGGTACTGGGTTCGATTCCCAGCCCGGGGCCTTTCTGTGTGGAGTTTGCATGTTCTCCCCGTGTCTGCGTGGGTTCTCTCTGGGTACTCCAGCTTCCTCCCACAATCCAAAAACATCCAAACCTGTGTCACCACTTGACATGACAATCAGTTACACAGAACCAACCACAGCTGCAACGTCTTTTTCTGACTTTATCTAAAAATGCTGCCACACGGTCGACATCTCTCCTCCTCCTTCTACTTTGTTAGCACCTTAGCACAGCTGTTGTTGTGATCACTGGGCTCTGCTGCTGGATAGAAGAGCTGAAGTGGAGTCTGGAATGGACTGATGGGATCAGAGTGTTTATATCAGCGATATAATCTGATACTTGTGTTTTTGCTGATATTGAACCGATATCAGATACCTATATCGGATCGCAACACACCTGTTATGCTGTGCTGTTCTACTACAGCTGAAATAACTGGTTAATTGATTAGTCATCAACTTCACAAAACTACATAACAAACAGACCAGGAGTCACTCAGAAGGGTCACTGGAGCTTGTACCTCAGTGTCTCCAGAATAATCACAAAACATAGACAACAGCAAGGAAATAAAAAATTGACTTACCAAATACATCAGCTGGACAGAGCACAGGACATCACAGGAAGGGTGGGGGAACAAAAAATCATGGCATTAATTTAGAAATCTCTTCGGGGGAGAAGTCATTGTGCAGATTATTATATATTAATGGCTGCTGCTGGTAAAAATAGAGCTAATTTCCACTACTTAATATCATGTCATAACTGGTTATGAGATATTTTGTATAAATAATCTAAATGTTCAAAGAACCTAAAAGTTGTCAAATAAGTAAAGAAGGCCACAGTATTTAACACCATGCCTGAAACACAGTGGAGTAAAATTATAAAGTAGCAAAAGGAACTACCTCAACAATGTATTTAAGCATATCCATTACTGCATGTCTTCATATATACCATATATACCAATACCATGAGAACACCACTAATCACTTAAACATGACTGACTCATATCCAACCATTAACCTTATTATTATGACATAAATGTGTTTTCGATGTGTCATAAACAAACCTTTTTTCGCTTTCTTCTGCAGCTTCAGTGTGTCTGAGGATCTCTTCTTGATCTCCTGACGGGCCTTCTTGTACTCTGTAGTGAAACACACACACACACACACACACACACAAAGAGATAGATGAACACACAGTGTGAAGCAAAGAGACTGTATGGATATATTATCGTGTCATATACATATGCAAACAGAGAGGTTCATGAACACAGATGACACACATAACCATGTGGTGTGTGTCTTCGCTTGTTGTCTGTGCTTCGTTGTGTTTGTGTACCTTTGGCGTGGTCTTTGTCCAGAGTGTTGGCGACTCTCTTCCACTCCTCCATCTGCTCCTGCACAGGGTTGATCAGACAGTCCAGAAACACCCTGTGAGCACACACACAAACACAGAGCTGTCTCTAGCAGAGCCCAAAACAGAAATGTAACTCCAGAGTCCAGCAGGGAGCCACTCCTCTTGTTGCATTACAGCATGCATATGTTTAATACATATTTCCTATTTAGTAAATTTAACTCTCATTTAGAGTCAAATAGACCATAAAGCAGAGGATGCTTTAGGGCGTGGCTACTTTGTGATTGTGTCCAGACCTCACAGTCCACATGAGAGAGGATCTGAGCTGGTTGATCGACGTGAACAGACGGCTCTTAGGCTACCTACATACGTACTGGAGACGGTGTTGCTGCTGTGCTGTGTGTATTCAGGACATCTGTACTGTGCGTCTGTGTCTCTCATGTGCTGTAATATGCCTTGCAGTAAAATCAATTAAGCATACACTGTGCAGCCTATAAAGGAGTGAGTTGGGTCAGGAGGAGACAAGGTGAATGAGGGAGAGATGGAAGAAAGAGGAGGAGGAGGAGGGGTGAGGTTTTCAGGCATTTGGAAAGAAATATGCAGAATGCAGCAAAAACAGAAAGAAGGTCCAAAGAAGAGAAGGAAAAACTAAGTCCTAACTATATTTTATCTTTAGATAGGTCTTTAGATAGGTTTTGATTGAAGCAGAAACTGAACATGATGTAGATGATGCTACACCTGTCTAGCTATCTACTCACATGGAGAACTGGCGGAGTTTGGACTCGATGCTGCGGTGCCTCATGCACATCCTGGTGAGGGCTGAACCGATGTCCCTGGTCCCTCCTGAAAACAAAGAGACACAATCTGTCTGTCAAATTTGTCAAACTGGAAAAAAAAATATGAAAACCTCAAAACTGTTTTGAATGTTGTCCTTTCTGGCCGCTCCCTTCCGGGGTCGCCACAGCGGACGATCCGCTTGTAGACTTGGTGTTAGTTTTTACACCGGATGCCCTTCCTGACACAACCCTCGCCCATTTTGGTAGCCGGGACTGTGAGGGAGTCGAACCCATGTTCCCCAGGCAGATGGCATGTGCAATCATCCACTGCTCTACCAGCCGGGTTAAAAACTCAAAACTGAATACTTGATGAAATTCCATTTACAAGAATACATTTTTAATTTGCATTCTTTCACAAACTGTAAAAATAACACTCTGTAAATGAAGCCTTGATATGACTAGCATCCTGGTCACAGCACAGCTGCTGTCAGACGTAGAGCTGCAGTAGTTCATCCACTAAACAATTAATCAATTGATAGAAAATAACAAACAATTTTGATAATCGATTCATGGTCAAAGATCAATCAAATTCATGGTATTTATCATGCAAAGGTTTTCTGCTTTTCTCTGCTTCATATCATATTAAATTGAACACCGTTGGTCAGGACAAATCAAGACAATTAAATGCATCACCTTGGATCCTAACCATCCATCCATCCATCCATTTCCAACTGCTAACATTTTTCATTATTTTTGGACCAAATGATTAAGCTAGAAAATTATCGGTACCTTACTCAACAATGAAAATAAAAGTAAAATGCAAGCCCCTGGGGTCACTTTCCCCTAAATGTCACAACTCAACCTGAAGATTAAGATTCAAAACGCTTCCACCAGAATCACATTAACTGATGGCTGCAGCAGCAAAAGGTTAAGCGTGAAGAGTGTTGTAATAAATGTGTCAGCTCATTATTCCTTGAAATGATCTGTAGATTCTGTTTATGACAGATTAGAAACATGTTTTGACTGTGTGAAGTGTAACTCTGAGGACTCCATTACAGTGTGAAGAGATCCTGATCAATCAATCTGTGATTATCACTGCAGGAAAATAGAACAACAGAGGTTTGATATTGCAGTTAAGAAGTCAGAGGTCGCCTCCAGAACAGCAGCCCTGCAGCTGACAGGGAATGCCCATATGGAAAAAGATATATTAATCTTATAAAATTTGTATCTCCTTTGAATGAAACAAGTATGTAAAGCATACAAGAGTGAATGTGGATATAAGATCCTTAGTAAATTTAAACATAATATATGATACATACAAAACCCTTATACTTCTCAGTATTATCTTGTATGAAAAGAATGCAAAAGTGGCCATTTTTAAGAGTAAATCATATAAGTTAGTCATAAGTTATTTTCTGTAGTGGGTAGTTCTGAGAGTGTCTCTTGCTCAAGGACACTCCAGCAGGGTGGAGCTTGTTTGAGAGCTGATCAGCTGTCAGTGCAACAGAAGCTCCACAGGAACCTGAGAGGACCAGATGGCCATCCTCTCTCTCCCCAGGACAGAACACTTCCTCCTGGGGAAAAGATCAGCAGACCTCAGCCTGTCAGGCTGGAGAGCCGACGACATGCTACCGTTTGTGCTGGTTCACATGTAAAGACAATAACTATTTTATCCAAATAATTGAGTTTGAAAGAAAAATACATCTTAAATTACTACAGTTTTCATACATGTTAGTTTTGACTGTGCATTCTCTAATAATCATCTTATATTAGTAAAGGCAGCTATATGCGTGAAGGGTCCCCATGAGTACAGTATAAGTGAGTGTGTGTCTGGGGTGGGGTGGTGAGCACTGCATTGCACCACTGACACCTCTTTCTATCCTCTGCCGTTCCCTCTCTCCTCCTCTTCATGTCTCTCTCCTACACATCTTCCTCTCCTTTCCTGTCCTCTCTTCTCTTCCGCTTCCTTAAAAAGGAGCAGAAACTAAGGGTGACCCTCCCAAATGTCACACAAAGACCATTTCAAAGTGATGTCATATTACTGCGCATACTGAGTTTGATGCAACAACAACAAGCAAAGTTAGACATTTGTGTGACCAAAATATTTATATATGTGCCATTTTTATGCCGTGTTTCCTCACAGTGTGTTTGTGACTGTAATCTCTTTCAGCACACGGGGTACAATGTTCTGGGATGGATAGAAATGCCACCAAAAAATAATAGGAAACGTGGATATTTATCAAAAGCAGTGATGCATGGCAACAGATGAGAGTGAGGACGTATTTTGTCGATACCAATGTTAGCTAAAAATGCTGTTGAATTTTTCCCTGCTGTATTACATCCATCAATCAATAAATGAATATGAAATCTCCCACAAAATGCCAAAGTTTTCAACATAAACTCCAGACCAAAAACAAAACAAAAACCAGAGGAGTGAGTCAACGCACTGGCGCCTACTCTCTGGAACCACATGAATTTTGTTTGCAGTTCTTGTTGGTCATCTGTCGAGTGAAGTTGTGTGAAGTCTTGCCATAGATTCAAAAGGTCCATATCTTCTCAATCAAGGTATCATGGGGGATTTTACAATCCACAAAACTTTATGGTGTATGTTTATGTTCCTTTGGGTCATTTTGGGATTTCTCTCAGTAACACTACAGGTTCATTCCCATCTTGGTGTTCTGGACTAGTTCTGCTCCTGCAGGGTTGAATAGTTTCTGGTCAGTTCAGCTGATTGACTCGACCTCTAAAGCTGGGCCTGTGTGACTGTGTGTCAACGTGTTTTCAGTGCTGACAGCCACTGAGAAGCAGTTAACCCAATTCAGAGGGAAAGAGCAGCGTTTCTGTCTCAGCTGCACACTGGACGGCCTTGAGGCTCCACAGCAGCTCTTCTGCATGTGAAACCAAACTTGACCTGTCCAGAGCAACAAGCCATCACATGAAACAGCACTATTAGCAAACTTCATTTGAGGTGACAATTAGTAACACTCAGTAACACACTTGTGCATCAACCTGTTTCTCACTGCAAGTACCATCTCCTCTTCCTCTGCTCCTCACTTCTCTTTCTTCACACATCATCCTCCGCTCTCCTCTTCTCACACTGCCGACCCTACCTCGTCCGTTTCCTCCCTCTTTCTACTCTCTTCTCACCTTCAGACGAAGTGTTACATCCTCTCTTCTCACCTCCTCCTCTCTGCTGCGCTCCTTGGAGAAACAAGGTGTTATAACTCTGTATCAGTCCAGGCTGAATTCCCATCAACCAGCAGGGCAATGTGAAACACACTGCAGAAAAAACGATCATCTCATCAAGGCCTAGCAGAGCTCCAGTTCGCTTTTAAAGACCGATATCATTAAGGATGGCTGTGTTTATGTTGCTAGTGGCTACAAACTGTTCCCTGAAGAAGACTTTTAGAAAGAAATATGGTAAAAGTTGCAAAGCAGACAAATGGAGTCAAAGACGCTCTGAAGCTGCACCCTGGCATGGCTCCTAGCACATTTTAAGTTGCACAACATCAACAAAAGATCCAAGAAACACACTTGGGTACTTACTGTGCATCCTGTGATTTGCAGGACCAATCATTTTGATATTATTTCAAATTAAAGAGTCTATTTTGTATTCTCTTTCCTTATAGAGTGTTGCAACAGATTTTGTAGTCCAACCAGGAAGTAAGCATTGCTCTGGTTCCTTCCACTGGATTTTGGATTACTGCAGAAAATAAGTTCTGTTGCAGACAAGCATTTATGATACTTACATGTTCTTGTTCAGCAAGCTAATCTTAGCATATTAACACTACTGTTATGGTGTTTGATGTGTAAATGTTATTGCAAGAAGTAAAAAGCTACAGGCTATAAACAAACTACATTACAGCTGCATGATTTCAACGTCACCACCACACTCGATGTGTTCGGTCAGAGGACATTTAATGGCGTCAACATCCTCCATGATCTAATTGACCCACTTAACCGTAAACACTCAGGAGTGGGACATTCACTGATTGTATTTTATGTTGTTCTTAAGCTTTTCTTCTTAACCACAGACATCATTTCAGGCATTTTTACCCAAAAAGAAAGAGGACACGGCCTGGAAACTTGAGCTGGAGATGCAGAGTGGAACAAAGAGAAGATGACTACTTCAACTAAAACTGCTGAGCAGAGTGTAAAAGTAATCTGAGCTGATTCAACATGACGGTGCAATATTCCTCCCTCTGCCAAGAAGCTGTCTGGACAAGTTTTCAGTCTAAATCCCAAAACATGGCAGCGGTGACTGGTTTGAATCATGTTTTTAATTGGTGTCACTAACAGGTCACTGACAGAACAAAGCAAACGACAATGATGTTAAAGTGTGCCTTCGCTGTATGGATGCTCCACATTATGTTGAGTCCCTATGTTTCAAATCAGAAACTAGTCACAAAAAGGAATGTACAAGCTTGTTGCCAAACTACAACAGGAAGACAGCAAACCGCTTACACCACACAAGACGTCAAAATCATTTTCCCAGCTCTGTAGGTTGTCAGGAAGATCATTAATAAGTTCATCTAATTTAGTCATATCTGTAGCTATCATCGATTCTTCCCTTACAAATTGTCTCATTCCAATCAATTCATTAATTTGACCCAAAATGCTCTCTTATCAAAAGTTACTTGGCCTTTAATAATATTCATAAAAAAACTTGAATAATAACCTTTTAATAAAACTTTTTAATAACACATCCTTAAAATATTGTTATACGTTAATCAGAACAACTGAAGACAAAGAAAGACAGAACAACACTGAAATATTTGAAAACATGAAGCTGAACCAAATAAATTTAAATAGCTCTGAAATACTGAAATGGAGAAGTTCAGTTTCATGAAAATGGACTGGCATTAATAAATCAGCATCAACCAGTGATAAAATCTGGTTTTCATTAATGTTATAATGAATTATAATGGTTTTGAAAAATTACTAGTAAATTTATTTTTACCTTTTTCTTTGTTTGCATCTAAATAAAAAAAAAAAAAAAAAAGAAAAAAAAAAAGACGGGACATTAAACAGGTTCATTTCCATCTTGGTGTTCTGGACTAGTTCTGCTCCTGCAGGGTTGAATAGTTTCTTGTCAGTTCAGCTGATTGACTCGACCTCTAAAGCTGGGCCTGTGTGACTGTGTGTCAACGTGTTTTCAGTGCTGACAGCCACTGAGAACCAGTTAACCCAATTCAGAGAGAAAGAGCAGCGTCTCAGCTGCACACTGGACGGCCTTGAGGCTCCACAGCAGCTCTTCTGCATGTGAAACCAAACTTGACCTGTCCAGAGCAAAAAGCCATCACATGAAACAGAAAAAGTGTCTGAATCGATCTGTGACATCTCCGTGCAGAAATCTAGTTATTACTCCTCACTTCCTGCTTCTTGTCTTTATGATCACGGACTCTTTAGGAAAGTGCACCCCAAATACATCCTTGTATCAAATCTGAGACTGCTTACATGTTTGCACTGACCTCTATCGACCTGCTGCGTCTTTGTAATTCACTCTTTGAAAGAGCATTTCAGTGATTTAACACTGCTCTATTAGCAAGCATTATTCGAGGTGTTCAAATTACTCCATTATCCTGAACGACCTTGAGAATACAATGTGCTCAGATTCATGTAATTGCTGAAGATTAATAAGGTATGGTAATTATTAAATCTGCATCAGCTTTCTTTAAGATTAAACTACAGAGTAGGAACAGCAAATAGAGCAGCAGCCAGAGCCTGAACGTAACCTTAACTTAACACCAGCTTAGAGTGACCTGACCAATTTTTCTGAGACGACAGCCTCACTGCGGAGCGGATCTCACGGCCCCCGACACTATAACTATCGCAGGGTTTTGAGCTGCACAGCGAATGGTCGTGACCTGGAATCTAAGACTGGAAATTAAACCCGTCTCCTTCCATCTGACTGACTGGGATGTGATCTCAGCCGTCACATCCCCACAGGAGCTGCTCAACACGAACACTGGTGGAAGTGGGCTGAGGAGCTGGAGCAGCTGAGCATGCACACACTGTGGCCCAGCAGGACAAGCAGTCCATCACTTTCCCATAGTAGGAGACTAATTTCTTGCCTTGTTGCTACAGGAAGGTAACGACTGCAGAGCTATTTTTGAGAAGTGGAGCATGAGGAGGAAAGAGGAAAGAGGAGAGGAGAAGATGAAGGAGGAAGTTAGATAGGAGACGATAAGTCGTTATCCAAAGCACAAACTTTATATTTATTACAACAGACAGATGTGCCACTAATGTAAAGAACAAAATAAAGAATATACACTCACTGGCCACTTTATTAGGTACAACTGCTTGTTAACAATAGCTAATCAGCCAATCACATGGCTGCACTTCAATGCATTCAGGCAACCTGCTGAAGTTCAAACGGAGCATCAGAGTGGGGAAGAAAGAATGAGACATGGTTATTAGTGTCAGACAGGCTGGTCTGAGTATTTCAGAAACTGCTGATGTACTGGGATTTTCACTACAACCATCTCTAGGGTTTACAGAGGATGCTCCAGAAAAAAGGAAATAACCAGTTAGTGGCAGTTGTGTGGATGAAAATGTCTGACCAGTCTCCATTTCAGCTGAACATTCAGAATTTGGAGTAAACATCATGAAAGCATGGATCCATCCTGCCTTGTATCAATGGTTCAGGCTGCTGCTGGTGTTATGGTGGAGGATATTTTCTTGGCTCACTTTGGGCTCCTTTGTACCTCCTTTGTGAGCCCGGTTTAAACACTGCAGCCTACCTGAGTATTGTCTCTGGGTTAGTGTTAGAGCTGTCCAGCTGTGATCGGTTCCAACACATTCTCACTCTCAACTTGTCAAATACCACCAAATGGGCAGTGACCCTCGCCATCGGATACCAACATGCTGCAGGTAAACCTGTAGTTTCATGTCAAGTGTCAATATACACATTTTGCATACATATTGTCCTTTCAAAATAAACTTCAGTCTGTCAGTTCCTCTAAAATATAAAAAGTAAAACTTGTTGGCAGTTTCCTTGAAATGGGTTACAGTACATGTGCAGTGGGAGTTTAGAGGAGTAAGGCTGACGGTGTCGTATGGTCCTGGAATACCACACACCAAACCAGGGAGGGGTGCAGTCCAGAGATGCCTGGCAGTGCAGGCTGCAGTCTTAGGATGCCTTCTGCAGGAGTGTGTGTGTGGGAGGGGGTTTGCAGTAGAGTCTTAGGATTCTTTAAATAGGCGTCCTGGGAATGTCTCCCCTCTCTGATTTCGTCCTGCAGTAAAACTGATGTAGCTGCTTTTGGGGTTTTACTCTCATGTATCAGACTCGTCTTACATGATGCACATTCCTCAATGAACAGCAGCATTTTAGAATTACCTCTTTCAAAGTTGTAGTTCTGCATTTTTAATTAAAGTTTGACTTCATACACATCAAATACTCTATGGTAAGCGTAGACCATTTTGTACATTTTGTCCACATATCTGTTGCCTGTAACGGTTATAGCTGGTGTCCCGGTGGGGTAGTCATGGAAGTAATAGCTGTCAGTCATCAGCAGTAAAACAGCTGCTGTCCTGTTAGCTGCCGAGACCTCGACTCAATACTTGGCTGTTAAAAGGGTCTGCTTAATGAAATTTGGGGTATTTTAATGACATAATCTCCAACAGAAATAAATTCAGAAAGAACAGAAACAAAAACGGTCTGTTTCCTCTAAATTCTCGGAAACTGTATTTGTCAATCACTGCCATTAAGAACTGCTTAAAAACTAATCAACACCTTCTTTTCTCAATTAATTAATTCAATGATTAAGTGATAAAACTCATAGCCTGATGTCTTCAAATGTCTCAGTTTGTCTATAAAAAACAAAAGAATGAATTCAAAGTGCTTCATTTGTTGTTCACTGTATTTGAACTGGGCACACCACATTGTTATATCTCCCATGATTCCTTGAACTTTAACACACACGGCGGCCGATTTATCTGCCTCTGTGGAGCTCAGGAGGAACATTTGGGGAGATGTTCATGGACTGAGGTGAACAGTTATTTCTCCTCCTCTGGCAGCTGAGAAAACAGAACCAAAGACTGAACAGATCAGAGGACACAGAAACAAACCAACCACCCAGCCATCACACACACACACACACACACAAACTGGAATGCAGGAATGAGTTCCCGCTGATATCAGACGTTCTTTAATCCCAGTTTTAAAACAACAACCAGCGGTGTCGTCCGCAGCCTTGATGAGTTTCAGCCAACACACACACTCTTTGAAATGAGATGAAAACAAAGCGAGGTGAGCGTTTGATTTGTTCGACCCGAGCTGCTGCCAGCATGCCCGAACACAACCAGAGCTCTTATTTCACCACTAATCTGTAGTCTGAAAATGTTGGCAGGCTGACTGTGTACACCACTTGACCTCGGAGTGTGTGTGTGTGGGTGTGTGTGTCAGAGAGCTGTATCTGAATGCTAAAAGCTTCAGAGTTCAACCTGGCCTGCAAAGATGCTGCAGCCTCAGTGTTTGGCCATACTGGGCAGCCTGTTTAAAAACCCTATTCAGTGTTTAATACATCCAACTCCAAATCCTGAACTGTGCGTTTAGTCTTCAGGATTAACCATTAAATCATCTTGAACTAATGGTGTCACTGTTCCAAATGTCTCTGCTGTAATTATCAACAGCAGCAGTGAAACCACAGCAACATGTTGACGGTAAACAGCAGTTACTAGAGCGCAGAAAAGAAAGCTTTCAGTGTGGGCAGAAAAAGGAAGAGATTCAAACAGACAGATATAATAACAGCGTCTTATAAGAGTAGCTGAAGTGTCTCTTTGTGGTTTATTTCCATACACACAAGGCAGCGCACTTAACGTTAATCTCACACACACACCTCAATTTAAACTCATCCGGCTTCTCCTATAAAAGGTCTTAAGCTGCAACTAATTACTGTCATTATCAACCATTTGTCTAAAAAAAGTCAGAATACTGAAGAGTTGTAAGTGCCAAAGGACCATCCGTACAAAACTGATTTCACTTACTATCAAATAGGAGAAGGAAAAGAAGCAACCATCATATTTGAGCCAACCACTTTAAAAGAAGAAGAAGAAGAAGAATTCCTTTATTTGTCCCTCAATGAGGGAAATTTCAAAATAGAAAAATAGATAAATAAATAAAAATATAAATAAATAAAAATAAATAAAATATTTAGAACAATAAAACATAATAAAACAATAATTGTTTATGGTTGGCCAGCGACTAATATTAACCTTTTTCTCCGAGAAACGTTTATAGGCGTTTAGCTGCAAGCGGCAAGATCTAATGCCGCTCTAATGCCGACACAGTGGAGCAGGTTACCTACAAATTCAGGTAGTTTTCCTTGCAGTCAGTTACTGTTTATTATCATAACTAGTTTTCTGGTTTAGGCCTGCGCTTGTGCAAAACGCGTCTAAATCAGCGGCAGCGTGTACATCCGCTCGGCAGCTCTGATCAGCTTTCCGGTACGGAACGGGAAGTGACCGGCCTACGTGTTTTAAAAAAGATTATTAATGTCAAATAAATAATGATAATGTTTTCGCGTATCGCAATTCTTATATCACAATACAGGATCGTGGCTCTGAGTACTGCAATTTCAGTTTTCACACACATGTCATCACAGCCCTAAAGACACCAAAAATTAGTGTGTGTGTCAGGAAAGAACTGTTTGGGAGGTCTATATTGACAGTAGTATTTTCTCTGGTGTGTTCAGGTGTGCATGTGTGTGTTCACTAGCAAAGCCTGTTCAGGCAGCTCTCTCTCATCTGTGATTGGCTGTCGTCTGCTAATCCAGACACACTTTGATCCTCCCATCCATCCCTGGAGATGGATGGGAGTGTGTTTCCCACACACCATGTATCTACCGGCATGTAAAACAACAAGAATCAAACATTTTTTATAAAAATAAAAGTGCAGAATTTTGAATACAACAAAGAGCATCTAAGGAGTCCAATATTTGCTCTCTTTTGGTCGCCTCCAACATCTGACAGAAAGAGCTTATATGTGACATTACATTCACTGTAATATCACATATAAAAAGAAAACATTATTGAGCAGAGCTCTAGTGTCAGATTAGACGGGTCAACAAGCCAAGAAAAAGAATAACGCCACAAGTTTAGCTGCAGAAAGAAGTGAGAGTGTAGAGCTCATCTCTGCGTCGTGATAGTGTAATGGTGAATTATTTAACAGCCACTCAACCTTTACAAAGAGCGCTGACCTCCTGCTGGTAACCTCCAGCTCCACAACCACCGCCGCTCTGAGGAGGGACAGACGCTCCGAGACTCCTACGACTGGGTTTATTTTTCACAATAATCAACACTTTCTACTCAATATTCTTTGCATTTTTTACTTCCGCTTCTGAGGGAGAGCTTAATTATTCTTTCTCATGCTCCCTCAGACGGGTGGGGCTTCAGAACTAATTAGGTGCAGTTTGTGTAAGGTGATGAAATGAACACACACAGCCTCCTCTGCTGGGTGCCCCTGGTTAATAATTCAAACACACCCTCTGGCTAACTCACACAGACATACAGCAGGAGGAGCCACAACAGTATGAAAAGCAAAACAGTCTGTCTGATACTGTAATACATGATTAACTATTAGGATTCTTTTTCTGGGTTTCTGGCAATATTTAGTTTCCAGGTTAAAATATTATTTTTTTCCTTCATTTTTGTTTTTAATGTGGCTATTTTATGTATTTGTGACAAATACATATACATTTTTGATATATTTATATCAGCCATCGTCAGTCTTTATGTCTCCTTAATGTGTTAAGTTTTTCAGGTTTGGTCTCATGTTCACGTTGTCTTGTCCTGTTTTATTTTGTAGTATACTTTCCCTCTTGTTTCAGGTCGCTTTACATCTTGCCTTTGTGTTTTCCCACCTTTGTGGTTTTCTGACCTCGCCCTGAATCACTTCCTCATGTATAAATAGTCTTGTCTTGTGCCAGTTCGTCTTGGCCCAGTGTTCATGTTCATGCCATACCATGGTTAAGTATTTTTTTGTCTTGTCTTTTGTCTCTTTTTTGTGTTTTGGTAGTATTGCTTTCGCCTGTGCCAGATTTCAGTTGTCCCTTTTACTTTTGCGTTTCCTTGGCTATTTGAGATTTTTAGTTTGTCTTCTTAGTTCAGTATTTCTTGCTAATAAAGTTATTTTTTGTTACATTTAGTTCAGTATGTTTCCTCACAAGAGTGATTTCTCCGTTGTTTACATTGTTAATGCCTTGATTTTTGAAGTATGTACACGTATCACCAACTTTCATTTTGTAATTTGTTTTGACGCTTTTAAGACAAAGCTCACCAAGTACGTGGTTAAAAACGAAAGAGTACTGTAACGATTCACCTCTGCTACTTCGGGGCTGATTTTATAATTTTTGATTTTTATTAGTCAGGGTTAGAGGTGGGTAGTAACTAACATCCACAGTGATGCTAGCAGCTTTCCTCCTCCTCCACCCTCAGTCATTATAAAGAAGTCAACACTTAAAAGTAACAGTCCTCAGATCTAACTTCCCCTTTACCAGCGGAGCAGTGTTCCAGTTTAAACAGCATTTCCAACGTGATGGTTTTCACCTGACAGTGATGAAACATGGTTGGCCCAGGTGTGTGAGCAGGTGCAACACTGGTGGATAAACTGTCCCAGTCGATGCATTCATTTTAAGGAGGGTAAGTCTGCATGGCTGTCTGCATTCACTGCACACCCCATGTGTGTGCGCACTTCTTACAACAGATCACATTCTTTGTGACGTCAAACCAGCCTACTGTTGCCGTGGCAATGCCATACCATAATGAGGCCCTTGATGACCACACACTGCTACTGCTGGAAGTCAGTTCAGTTCTGCTCTCAAATAAAACAGCACATGTGACAAGAAACACCTGGGGCCCATTTATAAAACTGACTTATGATCAGTTTTATATATTTATCTGTAGCAGGCACTGGATCAATATTCACTTTGATGTGGATCCTGAAACCCTGCATGAGTCCCAAACCACTGAAGACACAAATCATCCAGCAGCCTTGGACCTCCAGTCCAAAGTGACACCTCATCATGCTACTGGGTTGCTTTACCATATAAAGCCGCAACAATTAATCAATTAGTTGTCAACTATTTTGAGAATTGATAAACTGATTTTAGTATTTTTTTCAGATATCAAAATTCTAGCTGCTTAAATATTTCCCACTTTCTTTCCTCCTCTATGACAGTAAACTGAATGCAGACATTGTCTTGGGCTTTGGGAACTTTTATTTTATCAAAAAACTAATCATTAACTGCAACCCTATTGCCTCGATAAAGACATGTAGGTTTATACAACAGACCTTAAAATAACCCCAGAGGCAGCAGGTGGGCTAATAGAAATATTTCTGTCTGTTATAAGCAGTTATGATCTATGTATGTGAATGTTTGACTGTAGCAGAAACCTCTGAGAGGAGGATATATAACACTTAACAGGGAGATTTGAGTTGGAACACAGAAAGGAGAGAAATAGTTTTACCCTCCTAGTTATGTTACATAACTAGGAGGTGTGTGTTTTCTTTTTCTGCTTCAGGACTGGTGGTTTTACAAAGCAGCAGCGCTTTTTGTTAACACACATGCTCCACAACAAAAATCCTGGGAACCTTCCTGGAAAGAAATATGTAATTTGGAGACTATTTTAACTGGTATTAAATGTAATAAAAAAAAAATTCAATTTCTCAGCTAGTATAATCTTTTAGTCTGGTCAGCTGGGCATGCAGAATGTGTTTGTCTTCCAAGGAAATACCACAACAAATGTAGTTGTTATCACTCTTTTATCACTTGTCTAATTTATGCATTATTATGCAACCTTTGTTCCCAATCCCTGTTAACTGTTGATCCTATGCATTAAGCATGTTGATCTATGCTTCGGTTATAACAACCATACGTCATAATCTTTATTTCTTTTCTTTGTCTCTGATAAAACAAACAGAAATATCAGCCTCTGATCCCTGAGGAACCTCTGATAGTTAGAGAAGTGAGAGCTGAATGTGAAAACAAGCAAGTCATTTTAAACATAACCACTGCTTCTGATCAACCTGCATGTTTGGTAAAGAGCTCAGTGTGAAATGTGAGATGAAGCAACTGCCAGCAAAGCTCTGGTTTCCCTCTGGACCCTGAAGTATGGGAGCACACAGTGAAGTGTTTGTGGGCATGAACATTATTGACATGAGGTAGTAAAGCAAAAATATATTGAAAGTGAAAGACTTCATGTACTTTATGTCAGTGTATAATAAATAATGTCCTAATTAATCTTCCACACTGCAAACAGAGAAACACACTTCCTCCTCAGAAACCTCAGTTTAATTATCAGTCTGATAATGACCCAACATACATTTATCATTAAGTGATAGATAATCAACTAATTAGTTTTTGTTTTTGTTTTTTTAAGAAAAAGAAAAGTCTATATTCTTGATTCCAGCTACTTAAAAGTGACTATTTTCTGGTTTCTTTACTCCTCAATGACAGCAAACTAAACATCTTTGAGTTACAGTACTTCACCTACAAACAACAAGCTTAAAGCAAAAACAGTGTTGCAGCATTCAAGCACCATTTTGCAACAATTATTCAATTTGTTGTCAACCATTTTAACAATCGATTAACAGATTTAATTTTTTCAGAAAAAAAGTATGGATTCTCTGATTCCAGCTTCTTAAATGTAAATATTTTCAGTATAGCTCCCTCCTCTATGACAGCTGAATAGCTTTGAGTTGTGGACTAAACAAGACATCAGAGTAGATCATCTTGGGCTTTGGGAAACAGTAATCTACATTTTAAACAATTATTTTTTTTAATTTCTAGCCCAACAGCTAAGCGATTAATCAAGAAAATAATCAACAGATTAATCAGCAATGGTCGTCCACAATTGTCCCAAAACAACAGACGAACATCACAGTTTTAAGCGCATGGTTAGTGCAATCATTTGGAAAGGGTTTGAAAGGGTCATGGTTTAGGTTAAAATAAGTAAGTAAGTAAGTAAGTAAAATAAGTTTGTTGCATAACTTAGGCTACATATGTAGTTATGCATCTGAGTGAGTGTGCCGTCTGTACATATGGTGGTTCATCAGTTAGTGAGCAGTGTTTCCAGTATTTATATGTATGACAGGAATCCTCCTCTTCAGAAACAGCTGATTGGGCCCTTGTGTTTATTTTTGGAGTGTGGGCTGGTAAGTTTATGTGTCAACACTGAGCCTCTATGTGACCTTGCTGAAAGACCTGAGGAAGCCGCTGTGAGGCCACTGCAGATATGACATCACTCACCTGCGACTGAGATGATATCATTAAATGAGAAGCTGCTGCCAGAGGAGACCATCTGTGTATGTACACACACACACACACACACACACACACACACACTGAGTGCAGCATCATCCACAGGGACTCACATCTTTTTTTACGTTGCAATTCAACCTGGTGTTTGTTTATGCAGACAACATAAAGTTATGAAATTTTTACAAAATCATCACAACAAACAATGAATGACTGAAAAAAAAATTCTCATCCATTTATTTAAAGTCCAAGCTTCAAGACAACTCTCAGAAAAGACCCCAGACCACTGCAGTCAGAAACCTCCACTCACTGCTAATGAAGCAGCGCAATAAGAGGTTGAGCACAAAATTGAGGCAATTTATTAGGGTTTACAGCTTTTAGTCACTGCTGCTGAGGCTTGTGGGTACTGTAGTGCCATTCAACCAACCAAATTGATTGAAATGTGATATTTTAAGAAAACTATGAGCAGCTGAACATCTAGTTCAAAGGCTGAAACCAGAGAGGTGGTTAAGGCTCCACATGTTTTTGGACCAAGATGTTTGACATAACTGTTATGTCAAATATTGAAAGACATCATGGTTGATTAATGTTGGAGTATGCCGTCATAGCCTTAGATGATCGGAGGCTGGACGCCACTTCACGTGATGTGATTTGCCACTGAAGAGGACCTGTGGGAGTTTTTATCAGGTCCATAAGCTGCAGCTCTGCTCACACAGCTTCACCACAACATGGTGAGAATGGTTTAACCCCAAAACAGCATCTGGCCTTTACAGCCTTTTGTGGCTCATAAGCTGCTCTAGTTTTTAAGAGCTGTATTAGGACATGAGTAACCTGGGAATATATCAGTGAGGTGCATGCACTTTAGTTTACTGCAGTAAAATGAGCAAATGGATTTCCCCACTCTCACCTGGATGCCAGTTTCAAGAAATCTCCACAAGCTCTACAGATGTGTTCAAGGTGAGACGATAGGAAACATGGACATACAGCTGTCTGTAACTATCAATGGTTTACATTAAATAGTAAATGGTTTGCTACACAACGTGCTGGCTGGCCCATTGGGAGCAACTTGGGGTTCAGTGGCTCAAGGACAGAGGACACACTCATTTGAGAATCTGCAAACAGTGAATTTTGAGTCATTTCTTGTTTCAGTCGTACATACAACTGCCCCAAAACTTTGATAATTCAAATCATCAGGTGACCCAGGTGACAACCTCTGGATCTGAAAAGTGAAGCCAATGAAGTGCTTTACATTTCCAGGGAGCCAACAAGGCGGCGACTCCTCTGGTCGTAAAAGGACGTCTGATTGTACAGAAGTCAATGAGAAAATGAGCCTACATCTCCCTTGATTTATTAACTCAGTAAACATTGTAAACATGAGTTTATGATCTCAGTCTCCAGCTTTAAGTCTTCCTCAATAAAGCACAATGTTCATTTAGTAAATTATGGTCCCATTTAGAGTCAAATAGACGCAGGGTAGCCCCACCCCCACAAGTATCACCTGCTGTATGGTCTGACAGGTCATTACCACAGTCTGTCTGTGCTTTCCTCTTACAACTTTAATCCATTCAAAGTGTATTTTACAGCTCATGTCAAGTAAATTTTAACACTTTGTAGAACAAAAAATGTCATATTCAATGTTTGGTTGCTTCTGGTTTTGAAAAAAAAAAACCTTCCTTTCCTCCTCTCCCCCTCCAGTCTCTCCTCCTCTTTCTCCTGTCTCCTTTGCTCTTCTCTCTCACACCTTATCTCCCTGAACTTCCTGTCCTTCCTCTACTTTCACTTTCTTCTCACCCTCGCCTCCTCCTTCCTCCTCGTCCTGCCTTCCCTGTCCGACCCGGTTACCAGGTGTTGACATATTGATGCGGCCTCTGCCAAAGCGAAGGCTTTCTCCGGTCCTTTAAGGACGTAATCCTCCTCGGCAGCAGGTTACTATGGTAACCATGGACCAACACACACACACACGATAACAGGTAGCAAGAGGCGGATCCGCCACGTCTTATCTCTCTAGTGTTTGTGTTGCTTCTGTGTGTGTGTTGGAGATAAGATAGCGATCCTTAAGAAACATGTTTGAGTCCTTCCCAACTGTCAACGAGGGAAGTTCCTACAGTCACAAAAATCTATATTTATAGAAGACAAATAATCAAATTTCTATCAAGCTGATGGATCATTTAATCTGCAGAACGACAAAGACCCGGGTCACTGTTTAAGAATTTAGTAAAGATAAAACAAGATAAAACAAGATAAGAGATGAGATACGGGCTCTTCTGCTCAGATTGAATCCTGCAGTGATTTCCATCTTGTTGCCATGAGCACCAGCAGCAGCCGACTGGACATGACAGCCAACAACCCCTCTGCTCCACCCCCCTGCATCCTCTCCTCTTTCTCCATCATCTCTCCCCCCATCACCATCTGCCCTCTATCTTCTTCCTCTACCTGCTCTCCAGTTTGCCTCCATCCTTGCACTACACACCATCCTCTCTTTTTAACTCCTTCTAATCTGACATTTTATCCTCCTACCGTCTTTCCACCCCTCTAGAAATGTAATGTGTATGAGAAATTGAGCAGTTACACTGGTAGAAAAGACCTCTTACATTCAATAATTCAACACATCTGTCATGGTTGACTCTCTGCCTGCAGACTGAACAAGATTAAAGCTGAGGACAAACACTGTTCACAGGCAAAAACAACAATGCTATAGTCTGCATATGTGTGTATATATGTATATAATGTTCATAAACATCAATAAATTCTTGAACAAATTACCAAATATAAATAGAGATGCACATAAAATAAAAGTCATGTAATTATAGGTCATTAACTAAATATTATAATATAGTTCATTTTCTGAATATCTAATTGAGAAACTAGCAATTAATGGCTAAAAAAGAAACTGAGGTATTTAATGAAACTGCTGTAAACTCCTGTCAAAATGATTTTAAATGCAATAGTAACAAGACCTGTTTGTTTTGCTGAGTCAGAGGTGTGAAGCGTTAACACTGGCTCCTTTACATTTATTGTAACAGCAAATATGTTCTGAGGGAAACGTTTGTTTGCATCATATTTTCTATCAAAATCACGAGGAAATGATGGTAATCAATCATTTGGCAAAATGCAAGACGGCTAACACTGAACAAATAAGTAGGAAAACATATTATTTGTTTTCCAGCACAATAAGCTTTCTTGTATCTGGTTGATCTGGTTATCTGCTCATAATGACTACAGTACTATTTAACTTTTCCCACATACTTTCTCTAAACCAGCCCACAGTGACACAGGTATACGTACAACTGTGACACTGAGCGTTGTCTCTCACACACACACACACACACACACACACACACACACTGACATGTATGAAGTAGGCCATATTCTGAATGGAGCGTTTTCCCATTAACACAAGTGGGATACACCGCTGTTATTTAGGTCTTGTATACAGTGCATTCATACTGTAATATAGTATGTGTCTGGGGTGTTTGCAGCACATTTGGATGCATGGCCTCTTGCCTGCTGAGCTCTGTGTGACTGAAAGATACACGCCCCCCCCAAAAAAAAACAAAAAAACACACACTTACTTTTAAGTAAATAATATGGAAGATTTGTATAATATTTGGAGGATGCCCAGCTGCATGTATACAGGAATATTAATTTTCATCAGCCATGTAAACATCTAAGCAGGAATATTGTCTTTTTTGGAATAAGTATAACAAACTGAGTAGTTTTTGACCGTAGAATAAAAGCAAAGAAACTGCAGAGGCTCCACAAGCATGAGGCGATGACAACCAACACAAGTCCAACGACTTCCATCATTTAAACATTGATTCTAACTTCTGATCATAAAAAAGCAGAAAACAATTTGAGACACAACCCAAAAGAAAAATACTTCCAGTGTGGCACACTGTACAGAAGGAAACATCAACACACACTCCCACTCTACCTCGGCTGTTGGTTGCCAGGTCGGCCACCTTCTGAAAGGCATCCAGGAAGGCTGCTACCGCGACGACCGTTGTCCTGGAAGACACAACGCACAAATGTTTGGATAAGAAGATTTCCTCTAAAAAGTATTTTCACTTCCTGTGTTATATCTTTAGAATAGCTACATCCAAAATCGTACTTATTATGCTGCTAAGCCCTGTTTCGTATACATTGAGTCTCATCTTTATTTGCCAAATATTTTTTATTGTTGTATCTTATTTTGATATAACTTTTGAAGGATTTTCCACGTCATAGTGGGATCATCGACTGCCTGTAAGGCAGAAAATCACTCTAAAAATGTACCCTATATTACTGCAGATGATCGACTGTAGTCAACAGGATAAAACAAGCCCAAGCAATGGAAAGGATCTTTAATGTCATACATTGATAAGATGCTATTGTGTGTGTGTGTGAGGAGGAGGAAGAGTGTTAGTAATCAGCGGTGACCTCTGGTGACCTTTGGCCCAGTGCAGAATCTCTGGAGGCCGCTGCTGATCCATCTCACTGATAATGACTTTATGGTGGCATCATTAATCTCTGCCAGCCAGAGAAGGTTAATTGAGTTGTGTGTGTGTGTGTGTGTGTGTGTGTGTGTGTGTGTTTAATGCATGTGTGTGTGTGTGGGGGTGTGAGTGTGTGAGTTTGCAGGTAGATGTTGGTGGGTGGTTAATGGCTGGAAGGGGTGAGTACATGTGTGTGTTTATGTGGTATTGTTCATGATGAATTCATGCCTCAGTGTATGCAGTGTGTGTGTGTGTGTGTATGTGTGTGTGTGTGTGTGTGTGTGTGCGCGCGCAGACTGCAGGGCCAGTGGACCAGTGTGTCAGGGATGAGGCGACAGAACAGGAGAGGTGAGTCTGACATTTAAACACTTAATGAAGCTGAATGATTGGATTTTCATGAGCTCATGTTACACAGACTCTCAATGTGTATGTGTGTGTGTGTGTGTGTGTGTGTGTGTGATGGAAGTGTTTGTCTGTACTTCCTGTGTACACATTTCCCTTTCACTATTTTACCTTTTAGGAGTGGCCAATAAGTAATAGCATCAGTTGTGGAGTTCTGAAGCAACTGGAAATGCTTTGTGATGGTTGGACATGTGTCATGTTAATTTTCAGGTTAAACCTTTCTACCAGAACAATTAAAAAAAACAAAAACAAAACACACAATATTTTTCTCATACAGTCTGTCTGTTTTAGTGCCTGTCTCTTTAAGATCCCCCCTCCCACACACACAGCCAGTCTGCTCTGACTGGAGAGTAAAGATACGGCACACCTTTGCAAAGGTGGTTCTCAAGCTGGGATGTGATGCATCATTTTTTGTGTAGGTTGTGTTTTATGAATGTGACGTGTGCTTTGTGCTGGTGGTGAAGATGATTTTTCATTTGCTTGTGTTTCATCTACTACTTGCATTACCTGAGCTGTGACTGCAGCTTGCTGGCCTTGCTGATGAAGTCATCCCAGACTGGGTAACTGCCCTGAGGCGAAAAGAGAAGGAAAATATCAGAATGATGGAGCTGACATTAAGGCAGCCTTTTGAATCACACACACAGAGCTGTACAACAGTGAACATACACAATCACACAATCATTACTATGGAAGGTTTACAAAATAGTGTTGCTGTGGCCAAAGCACTGTATCCAGTGTGGATTGATCATGTCTGGCAAATGCCCTTTAATGAGGTCAGTATCTGTGCTGATGGAAATCTGTCAGGTCAGCGTGTCACTGGGACAGACTGTAATGTTGGAATTCAACAAGCACATAGTATAGAGACTGCATTTATTGTTTTATATTAATTTACTTTGAATATTCTCAACTAAAAAGCAAATTCCTCATCATAAGAATTGAACCCTCAGGCTCAATCAAAACACAAATCCTGAGCATCAGCTGCAGCAGACAGATCAATAAGCCGATCCTTATGCCCCACCCGCCCCAGCATTTCCAGAGGAAGCCAAACAAGCGCTCCCCCCCGGGCATGCAAAAAGAGTTTGGGTCCACTGACTGGTTTTAACATGAGGCAGATACAAAGAGTGAGCTGAACGCTGCAGTGCGGTACTGCTGGATGTGTGTTCACTAAGTGAGCAGCAGCCAGTCACACAAAGACACAGGAAAGTGGGGTAGACGCTTCTCATGTCAGCAGGAGTCCCCTGATGTTTTTGGGGCGGGTGGGGCTTTTTTTTTACTGCAGTGAGGACCCTCAGTGGATTCTGTAGCGTAGACTAGAGTAACCATTTTAACAATAATCCCACAATTAAAACACAATTTAAAAATCTACCTTTATGCCTTATGGTACATAAAGTATAATTTAATTTTTCACAATTTTGAGGGGAAGGATGGTGTAACTTCAAAATATATTAACAGAAAACTAAAGCAGGTGAGTCGACATGTCTCTGCCGCAGCTAAAAATGGGAATCAAACTTTTTTTTTTCATGTTTAATGACCCTAGTTTGCTCTCACTCGCCCCAGCTCCAATCGAGAAGAGTGGCGTAATATTCCCAGTGATATTCTGAGATTGTGATTTCATAAATTTGTAAAAAAAAAAATAAATAAATAAAAAAAATACGCAGATGTCATTAAATGTAACGTAAGCCAACGAGTGCAAAATATATTAATGATATTAGTTTATGTTAAAAAAAAAACAAAAAAAAATGTGTACCTCTCAGGGCCTTGGTCTCACTCAGAGGCCACACTCAAAATAAGAAACCTAAAAGGATGACCATTGACCATGCGTTATCATGGTTTTGCACAATGCCCCCCCAAAAGTCTGGCCAAGCTGCCATGTAAACCAGCTTCTCAGAGGGCGGGCTTAACCTGCGTGTATCAAATGCCTGATACTGCTTGATCCAAAGAACTAGTGCAACTAGTGGAAATGATATTTTCATTGGTCCCCATTCCTGGGGGAATCTGAAATCGAAGAGAACGGCAGCTTGGCCAGAATGACTTGGTCGCAAAATTCTGTGCAGCGTCACAGGAAGTATGGACGGGCCCAGGCTAGCATCGCCCAGTATTAAGCTCACCCTATGAGTGGATTTCTACACTTCCAGTATGGAAAGGAGGAACAAATGCAGCAACTAAAAACTTGCTCGTTATACACGAGCGTACAATCGTACAATATTGATATAAGTGTGTGTGTATATATAGGAATATTAAGACACACTTAAGCAGACTACTCTCCTGTAGAAAGCTGCACACAATCAGTGTTGATCATTCCTCCCTAAACGCAGCGCAAACCCAGCTGAGAGGAGCAGGGCGTGTTCAGCCTTGTTCTGTTTTGTGAGAGTGGTGCCCGGCGTCATAGCCTGGCTACCGTTGCTATGGTTACGCTGCTGCAGCTGCAGAGGGGCTTGAGACAGAGAAGGATATTGTGGGGAAAGGGAGGGTCACACGTGCATGCATCCTCACCCAAACACACACAACACAATTCATTTTTTGGTGACACACATTCTGCTTTCTTTGTTTCTCACATTCTCTTCCACATTCAACATGCATATTTGTGCATGTTGCATTGTTTCACACAAACTGTCCTTTCATCCTCTGCTCTTTATTACCCATGAATCATTTCCTCTCTACTACATTGTATATATACACTATATACCCACATCTCATTACACCCTTTCTCTCTTGAACACACACCGAGGCGAGGGCAGGGCCACTGCATCAATCAGTCACTGAGGACATAAATTGTCACCGTGGCAACAACCGGAGGCAGCAGCAGCCTGCCGGTCCTTCAGGAATCCTCTGCTCTGTTTGTTTGGCTCTGTGAGCGACTGTGCAGGCTTTAAAACAAGAAATCCCCGTTTGCTTCTTCTTTATCACTGATCCTGTAAGATACTAACACAAATCTGATTCATCAAACTTCAGTCAAGCATGGCTGCATGTTTCTGTGGAATTAAAGCCAAGAAGTAAAGCTTGAGGAATGACTGAATACCAGTCTAGAGAGACTGGCCGCTAAAAGGAGAACTAGAAATAATAAAAATATCATTTGGCACAGAGAAAGTGAAGCAGATGAATTAAAGTAATAGTTTAACATTTTGGGCAATGTGTTGTGTTTGTGTTGCTTTAACGTTCAGACTGAAAAGACTAACTAATTTATCAAATATCCTTTGTTTAATGCGTACACAAACTGCTATATGTGCTGTACTAGTGGCCAGAAGTAGTTGCTGGGTTACTGCTCACAACCAAGGAATAGTCCAGCACATACAACCCATAACATTTCAAATTCTTGTTTTTATATTTTAGTGTTTCGATACAGACATAACAAACAAGACAGGCCGTGATAATCGGTGAGCTTTCGAGCTGCTGGTAGATAGATTTTTTTTCTACCTTTGGGTAGAGCAAGGCTAACTAGGTTTCCCCTCGGTTTTCATTCTTCATGCTAAGTGAGACAGAGTGAGAACAGTTGCCACATGTCCCGTTTTTCAAAAAAAAAAATCTATTCTTTCAACAAAAACAAAAAAAGCACCAAGGCGTGGTATCAAACACAAACAAACAAAAACAGGCAGCCTTTGCACATTTTTATGACCAAAAATGTTGACAGTGGCAGAGCTTACCAGTGTTTACCATGGAGTGAAACATGGCCACAGCTACGCATCAACAGAATGCAGCAGTAAAGTAAGTGTCAAGATCCTTAATGATTTCACTATCGCCAAGTAGAGTTACCGTGTCAGAAGTTAATGTGTTACCTCTTATTAATTACGGTGAGGCGCCAATTTTGACAGCCCTAGAATAAATGTATTACTATTACTTTGTATATGTCTCTTATGCCCAGATTTCATGTTCATTGTTCAGTGTGAACTAGTAATAAGAGCCCGATCCAGCCCAGCACAACAATTCAGTCCATTTTTTTTTTTTTTTCACAAATCCAAGTTGGCAACCCTATGAGAATGAGGTAACAGAATGGAATTTTTAAGGACAAAACCTTAAAAAAGCAGAGTGAGCTAACCAATCCCTTCAAAACTTTACATAAACATTTAACCTAAATAAAGTCTGGATTATTTCACAAAATGATGATTGTGAGTGAATAATTGTTACGGCAGACAGTGCCTAAATGCATTTGCCCCAAATAAGTGGATTCTATCTCTTAAAATCAAACTTGACATCAGATCTAGTAAACGATTCAAAGCATTCAAAGCCAATAAACAAGCAAAAAAACCAAAGTGACCCATTTGGCCGACACAGCAGCTCTGTCCGTGATGTTTCCATGACGATCCCAATTCTGATTCTGACACAACAGCAGCCACCCACAATAAAAGAGACCAGGATTATTTTAGCTCAGGAGGTGATTAAGACGACGACTCAGCCCAAGATAAATGCCGATTAGCATTCAGCTAATACGCTTGGAGGCATTACTTTAAACCACACACACACACGCGGCAAAGCCTTGCTGCTGCTTGTTTTTGTATCAATAAGGAAGCTACAGCAGAGTTATCTTTAAGTTAATATCACAGATGCTGCACACAATAGTTAACAGCACAGTCTGCTTCCTGTCTATTGTCTGACTCACAGCAAGAAGAGGAAAGCTGTTCAGAGGAATCGTCCCATGCTGCCTCACATCAATGTACAAACTCACTGGGTTATGAAAGACTGGTATTTAGAAAATAAAACAACAAAATATGAGACTCAAATGATTGAGTGATTACATTTAATACACCGCAAACTGCTATGTCATCTAAAACGGCAGTGCTTTTCATTTGACAAAACTTGATTCATGGATTCGACTATTTTGATAATAATTTAATTGTTTTAGCTATTTATGAAGGAGCCGTTCTCTGGTGCCAGATCTTCACTTGGTCCAATGATAAACTACATTAATGGCACATTCCAAATCCACATCAGCAAGGTTGAACGTGTCTCTCCATCGAGGGGGAAACACTGAGAGAGATGGTTTTAAGGCCGATGAGAAGCAGCTCTCAATAGAAGAAGATGATTCTCCTCCAGGGAAAAACATGCAGATTGGTTCCACTTAAACGGATCAACAGTAATAACCAGCACAGAGATGAAGAGCCACACTCACATTTATACAGCACACGAACGATGTGCAACAAAGCAGAAGCAGACGACCGACCTAAAGACAGGATGAAGGGGAGACACGTATTAACTTCACATGAGTGCAGTTACATCAGGACTTTTTAATGAAGTTTTTTTTTAAAGTCTCTCTATACTCAGGGGCACTGCCGCTGGTCTGTCTGTCACTAATAATGAGAATGTTTTTTTATACTTCTCAAACATTTGGACATTTAGGGATGACACGTTTGGATGAATGAACACTTTTGCACTACAGGAACCTTCAACCCATAACATGTGGCTTCTAAAAACATTCTTTAGTGACGTTCTTCCTTGTTTCCACTTTATTTTACTAACAGGAACATTTAGGATAAGCATCAGATTGTCAACTCAATTAGTGTTGTCACATCACAACGAAAGAAAAGAAGCACAACCAAAACTTTAATAACAAATAGCTCAACAGTGCAAGGAAAAATGGGACAGATAAAACTTTATTATACCCACAGTGGAGTGAGAAACAACATGAAACAGCAGCTTGAAGCACTAGATGCTGTTTTGAGCCAAGCCCTGGATTCTCCATTAACACATAAACTGAGATTGTATGTTTGAATAAACATGAAAGAATATCAATACATATCACTAAATGTGGACCAATTATGAGTTGCTAATCTGATGCTTATCCTAAACTTTCCTGTTAGTAAAATAAAGTGGAAACAAGGAGGAACGTTACTAAAGGATGTTTTTAGAAGACGAGTTCCTGCAGGGGAGAAGTGCTCTTCATCCGCACACGTCATCCCAAAACGTCCAAATATTTGTATTAACTGCCTGATTATTAGTGACAGACAGGCAGGCTTTTTCACTTCATTAACTCAGCAGTTACGTTCTCATTTGTTTATCTAAAGTTAACCATAAGGATCAGTCACCTGACGCTGAAGTCTGAATATGCAAACACAGACAGAACCTGTTCATGTAGACAACAATTACAAGCAGCAGACTGGAGGCTCTGTCATCCACCCACACACGTTTACGCTAACGAGGCAGAACGTGCATCTGGCTGCCTGCGACTCACCTGTATGAAGAAAACATCAGGCCTTTTTTAAAGTGAGGCGCGTTTCATTTAATCTCATAAGAATTACATTTATTTTTGATCTTCAGAGGAAGTTTAACACAGGATACGTCAGAGCTCCATATTTTTCTTAAATAACATCCATAATTACCATGAACACACACACACACACACACACACTGTGGTTTATTTTGACTCACACACACACTCCATCCTGCTCACTAGATCACAAATGTGAATTAATCCTGAATTCTGAAAATAGTCCCAAATGCACTGTTTCCTCCCATTAATACATTTTCTTTTTCATTTCATTTATTATACATTAAACTACCCAACAAAAGTACATCAGAAGTTAAGATGAGTGTGTTATGAAGCAGACATAGCTCTTGAAAATAATAATAATTGAAATGCTCATTATTTTACTGTATGAAAAGAATTAAAGTCCACTCTGTTCACACTCATGATGCAGACTGAATCGCTGGCAGCTCAGCTCTGCAGCAGCCATGTTTGTGAAAGCAGGTGTGAATCCTGGTATTGATTTCTTAATATGTATGGAAAAAAAAGAAAAATGTGGCACCATTCAATTTAATTTGGTTTAAACATGCATCATTAAGAGCAATAGTGTGTTTTATTGCTTTCCAGATGACAAGAAGATGAAGAGATAAAAACAAAAAGACCAGTGAAAGAGAAGGATGAGAGATGAAGAGATGAGAGGAGGAGGGGTTGGAGGAGATGGAGGTAAAGGGAAGGGGGATGAAGGAGAGGAGGAGAAACCAAAAGAAAGAAGAAAACAAAAATGGTAACAAGGGAGGATGCTGAAAAAGCTGAAAAGAAGAAAGAAAATGAAGGAAAGGAAAGAGGAGGAAATAAGGAGAAGCTGGAGGACTGGAAGCATGAGGAAGAAGAGCAGGGCACAATTTAAGAGGCAGGAGAATTTCTTTTGTTTTTGTTTTTTTTTTTTCCAAAAAAAATACATCCCTCCCACCCGACGATTCCAGCAACACAAACAAATTCATATCATCACTATTATTATTGTTAGCTGACAAAGAAGAGATTCATATTTAAAGCTCTGAACTGCTCAGACATAAAACTGACCTTTCACCTGAACGCATCCTAGAGTTCAGTTCAACACACACACACACGCACACACACACATACGCACGCACTGTGTGTGTGTGTGTGTGTGTGTGCGTGTGTGTGTGTATGATTTAGAGACAAATACTAATAACAGTTACACACAGGACACACTGTGTCACCTCCATGTCATGTCAGCCTTCTCCTCATTAAAAAAAAAAAAAAAAAAAAAATATTCCTGGAGAGACTGTGTGAAGGACATGATGTCACTGCAACACTGTCCCTGTCACTCATCCCTTTAATGTTAAGTCACACAGTGTGTGGTCACCAGGATGAAGCTGGGCTTACATGCTGCTGTCAATCATCTGTTTGGGAGGAAATGAAGGCACCAGGGTCTGAACACACCCACTGCCCTCCTGGACAATTAGCAAATTAATGATGACGCCTAGAAAAATGTCCGCTTTCATGCAACATGATGTCCGCTTTGGATGTTGCATGTGTGCACCACTGGCTTTAATCGTAATAAAATAGTGATGTTACCTTCATGTCTGCTATGACAGTCTGGAAAAGCCCCCCCAGCGCGCTGCACTCTCTCTCCATCACCGTCTCCATCTTCGGCTGTGTCAACGGAAATTACAAACACTCTCACTCCTCCGAGCTTCCGTGGTCCATAAATGAAGCAACAATTCAATTACAGGAGGGAGGAAGGTGTGGATGAATCAAACGCTCAGAGTCACGCTGCAGGGTTTCCCCGGCTGAAGGAGACCAGGACGCGGACGCGAGCAGCGGTTAGTTTCCACTCAGAGCCGATAAATGCCATGATGTCTGCAGGAGGAGACGCATGTCAGAGCGGAGAGGAAACGGACAGCAGGAAAGAGCAAACACAACGCTGGAGAGGATCAACTTCACACAGAGAGCTGCTCCTCTGGCTGTGCTGAGGGAGACCAGGCACGAGAGCGCGCTACAAGGGGACGTGAACGCGCGTCCGCTTGGCCCCGCCTTCAGCTGAAGGTTTTTATTAATGGAAAAGAGAGGGTGGCTGAAAATAAAATGAAAAAAAAACATTAGTTAGGTATAGGAGGAAAATATATGGTATGTCTTGAAAATAAAATAAAAATAATTAGTTGGGTGTGAACTGAGAAATAACAGGAATCCTGAAAATGAAATGAAAATAGCTGGTTAGTTGGTTAGTCGGTCAGTCAGTTAGTTAGTCAGTTAATTATGGACTTAAATATACAACGAATCAATACGGCTTGAAAATGGAAAAAAAAAAATAAAAGTAAAATAATAAAAATAATTTATACATACTCATCAAAAAGATTATCCTAAATTCCAAATAAGAAATAGAAAAAGAAAATTTAAATGTATAATAATAAAATATAATTAGCACTGTTTGGTATTTGGTATCTATAAGACAAGTATGAACAATGAAATAAATTAAAGATATATGTTGATATTACAGTTATTCTCAGTCGCTTTGGTGCATTTCTCACATCACTATTTACGTTTAGTTAGTTCAACCTCCACAACATGTAGTCATATGTGCACATCATAGCAGCAGTTTCTCATTCCTTCCAACAAATTGCAAATATTATACATCTTTTTTTCCCTGAAAATGTCTCCTAAATTGAACAATTTCGATCAGATGAACCTCAGCTTTCACTGATGAGAAGGACTGTGTGAAGCATTAGTTGAACCAATGATAAGACACTTCTCCACAATCACTCAGAGCTTCATTTCTACAATACTGTGACACAGAAATGGAAGGTCAGCCTCGTGGAAGAGGGATGAGGATGTGGGGAGGAAGATGAGGAAGAGGGCAAGTACAGGAGGATTCCTGATGAAATCAGGGTGACAATTTGTGGATCATGTTGTCAATCACAGCCTCACAATGGCTGTAAATTCAATTATTCAAACATTTCATCAGGGGAACAGGACAGTAATTCAGCACTAAACATCTGCTCTGCTCTACCGTCATTGTGTCCTACATGAAGCCTGCAGTGGGACAAGAACCTGTCACTTTGTGCATTTTACATGTAGACTTACTGCTTTACTGCAGCACAGTTTTAGTGTATTGTAGTTTGCAGTAGTGTCACAGTAAAGATGTGGCATATTTACTGTAAGTTTACTCTGCACCACATAGGATGGCAAAGACACCTTACAGAGGTGGAAGAGGGCCTCAATTTACTCCACAACAAGAGGAAGACATTTGTGCAGTGGTCACTGCAAACAATAAGGTTGAGAGAGATACAAAGTGCTGTTATAGACAACATCTTTGGGAATATTGAATCTGTTTCAACCCAACCTAAAGGGAGTTTATGTTTGTTTATTGTTTTAAAATTTCAAAGAGCATATGCAGTAAAAATGTGAAACATAAAATAACATGAACATAAAATACAGTAATATGTAACTTCACTGTAGTTGTCAAATGGCTGTGTAAATAGTCTGTAGTGCTGTCCTGAGTATTTTCAGGTAGTGTCACCATGATCTGACTTTTTTTTTTGCAGTGGGAAACACTGACAGAGTAAACTGTCATAATGAAAACATGACAAAGCCATTTGACTGTCTAGTTCATAAACAATGGTGTCAGCACTTTTCCTCTTGATGACACTGACACTTTCATTGACATGAATATTTGCTTTTGAGGAATGAACTACTCATTTTGAGCAAGTGACACACTTTAGGTTATCAACTAGGTTTTGCATTTTGTACTAATTGTTTTGAGAAATGCATTACCTGTTGTGCAAATGTAATAGTGATGTGAGAAAAGCACCAAAGTGACTGAGACAACCTGCAATCAAAAAGATAATCCAAAATAAAAAAAAAAAAAAGAAAAATAAAATAGGATAATAAAATAATAAAAAGTATAATTAATATGATTTGGAATCCAAGACAAGTCTTAAAAATACAAAAATAAAAAAATAATTCATCCATACCAATCAAAAGCACCGCAAAGTCAGCAAATGTCTTAGAATAAATGAATGTCATTAATTAATAATGAAAAATGTGAAGTGAAAAATAAGAAAATAAAAGTTTGTCACAGAATGAAATGTTGTAAAATAAAAACAAATAAATAAATAATGATACAACATTAGATTAGACATTGATCTGTAAAATATTTTGGAATCACAAACTGTTTCATTTTGATTAAAAAATTAATGCTCAACCCATTAAACTGTTGATGGGATGTTGGAGCTGAAAGGATATCTGAAAGAAGTAAAGAAGTAGAGATTCCATCACAGCTTCACTTCACTCCTAAGAGCATGATGAAGGAAAATAAAATGTATTTTCACCTGATGGAAAAGAAGATGGTTCTTTTTTTTTTCCTGTTTGGCTGAAAGTCACTGTACCCCATTTTTGAAACCACTGCTGGAGTTTATTTCATCACTGAGATTTTTAAAACTGCATTGCCACCTAGTGAGTATTTACTGAACTGTTTGGTAAAGATCAATGTCAAGGTGAGGACTGGGTATGAGGAGGACAGGAAGAAGATGAATTAAAAAAATGCAAACCGGAAGATGTGATGCCCTTTCACCCTTTAGACTGGACAAACAGGCTACTGTTACTTTGTAAACCTGTGATCAGAAGACATTGCCTGACATCTCTGTGTAGATAGGGACCCACATTCAAGAACTAAAAATGTACAAAAGAGTTATTTTATTCTTTATTGTTCAAGAAATATAACTGTCAAACTGAAACATTAGTAGATAAAAGCAGTTTGAAGTTCTGTCAGATGAAACTGGATCTACTTGGATAGACTGAGAAAATCAGCTCATTCTCTATAATGGGATTATGGATTAGTCACTCAGATTTAACGGTGCAGTGATGTTGCAGTTTGCAACCAACTGAAACTTCTTCTGTGTGCCAAGAAGCATAAATATGAATGTCCCAGTAGAGCAAGTGTTTAATTAGTCCCCCTAAATGACACTCTGGTCCTTTATGACAAACTCAAATTAATTTGATTGAACTTTTCTGACTCTTTTTTATTCCAGGTATAGTGTTAGTTTTTATCTGCAACAGCCCTTTAAAGCTATAGTTGGTAATCCTGTTCAGAAACACTTTTTTGTTTTACTGGGTGAAATGTTCCTTCCATCCAACGAATCAATACTTCATATTTTCAGAAAAATAAAGAAAAAGAATCAGACCTCTGTGGCAGCTACATGACTGTAAAAACTCGGATCAATCCCTGCCTTTCAGTATGAATGGAAAGAACCAATAAGATGCCTTCATGTCTTGTCCTACCCACGGTCCCCTCTGTCTCACATCCAATTTCACTATAGCCTGAAATATTCAGCACACTGCATAGTACAGTGTAAGCAGGAGAGGGGGCGTGGCATTGGACGGAGCACTGATGGGAGGGGGCGGAGCTTAGAGGAGGCTTGAAGGAGGTGCCACTTTCAAATCTTGCTAGCTCTCTTGTTAGTTTATTCTTGATTGTCTCATTGTGATAATTCATCCATCCATTTCTGGATGAATTCTCATTGCTGACCTTGAGTCAGTGAAACTGAATGCCCCTTCATGTTCATTGTATTTTTTCACTTATCTATGTGTAAATAAGCAAAAAAGCAAGGAGCACATAACTCTTTCTGTTTAAAGCTGCAGTTGGCAACATTATTTTATTCATATTTGCTTGAACTGTCATGGGATTCTGGAAGTAGTATATAAAATAGGCTGTTAAGGAAAAATCCCTAATTCTCTAGCTCCCTCTACTATGGGACTTGAAAAGCTTCAAGTTAGACGCTGATTTGGCCATGTTTCTTGTTGACAGGTGTCACTGTGTCTTCCATGATGAGTGTGAGTTGCTGTAGACATGGTATGCCTGCTCACAGCTCGTGCGTCCGTACACTGGCGTGGACTCTCGTGCACAACCTCGTCTCCAGAAGGGAGGGCTTTGGTGGACGGTGTTGGGCTTAGTAGAGGTTGGGGGACGGACGTGACATTTATATCAGTTTGAATTTTCCGACTTAGACTTGGAATTTCAAAATGCTGCAGACTATAGCTTTAAGAGGCTTGTGATAGCCCCCAACCCAAAGTGTCCCCTCAGCTTTCTGTTTGTGTGTTAGCTGAGTTTGAACAGTATGTCCTGAACATTTACGTCACAACTTGAAATCCATAAGAGGATTATATGTTCGTTGTTTTTCTTAGTTAGTACAATTAATCAAATATTTATGAAGAGTTTTGTTTATTTCAAACATAAAATCAATATCAAACAATATGGTCTTGAGGTAAAACCCTGGTGACCCTCTGAGCAACGATGGACAACCATGTGCAAAAGAGTTCCCACTACAGCTGAGAGGGAAAACCTGCAGACCACTTCTATGACTGGGCCAGGACTGAGGCCAGCAGGACTGACCGGTTTGCTAGAGGAAAATCTAGGATCAGATGGTGAAGCTGGCAGAGATTCAGTCAAGTCTGTGTCATTTAAACCACATAGATTTGCTGCTTAATGACAGGGAGCAACAACACAAAGCGAACAGAAAAGCGAAGCTCTGTGTCATTATCTGCCCTAAACAGGAGAAGACTAAACTAATAACAGCTATCAGGGACAAGGGAGCAAGAGGAGAGAGAGACCAATGAGAAGAAGGGGGAGGGAAATGAAAAAAACAAAGAGATGGAGACTCGTGATTCACAGCATGTTAAATTGAGTTCACAAGGTATTTTGACACAAACACCCAGACAAAGAAACCCACTTCTCGTATAGGAAGATGAAAAGTCAAAGTCACAGAGAGACGTCAGTACCTGCTGCAGTAGTTTGACAGAAAATCTTCAGAGCTGACATCACAGGTGGAGGTGTGGCTTGAAGTCCATCCATCCATCCATTATCTACAGCTTATCCTCATAGGGTCGTGGGGGGGCTGGAGCCTATCCCAGCTGTCTTAGGGCGGAAGACAGGATACACCCTGGACAAGTCTCCACCTCATCGCAGGGCACATAGAGACAGACAACCATTCACACTCACATTCACACCTACGGTCAGTTTAAACTAGCCAATTACCCTAATCCCCATGCATGTTTTTGGATGGTGGGAGGAAGCTGGAGTACTCGCTTAAAGTCATGTGCTTAAAGTTTTAATTTAAGTCAAGAGAAAGGACATAAAAACAAAGTGACATAATGTCATACAGCAACATGTTAAAACACATTGTAATAAAAATACATTTTATCAGATGGGTTTAAAGCTACATTACACAATATCCCTGCTCTTCAAATTATTTCCAATATGCTTGGATTCAAAATCAGTTGTCAGACAGATGGTGTGGAGCTGTTCCAGAAGTAAGAGCCCACTGCATGCTTTTTTTCCCAGTCACCAGTTTGTGTGAGATGAAGGACCTTATTAGAAATTGAGTATTATTTTAGGATTCAAACACCATTCAGGATTTACAATACACCACAGGTAGGAATGAAAACTTGCCCCAGCAAGCTGTTAAACAGACTAATTATTTCTCCCATCTAGTGGTTAAATTTCATTTCACATGCTTTGAAACATGGTTGTAACTATGGTAAGCGGAATGGGTCAACTCCCAGGCAGCCACTATCACCGCAGATCCCTGGTCATTTTTCCCCCATACCTCCACAGCACAGGCTGTGTGTCTCCCCAGCGGGCCCCGGGCTGGCAGACACTCATCATGGACGCCTGGCCCAGAGCTCTGGTCATTTTATAGCCCTTTCACGGCAATGTGGATTCAGCTCAGCATAAGTATGGTCTTGTATTAAAACCAAAATTGCAGAGTAGGTTTTTGTTTAGTGGTGGGTAAGTAAAACCAGTGTCCTCACCTTGCCTCTGTGAATCACAATACATTTTGTCCCATAAGTACTAGCAGGTAGTGCTTTATGTCCCTCTCGGCAGTTCGTAGTTTTTTGTTGACCAGAAAGGCATGGAAGCCTGTGTCTCATGCTACATAAATGACACATAACCCATTCTTTGCCCAGAAAGATAAGTTAGTGTCAAGTTATTTTTACACCAAGGAGGATCTGTTTATGGAGACACTCATTTGAGGTAATGAAATACTTAAGTTTCAAGGGTCCCTTTAACGCCCAAACCTTACTAAGGTTTTTCCTTGTTCTTCAAGGTCATTTGAGTGACAGTTAAATTCACACTTAAAGATTTCAGGGACACTGAAAGCAAAAGTCTGAAGCCATAAATAGCTTGAATTTATCAGTTATTGAAGAGTTAAACACCATATCTGATTTGGTAGAGGCAATGTCTGCAAAACAAATTCTGTTTGTGGGGTACAGTCATTGAGTAAACTTTTCCAAATAACATCCATGGCAGGAGAGTTAAGTTCTAAGTACTTTATTCAATTTCGAAAGTTGACGACAGGAAGACTTCTGCCACAAATGAGGCCAGCAACCTAAGAACATAAAACACTTAATTTACATTGCTTCACAAGTTGGAACAACTCCACAGTATATCACACTCTTTTCTTGTCAATTCAGCATAACATTGTTTACAATAAACGATGAAAAATCTATTGGAAAGCATTAAGAAAACGTGAGCCAACTTACAGAAAAGATACCCGAGATCAGTGATGTCTATTGTACACAGGCACCAGTTGCTGCCATCTTGGATGGGATGGAGATACCATTGAAATTGGTCTTGAAATCCGGGGCTGGGGCTTGGACGCGTAGGCGGGCTGCTGGGGCTTCGACGCGTAGGCGGGCTGCTGGGGCTTCGACGCGTAGGCGGGCTGCTGGGGCTTCGACGCGTAGGCGGGCTGCTGGGGCTTCGACGCGTAGGCGGGCTGCGACGGGAAGCCGGGCTGCGACGGGAAGCCGGGCTGCTGGGGCTTCGACGGGAAGCCGGGCTGCTGGGGCTTCGACGGGAAGCCGGGCTGCGACGGGAAGCCGGGCTGCTGGGGCTTCGACGGGAAGCCGGGCTGCTGGGGCTTCGACGGGAAGGCATCTGAATAAATGTCGATTCCATGGCTTGACGTGATACCAGACTCAGATTTTTTTCCATTCTGGGCTAAAACAAGATCCCACATACCAGCTTTGGTTTGGAGGACATCTCTGGGATTAGTTTGAGTTGGCTGCGGGTAGGCGGGCTGCTGGGGCTTCGACGGGTAGGCGGGCTGCTGGGGCTTCGACGGGAAGGCGGGCTGCTGGGGCTTCGACGGGAAGGCGGGCTGCTGGGGCTTCGACGGGAAGGCGGGCTGCTGGGGCTTCGACGGGAAGGCGGGCTGCTGGGGCTTCGACGGGAAGGCGGGCTGCTGGGGCGTCGCCGGGAAGGCGGGCTGCTGGGGCTTCGACGGGAAGGCGGGCTGCTGGGGCTTCGACGGGAAGGCGGGCTGCTGGGGCTTCGACGGGAAGGCGGGCTGCTGGGGCTTCGACGGGAAGGCGGGCTGCTGGGGCTTCGACGGGAAGGCGGGCTGCTGGGGCTTCGACGGGTAGCCGGGCTGCTGGGGCTTCGACGGGTAGCCGGGCTGCTGGGGCTTCGACGGGTAGCCGGGCTGCTGGGGCTTCGACGGGTAGCCGGGCTGCTGGGGCTTCGACGGGTAGCCGGGCTGCTGGGGCTTCGACGGGTAGCCGGGCTGCTGGGGCTTCGACGGGTAGGCATCTGAATAAATGTCGATTCCATGGCTTGACGTGATACCAGACTCAGATTTTTTTCCATTCTGGGCTAAAACAAGATCCCACATACCAGCTTTGGTTTGGAGGACATCTCTGGGATTAGTTTGAGTTGGCTGCTGCAAATTTTGTCTGGGTTTCTGAATGATCGACGGGCCAGGCTTGTAACTAGAAACACTTCCCTCTAGACTGTAACCATCTACTTGCCTCCCATAAGTGCCACTATAGCTACCAAAAGACTCTCCAGGTTGTGTGTTCCCATAATTGAAAGGAGGGAAAGCAGGTTTGAGGCTTCTTGGATAACTAAACAGAGGTCTAATGTTAGTGGAGCCTCCACTTCTGTAGCTCAGCCCTGGAAGAAAAACAAATATAGATGACAGTCTCGTAAGAAGTTAAATCAATGAAATGCAGTTTGTGGAGCATGAATCCTTACCCTTAGTATGCTGTCCAAAAATCAACACTGAGAGCACAAGCACTCTGAAAATAAAGACAATATGAATAAAACAGGAATTTAGCACAATGTTAGTGGCAATAAAAAAAAAACAAAACATAATCTCACCTCACACAGAATCCAAAGAACATGTTTGCTTTTGGCGCAGAAACCCAGCAAGCATGTGGTCCTGTCTGCTCAATGACCACCCCACAGACTGAGGCCCTTTTCAACTGCTTGTGCTTGAGGCAACCAATCATGTCTCACGTCAATTAAATAATTGGAAACAGGTTTGGTTGTCAGTTGAGTCCACACTGACAATCAAGGCAGGTTTTTCCACTTTAGCTAATGCCACACAATTGTTCACTTCTATTGGCAAAGAGCCAAAAAACAATTCAGCTTGTGAATCTGCTTCAAAGGTCAATAAACCAACATTAAAATCCTTACCAGGTGGAGATTACAACAGAACTAGAAACTAGAAAGTTTTATCTACAAACAACACCATATTCATGGATATTGCTGTATCAGAATATAATTTAGACATGACTCCAGTGAGTAGTTCATAGCATATTATGCTTAGGTGTTTGTGAGACTGTACAAAAAAATAAAATATACTAGTAATTGTTAACATGGTTCTGTATGTTTAAGCCAATTGAAAACTACATATTTTACATAACTGTTGATGATTTTTCAACCCATCTAATCAGACTGTTGATAGATTTCAATCACCTGTGTATTTTTGTGTGGCTTAAACCATTAAAAGACACGTGCCATGCTGTTTTTGTTGCAGAATTATTGTGCCAAAGAAGAAAAACACAGTGAACAGAGATGTAATACGTTTTATTAAGCATCACTGATGTTACTAGTTTCACAATAATATCATGCAAACACTGTTTCATATATGATCAGACTACAAAGAACCAGCATGCCAGAAATCATGAAAACAGCAACTAATTTTTAATTTATATTCAATTTATGGTGACATAAATCCCAATTAAATACACATTATTTTGACAGATTTTAATACAGAAAAATATAGAAATTATGGAAATGTATTGCTCTTCTATTAACAAGCATAAAATATGGAGATATATTGTTTTTAAAACACCAAATTGAGAGCTAGTAAGGGAGGAGATACACTTCCAGAAAATAGGATGAGAGCAAAGAGATGCACATTATAATTGAAAAACAAAAGAGATGTTTAAATAAGGAGAAGGAGACGAAAATAAACGATTGTTTGAAGAAATAAAGTGTGAATGTTGTGAGGGTCGGTTAGCTGAGTTTGAGGCCGAGGCAGAGAGCCAGCTCGTTCTTCTGGATCTTTCCGTCTCCGTTGATGTCACAGTGACCCATCAGGGCTTTCCTGAACTTGTCCAGGTCTGTGCCACTGATGCTGGGCTGGAGGAGAGGGTTTAACACAGAGGTCAGAGGATGGGTAAAAATATCAAACAAATGACACCGACTGAAAAATGTACTTGAGATTAAAATCTCTTTTTCAAGTGTGAACTAGCCAAGAAGGCAACGAAGACATTGATTTGACTGTTATCAGGTCATTAAATGGGGCATTATCAGTGGGTAAATCCTCACAGATGTGAGTCAAATAGGTAACTGCTGCACCTACTAGTGGGTTTATCATCAATTCAATGTTCGATCACAGAAAGAAGGAATAAAGAAAATGACAAGAGTAAAAGTCGTAGTCAGGTGCTGAAGTGTAAACCACAGACAATGTGTGGCTGTCTCTGTGGTCACAAGCATTAAGGGTCACTTTTAAAATGTAGTGATTTTTCCAAACAAGCAGTTTAGAAGCGTTAGTTAATGTAGCATGACCCTAAATATCTACACTCATATCTATATAAGAAGGAACCAGCTCAATGATAGATTCATATATAAGATCCAACCAATTCCAAAGTCTGTGTACACACAGAGACGACAGTGTAGTGCTGTTTGAGTTTTACCATTATTAAAATGCACCGAACAAGAGTAATTATGTAATGGCAGTGATGGCTAAAAGAATTGCACGATCTGATATCACCAAGTAATTAACAGTTCTGGACAGCTACCACATTAGGCCTGGACCACTAACCCTAATCCTTGCCCTAAGTCTAAAAACTATGACAGTTGTCCAGGACTGTTTAGTTTTTGGTGATATCAGATCATCCAAAATGATTTTACCTTCACTAGTTCCATCATGTCCTTGACAAATCCATCCACTTCAGGGCCCTCCAATGCACCTGTCTTACTCTACACACACACACACAAAGTGAAAAACCTTTTATAACAAGGGAGGGAGGGATGCACAACACTGAATCCGTACTGTATGTATACTGCATTCCTGCTCCTTCTGGCCAGACAATAAATAACAAATATAAATTCAAACCTACAACATCATAGTGGGCAAATATCTTCTCAAAATCTCTCTTCCTATCCTCCAGACTGCAATCCTGAAACCAAATACAGAACCTAGAATGATGAAACAGTCAAAATTTGGATAATTTGCTTGTAACATACAACAAGTGAAGACTGGGGTGAAAGGAACTACAAGCTAAAATAAAAAGTAAAAAATAACTTACATCCATCTTAAACTTCAGTAGGAAGTTCTCTTTCAGGGCCAAGATTCTTCATACAACAAGAAACATTTATTTATTTTTATTTCGAGAGAGAATTGTCCTTATTTTAAGAGTCAATTTCCAGATTGTTGACTGTATGATTTAATAATATAATTTAATCATATCTGAAGATGTAATGAATCTCCTCCTGGTCATGTGACACAGACCAACAGTACCTGGCCAGGTCATTTAAGTCCAGTCTGCCATCCCTGTTTTTGTCAAACATCTTCATCTGCGGGAAGAAAAAAAATCGTAAAGGAATTATTGTGTCAAAGAAAAGATGTGAACAGTATAACTGTTACCATTGTGTCAGTGTACTGGTCCAGTTTTTCAGGGGTGATGGACTTCCTGTGTTGGAGAAAGAGGTCCTGGAGGAAGCTCTGAAGGGACCGAGAAGACAACTAAAGAAATTTCCTCCAACATTTCTGTCTTAAAGTTCTGTCTATAACTCAGCAGTCACAACTCCAAAGCCCATCACCACAGTGACGACCACAGAGGATTGAAGTAGCGCCTGCTAATGTGCATATATAAACTCAGCAGTTACCTTTAGCTCATTTGCTGAGATGTAGCCACTGCTGTCTGTGTCGTAGCTTCTCCAGATCTGCACAAACAAGACAGAAAGCATTAAAAATGCAATAAATATTACATTAAGAGGTACAGTCACCACAGACATTTAGAATATGCCTCTGGAGATGAATAGTTACATCATTTTTTGTGTTTTATTTTTAAGTTTTCAAAGGTTGACTGACCCAGTTTATCATCCATTTGGCATAACAATTAAATTATGACTTTTGAATATTTTTTTTTTTAAATTTTATTCATCCCCCATTGGGGGGGCAGCATAAAACAAGTTACAGTGAGAAGAAACAACAAACAACAGCATAAAAATAATAGAATAAGTAAAAATAATAATAGTAATGAATATTTACAATACGTACTAAATTATAAGGAAGAAATATGCTTTAATGGTAAATGAAAAGTGAATTAAACAATAATTAGATAAATAAAATATATTCTTACTGTTTGGACTATGGATATCACTTTTAAGTTATGTATAAAAAATGTACATAAAATAAACAGTGCAAATTTGTTGTGAAAATTAGTTCTAATAGTCAAGCAGACAAACAAACTGCCCTCCTTCATTCAGCTCTGTATTACATGTTGACCTTTGACCCTCACCCTCATGAACTCCACACTGTTGTCCAGTGGCGTCTCTCTGCGAAACAGAAGCAGGAAGTTCTCCTCCTCCGGCAGCATAATGGTGGCCAGCTGGACAAAAACATGATTACATCCATTGTAACTGTAGACATCTTTTGCATGATCGATTTTAGTTCCATTCATCCTAAGTAAAACACCTAAACCTGAAAATATAAGCAGACTATTCCAAAACCCAAAATCAGCCAGGGGGAAAGGAGGTTGTACCTCTTGTATCTGCAGACCTCTGTCAGCTGCCGTGTCACAAGCAGACATGAATCTTTCTTTCAGTCTTCTGACTTTGTCTTCGGTTATCTCGTCCCTCTGGAAACAACATTGGCTTCATGGTGATTCCCTTTGTACTCAGTCCTCTGTTACCATTTTAAAAACTGAACGATGAACGGATTATTTTATACTTGTATGCTTCTTAAAGCTATCACGTTTACATATTTTGTGACTTTGGTGCAGAATAAAACTGATATTCAGTACATCTGCCAATTCGACACATTTTTTTCAAGTTCAATAAGAATAAAGTGAAAAGTTCAGTGATAATGAGGCTACAAACGTGACTAAGAGGTCTCATAACTTATCGCTTTACCTTCATCCCAATTTTTTCCAGCATGTGTTGACAGAAAGCGTCCAGCTCCTTTCCCTCGATGTGGCCATCATCTAAAAGCACAACCGGCATCTTGTCAAAAGTTCCCTTCACTTCTTTACATTTTAAAGTCTCATAAATCAATGATCTGATGGACATCATGGGATGTAACCAGACTTTGCAGTGGGATTGTTCTGCCAACCAATTAAGTTAGTCACATATTGTGATGTCACGAGGTACAAAGCCTCGGGCTTCTCCATTGACACTGGATGGATGATGTTGTGAACCCACAGAATGTTTTCTGTTTTTTTTCTACTAAAAAATGAGCTTTACTCTATTCTAGCGTTCTCACTTGTTGTACAGAAATTATCCCCATATACATTGAACCTAGAACATCTTTCAGTCCATACCCTATGACATCACACATTTGAGTCAGGCAGTCCCTTTGAAATATATGATAAAAAAAACACAAGAGCAAAACACTCAACTGGTCTTTTTTTTACCTTGACCTGGTTGAGTGAGAACCTACAGACACTGTAAGGGTATACACACCGTTTAATACATTATAGCACATTATTTACTGAGTTTGAGTACTGAACGAGGTACTGAATAAAGTGACCACCAGTCAGGAAAACTCTTCCTACCATCTAGGTCGAAATGTTGCCAAATCTGTAAGAAACCTGCAGCGTCCAGGCTGTCCAGGGCTCTGTCCATGGTGCTGAAGACCAGTCCAGAGGTCGAGCTGGTGACCAAACAAAGAAGGCTAGCTCTCTGAGGTTCCACTGAAATAAAATGGATTCTGATTTCACCTTTGGGTGTCCTCTGAATTCAGGAAAATGAGACTAAAGAGGATTCAGCAGCTTGTATAAGAAGGGCAGGGAGGGAGAGAGAGAGAGGGAGAGGGAGAGAAAGAGAGAGAGAGAGGGAGTGAGAGGGAGAGGAGAGAGAGGGGAGGAGGAGAGAGAGAAGGGGGAGAGACAGAGTGAGAGGTAGGGGGAGAGAGAGGGAGAGAGCGCAAGTCTGAGCAGTAAAATAGCATTTATTGGTAAAAACTTACAAATACAGAAAAATATCTGACAGCCTGACATCACACCTGCAGGCTTGTAGCTCTGCTGGCATAGAAACAATAAAACACATTATCTCTTTTAACAAGCTGGTATTTAAAAAATAATGACAAAAATATTTTCCAATAAAATACAAACCATCACCATCATCTTAAGTGGACATCCATGCATATTCAACAGCACGCTTTCTCTGATAAGAAATCAGATTTGCTTCATATAAAATAATATAAACCCCAGAGTTTGTGCATTTAACTCTGATATAAACCCCATTTGTTTCGTTAACAGACCCATGAACACACAGGAATGTCAGTATATATATATTTACAAAGATACATAATACATCAGTAAGTGCAGCAGAACATAATTAACAGAAGTCAGTATATAATAAGCTGTGTGTTATGGGGGGATACAGTAGCAGTGTTAATAGCATTTAGGCTTTTATGCTGATGGGAGCCGTCTCCAGTATTTGAGGCACTATTTGGATATTTTAGACACTTCAGAAAATTCTCTGTTGTTATGTAGATTTCAATGTTGAGTGTTCAGAAAGTTAGAAACTGTTAATTATGGTAACTTTTATAAAAAAGCAGTTTTGGTTGGAAACTCCCACCCATTTGTTTCAGTTTTTTTTTTTTTTTAAGTGTTCTCGATGATAATTTCAGCTTTTGAGCTTTATGATGACTTTGGCTCTAACAACAGAATTATCTTTTTTTTTGACACTTTCTTGTTGTTCCTGTTCCAGCTGCTCATTATTTTGGCATTTTGAATGTGTGGCCCATTTTTTTTCCATGAAAACAAGGAGTGAAAGTGAAAAAAAGTTGTGTCTCCTGAAGACCTTCTGGTAAGAGTCCCTGATTAACAGAAATACAGTAAAATCAAACTGCTTAGACAGTCAGGCTCATTCCCATCAGTGCTGTGGACTAACTGACCATTTTATAGCTGGACCCAGTTCATCTTAGCAACTATGGATTGTCTCTGCACCAGATAAAACCCATCTGGTCTACTCTTTATGGTCCAATAAGAGCTGTTGACAGAGATGTTAATGGAGCTGTTTTGGTGTCCATTTGGTTGGACAGCTGGGACTGACCCTGGGTCAGGACACTCTTCAATGATAACAGCAACACTCATGCTACATACTTTACAGTGCCCCCTCTGCTTACATGTGCCTCACCAATATTGCTCAAAATAAAATTGAATCATTGTCCGCTGTCTCTGCTTGAGACTGACTGGCCTCCTTAAAGTTTCTCTGCTGCAGACAGGACAGCCCAGCAGGGTTTAGAGACATCTCGTTGATATCAGGCTGGAGGGGTGTCGTCAGATTCATCCTCTGATATGTTGTCAGACTTGAGATCAGCGGCTGGAGATGAAATCTCCTCCTCAGCAGGACTGAGATCAGAGAGAGACGGAGGCCTCACTGAAGAGAGAAAATACAAATGAAGATAGAGAATAAGGTGAAACAGGACTGGTGTAAAACAATGAAAGATGTTTTGTTTACATGTCTGATGTAGGTACCAGACTAATTCAACCAAAAACAGTGAAGCGGGACCCAAAAAACTTCAGTATTAGAAAATATTCTATTTAAATGTGTAAGTGCGGTGAAGTAAACAGAACAGATAGCCTGAGATGTGGGTCTTGCTGCGTTTAATAAGCATGCAGACACTGAAACAGGATTTATCAGATGGACAGGACTGTGATTAGTCAAACCGTAGGTGGGGAGGGATTTGGCTCGCTTTCGGTTGTCCTCGCTCGCAGAAGGCGGACTGGCCGAACTCTTCAGAGACGACCATTGTCTGCCACCAATGTTGGGTTCATCTGCTGGACTGGGCGGCTCAAACGCATCACCATCCACAGGAAACTCAACTGCAGGAAAAGAAGAAACAGATGATCTACATCCTTACATGGTAATTGAACCAAGTTTTCCCATGTTTTATGGTTAACGACAATTTAAGGGGGAGTGGCTGCTGTGTCAAGGCTGCAATATGGTGCTACTGGGGCAAGCCGGTGTGGCCATTTATGTCTACTAAAAGTGCTTGTTTTTGTCATGACATGCTTTGATTGTTATTCTAAGTCATTATATTATTTACTTGTCTTGTTCTGAAGTCTGGTGAGGTGAAGGGTTACTGGAAGACAACAGCAGAATAGTAGAATACATCTTAGAATTATCTAAAAGATAAGTGCAGTGTCAAGCCTGGATATTTGGACCATGTTGTCTTTGAATTAAATGGCTGTCTGCATTTATTAATTAATTGTTAAAAAAAATTAACAAGAGTGGACCGATACTCAGATTTCAGATGTTTCACCTTTTGCCTGTTCGACTCAGCCGTCTGATGCCTAACATGGAACTGGGAGTAAGTTAAGACTGAAGTTAAAAAAAACCTAACACAAAACAATTATTACGATAGGTGAAGGTTTTAAAATAAATTCCATTTCTCATTAATAAAAAAAAGTCCCCAGGTTTTAAGTTTGGATTTGGACTGAATCTTCTGTCTTTTACAATCTTGTATATAATAGAAATACAATAATGACGCAGATTTAAGCTTGAACTCACTCATTAATTACTGAAAAAGATTCTGTTATTTTTTTTCCCAATAAAACTTTATTCTTCTATAGAAGATGTATGTAACTGCAATGCCTCAATGAAGGTCACTCTTAACTTGACAACTCAACTTAACAATCCGTACACTAAAAACAACTTCCTCATGGTTAGTCAGCTGGGCAATAAGCAGTCTTACTGTACAACATGTAAATTACCTTTTCTTCTTGTCTCTTTGATTTTAAAAACACCTCTTTTAGCACGACAATTACAAAAGACAACTTGCCTTTTTGATTACATGGAAGAAATGCTGCTTTAAGGAGAAATACTTCCTCTAAGTGTTCATTAAATCACACACACATCTCTTCAACATGTCAAGTACAGACTAGGACCTTTGCTCCGGATGTGTGGAGGCGTCAAATATGTCCTTGAAAGCGTTCATTAAACAAGTCACCTGTTAAATTGAGTGTTATATTTTCAGCTATGCTCCAGCTCACACGGAGTGCTGAGTCACACAACCATCATTGTTAAGAAAGAACAAAAAAGAGGGAATTATCCCAGCTACCAGGTCTGTCTGTAGTCTATCTAATCAACAGTTTTCACCCTTCTGGTGCTTGTAGATTCTACACAGATGAATTTTTCCTTTTTTCTCCATTTGATTTAGGGTACTTAAATTAGTGAAACAATTCTAACATAAACAGCTCTGGCATATCAAATCTATCAGTCAACATCGATGTCAGCTTTATTTATATAGCTCATTTAAAAAGACTGTGGGCAACCAAAGTGCTTTACAGTATAACATAATCAACAACAATAAGAAACAATAAAAGAAAAACAGTAAAACAGTGAGATAAAACAGATAAAAGATCCAAACAGGTGACTCTGCTCAGCCAAAGGCCAGGGTAAACAGGTGGGTCTTAAGACGACTTTTAAAAAATGGAGAGGCTATTTGCGAGCGCACAAAAAGAGTAAAAGCTTTCCACAGAGAGGGAGCCGCCACTGCAAAGGCTCCATCTCCTCTTGTTTTTAAGAGGGATCGAGGAAAGTCCAGGACCATCTGGTCAGCTGACCTAAGGCCTGGACTTTGGCTAGAAGCTGAAGCTGAAAAAAAGCTAGCCTTGATGACTGAGCTGACCTGCTTGTCCAATTTAAACGCCTCATCAGCAATGACACCAAGACTTGAGCATTTCTGTTGTTGTGAGCGCCAAAAGCTCCCTATCCTGTATTTAGCGCCTTTAATCACTGCAACCAAAATAAACAGGATCATTTCTATTTGAGTAATGATGTTTTTGTGCCCCCACTTCCACTATGCCCTGCAAAATTTAATAAACTTAAGACAGTACCACTGCTACTACACTACTAATGCTCCTAGTGATGCTTTATTAATACGTAGATACCAACCATCCACTGGAGACAGGGGTCCTGCAGGGTTGCTGCTGGTGCTCTCTCTCTCCTGCTCTGACGGAGCCCTCTTCAGGCGAGGAGCGGGAAGTGGTCCTCTGGCAGACAGGCTGCCTGATGGTGCCTCAGCAGAGTAATCTGAGACACAGACACACACACACACACACACACACACACACACACACACACACACACAGTCGATTTAGGAGATTTGCTTCCACTCTTTTGTGTCTGTGTCTCCCAGTCACTGCCTAAAAAAGACATACCGTAGGTGCTGCTCGGCCTCGGACTGGTTGGACTGGTTGGACTGGCTGGACTAGTCGGACTGGTTGGACTGGCAGGACTGAGAGGCCCAGAGGTGCGGGGCCCCAGTGGGGGTTTGGTGGCCTGGGGTGGGGGCGGTTTGGGGGTGACACTAGGTGGTTTTGACCGGGGGGTCGGCTCTGGTCTGGAGTCATTATTGTCTGGTTCAACATCCAACTCTGCTACAGGAAAATGACAGAGACAGATTATCATGGTCTACTGACGTCCTGTTTTGCCACTGAGATGTAATTGGTGTGAGTTGTGAACTACTTACTGGGAACATTTACATACAAATCTCACACTGTCAAGATATTCCAAAACAGGTTGATATGTAACATGAAACCCACCTTTATCATCGTCCACTTTGTCCAGCAAGGACAACGACTCAGACTAAAAACAGAGATGAGAGCTTTATTCAACTTATTGTCATGTGAAGAACGATTAAAAAAAAAAGAAGCAATTGTTGGCAATTCTTAGATCTTGGGCTCCTAATGCATTGGTTTAAGTATAGAGATAAAATAGAATATAAATAAATTAATATGTATTTGCGGTAGACAATTACTTATCATACCAATAAAATATAACAATAATAATTATTACTATTATTATTATTATTAGGTATCAGTAAAGGCAATAATGTGACTGAATGTAGGACTTCTGACTTATGTTCAGCTATTATCAGCACATACCTCAATCAATGATAAAAGCTATTCAAGACCTTGGTACGCAAGACCATGGGAGACTTTAGGAGATGATGATTTTAAAATGAAAACTTATTCCACAATTGTATAATTTTCATAGTAAAATTTATACATATATATATTTGTATCGTAAAAATGTGTGAGTATGGGCATTCTAGGAGCATATTAAAATGAAAATAAAAAAGCTGTTTGAGACTTAATTTGCCAAGTACCTCACTGTTCATATTCAAATGTTAAAAAAAAAAGTAAAATATATTTAAAATATTACGTAAAAATTATACATATCATCCATACAAATATGTGAATATGAAAATTCTAATTGGAATTTTTGTATATCATTTGAATATCCACTCAAATCACATACACAGTACACGATAAAATGATACTTCCATACCCCAGCTCTCCAACACTTTGCTTTTTAATATAAAACTTGAATTAATGTGATTTCTTATCAATTAGTCACTTTCCATATATTAACAGCAATAAGTTTTCATTGTACGAAAACTAAAACCTTGGTTTTAGCTGTTGCCATGGGAACTAACAATGTCAGAAAAAAACACCAAATATGGCAAGGTAGACTACAATGGTACCTTGCATCATTTATCTGTTGTTAAACATTTGTTTTCATCCTGCTACATACTGGCCTATGATAGCATTATAAATGTTGACCCATGGCCTCCACTCACCTTCTTCAAGGCCATTCTCTCCTGTCTGGCCTTCATCTCAGCCAGCAGGTCCATGCCCATCACAGGGATCCCAATATGACGGAGAATGTGGGGGTTCTCCTTATTTTCCTCATCCTCCTTCTCCACATTCTTCTCCTCCTCCTCCTCCTTCTCCTTAACAGGTTCTGCAGCGGTCGTATGGACCTCCATCTCAGAATCTGTATGGTCCGAGGACTGAGTCCTGTGGAGCTCCTGATGGGGCTCCGCCACAGTGACAGGGCTTTTAGTGGGCGAAGTGAGGGATGTCAATGTTGTTTCCTCAGTCACGGGGGTAATGGAGGGAGAGGGTGAAGCAGTGGTGGAGGAGGCAGGGAGGGCCGGAGTGATGGAGGCAGCTCCGTGGCTCTTCTCTGAGCGGGACGTCCGGGATTTGATTAGGTTGAAGAAACCGCTCTTCCTCGATTCACGTTTCTTGTCTGATGCCTCCTGCGTGCCGGAGGACGGACCTCTGACAGTGGGAAGTCTACAGATGAGAAAAATGAAGAATTAGAAAACATTTTATTCAGCCTTACAAGCCATTTTTATGCAGATGACACAAAAGTGTACTTTGCATTAAATCTAACTGAAATGGGGACGTTATCTATTTTACAAATGACGCTGAAATTTTGTTGTTCTGTGAATGTCAAAATGTGAAAAATCTACAGCTACTGCTTGAAGATTGACTCTCACTTGAAGCTGAGTTTAATGACTTTTTTGGAGAAAAAGTCATCTAGGCCCTCGTCCAGCTTTCCCATGATGCTGTTCTGCTCTCCATCTTGTGGCACCAAGCTGCCATTGGCCTTCCGCTGAGCAAAAGCAGAGACAGTTTTAACGCTGATCGATCTCTATGATACAGTGAATGTGAAAAATGAAAACTGTACTGAAACTAGTACAGCCAACAAGACAACAAAAGGCAACAAAACAAAAAAAATGATTGGCATCATTGATATTTTATGGATTGCTCCCTGACGGAAACCTACAGGGGGTCTGCTGGGTTTTGTTCTCTTCTTGGGTTTTGGGCGGAGTTTGGTTTGATGCTCCAGCAACTTGTGCTGCACAGGCAGCAGCTCAGCCAAAGAGACAGACTTTGTGTCCAGTGGAGTAGGGGGAGGAGGGAGGTCTCCATAAAAGGCTGACATCCTGTCCTGTGGCTGTGCAGGAGGAGAAGGAAGAGGGGGATCCTCGACATGGATAGGAACTTCCTCAAGAGCCTTGTCCAGGTCAAACTCCATCTCTGTCGGTCAAACAGACGAGAAAGTTAACAGTGCTACCTGAACCTGCTAGCTGAAGTAACTTTACGACATGTTGAGGTGTTCACTCACCAAACGCCACAGAGACGGGCCGCAGCATCCTCACCAGAATACTCTTTCTCTTGGATTTAGGAGTCATCTGAAGATCAAAAACAGTATTTATTTCTTGATTTTTAAAGAAGTACAAATTCTAGATGGCAGATTTTTGGTTTTACAGCAGACATTTCAAATATGTTATGCTGCCTCATGAGTTTCCACATCATTGAGTGCTGGATAATTCTGTTCAGACTATTCCGAACCCATTTTCAACAGATAGCTGACATGCAGTGACTGGTATAAAAGAGCTTGTGATGTTTTGTGTTTTCTAACAATGCATGTGTCTATATCCTCCAGCCCATGTTTCTGCTCCCAGTCACGGCTTTGTTGCTGTTCCTGGTTGTGATTCTCAGCTCGCAGAACCGTCTCATCCAGAACCTCTGTCTCCATTTGGGTCTCGTGACGCAGCAAAGGATGACTCTTCCTGATCACATGGTCAGCCTGAGGATAGGAGGACAGAAGGAGGGATGAATGGACAGACAAACAGACACAAAAAGAAAAGACAGACTGACAGATCCACACAGAGACAACACTTACCAGAGTACGCTGTGATCTGGACAAAGATTCCAGGATTTCATCCACAATACGATCTGACAGAAATGATGCCATGCTCAGCTTCACTTCGCTGTTTCACACAGAAAAAAATACATATAAAACATACATAACACACAAATAAAATGCACAACAGAAAATGTTTAGCTTACAAAATCTCAAAACTGTTTGGTGTTAACTAGAACTAACTCAGAGCCACTGCTTACAAAACAGTAGGACCCGACCTCAACCAAAACACCTCTCAGACCCAGGTCCAGACTAATGTACTGTCTATTTGTGAAGCGTTGTGTAAACGTAAAGCCTTGGACCGACAGCAAATCATTAAATATTAATCAGGCGGGATAACACCAACACAATTTACAAAACGCCAACAAAGATAGTATAGACAGGTATACATCGCTGGTGAGGATTAGTGAAACATGTCAAAACAATTGGGCCCAGATCCAGTCCCAATTGGTCAAACACCAATGCATGTTTTGATGGAGAAGGAGATAACAGTCAGACTCCTGTAAAGACTAATAAAGGTTCTTCTTATCAGGACACAGGGATATCACAGTAGACCAGTTTATCTTAGAAACACAGATATCTGGTGCAAAAATATATTTACCACCTTGAAATCACACATCACTGGACTTGTTCTCCTGGGAAATCCTTCTTTGCTAATGAATGTAAGATAAGGGCAAGAACTTGCAACTCGATAACCAAACACCTGGTGAAGCTTAAGCTAAGCTAGCCACACAGACACACACAGCAGGTCAGACCTGATCTTGTTGATGATGTCGACCCCAGACTGCTCCAGCAATGTGGTGGTGATGAAGCTGCGGGGAACAGTCATCCTCCCAGCTCCAGCCTTCAGCAGATCCTGGCGAAGGCTGCTCCTCTTCATCACATGAGGACACAAACCTTCAGCAGCGTCCACCATGGACACCAGCATTGTCTGGTGAGGAGGACAAGATGGAACAGTTTAGCCTTCACATTGCACTCCAGTTGGAAGTCATGAAGATTACACTGAATGATATTTGCACAGAAGGCTGCGGGTCTGAGTTCAGCTCAGTACCTGCAGCTGTTCGTCCATCACTCGGGCCACCTCTCCAGCCATTGACTCCAGTTTGTCCTGAATTGCTCCAACACATGCTCCACTAGAAACCCCACTCCTCAGGTGGTATAGGTTGGGGAGCAGCTGGAGGGATGAGTGAGGTACAGAAATAATGAGATTTTCATAACAACTTAAAAGTTCCTCCCAGTTAGCTTAACTAGCTGTTTACTGAAACATAATAAAAACAAGAGGAAATAATTTAGGTACTAAGGTGTGGGAATTATTTGTTTATTCCTGATAAAAAGTTGATAGTCTGCACTCTGCACCCAAAATGTATCTCGTCTAAACCACCAAAGGCACGTTGCGTGGAAGAAGTTTATTGCATGCTGGTTTTTCATGTCTCGAGACATTCAAGCAACTGTGGAAGTTGGTGGATTAAGATGTCTTATTTCTGTGAGTTATGTCGTCTTACTGTCTTGGAGTTCTTAGCATCTTTCATGTAGTTCTCTGCCACCTTCATGTCCCCTTGGACCGAGTTGTTCTCTGTGAACCTCAGAGAGTTCAGGTGGTCCTGCACCCTCACACACATCATGTCCATCATCTGCATCACAGAAGAGGTTAGAGGTTAGCAATGAACAGTATGCATTAATGGATGCTAATCTTGTCTGTGTGTGTGTGTGTGTTGCTGTGCCTGCCTGTTGCGTGGTGGTGGTGACTATTCCCTGCTGCAGCCTGTACGCCTGCTCCTGCAGGTATTTACGTGTCTCATGGTTCCTCAGCAGGTATTTCTCCATCTGCATCAGAACAGAACAGCAATAAACGGAAACTCCTCTCTCAAAATGACTGTCCTTGATGTGATTTCAGATAAGGTTTTAATATGAGACAATGCAGGCATTTTCATTCTCTTTACACAAAAAAACAGCAACCTTCAGTAAGGCGTCTTCTGTCTTCTCTGGGCTCGCCTTCAGTGCCTGAGCAGCATCCATGATGGGAATGGGCATGAAACGAATGGTAAAGTTCCTGACAGGGAGAGGAAATAGTACATTGACATGAGTTAACCATGATATCAGAGCAAAGTCAGTGAGTACAGCATGCAACAACACTGTTTTATACTTACTTCTCCAAAGCAGCAGCAACATCCTGTAGACCCTGAGGGCTGACGTTGTTTCTGTCCCACACTATCGTCCTGCAGACACAGAAACAAACAAAAAAAAAACATTTGAATCAAACACATTTTGTTTCTCTTTCTCTGTGTTTCCCATTAATTGCCTAGACTGTGGCACTAAACTTGTGGGTCTACGCAAGATGAGGGATGGCCCCTTAGCGTGGGAGGACTCCGTTGTGGGACCCGTGGCTTCTGGCAACAGCTGTGCACAAGTTTCTAACAGTCGTCTCTGAACCTCACTCCCAAACTGAACTTTTCGTTTGTGAAGTTTTGGTGTGATACAATCCTGTCTCCTTGGTCACCTGAGTTTGGTATTGATCTGCAGGGCTTTGGCCAGCATCTTGGCCCCCATGTCTCCCATGGCATTCCCACTGATGTCCAGTTTGGTCAGAGAGGTGTTGCTGCCCAGAGCATTGAGGACGATGGAGAGGTCTGTCTTCAGCTTGGAATCAGCCAGGGACAGCGAGGTCAGCGGCTACAGGGGAAACCAGATTCATTAGATAATTAGTATTAAATAAATGCCCAAATAATGGATAACAGGTAAAAGGAAGAAGACCCAGAGTTCATTCAAAGTTTCACTCACTGAGTCTTCCTCTTGAATCATGTGAACCAGGTTGTCCAGGACCTGAGACACATTTCTAGAGAATAAACAGTATTATTGATTAGAATATACTTGTGACAAGTGACAAACCATTGTATTATTAATTATTTAATAATAAAACCCAGCTGGAATACTTGTGTGTGCCATCAGTTTGTCACCCACTTGGACTTGATGTTGTTGAAGTTTTTGCCCAGTGAAAGGTGTCTGATGGAACGGTTCTTGGCCAGCCAGACCAGCAGGGTGGTCAGATCCATGTCCAGACCTGAAGAATAAAAGAGCACAACAAACAGGCCATGATGAAAACTGTCAATACAGCCCCATAAATGTTCCAAATAAAATAAAAATGTCCTCACCGTTGTCAGAAATGTCCAGACTGGAGATGTTGGGGATCTCAGCCACACAACCCTCCAGGATCTGGGATCCTCCTGAACGCAGCTAAGAGCAAAAGCCAGATTTTATTAAAACTATAAATACTGCAAAAACAAAAAAAAAGTTAAAGGATGTGTCTGTGCCTATGCATGTTTAATCTCATTTAAGAAACAGTGTGTTAAGGGTCATGTTTTACCTCGCAGCAGCTGAGATCCAGGGACACGTCGCTAAGGTTTGGGTTGCAGCCGAGACCCAACAACAATGCTCTGCGGACAGAAAAGCCCCTGACACATCAGGCATTTATCAACCCACGTGACTAATGTGGACAATATTTGAAACTGGTCCAGTATTGATCATATCAGAGCAACTCCTCACATACAGTGTACGTTCAGTAAAAGTGCTGGTTTTAGCCACCAGCAGGCTCAAATGATTATTGTCAGTGTCATTGTTGCACAAATCCACAAATATTTTCTGCTATCAGCTCAGCGTAACATTAGGTATTGTTATTCCCTCACAGCTAAAAGCCAAAATTGAGAAAATGAAACTCTTTTTCTGATTCTGTTTTGGACTACAGGGAGTGAGCTGCTGTGCTGCATCTTCAGGCTTCAGTGCATATTGTCTTACTTAAGAGCCTCCAGTGGCAGCCTGGTTCCAGACAGGCTGACCGAGCTCAGAGCCTGAGTACTGCTGAAGAACTGCTTAAAGGACGAAGGGATTTCTTTACTCTTCCTGTGAGGAGAGATGTGTTCAAATCAAAACTGTAACATATTCAAAGCATTTAAACAATATTTAATATTGGCCTTTTTTTGAACATTGCCAATCCTCCAAAGTTACAGTAATAATGTATTCTGTAATATTAGATGCTGCTGTTTTGTGTCTGAGTTCATACTCTGACCTGTGAGAGAAGACTGTCTTTGACATGTTGAAAACAGAGAGATGGTTCAAAGATCCCCTGAGCAGAGACGCACACACCTAAAAACATCAAGCTGAACTTTAGCAAAACTAAAACCAGCTTTAACCACTTGCAGAATGAGTAGAAATACAAACGGTATTATTTACTTTGCTTATTATGATTTAGTGCAAATGTGTATATTTTTTAATTGTCAAACATGTCTCTACTGTGTGTTTAAGGGTTACCTGATCCAGAGAGCAGTCACTGTTGGACAGATCCAGAGTCTCCAGGCAGTTTGGGTGACTCAGGAAGCTGTGCAGGTTCTGCGCAGAAAGAAAAGCCGTCATCTGAAAACCTGATATAATCCCTTTCTTTCTGAAAAGCTTTAGTAAAGGTTGTCTTCAAGTGGGATATGTACCGGCAGGTCGTCGCCTCTCAGAGAGTTTCCCGACAGGTCAAGGTGTGTGAGGGTGGTGGCGACTGCAGGGTTGGCACAGAGTGCCTGACAAAGGCTGTTCACACCTGCAAGAAACGACAAACCTAATGAAAATATGTTTGATTATATTTATATAAAATAATTATTCTGGACATTAATGACTTTACCTTTAGGACACATAGAGATCCTGGAGAGGTTCAGGTGCTTTAAGCCCATGGGAAGTTTAGCAAGTTGAGCACTCAGAGCGGAAACACCTGCAGAAAGAAACACACATCTGGTGAGTGAAGTTATTACACTTTATAAAGGGACTTCAATATGACCACCAGAGGACGCATTATTTAAATACCTTGAAAGTAGTCTACATATGTCAGCTTAAACCGCCTCATCATGAAGAATATCTCCTCTGTGTCTATTTTAAGGGTGTGTGTGTGTGTGTGTGTTTTGGGGGGGTTTAACCTTTGTCCTCCAGTGAGTTGTTGCTCAAGGTGAGAGTGTGCAGTGAGGAGGCGGGGTTGTGTGACAGAGCGCTGGCCAGTTTCTGAGCAAAATCACTGAAGAGGAGGAAACACAAAATGACACAATCAATGATCAGGTTGAGCATATGTGTGTATATACATATATATACACATATGTATACATATATATAGATTAATGTCCACTATGACATTAGTTCAATTTAGTTCAATTATGTGACCTCTGACCTTCGAAGACCAGCGTTATCCAGCACCAGCTCTTCCAGCCGGCTGGACCGAGCCACCACTCTGAAGATCTGGTCGCACACATCTGTTGACTGGAGGGTGAAAACCATTATTTCCTCATATATATATATTTTTTTATAAAACAGAGAGTGCAGTAGTTTGTATCAGTGTTACCAGTTTGTAGTCTTTAGTAGAGAGTTTAGTGAACCACTGGTTGTACTCCAGAGCTGCTATGATTGCCACCAGATCCCTGCAGGGAGCAAAGACAAAATCGAGCAAAATGAACCTTACAGATATAGAGGCCACTGGGTGGTAACAAGAAAATGGTGATCCACCGATGATCATGATGGATTCAACGTGTTGAGTAAAGTACACACACCTGTTCTCCAGGTGAATGAAGTCCTGCAGATTGAGCTCTTTGGTGTCCTGAGTGAGATAGATAGTGTCCACATCCTAGAGGAGGTAGAGAGGAAATGGCTTCATGATGGTGTGTTCAGGTACATTACAAATAACTAAATTCAACAGTGGCAGAAAACTAAAAAATAGACAATAGAAAAATGAGTAGAGGACCTGGAAAAGCAGAGGAAGGTAGGAGATACAAAAATAAAAGTAAGCAGAAGAAAAAGCAAGAAGCGGAGGATGGAGTCAAAATAAAGAAACTATATCACATGAGGAAGCAACGAAAGTACACAAAATGATACATGTATTAGTCAGAATAAAAATAAGCATACATTTAGCAGACAAAGAAGTAGCAGTAGCAGTGGAAAAAGGCAGAAGAACAAGAACCAGTTAAAAAGTGTTTAAAAGCAGCACATTAAGTATGAGAAAACAGTTTGCATCACCGACCCACTGGACCTCCTCTCTGTACGGCACACCCAGGTAATCACACACACACCAGTACTGGTGAGAAAACCCGCCTGCAAAGAGTCAAGACAACAACTTTCAACAATTAAATACACATTAACATCTGGCAGATTGCATGTTTCATATTTGAGTCTGATTTACCACAGGGTCCCAGTTCTGCAGAACCCTGTTCGTCCCAGATGGCCTGAAGGGACGCCATCCTCTCTGGAGGCTTCAGACTCAACTTCTTCATCACCTTTCTTCCTTCCAGAGAGGAAAGGGAAGAGGGATGAAGAAAAAAGAAATATGATCTAAATTAGTCAATATTGGACAATGTTGCTTAAAAATATCAACAGTTATTATTATTTTCCATTGGTGCAGTTTATGTCAGTTTTTCCTCACTAGATTGTAGCCTCTAAATCTGGAGCGTTATTTTGCCTCATTCCTGATACCATGACATGGTGGGGACCAATGGATTTCTTGGGTCGTCTCACATGATACCAGGCTGTTCAAGCCCAGAGCTTCTGCGTGGTACCTACACAGGTGAGGAGCCGGCAGGGCAGATCCGGTGTAGACAGGTGCCGATGCGAGCGATCACCTCGTCCACTTCCTCCGCTGAACCCAGCCGGAGGCTCCAGGGACCGCGCTCATACTCTAACACCAGCTGCAGGGGGCGACACACACAAAGCAACTGTAACTACAGCTGTAATGACTCAAAATTCTGTTGAGGTGATGAAATGCATCCTGGATTTGTTTGTCATGAAAAGACTGAGCAGGTGAGTGCAAGTGATTCAACCTGCTTTAAAAGAATTCAGCCAATAAACTTCAATAACCCTCCTTATCTTTCCTGGAATATAGACAGTGCTGAAAGACATGAGTGTATCTGTGTGAGTAGGATTGTTACGCTGCAGTCCAGGTGTGGTCACGTCTGTTTTTATGTCAGAAATTCAATGCACATTAACAGCTGCACCCGTACCTGAGTGGGCTTATTGCTGCTGATTCCCTGGATATCCAGGTAGCTGAAGGAGTGTTCAACCTAAAGTAATCAAGAAGAGACAGATTATGAGATTCAACAGTAAATAGATCAAACCAATCTTCTATTTCAACATCATAACCATAGAGCCTCTACCAGGGTAACATGCTGACTTCTGGGAAAACACAACAACTGAAAGTTAATCATAAATAGAGAGTTATGCGTCCCAAAGGACAACTTGTTCTCCACAATGTGAACACTTTTTGGGAAAATAAAACCAAAACTGGTTAATTTGGCTCTTCCTGAGAACTGGAGGATTTTCCCAGGAAATGTTCACCAGACACAGACAGAGAGTGTGTGTGTGTGTGTGTGTGTGTGTGTGTGTGTGTGTGCGTGCGTGCGTGCGTGTGTGTGTCAAATCTGCCATTAACTGGATGCAGACAGATTTCATGTGACATAGATACATCTATGGTACATTGATTTTTAACGATGCATGTATCCCATAAAAAATAGTGGGTTCATTAAACACACACACACACACACACACACACACACACATACATAGGTAAGGATATTAGTGTTTTAGCACATCTGATCAGCTACAATATCTAATCTGAACTATACATCCAAGCTTGACACCACAGCATACAGGATGCTCTTAACATGCAGTGTATAGGATCTGGCAGCATCTAGCTGTACGGTTGCAGAGACTTGTGCCAAGCATGCAGGAACCAAGGTGGCTGATGTAAAAACAGTGTTTGGTTTGTCCCTTCTGGGCTACTGTAGATACAAGACGGTACAACATATTGAACTCCGTGAAGAGGACCCAGTCCCTATATAAGTATAGGTGACTCATTCTAAGCTAACAAAACCACAATGACTCTTAATTTCAGCTTATTAAACACGAAAGAAAACACTTACAAATATTACATGCCAATTCTGCCAATAGAGCCAACTTTGAGGCAACATTTCGTGCTGTCACCTGTTACCAGCTCTGTAGAGATCCAACACACACTGACTGTGAAAGCCTTCTGCACCTGCAAAGTTTCACCAATTTGTTATGGACTTGTTTGCGTGACGACTACACTTCAAATGGCAGCATTGCAATATACTGCGCAGATCCTCTGAGCGGACAATACAAACAGAATTACTACATGTCTGTGGTGTCAACAGCTTTTAATTTGAACTACAAGAGGAAGAATTACATCTATATTCCAGAGTAAAAATATCTAGCTTTAACATCAATGTCTTAACTGAAGAGGCATACTGCCAGCTAGTTCAGTAGACTGGGCCGACTCTCGTCAAGCTCCAACTTGTTTTTAGTTTTAAAGTAGATATGAAAGCTCAAGACAGTTCACTGAGTCTTCTATAACAGAGCATTCATTGTAAAGCTTTAATGAACATGCTGTATATACATACTGTATATACACACAATAATATTCAAATGAAATTCTGTCCAATGCTCCTCCATGACAGACAAAGGTCATGGGCACTTTTGTAATCTGAGCAGGGTGAATCCTTTTCATCAAAGGAATCAGAAGCAGAGTTATGGAGCTGAACATTATGACAAGAAGCATTTGGACAAGAACAAGAAGAAATGAAACACAGAAACAATAAGAATGTAAAAACACAAGCTACAAGCACTCTGATCTCGCCCTTTGAATTCAAAGAGAGAGGAAATAAAAAAAATATATATATTAACACGCTGCTATGAAAAGTACAAGTGAAAGGAAGGAAGAGAGGGAGATACACAAAGACAGGAAGAGAGAGAGAGAGGGGAGAGGTGGGGAGAGGTATTAAAAAGAAAGTGAAAGATAGAAGAACCGAGAGGATGAATAAAAACTGAGATAAGGAGTGGGATAAAGAAGGAAAGTGAAGAAACAGAAGAATTGTGAATCTGGACTTTTATCTGTGTGAGCAGAAAGGGAGAGAGCGAGGGCGAGGGGCATAGAGAAAGAGTGCCCCCTCCCCTCATTTTCCTTGCCAGCTGTTAAATTCCTCCATTGTCTTTTTTTTTCTCCCTCTGCTGCCTCTCTCTGCAGGGACAGTACACAATGAGGAACAAACCACCCTCTGTCTCACTCCCTAGAAAAACCACTGGCCCACTCTGGAACAACAGATCAGGGGTCAGCAGGCAGAGGGAGCTTTCAGTCAGGAGTAGAGCTGTTTTTGAACTGTATTATCGTCCACCATTTAAAAATACATTATAAGAGGTTTGCAAGTGTTTCAGACAGATGCAACTCACATACTAATATTAAAAACATAGTCCATAAGAAGAGATTAACTCTTCTTTTGTCTATGTTGAAAATTTCTACGTACTAAACATTCATAGAAATGACATAAAGTGGAGAACTGACACTCTTGTGAATCCAATGGGCTCATCTGTATTCATGTGTGGTGATGTTAGTTCTTTTTAAACTTGACCTCATGGAGTACACTGATCTGTTGTGACCTCTAGGATAATCACAGCCTCATAAAACTTTACAGAAACAAACTAGAGACCTAGAGTGTATGTCTTTGTATCGTGACAATAGTAGTAGTAGAAATCAACTTATGTGGTCTTCAAGGTCTTGGAATATTAATGTGGTATTCTGGAGGGATTACAGATAATTTTTATCAGTTTTCTAGTTGTAAAAAAATATAACATTTAGCACAGCTCTCTTGACAAATAGTATCAACATCATATCATTCCATCATAATGTTCAAAGCCCTTATACACTAATTAATTTACCAATTAACTTATGACTAGAAGAACTTGACACAGTGCTGATCTGTACCTCAATTTAAGGTTGTTATAAATGAGGAAAATACATTATTTTTCCAAAATGATTGCTGATGGTTTTTAATTAGTTCAGTCTGTAACTCTGTAACTTACTGATATAAAGTAGTCCAAAAGTAAACTATGGGTGTCTGGACCATTTCTGCCAAGTCATGTTAGGTCGTCATTCTGTGCTTTGCTCAAAAGACACTTCAGCAAGATGTGGATTTCTAAACCCCCCCATCCAGAGTTAGTTTCAGTATGACCAGACTGCTGAGTTTCTCTCCATCACACTTTTCCACTCATCTGGACTGATTCACACACTCATTAGTAAGAAGCCAAAAAGAAGCCTGAAGGATTACCAGAGGCTGAGAAAAAGGAAACAGTGTCAGTAATTTCAGAGCTCTGTTTAACCATGACTCTTTTAATAATATACTACTCTGACGACCCATAATTTCTAACGCAATTTATGAAGCATGAGACTTCAGCTCAGGCGTCAGTTTGACACTTTTTGTGACGTAATCTTAAATTAGTTATAACTGAAGTTGGCTCTTCTAACTAAAATCTAAAGACATCTCTAGAAATGGCTTGTCATCTTACTTACTATCCGTTAAAAATGTAAAAGTTTATATGTTTTTATCAGAAAGCTCATCACAGAAAATATGTCGTCTTTACTTTTCCCCTCAGTTTTTCCTCTCTGTCTCTGTCGCTTGCCCTCCAGGTTGAACTCTCCTTCCTCACACTGTTTTCCTTTCCCACGGGCTGTCTTCTCACAGCTGCATTGTGGGTAAAGCTATCAGATGTCTCCAGTATGTGGAGACATGTCCACATGTGGGTAGAGAGACAGAGTCAGGCGAGTAGAGAAATAGGAAGAAGAAGTAGATAAATAAAGATGCAGCACTAATGTTCATTAAGTTCAATATGAGAAGTAAAGGCAGAGATTAGCAAAAAAAGACAGAATTTCAAACAAAAAGAAAAAGGCTCAATGTTCAAATAAAGGGTGAGTCTGCTGACTATCAGCTTTTCGATGCTAAACTAAACGTCTGATTCATGATTTATCCACTTTTTGTGAGCTTTATTTAGCATATTCTGCGCTCTCTCTTGGGCTCAGATGTCTTTTGCAGAAGTCCAGGTCAGTCCTCTCCCTCTCATGTCAACCTGTCCTTTACCTGTGTCCACCTCAACAAATGCCAGTGGGGGAAAGCTGGTTTTAGGTTGGATTATGTTGCACTAGGGTTCACTTGGAACCTGCAAGTGGCCTTTGCACCCTAAGCATCAGGAAAGTGCTCAGACTTGTTGTGGCCTCTGTTAATGCAGTTAATGCTAAGATTTACCTTAGATTGCAGTGATATTCCTCTGCCAACCTGTCAAGTTTCAATCACATCTGTCCAATGTAAACTTGTCGTCTGTTATTAATTCATTAATTTGAGCTTGACCTCTGACCACCAAAATCAATATTTATGCCAAAATATTTAGAAATCCCCTCTGACTGCTCCTGAGGTGTTGTGTTCACTGTAACAGGCTGGACGTACGTACATATGGATGGACAGACAACCTAAAAACATAATACCTCTGGCTGTCACTGGTGCTGAGGCACACAAACAACTTGGCTGTGGAAGAACAAGCAGCAGCACGTTTGTCGTTACCAAATAACAAACATTCCCAAAGAGGGGAAGAAGAACAGGAAGGAGAGGGGACAGGTAGGAAGAAAAAAAAAACATTCTGTCTGGAAGGAAAGAATGAAGATGAAGATCAGATGTAGAGGGGAAAGTGAAGGGAGGAAAGAAGGGACTCAAAAGAGTAACTGACCTTGGAAGGGACTCGTGCCGTCAGCAGATAGGCTCGATGTGATGCCAGCGCCTGAGAAGAGAGACAGACAATATTGCACATCTTTTTCTGTGTTTTTCACTTGAACGTATGTCAGGTATACGGTGCATTTTGTAGACCCATCAATAAATTAAAAAAGCATTTGTACATGATACTTATAGCTCAGAGGAGTCACTGACAGAAATGCTGGCAGCCTCTGGAAAGGTTTTTTTTTTTTTTTTGCTGAGTGGGATAATGCTATATATTATCTTTCACCGAGTGTTGAACTACTGTCCTGGCAGGCAGTGAGTGCACATTAAGACCTCTCGCTCGGTTGAGGCCAGTGTGCTTCTAACTGACCAAATTAGTAACAAGTGTGTGAGAGTTGTTGAATTATGGCTTGAAATGTTGCAAGTGAAATGGTCCTTGTCAGCACATTTTCACTGTAATGCCATTTTAAGAAAGAGAGAGGGAGAGAGATGGAGGTGAAGTGAGCTGTAGTGGACAGGAGGCTAAGCAGGCTGTGGTGAGAAGGGTCACTCTGGGTCACATCTGCTCAGAGGTCAGATCTGAGGTCCTTCTGTCGCTGACCGACAGGAGATCCAGACTTTCACTTAATGAAGTCTGGAAACATCCCAGCTCAGGTGTTTATCAGATGTGTGAGCACAGGTTGAGTCGTGTGAGTGAGCAGGTGATTGAGTCCACATACCGTAGGCAGACTAAATAATAAAACAGACGGCTAACAGATGGTTACATCTGGACCATGACGCACTTCTGGCAGTGTTTGGTGTACTGCAGATTCTCTGGATGTTATGGCAACACAGCAGGTTTCTTTTCTGCAACATTTCAATTAATAAATTGAGAAAACAATCATCAGATTAATTCATCACTAATCTTTGGTCGCAGCTCTATCAGAAAAAATGCACATTCACTGTTGCGTGTGACAAACAGATACAGTAGATGGATAGATAGATAGATAGATAGATAGTACATATAAGGTGCTAAATTCAAAATTCAGAGTACATTGCCTCCATCTGGACCAACAAGGCAATGGTTGAGGAGGTGGCTTGTAGCTAGCAGTGTTAACTGCGCTAACAGTGCAAACAAGGTCAACAGTGTTAACAACGCTAACAGTGCTGAAATAAACATGTTTACCTTAAGGGGAACTGGAGGGTGATTAGTGCCGCCTTGTTACTAACTGACAACATTATAAATTAGGGCTGTCAAAGTTATTACGTTAGTTTGACCAACAAAAAAACTGTTGATTAATCAGCGTTTACACGCTAATTGGTGCGACGGTATGTAAGCTGCTAAAATCATGTAAGCTGTTTTTATGAAACAAATATCTCTTTCACTTTTTCTTTTCATTCATTTCACAACATAAATTAATATGATACTCTTTGATGGATTAGTTGTTTGCCGAATTACAGGTAAAGCTTGGACAGATTAAAAAAAGATAGTTTATCTAATTTTAGTTTGATCATTAGTCATGAAAGCATTGTTAGTTTCTTTGAATTTTTGAAAGGAGTTCTGCTTCATGACCTGTCAGCACGTCTTTGGAAACATATTTCAGGCAGTTTGTCCACCAATTAGCGCGTTAACATAGATTAATTGTGTGTAAATATAAACAGTTTGTTGTCAGTCAAACTGAAAAGTTTTCACACTTTGCACCTTTCACATACACAAAACATTTCTGATGGTTACAAAGCTGCAATATGAAGGATTTTGAGACTCCATTCCTTGGTGTGGTGTTATCACTTGGATCAGTCTAAGAATAATAAACTGTGGCAATTTTTTGGAAGCTTTTAAGAGGTGTCAGCTGAGTTCACTCGTTTTGGCTCGGAGGGACTTCTCTTTTCAGCAGCTTGCCTTCCTCGAATAGATTCACTGGTTGATGTGTCTGATGATGTCTCAGGAAACAATCTTTATTTTCTTTAAACAAATGAAACAAATATACCCGAGACATCACCACGAAACATTTAACGAGGCTCTGCCTCATTTTAAGAAATCATCATGGCATTTGTTTTTAATCTGCTAGTCTACAGCTGTGGAATGCGATCTGTGTGTGTGTGTGTGTGTGTGTGAACACCCTGTGGCTGTGAATGGGTTGCTTCAGTCAAGTCCTGACAGGCGTTGTAGTCACATTCTGCCCTGGTATGTGGTCAAAGGAAAAGAAATATATGGAAAATATAAAATTAAAAATGTGCTTCACTTCACCTCCTCGGTTTAGTTTGCCTGTGTTGAGTGTAAACAGTCGAGATTCCAGGATCAGAACATCTAGAAGCTTTTTTTTTGTGAGCTGAAGTGAGTTCACTTACCTGCACTTCCATGAAACCAGATAACTCACCACAGAAAACACCCTCCTCTTTCTAAATGCATTAAGCCCACTGTCTTTGCCTTGAAATAACAGTCAACTTGTATTTTAACAGGGCGTTGAATAAAATGTGACCTGCCCATATTTACACACATTACATTTAGTCAAAATGTAGTTTGAAGTTGCAGCGTTGTGAAAAGGCTTTGGGGTAGGACAACACGGTGCTCCACTTTGTGGCAACGCTTTGGGGGAAGGCCCTTTCCTGCTTCGACATGATGGAGCCCTCGTGCATGAATCCATAAAGAAATAACTTTCCCATTTTAACGTGGAAGGACTTTACTGGATGTGAGTCTCCTGAGCCTCCATCTAACACTGTTGATGCTCACTGTGAGCCCCGAACAGATAGCTTATAGCTGACTTGAGTGGAAGAACACCTGCAGCACTGCTCCCAAAATCTCATGAGGATGGAGGACAGTGAAAATGATGATAAAGCTTAGTATCCGTGCAGCTGCAGAGGAAAACAATGAAGCCCTGGTCTGACAGACACTGACCATCAGACCATGACTCACAGCAGCTCCTCTCAGCTACTGTCACCACAGTCATTCAAAATATTTTACAACCATGTGCAGCCTTTCTGCAGCTTGACCAAGAACTCAGTGATCAGCTCAACAAAAACCACATCTGAACAAAGTAAAGAGTTGTTCCTGTAGTCACCCACCAAAACCTGAAACTATTACGTTTGATACCATACCAGGTAGACTAGCGTTAAGTGTGTACTGAGTTTCCGCGAGCTGCTGCTGCTATTCACCATGCTAGTGCTGCTGCAGTGATAACTTTCTTTCCATGGTAAAACCAGACACAAAGACTAGGGGGTGTAGTGACAGATTGTGAGACAGTTAAAAATCAACACAAATGTGTCCCAATTCAAATGAGCCCTTTTTAAACAGTGGAGGGCATAATCTACTCTTGAGTTCACTTGATCAACGTCATACAAAAGTGTCAGGAATTCAGATGGAACGAGAGACATGGCTGCAGTCGCAAGTGATTTGGAAATCGAGGATGCACACACTAGTTTCAAGTTTTTGTTTTAAAAATCCATTTTTTTTTAAATTATTTTTTATTGTTTAAAATAAAATAAAATTTCAGTTGCACTTCTGAGAAGAGCACATATGCGTTCTATTGCACAGTTTAGCCTTCCTCAGAGAAATAAAAGTTTGAAGTTCAACCTCACTCAGAAATGTGTTTTTTGTCTGAGGAATAATTAAAAGAATCCTTTTCAGTCATTTATCTGTAAGCTCATTCTATTTAATGAAATTGTGAGAAAATTGTTGACCCAGTATTAGAAATCAAATCGTGAGTTGAGTGTATCTTTAAATCCCTACCAAAGATTATATATTCTGAGTCTTGGTGTTGGATAAACCTTAACTTCCTGGTTCATATTTTCTCTTCTCACCTGTAGCAACATGCCCACACCAACACAGCCTCTTGGATGCCATTATTCAGGGCTTAAGTGTTTCTAAAAAAAAGTTTTTAGTACTGACCAGCAATCCTTTATGAGGACATAAAATGTCACAAAGCAAACCACATTTATTCAAATTCACACGGTATTTGTATTTCAAATCAGAGAACAGCTGTGACTTACCAGCACTCTGTTCTCCACCTTGTCACCTTTGACCTCCAGCTGGACTTTGCGCCTCAGGATCAGCTTCACCCTCCGGCCCACCGCCTCCCGCACACTCTCTACAACACAGGGGTGGGGTCGGGAAACAAGGTTACATGTCAACTGACAATTTAAGGCCACAGCAGCCAGATGATCCATATTACAACATATTACACAGTGGCTACACAAGGAGAGATTCAGACTGGAGATCGCCTGAAGCAGCATTTTAGTCCCTTTTAGCATTCCTGCAGGGCTCGCCTTGCTGTAACAGAAATAGAACTGGACGCCACCCGTCTAGCGTTAACCAAGGGGTTCATTAAAGTGGAAAAGATGTTGTGTTTCTCGTTTACCATCAATGTGAGTCTACATAAACAACCAACTCCTGCAGGGTTCAAACTTTCATAGATGGAGTTATCAGTTCACAGCTTGGAGCGTACTATGTTGGATTTTGTCATAAAGATTTTGAGCAATCCAGATATTTTATTAATTTCAGGGTTAGAATTGGTTATCAAACTATCACAACATATGCTGTGATTTACAATCATTTAAGGGAAATTACAGTGTGCATCCATCTGGGTTTATTCTAAAAATCCTCATCATTTCAATCATTCATGAGATTTATGAACCCTAAACTCCAGAAGTCACTGTTTCAAAAAACTTGAAAGGAACAGAAAGACACATCTCTGAGATGCCTGGAAATCATTTCAGGTGTTGTGGCCATGACAGATCACTTCTTTTCAAATTAAGTTGTTGTTTGTTCTTTTCTACACTGTAGAGACCCATAAAGTGGAGCTGCCCTAAAGCTGAACGTAAAGAGCCCTTAACGTCTAAGTTTCCACTGTGTTTTACATACCATAACATTTGAGATGTACGTCACTGAAAAGGAGCCACCACAGTTTTATGAGCTGTTTGGTAAGCCACCTTCTACTGTACATTTACATTTAAAAAATGTTTTGATACTGAACAATTTAAATAAAAAGCTGATAAAACTGTAAAGAGTCTAAATGTAGTGAGAACAATACACATTATTCTACTCTTCACACTGAAGGATAAGTCTGGGTGATTTATGATGAAGCTGGTTTTCCACCACTGAAGCAATGATGGGAAAATCCAGGGAGGGCGTGATGATGAAGTAAGATGATGCAGAGAGACTATTAATGAGTATGAGAGCTCGGGCCCACCCCTGATGACATCATACCGTCCACCTCCTCCTCCTCTCTATGCCCAGACACATGATGAGGTCACGAGGAGGATGAAAACATTGCAGCAGGAAGCAGCGTGCAGTCTGATCAGGAACACATGGGTCTTTTCCCCCTCCGTCCAACTCACATTCAAACAAGAAGCTGCCAGCCGACTAATCACTTTACAGTAATAACCTGCGACATGTTAAATGATTTAATGTCTGGCTGCTTCCACACTAAAGCTAGCATTATTATCCTGCAGTAATCTGTTCCCTTTGCTAAAAACTAAGGGAATCGTTCAGAATCCAAAATGTTTTCATGGCTGTGTCGTTTCACCACGTAGAAAATAGTCTACGGATTTAACTGAACAGTTCTAAAGTAGTAGTAGTACACATTTAAGCCAAAAAAAACCCCAAAACACTCAACATTAAACCACTAGGTTCTACATTGTTGCCTTTCACACAAATGTAAAACACATGTTTGTTAAGTCAGTTTCAAATCCACACTTTGATGACGAACTAAGTCACAATAACTGGAGACCTGAGCTTAAAATTCAAAGTAAAGCTGAAACGAGCGGTACATACAATCAATCTGCAACTATTTTGATGATCAATTCATGTGTATTTTCAAGCAAAATGTGCACACTGTACATAATTATTCAGTCAATGTCTGTTAATTCAATATTTATTTCATTTTGCACTACTTGTATTGTTTACAGCATTACACTTGTATACAGACTTTTGATTTATTATCTTATGTCAGGTAATGTGTGCATTTTTATATAAACTAGCATAATATTATGTAAAGACCTACTTTTGACTTGTGTACATATCAGCTCTGTTTAGTCTTTACTTTATGTCCTTGTCCCTGGCTGTTATTTCTATATCTGGGTAGCTACATCAAAAAAGAGGAGAAAAAAACATGTGCATTAATATTTATGTGAAATATTTTCTGATTTTAGCTTCTCAAACGTCATGATTTGCTGATTTTCTTTGTCTGGAGTTATTGCAAATACTGGGTGGACTGTCAAAATAATAATAATAATCACTTTGAGCTCTGGGGGTTTTCACTTCTTTACTCTATTTACTGTATTATACACGTAGAAGGATTTATCAAAAATGATCGGCAACCTTTGATGAACTCAATGGAGTTGTGTGAGCTGTGTCTGAGTCCCATTTTCAGTGCCAAAGGTCAGATTCAAAGTGATAACATTACCTTTCAGTTTCCAGATGCTGCTGATGAGCAGCGTCAAGTCAGTTTGCCCTTTTAAAACCGACAGCAGGGGCTGACAACAAAAAGCCCCATTCATCAGCCAGTCCAGTGACATACAGTGTGAGTTATTGAGCCGCAGACACCATAACAAAGAGCACGGGGTAGAGAGTTTGAATTTTGATTTTTTGTGACAGTCCAATAAAGAAAACGCAGCAGCCCTCGCTTTTTTTTTCTTTTAGATTTAAGCACATTTTTAGGCAACTACAGGTAAGTAAGTATGGCAGTTAGGTAATATATAGGCTACTTGTATTTGCAGTTTGGTCCATTAAAAATAAAGGCTGTTAAAAAGCAGGTCAAACTATCTTTAACGTATTATAAAAGCACAGATCAGTGCCATGTTAAAGTCTACAGTTTAGGCTACTTTCACCACTGATTCAGTCATCCAGGCAGTCTGTGTTGATAATATCTCACAATCCAAAGGAATTTCACAGGACACACCTCTTCCCAAAGCTTTCCCTCTCCCCCACTTCAGATAAGGAAGTAGCAGAGGAGAGACTCTCAGGTAGCCAGCCTTACCCTCCAGGCATGAAAACACACTTTTCTAGTGAAACATAGCGAAAACAATGCTGAACAAATATGAACAGCAGTGACACTTCAACTGGCTGATGGAGGCAAAATATGTAGCGAGTGGTACTCTACAGTATCACATGACGAGTAACTGTACTTTGAGGTAGTTTTTACCCCAGAATATTAAATATTGTTTAAAATATTAACACTTTTTTAACCTGCTCTGTTTGTACTTCAACAATATTCCTTCAAAAATGTACTTTTAGCTGTTAAAGAATGCATTGCGCCGCTCAGTGGCTTTAATAGAGAGTTTGTGATAACTTCAATCATACTTTAAATTATTAACGCATGCCGTATGATACTTTATATCGTGATTTTGTCATAAATTATCGGGTTTTATGTGAGATATTGATAAAGTTTAACTATCTGCAGTTCGCTAACTTGGTTGAAAGCAACACAACTTTAGAGAGTGGGTGAGTTAGCTAAGGTACTGTTGTCTTATCGACAGTTAGCCAGCTAACTTTAACGTTATCTTACCGAGCAGCTCGTTGGGAATATCCGTCTTTTCCTCCATTTCTTCTGCCGAGGGAAACACCGAGGAGGACAGGACGAGCGGGTAAACCCGAGAAGAGTGGCGACTGGACGGTGGAGGTCTACCCTGAGGAGGCGATGACAAACCAGTTAAGGTGTAGTCCCGTTTTCTCCAGATGGTCACCTGTCAACACCCTGCTACCACCTAGCTAGCTAGCTGGCTAACTGCTCCTGTCTGCATCATACATGCATCATATTACATTACATTACATTACATTACATTACATTACACTGACTGGACGAAGCTGAGGGGTGTAAACTTTGATTAAGGTGGTTTCTGTATGAAACTGGCCCAGAAGTGAAGACTGTGGGTTTGTGTATGACAACAAAAAAGAGAGGGCTTATTTCTCCACTCACACACACTTCGGTGGTCTCCTCCTCCCCTCCTCCTCCTCGCCTCCTCTCCTCCTCCTCCTCCTCGCCTCCTCGCCTCCTCTCCTCCTCCTCTCCTTCTCCTCCTCCTGTTGTCCTGAAAAAGTTTTGATGCTAAAAATGGGAGAAGCCTGACACCTGCTGGTTATTAGTGCGTATTGCAGCGCACTGTAGCCGAATGAATTTCATTACATTTTTGTTATAATTTTGAGGAACTTATACTGTATATAATTCAGTATCAAAATTATTTGCACCCTGATACTTTCATTGCAATATATTTAAAACATTAAAATACATTCTGTATTTTTTAAGATACATTATGTATTTTTAAAAAATGCTGCTGGTCACTTGAATTTCCCTCAGGATTAATGACATATCTATTTATTCTCTGTCTATTTCAAAGGGGAATATTCTTTTTTTTTACTTTTTATTTGTTGACTCATTCAAACCATTCCTATAATTTGTTAATGTCAATGATACACAGTCACTGCACCATACAATGTCAGTGTTCAAGCAAAAAACATGCTGTTACATCCATCCATCCATTTTCACCCACCTACTGCTGTAACATACAAATCCGATGTAAATCCAAAAGTAATGTTTTGTGAGGGGAACATAAATAAATACATAAAGACATAAAATTAAAAAGGACAAAATAAATTAAACATATAAGCAAGAAGTAAAAGACAAAATAATATTTTCTTGTTGACGACAAAAAACATCAATAAGATTACTAATAATAATAATGACATTCTTACAAATTACAATTACATTAACTACACAGCTGAAGTAAAAAGTCAGTATTAACTTTATTGGCCAGGTATGTGTGCACATACAGTGACAGAGTAGACAGATATACTGTAACATAACAGCTGAAACCCAGGACGTCCCTTCAGGCAGGTTGGAATGATGGACAAAGACAGAGACAGGATGATTTTTTTTCTCATCACAGTAAGTTTGATCTATTGGCAGAAATGGAATAAAATATTAGTAAATATATTTTCTAGTGTATAACTGAAAATTTGAACTGTGGAATGAGCAATTTATACATACAGTACGGTAGCATCGCCACTAGATGTACCACAGTACCTTTAATGCACAACTACAAATCCAGTTTAAGAGCCTCCACACATTCTGTGTGGAGTTTGCATGTTCTCCCCGTGTCTGTGTGGGTTCTCTCTGGTACTCCGCCTTCCTCCCACCATCCAAAAACATGCATGGGGATTAAGTTAATTAGCTAATTTAAATTCCCGTAGGTGTGAATGTGAGTGTGAGTGGTTGTCTGTCTCTATGTGTCCTGCGATGAGGTGGAGACTTGTCCAGGGTGTACCCTGCCTTCTGCTCTAAGACAGCTGGGATAGGCTCCAGCCCCCCCATTCACCCCCCCACGCTGGAATTTTTCTCCCTTTTTAAAAAGCATGACTATCTTGCATGGCATTTTTACAAAATGAAAAAAGTGTTATTAAAATGTTGCAGAAACATTTGCAGTTACTTTGAACATCTGAGACACTTTCACCTCTCAGCCAGTCAAATCATGATCTCTCATTTATCCAGTATTCATTCTGCCTGGTAGTTTTCCTTTTTACCAACTCTATTAACATTTCATACCTGTCTGATCCTGCCTGTCTGATTTCCTGACACTATTTTTTTTCCTTCCCTGTGTTTGGTCAGGTTGCCTGTCTGTTTAAAGATGTTGGACTTTGCTCGTAAACTTTCTGTCTTTGAGCAAATGAATCACTTCATTTATGCCCCAGTACTTTCTATGAGACAGTTTATGTGGGGGATGTGGAGCACAGTCAACAGCACAGCACACTGCCGTGTCCAGGGGGGACCCAAGTGGGGCACTAAGTCATGCAGGGGTGGCCAGCAGGATTAGATGATATGTCAGTTACTGCCCATGTGCCTCTATCAACATAGCATATCCATCCATCCATCCATCCATTATCTACCACTTATCCTCATAGGGTCGCGGGGGGGCTGGAGTCTATCCCAGCTGTCTTAGGGTGAAAGGCAGGGTACACCCTGGACAAGTCTCCAGTTCATCACAGGACACATAGAGACCGACAACCACTCACACTCACATTCACACCTACGGTCAATTTAAATTAGCCAATTAACCTAATCCCCATGCATGTTTTTGGATGGTGGGAGGAAGCCAGAGTACCCGGAGAGAACCCACACAGACACGGGGAGAACATGCAAACCACACAGAAAGACCCCGGGCCCAGGATTCGAACCCGGTACCTTCTTGCTGTGAGGCGACAGTGCTAACCTCAACATAGCATAATTTTTTGCATTTTATGATTAATTTGACTACTAAAATTACAATCTTACATATTAGTATGAACTGAAATATAAACAGAACATGTAATCACGACACAACCAAATGGCACAATACAAGTGCAACGCAAAGGCTTGATCTTTTATTTTTTTTATGAAAGAAAAATATAAATCGTAATATAAAGTGCCCACCGAATCAAACTAAACAAACAAATAAAAAACTTAAACAGGTTGACTTTACAAATCCTGAAATATGATAACTGAACAAATGTGTATGTCAGACAGCGTTCTGGCGCAACACTGCCCCTCACGATCAGATAGTCCATCATGCAGGGTGGCACCTGGGGTGGCCAATCAGATTTCAGGCCACCCCCTTAGACACGCCCCTGGCACAGACGACATTTAAAGTCCGATAAATAAGGGCTTTAATGTGGTGTTTGTCTGTTCTCCATATGCCAGCAACAGCGAAGGCGTTATTCAAGTGAAGATAAGCTGGAGACCATGTGTCTGGTTGAGTCAGGTTCAGTGTGTCAGTCTGATTCAAACACTAGATGGAGCTACATAGCCATCAATGTCACAATTTACCAACACTGTAAAGATACCAGCTGCTGAGTTTAGTCCTGAACCAAACATGTTGTCTTCCTGTATATTAACATAGCACATTGTATGGATTCTGCATGATTCAGTCGAATATGTGTGATTTGTTCTCAATCCTCTCCAGTCTAGTATGAGCACTGAAAACTTTCTGAAGTGATGAAATGAGTTTGTTATGGATAATTGGATTCAATTTGATGTTTTTATTTGAAAATGTCACGATTTGGATTTCATTTGAATAACTGGTGATGCTCGATGACCATTTTTAAAGATCATCTTTTGCGTCTTTCTGACATTACTGAGTGAATTAAAACTGAGATGGAAACAGAAAAGTGTGTTATCAGACGATTTTAGTTGAAAGACATAAGAGGGCTAAACCATAAGAGGAAGGATGCAAAAAAGAAGATCCCGCATGGCTTCTTTTTAAAGTATTGCATCCCAATTTTGGGTGTATCGTGAGAATGTCAAAGGCCAATAATGGACCTAGGGGTGACACTGTACCACAGAGGGTTAGCAGTCCAACAAAAAGTCTCATATCTCTGAATGAAACAGTGACCCTCAGAGTCATGACACAGTCAAAACAAACATGGTCGGGAAATACCATTGAAAGCAGCTGCAACCTGAAATAATTCACTGGTGCAGCTTTATTCCAAATCATCCGGCTGATACAAAATTTAGTCCAAAGTAACCTGAAAGCATCTTTGTTTTTGCACAAACACACAGGCTCATGATGGGGTAAATACAGCCTGTACAGGGCAGTATATATAAACCTTGGTCCGTATTTTGCTGCATCTAACCTGCTCAGCAATGTTGGATTCAGGACCTAATTTAGAAATGTAGTGTGTTATACATTTATAATCAGAAAGGAAATCCTACTTTTGTACAGCATGAGGATGTATCTACAGAATATACTGTATATCTACACTATATTGCCAAAAGTATTTGCTCACCCATCCAAATAATCAGAATCAGGTGTTCCAATCACTTCCATGGCCACAGGTATATAAAATCAAGCACCTAGGCATGCAGACTGCTTTTACAAACATTTGTGAAAGAATGGGTCGCTCTCAGGAGCTCAGTGAATTCCAGTGTGGAACTGTGATAGGATGCCACCTGTGCAACAAATCCAGTCGTGAAATTTCCTCGCTCCCAAATATTCCACAGTCAACTATCAGCTGTATTATAAGAACGTGGAAGTGTTTGGGAACGACAGCAACTCAGCCACGAAGTGGTAGACCACATAAACTGACGGAGCGGGGTCAGTGGATGCTGAGGCACATAATGCAAAGAGGTCACCAACTTTCTGCAGAGTCAATCACTACAGACCTCCAAACATCATATGGCCTTCAGATTAGCTCAAGAACAGTGCACAGAGAGCTTCATGGAATGGGTTTCCATGGCCGAGCAGCTGCATCCAAGCCATACATCACCCAGTGCAATGCAAGTGAATTAGAGCAGAGACTGAGAGCCAGGCCTTCTCGTCCAACATCAGTGTGTGATCTCACAAATACGCTTCTGGAAGAATGGTCAAAAATTCCCATAAACACACTCCTAAACCTTGTGGACAGCCTTCCCAGAAGAGTTGAAGCTGTTATAGCTGCAAAGGGTGGACTTACGTCATATTGAACCCTATGGATTAGGAATGGGATGTCACTTAAGTTCATATGTGAGTCAAGGCAGGTGAGCGAATACTTTTGGCAACATATTGTATATCTGTAAGCTTGGCAACAGCCTATGGCTCTAAATAGGCCCAGCGTCAAAAGGATGGATTTTTGTGCACAGGACGTTCTCTCTTATTGTTATTTGAATGCATAAACTTTGTCACAGAAGCCTTTGCACAGATATTTGCCATGACAAAGTGGAACTATCTGTTTGCTTTGTTCTGTATTCAGTTACCTCCAGGCTCTGTAGCAGACCATCACAGTTTGTCTGTTCTTTGGTAGACATGAACACTCAGTCCAAGTCCCAGATGCTGTGCGATGGCCCTGAGAGTTCAGCCAATGATGATACCATCACACGTGTGCAGCATTCAGGATAAAAACACTGCAAAAATGGGTAGATGAAAAAGTGACACACTGGGCTTATTGTTATATTATTTCACCCTTTTTGTTATGAAATGATCGTGAAACTAATAACTAATATGATTTGCAAAAACAAACATGCCGAAAAAATGACACTTTTTTGTTTGTATTGTAACGTATTGGAGTAAGAAGGAAACAACCTATTTAGCTTCAGTGCAAAGTTCACTTTCTGTTTGACTGTTTGGTATGCTAATCATGGAGATGAGGCCCTGCCTTTTTAATGTGTATCTAACAGCACCCCTGGTTTTATTTCATGTTGGCATGTTCGATCTGCAGCTGTGATAGCACACAGGCACGCCTCAACAGTGCTGGCTCATGAACAGTCTTCAAAAGAAGGCAGGTGAAGGCAGGTAAAGCTTAACACACTAATGCTGATGCAATCTCTTCCTTTCAAGCTCTGTAAATCTGCATTTCAAACAGTTGGCAACCTCTGACTCTGAAAAGTGAAGCCAATGCCTAAGAGCCTTAAACGTACATTCTTTCTAACATCCAGCAAGAGGTGACTCTGCCCCTCCTTTCTCAATTTATTACCTCAGTAAACATTGTAAACATGACTTTAATCTCTAGTTTCAAGTCTTCTTCAATACAGCATGATGATCATTTAGTAAATTATGGCCTTATCATTTTAACCCTTTAACCCTTTCACAGTGTTTTCAGTTTATTTAAGTTAATTGTAACATTTTATTCAGTTTCCAGCTGTACTCCTGCCTCATGTGTCACTTCTGGTTGCCAAAAAACAAAATGGTGACAATGCCAAGCTCAGAGTATCAAAACGGTAGTCTCCAAACCATTAGGTGAGGTCAAGGTGACTACATACTTCTTCTATGCACTCTGTGATTTAGACCCCTTTCCATCTTTATTTCTTGGGTCAAGGTAAGGTAAGATAAGATAAGATAATCCCACAAAGAGGAGAATTTGCAACACTAAAGCAGCAAAGTGAAAAGTGCAACATTACAACAATAGCCTATAAAAAACATCAGTAAACAATGTATAGGTCTAAGTAAGCAACATACAAGTGGAAAAACTAAGGCATCATATATAAAACTTAAAATAAGTAGACAAAATGAGTGGACACAAAGGACCAACTGGTGGAGTAAATATGGTAGTATTAGATATAGCAGATGTAGTTCACAGTGAATGGTATAAATGACAAGGTGCTTTCACATCATATTTGTTTGTGTTTGCCCTTTTGGATGGTTCTTGTCGGCTGGTGTGGAAATCATCAGTCTGGTGCAGACCAAAGAACCGAATCGAGAACACTTCAAACCTCTGCACGCATCTGTTGACTGATCCTGTTAGAGGACCAGCAATCTGGAGCAATATGAGATAACAAAAGCAAAAGTGAAATGTTATGCAACTCGTACTCCTGACTGATGGAGACTCCCACACATCCCATAAACAAAACACCCCCTTGTCAGTCATTCACGTCTGTCAGACTTGTATCATTTGGGAGCGAGGTGTGAACTGATGTGAAAGTGCAAGGAGGGAATTTCAAAATGAAACCACACTTCAGCCACATATCATTTAATGCTGGTCCCCAGCCAGAACTACTAACCACAGACAATAATGACTGTCATTTTTATTTTCATTTATGATCAGATATGCGAGAACTGTATCATACATGTCAGCTGCATGGCCTTATACTTGCATTTCCTATAGGTAGTTTTGTAGTTTCCATTTGTCTGAAAAATCAAAATCATGGGTGTGTGGTATATACAGACAAGAAGGTCCACTGTCCATGCAAAATTTGTAAGTTTTTTTTCCCAGTCAAGCAAGCAAATGAAAGTTAGTCTGTGATCATGAACAGCTCTGACATGTAAAGGGACCATCACGAGAGGAAGACATTCAGTCTGTTGTCATTTTGTGTCTCCTGATAGAGGTTTTATGTCACTTTATGTCTGTTTTGCATCTCATTTTGTGTTGTTTTTGTGGACGGCCCCTTGACCCTTCAGGCCTCTGGGTTTGTGCTCAGTAGGCCCACTCATGAGTGCTTCCCATGAGTGTTTCTTTCCACCAAGTACATGACCTTTAAACAAGTGGAAACTCTTTGTTTGCTGCAAATCTAGTTTCTTCTAGTGAAAAAATAAATAAGGGATTTCCAGGAAATTGCTCTATTTTATTGACATCTGGGCTTGTAGTACATCACGATTTCAAAACAAATCTTTCTGCTCACAGTGGATCTATGTTTAACTTTATTTACGTCAATATCTGCCATTCACTGCCCAGTAGTTCAGTCTAGTATTCTTTATTCAGTTGTTTAAGCTCATTATTAGCTGTCAGTTATCTGTGTACAGTATGTGTGGTTTTTCACACAAGATGTAATGTTCTCCCATGGTTTTGTCTTTAAGGAGACTCCTCGCTGCTGCTTGGATGATTTGAACAGAATCTGTAATCCTCAACTCCTTGATAAAGTGATAAAATAATGTGACTTAAAGAAAATGTATTTCAGCTGCTTTTAATTTGTCACTTTATAGTTAAATGAAGTTTGTCTTTGTGTCAAAATCTGGGATTCCCAGTCAGCTGGCAAACATCTTCATATTCATGTGACCTTTGTCAGAAAGAGAACTAGCAATGGTAAAGTTTGACTGTAAGTGTAAGCGTGGTCCTCTTTCTGTATGTCTTGTGGTAGACTGGTGACTGGTGATGATAAAGGTTATCATGATGTCTCATGATAAAGACCCTTATAAAAACTCTAGTAGGAACACATTGCTCTCTGTCACTGATGCATATGGTCAGTGGTGTACGTAGACTTTTTTAAGGGCAGGGGTGAAAACAGAAAATGGGCACCTACAGTGTGCTCTTGCCAGAGAAAAGAGCACTTAAATGCATGTTTTTGCCATCTAAGAGGGCATTTTAGAGTGACTGCCCCTCACCCCCCACCCCCCTCCACTGCACACCACTGCACATGAGACACCAACAAGAAAACAAAAGCCTAAAACTCTTTCCTGAAACCTGCTCCGTCTCTGGTGAAAGGGCTTTTAAAGTTTGCGCACCCTTGTTATGTGCATGTCCTATCATGTACCTTGATTTAAGTTAATCATTTTTGTCTTGTTTATTCATCTTGTCCTGTCTCTTTCCAGTTTTATTTTATAGTAATTCTGTCTCCCTCTTGTTTCCTGCCCTCATGTTCTTCCCCGTGAGTGATTATCTTACCCCGTCCCCGTTTACAGCTTACTTTCCTCATGTTTAAATAGTTTCATCTTCCTCTTTCTAGTGTGAGTTTGTCTTGTCTAAAAGATGGAGAGTTTTAGAAATATGAAGGGCAACTTGGAACATTGCAGCTTATAGGCAGCATCTTAACCTCTGGGCTAACAGAGAGCCGTGAGGATGAACCATTATGATTTTAATGACAGGTGACCTTTGACAAAAATATTACCATAAAACTGCAAAGTCATCATACATTACATCATAAGAACACAATGAGTTTATGTGTAAACAGTTAATAGAGGAAGAAGATCCAGATTTCACAGAACTGGTGGTTAATCTATAAGGGAAGTCACAAAAAATTAAATTTATATTAACCCTTTGCATACAAGATCAAATACTACTCCTCCTCCTCCTCCTACTCCTACTGCTACTACTACTGCTACTACCACTACTACTGCTACTACCACTACTACTGCTAATAACAATAATAAAAATAATAATATAAAGGAAAAATGGTATAACATTGTAAATTTATGACAAAAAACTTTTATAGTATAACTTACAACATTTTTAAGATTAAATATGTTGCAAGTAAAAATGAAATGTCACTACAGTGTAAAATGAAAACAATTCCTGAAAAGGACTTAGATTAGATTAGATAAAGCTTTGCGGATCCTTTCAGACAGTGCCAAGTATAAGTATCTGTGACTACAGACGTAAAACAGCCATATTTTTTACTGTATCAAGAAATATGCAATACATTTCCCTCAAACATTTAATCTTAGAAATTATGTTATGGTATTTTAACAAATCATATTAAATTAAGAAAACTTTAACACCTTTAGTGACTTCAGTATATTTAGTTCCAACTGCAGCATTTATCAATAAAAACAATATAAATCACGGAAGTTTTGATTCAACAAGATAAAGTCCTGTGTTCTGACAGCAACAAAGACAGAGAAGAAAAGTTTAGTATTTAGTAATAACAATATAATGTCTCAATAACTTGAAAAACATTTTTATCTCTTCTGTGAAAAGAAGTGTAACTATTAAGAAACTCTCAAAAGACCTACCTGCTGGTCAACTGTAAGCCTTTAAGGTCTTCATTTTATCTTCAAATTAGTGGCAGGTCTTGAGCAACATGCACTTTGGTGGTAATTGTGTAATAAATAACATGTGCAGGTCAAGTAAGTTCAGTAGTTTACACCTTGAAATTTATGTGGTTCCAGTAACTGTAATTAAGGAGTAATGAGTAAACCAGTTCTTACTTGTGTTGATGGATGAAGTTTCCATCATTAAGCTGTAGTGTTTCTACAGTAGGTGGATCTATTTTGCCGGAATACAAGGTGTTATTGGGAAGCCTTGTTTTCTTTCTCAATGAATATAACTAATAATCCTGCAACATCAACCAGTCAAGACGTGATGGATGGTGATTTGTAACTCATGCACATGTTGTGAAACTACATTTTATCATTGCTTTAAATAGAATCATTGTGACATAGACTAGATCATGTTTATTTGTTCAGTCTTTCTCCTCGTTAGTAGAGGGTTTGAGTCTATAATTTTCTTACATTATATCTGGTCTCAACATGATGATTCAAATTTCAGTCAAAGCACCATAACACCCACATAATGACAGTAAATGGAAACACCACCCATCACCTGAAACCCTTCAGGGTCAATGAAGAAGAAACTCTGTTAATTCAGAAAACCTCACTAATTTCAGTGGAGATTCCCAAAATGAATACACAAGTTATTTGTCATTTTAATTACAAGTTAGGACATGGCCTTGGCAGAGGTCTGTAACCTCTTGTTTTTCAGACCAATTTTCTTCTTGCCACTGGGACAATAGAAATTTTCCCCAGTAACGCTACATTTTGAACAACAAATCTGTGTTAAAATTGGCAGGAGAGTTTGTATTGGTGGCTAAATAAGCAAGCTAACAGCTAACATACAGAGGCTGTATTCAGTCACATTATGATGCGCTCATGATTTTTTACGATGGTATTGAATTGGGATCAAGAATCTTGGATTTTCACGTTCACTGGTATCGACTAAATTTCTGATATCATGACATCCATGGTGGAAACATGAGCACTGTCTAGGAAGATCTTATCATCTCAAAGATTTCCAATATATAGAATATTCTGATAATTTGGATTCAGGCTTTGAATTCAATGGAGCCAGATAGCAGATGGAAATTGAGAGTTCACACTGAGATGACACTGGAGCAGGACTTCATGAAAAACATTATTCATATGCTTCTTTGCATAATGTTGTCAGACACTTATAGTAACAATCTGAATGTTTCAGTGGCAAAACAAGTACTTTTAGTAATGTTAATGTGTGAAAGTGCTTGTCTTGCCACTGAATACTTATAGATTTTTTATGGCTGCCAGTTACAGACTTCTCAAGACTGGACCAATTCCAAAATGTGTGTTAGACATACAAAATGTATGGTTATCAAGTTACACTCAATACTCTTAAATTCTTTTTTATTAATTCTATTCCATTTTAATGGTCATATTTTTTGTTATTTTACCACCTTAAATATTCCAGTTACATGTTATGACCTCACCTTTTCATCAGGTCTGGCCTTCCTTGAGCTGGAAGGATGAAAGAGATGTATGAATCACTTCCTTAAGCATAGTGAGCCCTTTATTTAAGCTGGCAGGTTTACTTTTCATGAGCAATACCATCATGACTGGCATGAAGAAACAGAAATGAATAATGACCACTTTACTGGCCACTACCCCATGTGGTTTGTGTTTTCACACGAACTATGATGCTTGTGCGGTTGATGGTCGAATAGGTGGATTCCCCCTTGGCTCACATTTCCTGGAACAAACAGACGACCATTTAACTCAGCCTGCAGAATATAGGAAGTTCTTGTGTTTACTGAATCAGTGCAAGATGTAACTTTAACTAAAACAACCAGCTCCTTCCTGATGAATCCAGCTTACTGACATCTGCGTTCTTGCTCCACAGTTCCAGGGGGTGTTATGTGATCACCTGAAATCCCCATTACCTGATTTCTCATCTAAAATGGTTTCAGAAATACTTTTTGGTGCAGACAAAATAATAGTATGTTGACATCACATACTACTACAAAATATGCAAGTGTGTTTTGTCGCTTTGGTCACCGGGGTCCTGACCAAATGTTTGCATGTGACTAGTTGGGAATGAGATGAAAACATCTTGTAAATTAATAGTCTAAACTGAGGTTTGAAAATGATTCGTGGTGGGGTGTTTTGAGTCAGCCCTAATACATGTTTGTCTGGAGGAAATTGGACTTTGATTGACCTGTGGACTTTAATGAGGAATCAAAGGACCTTTATAGCAAATAATCCCACAAACTCATAAAATATAGAAAAGTAGATGACATTGATTTCTAAGCAACACAGCTCAAATACTGAGAAGTATATTCCTGGAAATCATTTTAAAATGCCATTGACACCATCATGGGAAACTAAAGGTCACCAAAGAAATAAGAAAACATAAACAAATGTCACCACAGCAACATTTATCTCTTCAATCTTTAATTTAAATACATTTAAATACTTTGTTTTTTTTTCAAAACTACAGTGTACTTCGCAGTTTTAGATTTAGGGGACAAGTTTATAAAATTAACTCAGACTCTGGGCTTGGATATGTTTTTGAAATAACTCAGAACATTCAGCCTCGATTGAATAATCAGCTTCAGTGCCCAGTCACCTACATCTTTATGTGACACATTTTTGAAAGCAGTCTATGGACGAATTCCATTTAGCTGCTTAGATTTCAGGATCTTGCTGTTTTACTGTCACTTGACACATAAACAGTATATATACAGTGCTTAACAAATTTATTACACCTCCACCCAGTGTAAGGGGTTTGCCACCGCTGCCACAAACTAATGATTACCAAAATATTTTTTTTAGGTTTCTGTAATTGTTAATCCACCAAATGTGCAAACTCTTTGATCAAAATGATCTTTAAACGGGAAGTGCTGTTTTTTACAAATTGGCAAATTGACATTTGGAGTATTTCCGATAATACTGGATTTGATGATATCAATTTAACAGGAGTGAATGGGGCACTGAAATGCAGCCATAAACTTGACCATTTCTCAAATAACAATAAGATGGGTTACACTATTACTATTCATATTTGAGTCCGGAGTTGTCTGTAACTTGAGAAAATTCAATCTGTAAACAGACTCTACTTCCTGTGTATCATATAAGGACCCCTAGTGCCCACCTATGTGGCCTTCACAGTGGCTGAACTAAAACAAAGCATGTATGCATATGTGACAAAATCACAAATTCAGGATAAATGGATGAATGGATATCGTCAAATCAAAATTCGTTGGAAATACTCCAAATGACTCCAAAGTGAAGTGGGTGAGTAAATAGCAGTATTTTATCCCAGAAATAAGGTCCAATTTGTAAAAAAAACAAACAAAAAAAAGGCACTTCCCCTTTAATGCTAAAATAAAATCATTGCCTTCATCTATGAATTTTAACTGTCTGAAAAACATTATTATTTTTTGATTGATTCAGAGAATTTCTCACTCCTGTTTAAAATGGTGAAATGGTGAAGAAAGAGTGTGAATTAAAGCTCTTCATGATGCTGGAGTTTCTTTGAGACAAACAGAGCAGGTGGTCTAATACACACATTAAGCTCTGTCACAGTGAATAAAAGAATGTGATCTGAATTACTTCCCTGCAAATGATTGATTCAGTAGTGAGACCAGTTGGATGTGGAGTCTTCCAGCCGTTGCTCTTTATCTAGATATGGATGAAAGAATGTAAAATGTGTGTGTAATTAAAGCATAATACACCCTGATACTGAATGACACGCGGTGATGTGAGGATTATAATTCAGTGATGGCTCTACTGCGAGATTCCTTTACATACAAACTGTGACTTGGAGAAATGAGACAACTTGATAGATAGATAGATAGATAGATCATTATTGGGTTTTTTTCTCTCCTATGTGGTCTCAAACTTCCTCATTCCATAACTGCAGCTATTTAAGAAAGTTGCAGACATTCTTGGGGAAACAAGAAGTAGCTTAATGTCAGCCTAAAGATGTTGGCTTGTTTTGACCTCAGCCACAGAAATGTGTAATGTGTGTATTGTGCAATTTAGTATTAAGCAGCACGTTCTCCCACAAGTCAGTCTGACACATTTTTGGGAGGTCACTGTTATCCTCAGACAGACATAAATTCATACTTGCTTCCCACAACCACAGGATGGGCCTTTCCACCTAGAGTATTACACCTATTACAGCATAACAGAAACACTCATATGACACTTCATGGCATAATGCATTGACTCAGAAGCATTGACTCAGCCACACATGTCCATTTTTTCCCATGGGTTTTAATTCCAATTTTTTTCCGTATGACAGCATATTAGTATTAGACGGCAATTACAGATCGATTTTGTAACGTTTTTCTACTATGTATTTGACTTTATAACCTTATTTATTCAAGCTTGTTCTTGAAAAGTTGCCCCTTTTTATAAAAAAATATAAAATTCAGAATTCAGTACTTTAGATGCATGAGAGAAATACATATAAGCCATAGGGGTATAATGAGAGCTTTACTTTAAGTAAAAGGCAGTGCAGGACATTTTTGTTTCATCCCAGTGATTTTTTTTAAAGTTTATTCCAGCTCTGTTCTGTGCAGAAGTTATTCAGTTATTCTTTCTTTTCCATGTCTGAGGTTTGAACCAGTCCTGGACTGAGATGGTTCATATGGTAAAAGGCTGTCATAGACGTAATTTAGTCCTAAATAAATGAGAGACATGGAGATGAGCAGCAGTAATTAACCTCTATTCAAGAACACAGAGAGTCTCTCAAGACTGTTTCTGTTGTGTTTGTATTTGTTTGTTAGCTCAGTGCGCTTCCAGAGAGAACAAGTATCTGTATATTGTGATAGGGGATTTAATGTTTTGTGTAATTTGATCAAAAAGGAAGCAGCTAAATGTTAAATAAAAGAGGCCCGAGGGTTGAAACTTGAGGGACTCCATATGTACCTCTGTTCTCCTACACAACAAAACTGCATTGTGATTTATTTGTGAATGGAAACATTTTTTTGTCACAGATTATGTTCAAAATGTATTCTCCATATTTATTTCTACAATGATTCAGATGTTTTGATGACATATATATGTTCACATATTTATGAATGAAATTCATCTGACAGCCACCTACCCGTCCACGGAGTTCGGCACATGTCCGTCTGCACACCCAAAAAGATCTGCCAAAATCCTATTAGACTGGCTGCGCTCCCCTGCGCTAGCAAAGACATGGTCTGAGCAGGTATAAGCTGTGCCAGGTGCATATCTGCCGACACCTCTGCTGTGCCAGCATACCCATGTTGGTCTACCAAACTGGCACACTTGCACAGCGGACCTTGTGCTGGCACGAAAATCAGGATACGCTGGCATTTGTGCTCCGCCTGACTTGTGCAGTCTATGAAAATAGAGCCAGAAGTGGTATGTATGAGGCTGGGATGATGGATGGGTCAAACTAAAGACTGAAAACCACTGCTGGTGCCATGTGTGAAACTAAAGTCAAAATTCACTTTATGTCTGCGGCTCAATGACACAACAAATCATTTTATGCCAAACCATGTTATTTGGTGCAATTGTCTCAAAGAGATGTCTCATCTCAGTTACATCTTTTATGACTGAAATGAGTTAATGAAAACTCTCTCTACTTTTATCCCAGCTTTCTTAGGGTGAAAGGCAGGGTACACCCTGGACAAGTCTCCAGTTCATCACAGGACACACACAGACAACTACTCACACTCACATTCACACCTACGGGCAATTTAAATTAGCCAATCAACCTAATACCCATGCATTTTTTTGGATGGTGGGAGGAAGCCGGAGTACCTGGATAGAACCCACACAGACACAGGGAGAACATGCAAACTCCACACAGAAAGGCCCCGGGCCGGGAATCGAACCCCGTTCTTGCTGTGAGGCGACAGTGCTAACCACTGCACCACCGTGCCGCCTAATAATTGATTACATACAGTATATTAAAACAAAAAAAACAATTACCAATGATTACATTTGAGATCATTTTTATTCAAGTGGCATTCAAAGCAGCCTGGGCCACATATACTTCAGCTTCACTTGCATACAACTTAACGCAAAGTTTATGTGTATAAATCATGAATGGCAAACACAGAACTCATCCTTTCTATTTGTCTTGGAATGCAGTTAAAATAAATATAAAATAAATTAAATTCACATTGCACTGTTACACAAATTGAAAAACCTTTTATAAAATAATAATATAATAATAGCAGGACTGGTGCTGCATCGGTAAATAACTGAAGACATAGGAAGAGGTAGATATACTGAAGGCCAACACTTTTTATTCTTTAAAGGGTAATACCAGTGGAGAAGTAAAAGTTGTCAGTTGTCCAGGCTCTCCCTCTATTTCCATTCCCAGACATAAAATTGCAGAATTTTGTGTTTTGCTAGTTGCTGTAAGGACCCAGGTGTAAAATGCCGAAGTATCTTTGCAGCAAATTAGTACATTAACGAGATCTCATAGATACTTCAATCAGCATATCAAAAAGTCAATAAGGGGGGAGGCCATCCCCCATGTTAGCAAAATGACTAAAATGCATGACCTTTGACCTTTCATCCCCCCTCACCTTCCCATAATAGTAGAGAGGGAGCAGGTGCAGAACATACTAGTCTAGACTAGACTCATTGATCCTTTATCTGACTGAGGTTTGTACAAGTTAGAATCTAAGTTTCCTGCCATGGCTCTGAAGGTTTGAATTTTTGCACAATTTTAACTTGAAAAAAAACAACAAAAACAGAATTGCACTATAAAAGGACTGTTAATAAGCTTGTTGTAGAAGTAAATGAAATTCTTTTAAATGACCAGTAGTATTCTCCATTAACCAATGCAAAAAGTATTAAAGTCTGCATGGACAGTGCATCTCGAATAGTGCAGAAATTTTTAAACAACATCACAATGTATATGATCTTCTTCATCCTACACTGACATTCGTGTCATATCTACCTCGTTACCCAAAGAAGGACACAGCCCATTCATATTTGAGTCGATTCTCTGCAGCTTGCTTTGTAGCCTCTCACCAGCACTGCTCGCTCCTGTTTTGGTCAGTATCGCAGGAAGCTGCCGAATCTGAGTTGCTGTGGCAGAAGTGACCCAGGTGTTGATCCGAGCATGAAGATCTGAAAGGTTAAGTCCTGAAGCTGCTTGTTTTTTACTGTCCTCTGACGGGAGTTTGTGCACAATCTGACGCAGACGCTTAATGGACATTTTCTGGTGAACGAAGAAAGATGGGATGATTTCTTTCAGGTAGTCACCTCCGTCTAAAAAGGATAAAGAAGATAACAAATCAGAAACTAATAAGGAAACATACCAAGCAAGACCAAGTCAGTAACAAGTCCTTCAATGAATGTGCTCCATTGGAAAAGAGGAGTGGCTCAAAGTGTCTTTGTTTCAGTAAACATCAAAAAGCAAAAACACTGATGCAGTAACCCTTTATGGTCACTGATATGAACTTGATAAACAGGTGATCTTACTGTACCTCTTGATCTGAGCTCTTGGCAGCTTGTGCACACACTGTCGTGCCAGAGGGAGCCCCTGAGCACCAGCGCCAGCCCTGGAGCATCGCAGCTTTTGTGTGGCATGCAGTGATTGTGAGCAGAGACAGTGTTGGAGTAGGTGCCATCAGGACAGCTGCGGCACACTGTGTCCTCATCCGCCGTGCCTGGAGGAGAGGTACATTTGTTTTAGATGGAGTCATATATTTTTTTTTCCTGAAGAGAATATCTGATAAAGTTTAATCATGCTTTGATTGTCAAATGAAATGCACTGACATATAAACACATAGTGGGCTTGTTAACATGTATCATTTCACAGATTCTTGTCTCACTGTCATTAAAGATTTTGTGAACACTGTAAGTGCAGCTGTTGGCCTGTGTGGCAGTAGTCTAAAACATGACTCACCCCCCTCATTCAGCCTTTTAAATCCATCCCGCTGCAATGCATGTCATTTATTACCTCTGCCAAGAAGGTTGTGTGATCACCAGGGTTTATTTGTTTGTGGCCTAACTTAAAACTGATTAAATTTTGGTTCAACTCATCTCTGTGCTTCTCTACAAAAAATTGTCGCTGCCTTAAAATAGCAACAGTGTGGCCCATCTGTTGGGTTACGGTAGTAGATAGATAGATAGATAGATAGATAGATAGACAGACAGGTAGTGTAGACAGACTCAGAATCAGCACACAGTGCTCTGCTCTACCATGGGGTCTCACTCTGTCCAGATTATTATGAATATGAAATGTAGGCTATTTGAATTTGAAAAAAAAAGAGATAATAATAGCCTATATTCTTTTTGGACAGAGTGGCTCAGAATAATGAGGGCATAGGTACTCCATAACAAACATCAAACCCTTCTCCAGCTCACCTTCGCTCAGCACCTCCTGTCCGGACGCACACTCGCTGTGGCGGAAGCACATGTGGTACTTCTGGCTGTAGTAGTATCCCTGTTTGCACTGGCACTGGCAGTCTCTGTCCGCGGCGCACTCAGTCTTCACCACCTGGTTGTGACCGCACACCCCGCAGCGCAGGCACTTCCCGATGTAGTTCCACAGTTCAGTGAATGAGCCCGACGGACACGGGGAGCACTCGCTCTTGCGCGTCGCCGTGCATTTTGCGCGCAGGAAGGTACCCGGAGGACAGCGATCACACTCCACCGAGCTGCCGGTGATCGGGTCCGTGTGGCTGAAGGTCAGAAGCGGCGCCGCGACGCCGTGAACCGCCGGAGCGACGCGCAACATCAGCAGCACCGACAGGAAAAGCGATGGCAACATCTGGAAGAGAGGAGGTAACAGTAAATGAGATGGAAACCAAAGGGAATAATACAGTGTTATCAACGAGGAGCCGGAGGAGGATTATAAAAGAAATAGCAGGAAGTTAAAGGAGGAAAACACAAGGAAACAGCAAGAGAATACAGATGTGTCACACCTGGAACAGGTTAGTCATAATCTATCATGACCTACTTTACTATAATGATTGATGGAGTTTCCACCAGTTAAAAAAATAACAATCAAAATAATAAATAACCGTGTTGCCTATCCCTGTCTCCACCTACCATGGTGTGTGATGTGCTGCTGCAGGGCTGTCAGGAGCTTTGGTGCTCTCTCTCCACCCTGCCGGCCTATTTATTCCACCTCGGACGCCCCTCAAATTTTCATCGATCAAAAAAACTCCCAGTGTGAAATGTGTGATTCGTTCGTCACGTTGCTGGAATTTTGTAGGAGTCATCATAATCTACGAACAAACGTTTAAATTTTCCAGAAGCATGTATAAGGTTCATTATGTGAGTCGTCAGACAGGAAAAACATCAACCTCAGACAACATCTGTTCTATGGTACTATAGGGGTTTGTTCCACTTATTAATCCCAAATAATGTGTTTGGAATTTGAAAATTCTGGACCAAATTAAACTTTAAACTTTATATATCTCCCATCCACTTATATTTAATAGAGGTTACAAGGAGTGTCATGTCATTTTAAGACTGTTATAATAAAAAAATAGAGCTGCCTGCAACAAATGATTTTCTTTCATTTGTGACTAGTTTTTGATTATTTTGTCAATTAATTGATTCATTTCTGTAAAATATCAGCAAAAGACAGCAATGGTGAAAAATATTCATCAGTGTTTAACAAATCCCAAAATGACTTCCAAATATTCCATTTGTCTTAGAAACCAGAAAATATCCATATTAAAGAAGCTGGAATCAGAGAATATTATATTATTATTAAACAACTGACTCAGATTCAGAATCATCTTTATTGACCATTTATTGATCTTATTAGGTGCATTAGCTCTGGCATCAGTTTTTCTATTTCTGCTGTTAGAGAATTTCCCCTCTGTGCAAACACTACAGTCTGTCTTATTATTGCCTGTGATCATCATAAATACCATCGACCACATTCTGTAGTTTTAGCACATCATCTACATTACAGTGTCCCAAAATCTCATGCCACGTTTTGACATCATACATTGTCATTGAATTAACTGTATCATCACATGGTGTGTGTGGTTGTGTAACAACTAACTTTTGAAGACTACCTTGTTGGTATGAGCAAAGCGTCCTTCAAGGTGATTGTGATGGGGTCTCCTTTGAAATCCTGCAGATGCAGTTCTGTGTCACCACGTTGCTTGCCCTGGATCCATCAGCTCGCTCCATGTAGTGTTTCTTTGGGTTGAAAGATTCATCAGATCTTGTGGATTTATCTTTCTCTGTTGTAATGTGTGATGTAGCGCCACAGTCTACCATTAGTCCTTTTTCTTTCATGTCAGTGGGTCGAAAGTTATGACTGACTTTGAACACAAAGTTCCTCCTCATGCTGTTCTTGTGTATCAACAGTTTGTTTTTGGTTTTTCCACCATTCGTCGACTGTTTTTTGCTTTTTGGCGAGAGTCTCTCTCAACACGACCACGTTGTCCACATCCATAGCAGGTTACAGAAGATATATTCACTTTCATGACATTGTCACACTTTGGTTTGTTGTCAAACTTTTCTGTTTTTATAGCTCTGTAGGTTGCTTTTGAACTGTGTGAAGGTTAATGCTTGTATGTTTCTGGAGGGACCTTCAGAATCATAGGGATTATTAGCCCATCACTAATTGTTTCCTTTGCATTTCTCAGAGAATTCACTGCTTTTTCAGCTCGAATGATGTGGTCAGTGAATGTTTCTATGCTCTGCATAGCACTCTGCATTATTTTCTTAGTCTGGTTCATTGGCAGATAGTATAATGTCTTTCAGTCCTATTATTCTTAAATGGCCAAGGAACTTTACTTCCCAAAATTCGTAGTTGTTTTTATCTCCACTGAACACCAAACTTGGCTTGGTCCCATAATCTGTTGAGCTGGCTATTCCGTCAGACACAACTCACATGTTATTGTTTCACATTTAACGTTTATTTTCGTTACATCCATCACAGCGACTGGGACATTTTCATCAGTAGCTATGGTCGGGGAAAAGTATTACCCCTGTATTCGACTTAATGTAGAGCAGGTGGTAAAAAACAACAAATGTCATGACAGGAAGTTAAGTCATAAATCAATATAAAGTGCATTCAAAAATGAACAAGAAATAACACATTCACACTGTAATCAGCACTGGACTTTACACAGCACCTTATGAACATACGCTATATTGCCAAAAGTATTCGCTCACCTGCCTTGACTCTCATATGAATTTAAGTGACATCCCATTCCTAATCCATAGGGTTCAATATGACGTCAGTCCACCCTTTGCAGCTATCAACTTCAACTCTTCTGGGAAGGCTGTCCACAAGGTTTAGGAGTGTGTTTATGGGAATTTTTGACCATTCTTCCAGAAGCGTATTTGTGAGGTCACACACTGATGTTGGACGAGAAGGCCTGGCTCTCAGTCGCTGCTCTAATTCATCCCAAAGGTGTTCTATCAGGTTGAGGTCAGGACTCTGTGCAGGCCAGTCAAGTTCATCCACACCAGACTCTGTCATCCATGTCTTTATGGACCTTGCTTTGTGCACTGGTGCACAGTCATGTTGGAAGAGGAAGGGGCCAGCTCCAAACTGTTCCCACAAAGTTGGGAGCATGGAATTGTCCAAAATGTCTTGGTATGCTGAAGCATTCAGAGTTCCTTTCACTGGAACTAAGGGGCCAAGCCCAGCTCCTGAAAAACAACCCCACACCATAATCCCCCCTCCACCAAACTTTACACTTGGCACAATGCAGTCAGACAAGTATCGTTCTACTGGCAACCACCAAACCCAGACTCATCCATCAGATTGCCAGATGGAGAAGCGTGATTCGTCACTCCAGAGAACACGTCTCCACTGCTCTAGAGTCCAGTGGCGGCGTGCTTTACACCACTGCATCCAACGCTTTGCATTGCACTTGGTGATGTATGGCTTGGATGCAGCTGTTTGCCATGGAATCCCATTCCATGAAGCTCTCTGTGCACTGGTCTTGAGCTAATCTGAAGGCCACATGAAGTTTGGAGGTCTGTAGCGATTGACTCTGCAGAAAGTTGGCGACCTCTTCACACTATGTGCCTCAGCATCCACTGACCCCGCTCCATCAGTTTACGTGGTCTACCACTTCGTGGCTTAGTTGCCATCATTCCCAAACTCTTCCACGTTCTTATAATACAGCTGACAGTTGACTGTGGAATATTTAGGAGCGAGGAAATTTCACGACTGGATTTGTTGCACAGGTGGCATCCTATCACAGTTCCAAACTGGAATTCACTGAGCTCCTGAGAGCGACCCATTCTTTCCCAAATGTTTGTAAAAGCAGTCTGCATGCCTAGGTGCTTGATTTTATACACCTGTGGCCATGGAAGTGATTGGAACACCTGATTTTGAGTATTTGGATGGGTGAGCGAATACTTTTAGCAATATAGTGTATAAGGATGAGGACACAAAACTTAAATCTGTTCTGGAGACACAGTGGAACTGTGCAAGTGCAGCCTGACTCTCTAACTTATGGTCCACTTTCCTGAAGCGGTCACATTAAAGAAAACTATTGATTTTGTTTTTGTTGCTCATCTACTGCTGCCAGGAATGGGAAAACTTCATAATAACATCATTTATGAATGAGAAATTGAATTTAATTCAGTTGTTTTACTTAACAAAGGTTACAGTTTAACAGTAATGCATATCTCATGATATTGTATTGTATTGTCCTATATTATAACATAGCTGATAATATATGTTAACAATTACATTACAATTACATTAGTAAACTATTAAAAGTGTATTGTTTCACTTACTATATTAAGAATTTGCCAGTGGGTACCAAATAATTTGTAAACATTTGAGAAATTATTTTTAAAACATCTACAAACATATAGGTGGACCAGAAGCCAGTATTAACTATATAATCTAAATGTAATTTATAGATGCTTTGTAACATATTTATTAATTATTTAAGCGGGCATAATATCATTGTTTTTTTTTGTATTTATAATAACCATCCAAATAATGATAATCATTCACATTATGTTGTTTGTTAAGAGTAAAATATTAACTATTAACTAAGCTTGATAAAATAATTTTACCTTTCATAAATGATGTACTGGTGACTATAGAGTATTAACAGTGGGACTTATGGTAGGAAGTTGTGTGTTTGATATACCTGTTCACGTGAGTTTACGTGGTTACACACCTTCAAGGCAACCTAGTGAGTAGGTAAGATAAGGCACAATGACAGAGTCAAGGATGAGGCCATTAATCCTAATGTAACACCAAGGGTCACTGTAATGGTGTTGATGTGAAAAGCAAAGTGTCACTGAGGGGTGTGACAAAGCGGTGGTATGTGGTTGGATACGGCACTTTCACTTTTTCCACTGTGATCTTCTCATTCCAGTGAATGAGCTAGAAGATCACTTACAGCAGAGTGTGCGGTTAGTCTGAATGTTCATTTCTATAAAACTTTTTGCCAACATCTGTTGAAACAATAAAAATAACAGGAAGGAGATTTGACTATGAGTCCCAAGTTCTTAACTTATAAGTCAGTTTTTCTCCGGTGAAACATATGAATTACATTTAGTTAAGGTTTTACACGATTCATAAGTGACACATTCTACTCTAAACAAACAGGGTTAGGGTTAGGTTAACAAAAAGTTTAGGTTAACAAAAAGCCTGTGTTCTGATAGCCACTTTATAGGAGGAGACATTTAGGTGTTGAACTTTATCCCAAAAATTTTTCTAAAAATGCTTGGGTCAAGTTAATTTTAGTTGTGCTCATGTTTTTGTTGGTGGCAGTATTTAGTATTATTGTTCTATCCAAAAGACACTAATATGTTTGTCCATTTCTGTGACTTTGTCTAACCATCAGTCCAACATTTACACTCAGTTGATGCCATGATATCTTTGTTTGTTTTTGCTGCACACATCTGTAATAAAAGGGTTGGTGATGGCAAAGCAAGAGCAAACATCCTGGGGAACACATGCTGGAAAAACTCAACGAGATATTTATAGACATCAGTGGTTTGACGAAACTGCCACTGACATCATTTCTAAATGAACAGTGTGACAGTGGCATAAAAAAAGCAGCAGTGTTTACTACTCCTTTCAATGTGCAATCACTGATGGTGTGTGGTCGGCCTCACTGTCAGCCTTTTATAGATGTTTTATGTGAGCGGTTTGCGTGCGATGGCCAGACATACTGTGAGGAAAAGACAGGTAAAGAGAGGTTTAACGATGAGGAACCCATTAGTTTCCTTTATAATGTCTGTCCTGTCCTGAGAATAAATGTGAATGTCAGCCAAAGAAATAAATCAATTTCAGTGTCATGCTGGACATCCGTTTTTAGAGGACATGTCAGTGTGGGGGCTCAGAGTAATAGTAGATGTACTTTGATCCAAATGATGAACATATAAATGAAAGTTTCAGGAGAGCTCAAAAGTGACAGAAAGGACACTTATTATTTTTCTAGTTAGATGCAGGACTCCAAAGGTCTACCAGTTGTCTTGTCACTTCACATTTCACTTCAATATATTCTGCCTCTTTTTTAATTCGTGCATTTTTTTTAAAGAAATTGTATTGGAGTCTTAGTCTTAACAGATAAAATGATAAAAATAATAAAATGTTTGCTCTGGGTCTTACCTTAAAGTGTGACACACTATCAATAGGGTAGATGCAGTAGTGTTTTGAGAGGAACTGTCATGAACTAGACACAAATGCATGAAAAAATTAAAAAAGTCTTTCATTTCAAACAGCAGAGTACAAATTAAAAATCTAAAAACACTCTTCATAAGATAAACATTCTTCATAAGATAAATATGGAAATCCAAAACTCAAATCTAAAACTCACTCCTAATGAGGATAAACAACAAAACTTGATTAGGAGCTAAACTATCAAAAAAAAAAGATAACAAGCACTGTGTTTATAAAAAGAACATCTCATTCATGTTTCATTTCATCCATTTCACATTAAAAAATTAATAAATATTTTAATGATGCTCTTTGGTGGATTTTTTTTGCAGGAGAAGCATGAACAGATTGAGAAAAGATGGTTAATCAAATTTTATCATCATGTTTGATCATTAGGTGTTACGGAGTTCTGCTTCATGATCTGCTTATATACGTGCGTGTATCTATGTATACAGTATATACAGCTCTGGGAAAAATTAAGAGACCACTGCAAAATGAATAGTTTTGCTGGTTTTACTATTTATAGGTATGGGTTTGTGTAAAATTAACACTTTTATTTCACTCTTTAAAGTGCTGACAATGTTTCTCTCAAATTTGAAATTAAAATACTGCCATTTAGAGCATTTATTGGGAGAAAATGACAACTGGAATCACTGAACGCAGCAGTGAGTTTTATAATCTTCCTCATAAAATAAGCTTTCGTTCAGGTGATCACCTGATCACCTGATCAGTGTATCATTAAGTAGAATGAGAAGGCTTATGTTGGAATCGAACAAACTCTGGAATGGACTGCAATAAATGTAGAGATGTTTACATTTGTGAGAGTGGTCTCTTAATTTTTACATAAAGTTTTTTACAAAAACAATCTCCGGAGTTTTCAGCTGGCTGTAATGTATAGTTTTCATGTAGCTACAGCGGTCCAGTTATTAAGAGCAGCATTTCTAAATTTTAGCTGCAATCTTAAACAACCTTTCTCTCTCTCTTGCTGTGTGTATTTGCAGACCACCTACAGTGTTGACAGATGGTATATGTATGCACACATAGGGAAGTGAATCAGCCAGTGACAAGATACTGGAGAAGTAAATACCCAGGACTCATTGCTGTTAGTTTCCCTGCAGGGATATGTTTGCTTAATTTTTGGTCTCATCCATCTTGAGTCAGTGCCAAAAAGGCTGCAAAAACCAAAACACTACATACTTAAGGCGGTAAGGGATTGTCCCAGTTTGTACAAAACTGGGACAATCCCAGATGAAGAACTGTGGACACACTGGCTTTTTGGCATGTGACGTGTTCATCGCATACCCTTAAAGTATCTGACCCTCTAGCATTTCAAGTCTTCTTCCTCCTTCCTCCTGGTCTAACAGTGCAGGTGAAGGCAGTGTTTAATCTAATAATTCATTTAGAAAAACAGTTTTAAATTGAAAAGCAAATAAATAAACTGTGATAACATAATTTAAGACTGCTTACTGAATACTACAATAGTTTGACAGATATTGAAGATTAATCTTGGTGATTTGTTTTGTGGAAAAATGCATTTTCATTGCTGTCTGTGAATGGCAGCTGTAGGTCGGGTCTTCATCCTCAGCAGCTCTGGGATTGGTCGCTCGCTGTCCTGATAAAAGTCTAAGCCTGTGATCCACTCGACGTCTCTGACTCGTGATTGATGGAACCACATGAGATCCTCGACCCACTGAGATTCGGCTTGCGTACTCTGTCAGTGCAAAATAAAGAAGTGACAAATCATTGTTTTAAATTTGACAGTTTTAAGACAACTTAATTAGAGCTACACTTCTTCTTTCTAGTTCTTCCTGTTGTCAAAAATGAACTGTCAAAGACGGTAATAACCAGACCTGCTCTGACTGGATCTCACCTGAGTTTGCATTTGTCACTTTTGAGTTACTAGAAGAAAAAGCAACAAAGCAGGACTTTCAACCCGGGGTGTTTGTGTTCCAAAGTGTTATTGACTTAAGAACGTTAGTAACGTGTTTTCCGTCATTGCATCAAAGGGTGTGAATTTCATCTTTATTTGATACATTTGGTTAGTTATTTAATGCATTACTAAATTAATAATTTTAAATATTGTTGTCTAACAAAGCCTTTCTTCATGAATGTGGTTTTAATATGAGATTCATTAAATTAAAAGGTGTGTGTTTGCATTAAGTCAGCCGACAGGGCTTTCATTATTTGTGCTTATGAATCATTTTTGTATGTGGCCCAATGTTAATCTGATGGACAAAGCACATTCATGCCTCCAAGAAGGTGAAAGCCAAACTAACACAATGGTCCTTTTGTGTCATCATCTTATATTAAAGGCTGCACTCCTCAAATATCGGTAAATGTGAACTGCATCATCATTACACGGGAAAGGAAGACAGTGACTGTTTTATTCAGGAGCGGTCAGCATGAAACTCAGAGGCAGCTTCATTCCAGGTCATACAAAGAGTTTCACTTTATTTTGGCCCAGACCCAGTGTGAGGCACACTAAAAGAGGAGAGTTGTGCTTTCTTACTTTGCAGCTTTCTGAGTTATTGGGTCTGTGAGGCAGCAGGAAGGACACAGTCTGCAGCTCGCCCCGACAGGCCGTCACCTGTACAGCAGGGTCCCTGCAGCTGGTTAACACCACAAAGTAATGGGTGGGGATTGAGATGTTCGTGCCAGACACAAACCTGGAGTCACACAAAGACACACACAGTTGTATTTAGCAGCAAAGTGCAGTGTAATTCAACAAATTTGGATGTTCCAGTCATGTGAAACAGTTTAAGATGTGACTCCACAACCACAGACATTAACGCATTGATTGCCAGCCCTTTTATAAAACAGAAAGTGGCTCGTTTTTGGCCATTTTGAGTCATCTTTCAAGACCCCTGTGTTGTGCTGAAAAATAGTAACTAGTTACAGTTACTAGCTACTTCATTCAAAAAGTAACTCAATTACTTTGTTTATTACTTCCACCAAAAACTAACTTGTTACTGTTAAAAGTAACTTTTTAGTTCCTCTTTACGACCCAGGGGAAATCCGACTTCAAGGGGTTCTGATTTAAATTCTGACTTGGAGCTTGGAAATTCCAACATTTGTGTGCAACTTGAACACACCATTAGACAAATCACACAAACACCAGGCTCCCAATGCTGCTGCAATGACATTAATGTTCTGTTTTACCGGCGATGTTTCCTTCTGGTAAAGTGGGGGGGGCGGATCAGTGTCTCTATGAATCTGACATCTGAATGAATGAAAGCAATCTGAATTCATCGATCAGGAAATCATCATCATCATCATCCAGGACTGATGTTGGGGGATCAGGGGTGGTGACGATAAAATGAAACTTACTGCTGGATCTGGTCTGGAGTGTCGTACTGGCCGTCATAGTTATAATCGAAGACGGGGCCCGTAACTACGTTCATGCCATTATAAATAGAAGCATATTTCTTTAATAGTGTGCTGTAAAAATAGTCCCAGATCTCTGAAAAAGTTGAGGAGAGACAATTAAATTCGAGGAAAACAGGACAGTAGTTTTTTTCTAGATGATGACCAATAACTTACTCTTAAATTCAGGGTACATTGGCACCACATTACTAATCAGTAGAGCATCAAACTGCTGGTCCACTGTCACATTCAGGTCTGACAAAACACAACAAAAACAGTGCTTGATTTGGTAACTTTGAGAAACATAAAGTATAACAATGCTTGAATTTACAGAATCCGGCACAGGAAGTAGACAATCCCTCTTTTATCTGTGTCCTGAAAGTGCATTTTACAACATGTGCAACAAGTGTGATAATTGATTAAAACGTGTGAGTCTATGTGGAGTTCCATGGAAGTTGACTAGTCAAATACACCCACACAATGTTATCTCCTGCTGTTAGATTCAAGAAATAGAGAACAGTCATTTCTAGATAACAGAAGCCTTGAGCTTTTGCTATCACTTTGTTACAAGTTGAGTCAACTCCTGCTTTCTCGACCACATACCAACTCTGTTTTCATTTAATATCCAGGAATCCCTTCTGCCCTGCAGCAATACCTTTCCGATTCCAATTTCCTGTGCTCATGTCAATGCATTTTCTACCTTGAAAGTAGTGAGGTGAAGTTAATGGTTAGGTTTAGGCAACAAAAGCCCCTTTGGTTAAGTTAAGGAGAGATTTTGTTTGGGATAAATGTTAAAGGTTAAACACTTGGTGTCTTGTGACATTTTCTGTATTAAACCAAGCCCATGATATTTCTCCAACCTCGGTTAAGTGCAGTGAGTGCCTAACCATAACCGTTAAATTTTAATAATGCAAGGAGCAATTATGTACCTGACAGGGACATCTGATGCTACACTTGCTTATGCCTCACAAGGAAACATCATCTGCATAGAGCAGAAAAGCTACAATAACATCATCATTCTGTTGAAGGTATTCATGGAAGGCATGCCAAAAATAATACAGTGAAATATTCTACAATATAATGTGAAAAATGTGAGGGCATAGACGGGTGGTTCATATGAAAAATAACAAAATTAGTTCATTTTTGACTTGCTGACCAGGCTCAAGATGAAAACCTTTTCTGAGTAAAGACACTGTGTCTGGGTGCTGGAAACAGAGACAGGCTCCTGCAACATATGTTAAATTGTGTAATTAAAATGACACAACATTACACTCAAATAACTTATCATTTGGATAATGAGATAGAGAGGCACAGGAAATGAGAACAGCTCAGGATATGCTCACATCACTCACATCCTCCATGAGATACACCAAACAAAACACAGCGTTGCCACTGGATGTGTGTGCTTGTGTGACTGGGTTTGGGTTGTTTCTCATACTTACTAGGTGAGTACAGGAAGGCTTGTGTCAAGTTCCTGGCGCTGTTGTACTGGTCACATCTGGGACTTTGTGATATTGGAAGTCTGACATCAGCCCTCAAACAGTCATGTTTCACTGGTGGTAACGGATCCAAGTTCATCTACAAGGATGAAAAAAACCAAGCTTTAGCTAAACTGCATACTACACTCCAGATGCAATTTCAAACAGTTAGCCCTTTAAGTGAAAATAACCCCTTTTCAGCAATTTTTTTTCAGCAATTTTTAAATACAATTTACATTTTTAGTTTGTGATCCATTTTCATTTGTAACTAATGGTGCTTTTCCACTACACAGTAACGGCACAGTATGGCATGGCACGGCTCAGTTTTAGTGCTTTTCCATTATAACTGAGTACTGAGTAGAGTAAAACTGCCATGACGACTGCCATGCGACACAGAAAACCGGGAAGAAGAAGAAGAAAAACAACACTACTGTCACAAACACTGGAGGACACCGAATCAATCATGTAAGCAATCAAAAGCGATCCCATTTTAGCGTGTAAAAATAACTAAGCAGTTGCTGGCTTTAAAAATGGTGGGGTCGACTAATGTTTGGCTTTTACAGTCTAATCGCACGTTGCGCATCCAATGATGACACTTGTTGGCTAATCAGTGGAAGGCAGTCGCGTTTTAGTATTGCTTTGGCTCGCTTGGAACCAGGGCTGAGGAGGTACGAAAAAAGTACCTAGTACCAGGCACCAGATACTAGTGGAAAAGCATCACAACAGTGTAGAGCCGAGACATACCGTACTGTGCCTGTATAAAGAAAACAATGTTATTATTGCACATTTCTGAAAACAACAGGATACCTTGAATGTTCATGTCAGTTATGATGAGAGAAAACATTGTGATTGTCACAATCCAGGCATGCAACACTCAAAATCAAAATGTCGCCATATTGGCAGGAAGGCGCGCCGTTCAAACTACTGCCAGGTATCACACCACTTGCCAAAGTCAGACATATGGTGGAAGTTTATAATTTTTAACTATAATCAGACTACATCTTGTAGGTGTGACCTATTTTACATACATGGTATTAACATAGCGTCTGAGTAATCCTGCAAATGTGTGATGGGAATTGTAGAGCCTGAATTTAAATTGCCATAAATCAGTTCATTTAACTGTGTGCAACTCATCCTTGTTATTCCTCAGCAGTTAGCATGATTTCTACCACCATGTGTATTTTAATAGTTTTAAAATGTAACCATTTCAAGAAATATACAATCATTGATTTTTAATTTTTTTTCTTCAGCACTGACACACTCACTGGCTTGTCGATGGTGAAGGAGCTCCACAGCGGCATCAGGGCTGTGTGGCTGTAGGCGCTGATGAATCCCTCCTGGTGGAGGATGCAGTGACTCTGGTCAGGCTGCAGCATCCGGGGTCGACCGAACAGCATGTGCTTCTTCTCTGCAGCAGCCTCTGAGAACCAAGAGTGCACTTCAATTGACATTGTCCATTCATTGGAATTCTGATAATGCAGGGAATCAACAAGGACAATGCAAATTCAAATCAGTTGTGTGGAGAAATGCTTCCTCAAAGTGCATTCAGTTGTGATATTGAATGTAATAATCAAAGCGATGAATGGTGATATTTTAAGGAGCCGAATGAGAAATAAAATCTAGAAAAGAAAAGCACAAATTACAGATCTTAAGTTCAGAACAACTTTGTTTGAAGCACAGAGGCAAGTAAATCTCTTCACCTTCCTCTGCTGTCAGATTCAGACGGCTGTTGATAGCATTTCCACCCTAAAGAGAGGGACACAAGAAAACAAAAACATATATGTTAATGGAAAACACTGACTGCACAAATTATTATTTTTTTTTATTTTCCCTAGTAAAATGCCTTTTTACATGACTTTCTTTTGCCTCTCTTGCAGGGAGCAAAAAAACAATTAAATTATATTTGTCCATACTGAAGAAAACCTTCATGAATCGTTAATATTGTTACTGCATTAAATAATCTAACAGGAGTGTAAATAACCGTCTCTAACAAAATCTACAACTAAGCTATAGTCTCAATTGCGTTTCAAGTGAAAAGTATTTTCTTCACGGTTAGAGTGATTTTTTTTTAACATTTTTAAACAAGTTGTAAAAAAATGGGAATTAAGGTGGTAATAAAAGCAAACACAAAACCTCTACATTTTAAGCAACATAACTACTTATTTAGTAAAAGAGAACTGACTCAAAATTATGTGTATTACATGACTAAACCAGTCAATCAAAATAAATCAACATTTATTGACACAAGCAAGAGAGGAGCCAACGCTGAATGAGATATTTTTCGGAAAACAAAACTGTTCCAAGTGATTTCCATGAACTGAATAGACACGGTGCTTTATGACTCTACATGGGACATAATTTACTAAATGAACATCATGCTGTACTGAAGAGGACTTGAAACTACACCATAAACTTACAATGTTTACTGAGGTAATAAATCAAGTGTTGAGTCAGTTAACTTTCTCATAGGGTCCTCTGGATCTTTTTGCAACCAGGAGTCACCCCCTGCTGGTTATTAGAAGGAATGCAGCTTTAACACTTTCGTATTGGCTTCACTTTTGTGTTGGTGTTGGTTGTCCCTTTTTTGCACCGTATACATGGTTTGTGTGCAAGTTTTCAGAGCTTATTATTTTATTGCACCTTTGTTTAGTTTGTTTCCAATACCTTGGCCCATGTTTTGAAGAAGAAGAAGAATTCCTTTATTAGTCCCTCAGTGAGGGAAATTAACACTATTTACACTCTGTTAGTATTTTCTTTTCAGTTGCACATCACACCCAAGTTTTGAAACACACATGCACATGCATTAGTGAGGGGGCTGCTCCATTTTCAGAGCAGTTGGGGGTTCGGTGCCTTGCTCAAGGGCACCTCGTAGCTGGGCACCTCTCCAGCTACCAATCCACTCTCCACACACACTGGACTTGAACTAGCGACCCTCCGATTCCCAGCCCAAGTCACTACAGACTGAGCTACTGTACTGTATGTAAAAAACAGAGAACAACGTCAGTTCATACATGTAGCATCCAGTTGGGCTTGGGCACACTGAGTCCCACGCCAATGCTTTCAAAATTTGCCTGCATGTGTGTTCTTTTGTGTAACGTTCTGACCGCAGAGTATAAAATCAATATGATGTCTCCTGGGAGGTGTACACTGTGCAGCGACTGCGCTGTTTCTTTATATGCAAACCTACATTTGTGTGATGAGATAAGTGCTTGGTTGGAAGAAACATTATTCACCAGCAAAAGTGAACTGTAAAGGCTCACTGCAGACTATATTATCGACTCAATCTAAAATGATGCTTTAACAGTGCACAAGGAGCCGTCTGATGTAAATTTCCATTGGTAAGTAGTAGTGAAATGCACTGGCTGATTTGAGGGATGGGGCGCTGCCTTGGCTGCTTTTTGTTTGCATAAAGTTGAGGTCTTTTATCTCCCTGCCTCTTGAAAATGTATAAACAAACAGAATCAACAAATGCATGACCATAAAATGTCACCAGAAACACATCTCCGTGTTTTCTTAATATATGAGGAAAACGTTTCCAAATGAGCCGCCATTGGTTTTGATTTGAAAGCTGGAGTAGCTGCCCAGGATGGAAAGCATTTGTCGTACTCACCAGTCCAGGACATGAGCATCCCAGGTTGTCTGCAGGATCAAGGCTTATCAGCGGACAGTGAAGCGGGACGCTCTGCTCTGCAGGGGGCGCTGGCATGAAGTAGGGCTGCCTCAGTATGTGGTTCATGCTGCCATGTGTCCCGTTGTTGTCAGAGGGAGGGATTTCCATGATGTCTGCATGGAATGATGACTGTTAAGTTTTGTGGACCACAGATCACAGCCAAACATTTCCCAAAGCACACTGAAAGGTTCTTGATTCAAGCTTAGAAAATCAGAAAATCAGAATCAATCAAAAGTAATCCATTGAGTTAACATTTAGTTTATTTACTTATGCAAGCTATGGTGTTATCGTATAAGGCAGATACGCTTGGTGCATTGTCCAAATGTCCACTATACACTGTAACCCCACAACAATGCACCACCTGCTCACAAGTGACTCACAACAAGAGGAAAATACAAGTTTAAGCGTCACTGTCATCCATTTTTCACAAGCAGCCTCATCTTTCAGATGATATTAGCATCAGTTTCAGATTTTTTTCCTGCAGTTTTTACTGATTGAGCCCCAAGCTAAACCACAACACATTACAGTCTGTCTATTTGGATGTTTACTACTCGTGGTAATTTGCCAAGAATCACCCATAAACTCACCACACATGAGATTGTACAGCTCAATGTTGGAAAATGGTTCGATTTCTGTTTTGTACCGGAACTTTGGTCCATAACTGACAAACATGGCCTGCAGGAAAAAGGGGAGGAAAACATTTGAAACATTGATTTCAGTGCTGCAATGAGGGCCAAACAAAAGGTCAACATAGTTCATTTTTTTAAACTTAAGGAGTAACTTCAATAAAGTGACATGCAGAAGATTTTAGCAGTTAATTGCAATGATAGAAATGGGATTTTACTGCTAACTGTTGGCTAATGGAACAGAATAAGAATCATCAGTGCTCACATGCATGTTCTCAGCATCATTGTCATAACCGTGAGCCCCGCCTGAGCAGAAACGTAGAGATCCTGGATATCTGTGTGGACATACAGAGCAATGTTTTACTGAGTAAGAGGAGGTGGAGCACCCTTGCAGATACTGCATCAGTGCACATGTTTTTATTTTTCTACCTGCCAGACAGTTTACCAAATAGTGGAAATTAGCTTGTGTTCTTCTCACAGTCAACAGGGTAAAAGAGGTCTAAACTCCAGGCTACAAGTACAAGTAAGACACAACTACACGGACACCTTTCAAAGAGCCATTTTGGGTTAACCAGGACGTTAACATCTTCAATGCGACGGCTGTTAGCAAAGTGAAGGCGCTTTGGCAGGTTGGCTTTCAGGTAAGGCTTGATCTTTTGGTCTGGCTTCTTACACTGAAATTCCCAGAAACACAGACATTCACTGTATTTTACACACACACATACACATTTTTATCATAGCTCATTTCTTATACTTGAAAAGAATGTGTTTTGCTTGCATGCAGGTCATCATTTCATTAGAAATGACTTAATTTTTTCGGTGAATCTCATATTTGAAGCTTAACAGTTAATAGTTGAACATGTGAGAGCATGGTTACACTTACAGTCATGTTTGCAACCAGTCTGTCTGAGTCAACTGTCGAAAGAGAAAATACAATGAAGTCAATATTTCTGTCGTCAAAGCAAAGCAAAACACACACGTTCATTTCCATGTTCAGACTTGTATTTCCATTGAAACATTTTATGCCTTGATTGCAAATATTGTGTTATCTGAAATCTCTCCACTTTAATGTGTCTGGAGCGGGTACAGCCACGTGGCGTCCAGATGCGCTTTGTTGGACCGACTTCGTGGCTGAACATCAGGAACATTTATCACATAACATGCACTTTCAGATGGAATACCATTTGTTCATCTGAATGCCTAACAGACCTGCATATTTTGCTACTGAATGAAGGAAAATGTAAACAGTGTTTTTTTTCAAGCTATGAAAAATCCCACGATTCTGGATGGGCTGATAAAATGATTTGAAACTTCAGAAGCACGCGTGTGGCTCATAAAGCAGAAGGAATCCCCGGTAAGTTTACTCACACACTGTTCCTTTTTTGGCTCTGATGCGTCCGAATGGCCCCTCAGTGACCCAGTAGTTTCTGATGTCACCCACCAGTTCCTGCAGCACCTCCTTCCTGTCGCAGTTTATGTCCTCCATACCTACAACAGCAATCAGCAGTTGCTTTAATCCACCATGCATTATCCCCATAACTCTGATTGGCAAAATAATATATACATATACGTATATATTATTAGTATATACGCTCTTATATAGTATATACGCTCTTAGCGTTAAGAGCCTCTTAACTGAATCTGGAAAACGCAGTCTTTGTCAGTTATCTGCTAATCAGAGCATCTTTTAAACTACCAGATTTCCATTTAACAGGAGCCAGGTCCTGTAATTGTTCATCTTTCACACTCTTAGCCATGAGTGAATAGGTGTAGCATGTACAGTATACAAAGCACAATAGTATTGATAATAAAAGGGAAATTGGATCGGTCCTAAAATCGATCCCAATCTCTAACCCAGTGGTCCCCAACTGCTGGACTGAGGACAGATACAGTCTGTGGGTCATTTGGCACTGGTGCTCACAGAGGTAAAAATACAGATAAATACTGATTTGATCCATGCTTTCATTGTAAGAAACTTTGTTTGTGTTACCATGGTCTGCTACGATGATGATGTTGAGACAGCGGTGGAGACCAATCTGTTTTAGGCCGTTCATGAGTTGACCAATGATCTTATCCACACCCTGGATTGCCTCAATCAGCTGCAATAATCCAATGAAACAAACACACAATGCATTGAAAATTTGTCTGCAGATCATTCAGGATTGTTTGTTAAAATTTGTTCCAGATAAATTTGGCAGACAAGATCCTGTACAGCTCCACAGTTTCATTTGGGCCAATTTGATTGTAGAAAAGTGGAAACTAGCATGTTATCAGGCAAGATACAGGAAAAATTTCTCATGGAAAACCCAGTGAAAAGCTGTGTCAGTATCCTATGATGAGAAGCGCAGATGATGGAGTCCTGCCAGAGGTTGATAATCTGAAGCTGGAGGTCAAGAGGCCATCATTACAACTCCCATCATTTGACAAAACACATCTGACGAGCAGCCAGACTGACAATTCATTAGAAACTGGATCAGGGTGACTGTGTGAGGCTTTGAGCGACATGCTAATACACTCACAGTTGCAATGCTAAGATGAGGAGAGGTTATGACCTGTGAAGCAGGTGGCCAGTGACCTGATCGTATTGGTGTCTCCCTGGCTGAGAGTTGGTGGTGGAAAGTTCTGGTACAACTGAGGCTCATAGGTTAGCTCTTCTACCCCATTCCTCTGTGTAATTCTTTGCCGTCAAGGTATACATCATATTAGTCGGTCTTGAGTAGGGTATGATAAATACCTGAGGTAAATATCATATATTACACATTAATAATGAGTAATGTATTTTTGATCATAGCTTCTGGTTACATTTTGCTCAGGTTGCAGATTTAAACTTGTATTTGTTTTAAGTGCTATGGTTGCATTCTGTGCCGAACCACCTGGATCAAGGTCTTGGTTCTTTTGGATTCATTTCTTCTGTCTTATTTCCCCCTCTTGGTGGTGCCGCAGCCAGCTGCTGGTGGAGGCTAGCCATGCTTGTGTGATTCCCTTCATGATTTGTAGTGATAACATCACTGGGACATTGTTTGCAGTGTGGTGCATCTGGAGCACATCCTGAGATAAACTGCCTCCTCCTGGCTTGTGTCTGTCCCCCTCTCCTCTTTTGATTTTTGCTTCAGTAATTTTAGTGGTTTTTACTGGAAATGGACATCGGCCAACACATGACTTCACTGTTACTGTGAATGATCCATTTAGGTAGGTAACTGTTACGTAATGGTTGCCTTAAAAGGACAACAATGGCCTCATGTTTAGTTACAGCTGTAAATGTTATTTGGTGTCTTTCGGGCTCTTCTCTGAATCGGCCATCCAGCCACACTTTTGATTATACACGTGGGCAAATAGCTGTTGGAAACAGCTTTAATTCTTAAACTTCGTTGGGATTCCACCCTACATTAAAACAACATTCTGATAAACATTTATAATCTTAACCGGATGAGAGGGCAAGTGACGTAATATATAATTACTTAACAGAGTTGAGTGGTATGATGAGTATAACAAGCAAGAATGTTCCCCAAGGACAGACGTGTGGGTGGGTGGATGGCATGGGAAAGGCTGGTGGGAGGGTCAAAATAATAAAGGACTTTCAGCCAGGAGGCTGCTGTTTGTGTCCCGTGTGAAAGCAAAACTAAATGCTGACCTGATACTGTTACAGGTGAGGATGGTTGTTATTTATTTCTGTTACTTACACGGGCACAATTTGATATCACCAAGTAATTAACAGTCATGGACAACTACCACAGTAGTCCTGGACCACTAACCCTAATCCTTACCCTGTACTTACCCCTTCCCCTTAACTATAAAAACGTTGACATTTGTCCAGGACTGTTAAGTACTTGGTGATATGACACTTACATGGCATTGTGTGTCTCTGCACCGGAAATTGATGTGAAACGTTTTTTTGTTCTAAAACGTTGACATTCCCGACAAAAGCCTGCCGACGAGCCTTTCCTCTGCAAAGGAACAACAGGTCGAGCTCAAACATTTCCTGGGACACAACACATTTAGGAAAGTGACAAATCCACCCAAGTTTGCATGTTGCAATCTGCTCATAGTGGGCATAATCAAGACTACGAGAACATTTATCAAGACAAAGAGCGAATGTTAGGGCCAGCAACTAGAAGTCACTATCCAGACAACATGCCAAGTGATTTAATAAATGCATCAGATCACTATGTGACTGTCCAGGTTAATCATAAAGGATCACAAAGCTGCTGATGTGATTTTAATTGCTTTATTGGCAATCTCATTGAATCTTTATGGTGATCTGTTATCTGTGGCCCATGAAAGGACTTCAGACTTATTTAACTGTACTATAATTCAGCTGTGATAGTGTTGTCCAGTACCACAAAAAGCAAGGCCAATGAGTCTGATATGATGACAGAACTTGTTTCAGCACCCCTCTTTTAATAATAGATGAGGATGTCAGGTGAGGTGAACGTTAAGATATGATTCTTTTCTTCACCATCTCACCTATATCTGATTCAGTGCGTCAGGTGAACTTACCCCTCCACTCACAGGACCGTAGCTGTGTCCAGATTTATCAGGTTCCTCCAGATACAATGTGTAGAAATCTGGTCTGGAGGAAAATTTAATTTTTATTTGTTTCACTTGAGCACAAATGCTACCATGACATCCATGGCATTTACTTGATGGGTGTATCCAGATTCCAGAAATGCTTCTGGATACTAACCTTTCATCGTCTGGCAGCTGCAACCACTTCAGCACAGTGAATACTCGTTCTTCAAATGGCACTTTACTAAAAATGAGAGAGACAGGTGGCGTGGTGAACATGTCTTTAAAAGGCATTGTAGCAGAAACAGTGACATCAGAGGATGACTGCTTTTTCTGAGTGTAAAAAGTGGTTTTGCTGCACTTTTTTGTATTTAATTCAAGTCCACACAGACCAATCTTAAGTAATGTGACTGAAAAAGCACAGATACATTCATTATTGTATGAATGGTCCACACTATTTAAGCTGCAGTGATAAAAGATTGCAGTGTGCATGACCTGGTATTCCATTTTCATGAGGTTTGTGCAGCTTATATCGAATCAAAGGCATTATGAAACCTCCGAGGTGTTAATATTACAAGCACTAATGAAGGTGCAGTACCTACACGAGCAAAAGTACCACTCACTCAAATTGTCATGGGTGGCTATAAAATAAGTATGTAAACTAAGTACAATATGTAACGACACAATATAATAAAAATACAGACACGACACAAACAAACCAAGGTAACTTACAAATTAAAACACCAGTCTTCTGGTGGAAAGTTCTGTTTTAGTCGGAGCCATCCACCTTCCCTCACGCCCACCAGCGCCAATCTTTCTGACTTCTCTGAATTCTGTCTCACTAGCTCTGAGCATTGCATATTCACACTGATGCATTTACGAGTGATGCATTGCAGTCTGTACAGACCACATGGTGTAAAGATGCCATGGCAAAAGCAGGAAAGGTTCTTCTTGCACGCTTTCACCTGACAAATTTTCATTCATATGCCTTTTCACGTGTCTGTGCTTGGTTTTTTGTTAGAGAGCCATAAATGTACAGATATTTTTAATTTGAATAGTAACAACTCCTAACGAAACCTATTGTCCTGATGTTTGTGTCTCGACTCTTTACCAGTCATAACTGAAGAAATCTTTTGGATGATGAGAGGAGAAACAGCTTCAACACACCTCGATCAAGCCAGTTGATTTTTTTGTTCTTTTTGATTTATCTCAACCTGGATGACTGAGAACCTACACAGACGAATGGAAATAGCTGTTTATTTAGAATCAAAGACAGTGACAAAACATGTCTTTAATCAGGCGAGACTAAACTGTTCAACATCCCACACAGCGATTAAAAACACTCCTGTGTTGCAAAATCATATACAGTGCTTTATCAGCTTTATGGCTATAATCACTTTATGTAAACGATTAACAACTATTTCCAGGTCTGTATCAATGCACTGTACCTCCAGTGACTTAATTATTCAGAGATTTCAACATGTTACTTCAATCAAAGATCAAACTAATGAACAGCATTTTACTGTAGAAGAAATATGTTCAGTTCAGAGATGTTATGGGCCTTTATTTAGACATCTAATACAAGACTTAAATAAGTCTTGCCTGCTATACCCCTGACATGCCAACCCTTGTCTTTATTTCTTTTTTATTTTAGAAAGCATATTATAACAGCTTGGCCAGGGACTACAGATGAAAAGTTGACTTTTCTATGGTTTGATTTCTATGGTCTGTTGTAAAGCAAAATGGAAAATATGGGGTTCAGCATCTTGCTCAAGGTCACTTGCAAAGAGGAGAATCGAATCACAGATCTTTCAATAACCACCCAGTCTGTTAGCCAGCTATCTGCCTCATTTTACTTAATGTGTGAAGAAACATACCACTTTTCAAATGACTATGGAAAAAAAGAAACAATAATATCATGTTCAAATAAAATTACTGCTGAGGAACTACAGTGTTGAGTGAAGAGGAAATGTGTCTGATCACGTCACGTCGTTGCCAGTAAGCTGCAGCTTATCTGCAACATAGCACTACTGCAGGAAGGATACTGTTACTGTTATCACACCGTTTGCTTGTTTAGCAAAACGCTGTGTTAACTCAGGTTCCATGATAATGTGCAGCTGTTTAAACCCATGTCATGCTTGTACATGACACAGTGTGTTTGAAGGCTGGAAAATAAGGTCTGAGCAAGGCATTTGACTGTCAGCTGCTCAATGTGTGACAGCTGACTGAGGTTTTACTGGGCAGATTCAAGTATGAATATGCAGCATTCATATCCTGGAGCATGTGACGGACTTTATTGTTGTGTCAGCATCTACAGTCATGGAAAAAATTATTAGACCACCCTTGTTTTCTTCAATTTCTTGTTCATTCTAATATCTGGTACCACTAAACGTATAATACAATGAACACAACAAAAAATGCAGCTGGTCACATAATACTTCATGTCCTATTTGACATTCTTAAGCTTAATTGATTCCCAGGGTATATAAGAGGCCATTTCATGTCACAAGCAGCACTGCACATGCAAAGGCCTAGAGTGGTTTCCTGCTTACATTCAAGCCGTAGCACAACTCAGAAGTTGTCAGCTCTCACATAATGCCTAAAACAAAAGAATTATGTGAAGCAACAAAGGCAGCCATCTTGGCACTGCTGGAAATTTGCATGAGTGAGAGACAGGTAGCGAAAAAACTGAAGATCTCCAAGACAGCCGTTCATTACAACAAAAATAACAAGCTGAACATGGCACTACCAAATTGCTACCTGGCCGTGGCAGGAAACGTCCTTTCTACCCCACGAGATGACCGTGCACTCATCCGCTTCCTGTGTCAGGAATCGTCGTCAGACCTCCAGGGACCTTAAAAATGAGTGGGCACTGTCGAGAAATGTGACTTGCTCGGCAAGGACAGTTCGAAACCGACTTGTTGAAGCTGGTTTGAAGTCACACAGAGCACGCAAGAAGCCCTTCATCAATGAAAGGCAGAGGAAGGCCCGGTTACTCTTTGCTCGAGACCACAAGGATTGGACTGTTGATGATTGGGCTAAGGTTCTCTTCAGTGATGAATCCAATTTTGAATTGATGCCCACTCCAGCCAACTTACTGGTTAGGAGGAAGCCTGGAGAAGCTTACAACCCAGACTGTCTTGCCCCTACAGTAAAACATGGGGGTGGATCAGTCATGATCTGGGGTTGTTTCAGTCTGAGTGGAACAGGGCAAATGCAATTGTGTGAAGGCCGAATGAACCAGGTCAAGTACAGGACTACCCTTGAAAACAGTCTTCTTCCATCAGCTGGAAAACTCTTTCCTGCCTCGAATGACTGGATTTTCCAACAAGACAATGCCCCTTGCCACACGGCAAGGTCAGTTAAAGCCTGGATGGAGAACCACAACATTCGCACCATGCCTTGGCCTGCTCAATCACCAGATCTTAATCCAATTGAAAACCTGTGGAAAATCATCAAACTCAAAATGGAGAACCACAAGCCCAAAAACAAAGAAAATTTCTTTGAATTTGTCCAACAGGAATGGGCTGCTGTGACAGCAGAACAATGTCAGAAGCTGGTGGAGAGCATGCCAAGACGCATGGCTGCAGTCATCAAAAACAATGGTTATGCAATCAAGTATTAACTCTTGTGTGTATCATGTGTTTAAAGCAAACAGAAAAGAAAACATGGAATTAAAAGTAGTGTTTTTGGCGGTACAATGCCATAGCTATTGATGTAAGAATTTAAGTAATTTTGGTTATTATCAAGAAAACCATGGAAAATTAATAATCCTTAGTTCTTAAATTAAACTCTCATGAGCTATTTTTGTTGTTATCATTATAATTGTCCAAACAAATGTACCTTTAGTTGAGCCAGGCATTAAAACTAACAAGAAATTGAAGAAAACAAGGGTGGTCTAATAATTTTTTCCATGACTGTAGAATAAGCACGAGAGTTATGATGAAGCTACAAAATATCAACAACACTAAACTACTGAGAAGCATGTTTGGTCTGGAGCACAGTGGTGAATTTTCTCAGATTTTGAATGAAAGGAAAAGCTAATGTCTAATAGACTGTACAGTGCTTTCACCTTATGACTGCTGGCATAGGCTATGTGAGGATAAACTGTTAAAAATGGATGGATGGAGACATACAGTGCCTGTTCTTTGGTAATTGTCAACCATAACTATAGACACCACCACAGTTCACACTGTGGTTCCCCAGCATGCTTTTGAAAAGCAGAAATGTCAGTGTTACCCATTGTAAGGTTTGTAGATGTTGGGAAAGCTTCCGTTGATTTTGACATCTGATCCTGGCCAAAAAAAGGTCCCAGACTTCAGGCCCTGGTGCTTTGCTGTGTGCCAAATCTACAAACAGCAAAGATCAACACAATTATTGTCAATCCCATGAATGCTACACACTGTTCCTTTAAGGTCTACATTTGTAACATGCTTCTATTGAGTATAATATTCAACTATAGGATGACATTTTGGGATCTTGTTGAGTCTGACATTTATATCATTTCAATGACTCACAGGCTGCCCAAGGTACCAATCAGGGTTGTCCTTCTCTGGACTAGACAGACTGAAGGAGGCGTCAAACACTGGGTCGTACATAGTGTTGTCAATCAGACCATTGGACTCTGGATAGAGACCCTGAGAGGAGAGGAGAGGAGAGGAAAAGGGAGGAGGGGTGTGTGATGACTCAATGATAATTTCTGATTGGGTGGAGTCACAATGAATCCCTGAATGAAATTTCTCCATGTGAGCCCCTGATGTCTTTACCGTGACTATGGTGTAGTGATTGGGGAAGGTCTTGCTGGGAAATGCTGCCTGCATGTACGGCGCTGACGTTCCACAGCTCTCTGTGACGAAGAGAGCACAGGACAAAACTCAGCTGCAAAGAGAGCGTCATGTTGAACTGGAAGCACATTACCATAGAAAATTCAGTTCACTGATTAGAGACGTCTTTTGAAACAGGGATGGACTCTCTTGCAGTAATCCCCACTGCTGCTTTTCCAAAAACAGTTATGTTTTTGTTAATTTTCATTTCTGTTTGGAAGTTGTAACTCAAAGGAAGCTGACAAGACCATCTTTTTTTTTTAAAGTAAATAAAAATGTGGTTAAGAGAGTAATGTTGTTGACACTTACTGAGTTTGTCCAGAACAGGGATGAGAGAGCTCCATGTCTGCAAGTACTCAGCTCGTAGCCCATCCAAAGAGACGAGGAGCAGAGGCTGATGCTTAAAGCTGGGTGGGGGCAGAATTCAAACAACATTATCAAGATTATCTTGAATACAGACATACATACAGTATACAGGGATTATATACAGAGTACAGTTACTGTCACCGGATTGAAAACAGGTGGTTTGAGTGCATTATTGAGCTATTTTAACCAAAAAAAAAACATGATTATATAACAGCAGCAGCACACACATTGAGGTAACAAATGTAGTCTGGAGACATTTGACTAAAAAAGTAATTGCTATAACAAGAGCTTTTAAAGACTGAGAGAGTAATTTGTTTTGCTGTTGGCTCTGAAACAAACAATGAAACAGATGCATGCAAATTATCTTCATTTTATTCAGTGAATAATCAACACCTGATAATTTAAAGCAAGCAAAACTGCAACTGTGCAAATTCTAGTCCATAGGCCAATATAACGCTGCAATCAACAAAAAGCATTACATCTCATCTCATACCAAGAAATATAATGTCTTGTAATTGTAGTTAACATAGAACTAATGACCTTGTTGCATTTGGGGATATGAAACTCTCACACAGGGAAAACACAGGAAATCATTTTAATTAATGGATATCACCAATATTCCCCAGTTGATTACCTACTTGAAGATGGTTTTGTAATACAAACTGAAATGTTATGTTTAAACATGGAAATGAGGCATTATCTAATGCTAGCCTTTGGTAAATTTAGGACAACTCTTGAGATGCAAATGGACAAAGTATAATAAAACACCTGAATGTGTAATTTGGATGTTTTCTTCCCACTAGTCTGAAAGAAAACAGTAAACAAACCCAAACTCCTGCTTATAAGCATATTCTCACCCTGCTGGACATATGGGGGTTGACAGGTCCTCGCACTGGTCCTCCACCCACTCCCTCTCTCCTACAGCAGCGTGGCAAACATATCAAATGTTAACAATAGTTACTTAACATTCAATCATTCATCACAATTCATCATTCATTCATAACTTTAATTGTTCACTCACTAAAACTGATGCTACTCTAAACCACACTTTTTTCCCCCGTAACTCTACAGACTCTGCATCTCGTGTTGACTCAGAACACAATACCAATTAAAACACAGGACTTACATTTCTTTCTCTCCTCTCTGGCTCCTCACATGGCCGAACACATGTTGTGTCATTAGCGACCAGAGCTAATTATTATTATTTAGCAATAATCTGTTTTGGAGGAATGGAGGAGACATAGGAAAGAGAGACGGACAAGGACCAGGACCAGGACAGACAGAACAACAATACTATGTTCCTACTTACATTATTTACAATATTGGCCAGTACTGATAGGTTTCTAATCATGAGAGGCACTTCAATGCCAAATGAGCCGTGTATCAACAAAGTCTTAAAAAAGCATGAATCAGGGTTGAAATCAGATATCAAGCCCAGAGAAGTCTCTTTCTGCCTCTTTGCTATCATCAGATCTTCTTAAGCTAAATTAAATGTCCTTTCTCACCGTAGCAGACATGTTTATAGTTCGTGCAGCAATCCCCAGCAGATAGACAGTCATCAGAGCAGTGGCATTTGCTCTGCATCAGCCTGGTCTCTCCACAGCGCGGCTTCGAACACTCCCACTGTTGGACTGAAGTGAACATTTATGGGCTTGGTTACTGCATCAACCCAAAGTGACAAGACGCACATGGAATCATAATTTGTTGGAAAGTAGCATCAGAAATTTTCCAGCTATCCTTGGTGATGTTCATCATTGAAGAAACAATGTTAAAAAGGCCTGAGGTCAAAACCAAAGCCTCACCAGGGGCAGTGCAGATGTCGTGGTAGTCATGGCAGCAGCTGTTGCTGGTTTTACAGTTTTTGTCACATCTGCAGCCGGGGACGTCGCCGTCGTAGGGCTCGTAGCATCGATTCCTGCAGGACGTGTGTGGGACGACTGGAACAGGAAGACAGGACAGGACTTTTTCAGTATTTTTGTTTCAGGCAACTCCCCTACACATCATCCACATGAGAGAGATGGCTGCTGATGAAAAAAACAGTCATAGCAGTCGTCAAAACCTAAAGTGAAACTTGCTCAGAAGAATGTAGAATATAGTCTTGAGTTGGTGGTTTTATCGATGTTGAAACAGTTTCAGAATCATGAATTGACAGTAGAAATATGCAGCCCTTTCTAAATCTAGGGTTCAACCCAGCAGCTTGTTGAGTAATAACGGATAAGGTTTCATTCATCTTGAACAGGCCTGGTGGAATATTTCCAGTTATGGCACATCGAGAGTAACTGAGACATCAATATGAAGACATGATTCCAGACCTCCCTTGTCCAGTCTACTTTTATTATTAATGTACAGCTGTTGTCAAGAAATACTGAAAAAAAAGCATCAGTGTGTTTTTCATCCATCAACGCTTTTTGACTTCATGTCTGTGGCTCTCAACTCCAAGCTAATTGATCTTTGATTGATTTTTTAATCAACATCTTTCATCATGGGCTTTTAAACAGGAAACTACATGGCAGCTCGTTTGGAAGCTTTGTTTTTATGTATTGTAAAAGTAGCTCACTGAAATGTGTTCATGAAAACCTCTAAGAGGAGAGAGATTTTTTTTTCAGATTGACCATGGTTAATTTTTTTTTTCAGTTTTAAAGTTCTCAAAATACCTCAGACTATATCTCATTGTGTTTTTACCACTAGGAATATATCTCAGTTTATGGGGTGAATTTATGAAAAAAATATTCATTTTATTGGTGCTTTATTTATTTTTTTAAATTATATTCTATGATAGTATTACTTTATTAAAATGCCATATAATGTTATGAGTTATTTTGAAAAGTTAGATCATATGACAGTTTACACACCCATGTGTCACAAGATTCTGCTGCAACATCAAACTGCGATCACCTGCTGAAGTAAACTGGAAAATCCTGTACAGCCAGCCGAACAGAGGAAGTCTCAGGGAAAAATTATGACTCAAGAGGACAAATCAAATCCAATCAACCATGACCTACAACTTATGCCTCCGATACACTAGAGGACTTTGATAATACTTTGATAGAACTTTTGAGACTTTCATGTGACACCCTCTCACATCTTAAGACTTTGAGAAGAGTTTTTAGTCACAAAACTCCAGAAAGACTAGGAAGCTTACGGGATCACTAATTACAAGACCATAACTAGATTCTCTTGAGATTATTTCCCATCATGCACCTCTTGGAAATTTCCAACTGCTTTTGAGCAGAGAAAAATGGAGCAGGTGTGGTGTAACCAGTGTTATATCTCCTATATGCTTTTATTATGAAGGCTTACTTGGGGAGTGAAAGGAAGTCCTGCTGTGTTTGTGCTGTACTTTTGCTATGCAGTTTAGCTGGTGGTAAAGATGTGTTTTGAGCGTGAATAACTTGCTGCAGGAATCATTCACACGCAACGTGACACATGAAGAGATGCAGCTTTTGGCAGTAGCCATCATTGTTTTTCCTCTTTTTGTACAGTCCAAACAAACCCCGATTTTGGTATCTTCACCATGTTTGGTGCTGTAATGGTGACATCACATTTGTGATATGACAAGCCTTAAGACTTATGAGACTTAATCAAACATGATTAATATTGTCGTAATATCCATCCATTATCTACCGCTTATCCTCATAGGGTTGCGAGGGGGCTGGAGCCTATCCCAGCTGTCTTAGGGCAGAAGGCAGGGTACACCCTGGACAAGTCTCCACCTCATCGCAGGACACATAGAGACAAACAACCACTCACACTTACATTCACACCTACGGCCAATTAACCTAATCCCCATGCATGTTTTTGGATGGTGGGAGGAAGCCGGAGTACCCGGAGAGAACCCACACAGACACGGGGAGAACATGCAAGCCACACAGAAAGCCACACAGAAAGGCGCCGGGCCCGGGATTCGAACCCGGTACCTTCTTGCTGTGAGGCGACAGTGCTAACCACTACACCACCGTGCCGCCCCTGTCACCAAATGACGGTGCTCACGGGCGTACGCATCAGCTTCAGCAAGATGGTAGAGATTTTATTCCGACTTTAGAATTTTGTCTGTGACTTTGAAATTGCGTGAAAAGTTGTTAGGTGTAAGTCCAGCAATATATTTTAAACAAGTCAAACACTGAGGTTTTATTACAATATTTTACTGCAAATTCAAGGTTGAGTCTGTCAAGATCACACAATGCCGTGCAGACAGCCTTGGTTTTATGTGTTTTTTGGCAACCACATTCAATGTGAACAGGATTTTCTTTGTTGTGCTAGCATCATTAAAAAGCTAAGAAAGACAAGAGTGATGCTCCAGAAATATTTTCCCACTTGCTCTTGATTAGCCATTGGAAAAGTCAGCAACACTGACTATACGCTCCCAGTGATATGTGGGGAAAAAGAGCTGTACTGGTGAACAGTCACACATTCACCTTGTCACAAGGCATGCATGATGTCACATGCACCAAATGCTTTGGGAATGAAAATGTTTTGTCTCAGAGATCACATCTAAATCATCAGAGCTTAGATGTGTTGACTGTAGATGAGTTTGACTAGTTTGACATGTTGTGGGAAGATAGGAAGGAGATACCATGTGTGGCAGCCAAATACTGTAGAAACAAGAGAAAAATGCTTTTCATGTCAAATGTTTGAGTGCAGGGACATTTATGCATGCGTGTGTCTGACAGTACCTTTGTTTCGACATTTCTGCAAGTCTAGTCCAAGACCAAGTCCAAGACCGAGGATTAACGTCACAATCGATACAGCCAAGACACCTATCTGTAACACACACAAGAATAGATTTCCTCAGAGTGTCTGCTTCCAGGAACAACTACATTCTTTACCGGATAAGGTAGTTTACAGAGTTATGTCCATCTGCAATACAGACCAATAAACACAACCAAAGTGACGTGTATACAGTTATTTTATCCACCCAATGGATTTTTTTCTGGAAAATGTACTATAGCACAGTTATATGACTAAATAAATAAACAGGAAACTGTTTTATTTGAATTATTGTTAAAGGCACAATGTGAACACAAGGTTTACTTACAGACATTAGAGAGGTACACAGCCTCTCTAACAGCCCCAGAGCTAACACAACAATGGCAAAGCTTCCAGAGGACAAAAACACTGAATTTGTCGAAAAAGAAGTCTATTAAATATGAACGATTAAATTAAAACTAAAATTAAAAAAAAATCAAAAGCTTCTAAGTATAAACAGGAAATTCCTCTCGAATACAATATTTACAGGAAATAATCTGCTCAAAATTCATTGTGATTAATTGTGTATCAGTTGTTCTGTAGTTGTTATGCATTGAATATTATGTAAAATATGTCACTTAGTCAGGGGTCGTAATAGAAAATTGGTCATTTGGAGTTAAAAGTTTGGGAACCAGTGGTCTATTAGAATCATCAGAGTTCAATAAAAGACATCTGGTCGTGCATCATGACGTCCTCCATTATAGAAGCAAAGCAGATACTCACCACAATCTTCTTTTTCGGCGCCTCTCTCACCAAACCCATGGCTCCCATGAATGCGACAGTCTCACAGCATGCAGACAGAATGACAGACAACACACTTTGAAAAAAGGGAGATAGAGTATCACAGCAGTGACCTCTGGACTAGGTGTGAGCAGCAGATAAGTAACTGATTGCCCCAACATGGAGATAACCTCACGTTTCTCTTTTCAGGCGGTCAAACAGCACACGACGATACTATTGATGATGCTTTTGACACCAACTCTACAAACTCACCTGATGCACAAAGATGAAAAGGTAGCAGGTGGTAGGTGGTTAATAATTAAACGGAATATACACTTGTACCACCGAGATTCAAACTGCCAATGTACTGTAGTCTGTTTGATTGCTGTGTATATCAATCAGCTGATAACTTGGAAACATGTATTGTTTCTTTTTATGACAGGCATTAAGATTAACTGTAGCCACTGGAGTTGATTATTGGCTATTAGTGATGCTGAGATGATGTGAAATGTTGACTGCCAGTAAATCTGCGTTTGTTATATGAAAGTGGATTAGATGGCACGTTTATTTCAGCGTCATCAGAAACCTTGAGCTTGGGACTTTTTTGACTTTGCACTGAAAGACTTCATTGGCACGCACTGCAATGAAGTACTGTGAAATGGAGTACATAGCATTCTGTAAAGGTTATTTTGGAAATGCATTAATCAAAAAATATTGAGATATCTTAAGTATGTATTACAACCTTTGCACACCTGGATCTAGGCTCTTTGTGTCTGCAGATCCTCTCTCCCTCTGTGAGGTTGGAAAGGATCGATGGGACAGTTCAGGTTGAGGTCAGGGCTCTGACTGAGCAATTCAAGTGTGGGTAAATTAAGAATAAAAATCTAATCTGAGATAGCCACGTCACAGAGAAATGTTTTATGAACATCCATGCAAAATTTGAACAACAAAAGAAAAAAAAAATTTGCTTCCAAAATAGAGTAAAAATGATGAGTGTTCTCTGCTCTGTGTCCTCAGGTGAAAGTGGGTAAAACTTCCCAGAGTAAACACATACACTGCTGTGCGTCATTGAACAGTAATTTTAGACCTACCCAGAAAATCCTGGCCAGTGTCACGTCTCGTCATTTTATTACGTTAAGTCACCTTTTTTTATTACGTTCAATCATGTGGACTTTCATTTCATTTTTTATTTATTATTTATTTTTATTTATTATTATTATGTGCCTGCCGGCGGCACATATTACTATTCCTTTTGGGGGGGGTGCCCCAAGATTCTTGGTAACTGTTTACTCACAGGAAGCTGTGGCTATGACTGTCCTTTCAAAATAAAAGCCCAGAACTCTGATTTAATCTTCACAGGAAACAAGGTCCTTACAGTTTTTTGATACGAGAGGTGATTCGACAGGTCAGCTTATAATCAGTGGCAGAGTGTGACTGGATGTTGGTGCGTGTGTGGCAGGTGGGGGATCCACATAGACACATATATAGAGATTAGATGATGATATGATACAGGCTCCTGATTGGCTATTACCAATGATGACATCATTGATCACACACACAGACAGGAAGCTCAGGCTCTTTCTTTCAACGTAAAAGTCTGGTTCTTCAAAATAAAAGCCCCAAACTCTGATTTAATCTTCACAGGAAACAAGGTGTGTTTGTTTCCAACACGAATCCGGGACAGGTGCAGTGCAGGAGAGGGTCAGCATGCATAAGGTGGGGCCATGTAGGTCCGGTGTCGCGTGGGTCCGGCGTCATGTATGCAGGCACATATTAAAATTTCTTCAGGAATTTTTTTTCTAGTTAATATTATTATTATTATTATTATTTATAACTGTTTCCCTCCCATTTCCAGCTGTTTAACTTCCTGTCATCCTGCATCTGGTGATTGTCTGCCCCGCCCCTGACTGTTTCCAGCTGTGTCCCCTTACCTCATGTATTAGTCAGACAGTCTGTGTCTTCTCCTGTTCTGTGCCAATTTGTCTTGTTCCAAGTCAACCAGCTGTCAGTATTTTCTAGTCAAATCCAGTCTATGTCACGTTGTGTTTGAGTTAGATTTGTTAGATTTGTTTACTGAGTTAAGGAGTTTATGAGTGATTTTCTGTTTCAGTGACAGTAAGCCTCAGACTGAGCATTTTGTTTTATCATAGACTGTATATAAATGGTGGACGGAACTATCGTGACATCACCCGTTGTTGGATCATTTCAGTGGGGCGTTTTGGTGGGACGTGTATTAGTCCTGTAAACAGTGTAAACATGAGTTTATGGTCTCAATAATTAGTTTCTGCGGCCTATCATTTTCCCATACACATCAATGCAGACAGACTTCTTTTGAAACCATCAGCATTGTCCCCTGCTGGCTGGTGGAGAGAATGCAAGTTTAAGTTAATTCCATCTGGGTTTCATTGAACAGACCCCAGTGTTGCAGACTGTGTTCTAAACCTTAATTAACGTTACCTTACCTTCATTACGAACTGTTTTTGTTTTTAATAGTCATTGCCATTTAGAGTCAAGTTAGTTTGCCTATAGGTTATGTTAATTTGTCCTTGCCAGTTAAGTGATCCTTTGTTTGTTAAATAAAACTTTTATTTTGGAACTTTGTGGAGTCGGGTCAGTCAGGTTTTGGTTAACTTTGCTTAAATACTGTTAACTCATTGAGTGCCAGTCATTTTATCAAACAGAAAGTGCCTTGTGCCAGTGTTTTTGGCCATTTTGAGTCATTTTTTATGATGTGCAGAATATTTTGTACAATGATTCTGAAAACACAGAGTAGATCAAATGAAAGAAGAGACTCTCTATTTCATCATGAAAACTGTTTGTTTTTAACTTGTTCCATTCTTGTTTTATCAGAGGTAGAGTAGAGGCCACTTTCACCAAAATCATCACTTTTTGTACAGATTCTATTTGTTTTGCTCTCTAATCTCAATCGTCTCCACTCCCTGCTTTAATCTCTGTGGTGTATACCGTCTCTTTATGTTCTGACTACGTCTCCCAGAAGCCCAAACATTACTCACAGGCTGTGTGAGAGTGCCCTCATGTGCCAGCTGCCGAAAAACTATTTTGATGTATATATGGCACTCAAGCGTTGGATTTTAAATGATGTACAAAGGTGTCAATAGTGAGTTAATGCTCTCATTATAAAATAAAAAGATCACCTTTTTGACATTTGCCAGCTAACATAAATGATTAGCATAATTATCACACTGTTATTTCTCTAAATATGAGAAACAAATCCTGTTAGCTACTGTTACCTTGTGAACAATGTTTTTGAATAAGTGTTTAGTTTTTTACAGCCCAACACTTTAATCACCCACAGTAGCTGTGTGATGAATTGTCAAGAAACCAACTATCACCACCTGTGTAGGTTTTGAAGATAAATAACCTAATGGACAATGATTTAGCACTTTGTTTAGTACGTTGTCAGTCAAAGGTTTGTTTCCAAGTCAAGGCTGCTGTTACTTTCTCCTCTTCTTTCAAGTTGGATGTTAACAACAGCCAAGTCTCAAAACCTATTAATACTAATAACATAATAACCTATAAATATACTGATAATGAGTAATGTATCATGTTACACTAAGACATGCTCATCATGGTGTTTTTCTGATTTGGAGCCACTGTTGTCTGGATGGCTTCAAGTCACTGGGTGTTATCAATAACTGGAGGCACCGCTGATGACCTCTCATGACCTTGGTTGCCAGGTCAACGAAGATATAGGCAGGCATCTGTTTTCCTAACCCAAATATCAGCCTTGCATTCTGTTAGCTGCTCTGAGAGAGACCTGAGGGTCCAGCCGTGACTCCAAGGACCCTTAAATTTAGAAAATTACTGAACAATCCTGAAAGAGAGACAGAGAGAGGGGAAGGTGGTTTAATGGACCTTGTGGATTAAGAGGTGTCAAAAATTATTTTAAATTAAATATTATATTTCAAAAAATGAATGTAATGATGTAGGGGCCTGAGTCCACAAAACATGTGCCAAAGATCCATCCACCAATTATCTGGAGCCTATCCCAGCTGTCTTAGGGCAGAAGGCAGGGTACACCCTGGACAAGTCTCCACCTCATCACAGGACACATAGAGACAGACAACCGTTCACACTCACACCTACGGTCAATTTAAATTAACCAATTAACCTAATCCCCATGCATGTTTTTGGATGGTGGGAGGAAGCCGGAGTACCCAGAGAGAACCCACGCAGACACGGGGAGAACATGCAAACTCCATTCCAACCCGGTACCTTCTTGCCGTGAGGCGACAGTGCTGACCACTAAACCACCATGTGTCAAAGATAATTTACACCAAACTTGACTGTAAAGAATTCACATTTTTAGCATTATCCTTCCATTTCATAAGATCATTGTCTGAGCATAGACATTAACCTTGAACCTGTTATTTTCATATCAATCAGCAGACCAAACACAACTATTTTTCATCTTCCAGTCATTTTCATGCACTACCACAGTATATCTTGAGTTAAGGCACATGGACATACTGTTGTTTCCCTGTAATATAATGGAGTATATTGCAGGAACCCCATGTGCCAAAAGACCAGATATAGTATGATATTAAGTGATGATAAATATGTAATATAAAGTTTCAGACACACTGACAGTACTGAGGGGATACTACAGCCTAAATATTACTATCACTGTGGCTTTGTTGAACCTTTTGTTGAACATTCACACTATCTTCCCTAAAGTGCGGTGAAAAGTCGTTGTTGTTTCTGTTTGGGCCAGCTATGCCAGTTTCTTCCCTTCTCTTTTATGCTTTAGTTTCTACCTTTCCTCTGGCCTCCTGTCTGCACCTGACCACAGATTCACTCTGATTTGCCTCATTTCATTGCTGGAAGTTCAACAATACAGAGTAAATCATTTCCAGGACTTTGGTTGATAGTTACAGACAAAAACAGTCCCAGCCACAAATAAGCTGATCAAGATAACTCTGCAGAAGTCATCCACTCTTTTTCTTTTTCGGCTTTACTGCTTACAGGAAATTACTGAGAAATACTGTTTACTGTAATTGAGCTCCACAATGTTCCCAGTTTCTCATCATCATCATCATCATCATCATCATCTGATACACTATGTTGCCAAAAGTATTCGCTCAGCTGCCTTGACTTGCATATGAACTTAAGTGACATCCCATTCCTAATCCATAGGGTTCAATATGATGTCAGTCCACCCTTTGCAGCTATAACAGCTTCAACTCTTCTGGGAAGGCTGTCCACAAGGTTTAGGAGTGTGTTTATGGGAATTTTTGACCATTCTTCCAGAAGTGTATTTGTGAGGTCACACACTGATGTTGGACGAGAAGGCCTGGCTCTCAGTCTCTGCTCGAATTCATCCCAAAGGTGTTCTATCAGGTTGAGGTCAGGACTCTGTGCAGGCCAGTCAAGTTCATCTACACCAGACTCTGTCATCCATGTCTTTATGGACCTTGCTTTGTGCACTGGTTGGAAGAGGAAGGGGCCAGCTCCAAACTGTTCCCACAAAGTTGTGAACATGGAATTGTCCAAAATGTCTTGGTATGCTGAAGCATTCAGAGTTCCTTTCACTGGAACCAAGCCCAGCTCCTGAAGGGGCCAAGCCCAGCTCCTGAAAAACAACCCCACACCATAATCCCCCCTCCACCAAACTTTACACTTGGCACAATGCAGTCCGACAAGTATCGTTCTCCTGGCGACCGGCAAACCCAGACTCATCCATCAGATTGCCAGATGGAGAAGCGTGATTCGTCACGGCTCCACTGCTCTAGAGTCCAGTGGCAGCGTGCTTTACACCACCACATCCGACGCTTTGCATTGTACTTGGTGATGTATGGCTTGGATGCAGCTGCTCGGCCATGGAAACCCATTCCATGAAGCTCTCTGTGCACTGTTCTTGAGCTAATCTGAAGGCCACATGAAGTTTGGAGGTCTGTAGTGATTGACTCTGCAGAAAGTTGGCGACCTCTTCACTCTATATGCCTCAGCATCCACTGACCCCGCTCCATCAGTTTACATGGTCTACCACTTCGTGGCTGAGTTGCTGTCGTTCCCAAACACTTCCACGTTCTTATAATACAGCTGACAGTTGACTGTGGAATATTTAGGAGGGAGGAAATTTCACGACTGGATTTATTGCACAGGTGGCATCCTATCACAGTTCCACGCTGGAATTCACTGAGCTCCTGAGAGCGACCCATTCTTTCACAAATGTTTGTAAAAGCAGTCTGCATGCCTAGGTGCTTGATTTTACACCTGTGGCCATGGAAGTGATTGGAACACCTGATTCTGATTATTTGGATGGGTGAGCGAATACTTTTAGCAATATAGTGTATTTGTCCTTAACTTCATCCTGTACCAGATCTTCCCAATTTTTTGTATGTAAGTGACTAAAAGCCACAAAAAGTTAAGACAATGGTCCAATATTGAGGGCGTTGCAGATAGCAACTCCTCATCGGCTGCAATGCTATTTTATTCAGGCACCACCATTTACATCCACTCACATTACTTGTTTTGTTTTCCTTTTTTGATTAATATTGTATGTCTCTGACATTATGGAAAGCATCTCACTCAAGGAAAAGTCTTGTTCTGATATCTGGTGAGGTAAACCAGTGCCAGTGAAAACACATCCATGGTGGAAACGTTAGCGCCGGTGTCATGGTGTAGCACAGGTGGACACAAAGAAAAGCCAGTTAATTACAAGCAGGCACCACAAACTACACAGAGCATGTACTCACAGAAACATAAAGGGATGTGCTGGAATCACAGGAGAGCGGGACACACAAGAAACACAAAGAAATGAGCCAGATTACAGCCATGTCTGTGACAGTTTGTTGTGTTAGAGTACTGAAAGCAAAGCTTAGATGATTTTGATGATGTGGATTGGCCGTCCATATTTATTTCAGCCAGACAGTATACAGATATTCAGATATCACAACAAGACTTGACTGTTTCCAGAGGAGGTACTGCAGCTTCTTCACAATACAGGTCACTCACATTGACACCTTTGTTCATGACAGAGCTGAGGTTGGTCAACCACAGAAACTCTGATGTTGCTCAAATAAAAACACATCTGTTTCAGATCCATTAGCAAAATGAATTCCAGGTTGCAGACGCAGTAATTATTCAGTTAAATGAAGACGTCAGCTCCAGTCAAGTTTCCCAATTCTACACAGCTTTTATTTTTAAAATACTACAGGAATAAACATGGCTTTGTGTACCATTTGGAATGCCTGAGTCATTTTATTGACTCTTTATTGATTATTCTTCCTGTTCTACTGATTACCTTGATAGCTAGCTATGTTAACTCATCAGTGTGATGTTACCAAAGAAAAATCCTAACACAAAAAATATAGGTCCGGACTGCTTGTATCTGTGTAGAGTTAAATGTGTGAATGCAGGAAGTCAAATAAGGAGAGGACGTGACAAACAGTTGCTGGCCTCCTGATACAACACTAAAGGAAACATCTTTTGTTGTACAGACTGGTTCTTACATTTGCTCTATATCTATCTTTATTGCAACAACTAGCCAATGATTCAGCAGGACACTGCTCACTCCTGTCTTCTAAAATATGACGTTCCCAGAAAAAAACCCACATATTTTGTTGTGAATTACATGTTGACATGCACGTATTAAATGTCTTTGTTGTGATAGTCTTTAAAAGTCTGTATAGGCTGGAGGCCAAGTGGTAAATATCCTGTGTGAAACTAAAAGTCAACCTTTTAACATACATAATACATCCATGTGTGGGAACATAATTGTATAGGAGACAGGATTGCACAGCTAGATGTGTTGCTAATATTAGCATGAATGTCCAATATAACTTCAATTTACCAGATTTAACCATAGCTAGGGCATGTTAACCAGGTTCCCTCAGAAAATGATGACAGATATGTTTCAGTGTTGTGGTGTGGCTGCATTTCCACAACTTAAAGTATGTAAATAAGGCCCGGTTTAACTTCAGTTTTGTCACTTCCTTGAAAAAGCACTACATCAGTGATATTATTACAGTATATGTAGCCAGATCTGTATTAAAAGTGTAAGACGATGTGCTGTTATTATGATGCTACTTAATAAATATGACATGTTGTATAAAAATATACACCAAGATGATTGATGGAGACAGAAAACAAGGAGAGAGAGTGAAGGGAGGAGGATGTGAAAACAGTTGTTGTCGTGTGCAACAGGGTTAGAAATGAACCATCATTCCTGTACAGTCACAAACAGTCCTTTGCAGCAAAAATCTCATTGAGCTTATATGCCGGCTTCCATTTGCACCATTTACTCTAGTCAACCAATAAACTGTCAGCTAAAAAAACAGGAAGAAGCCATCTCCGCATCCATTTTCTTTTATCATGTGTTATTAATGCAGTGGTTTGTATTGGCCAGTATCTTCCTCTCTCTCTCCGCATTAATCAGTCATGCATACCTAAGAGCAATAGTATATCTATGTAACATTTGTGTGCAATTTCTATTAATCTAGTTTTATTAATTCTAGTTTTTCCTTACATATTTTAAAGCCTCTGGATACTTTCTGACCCTGTTGTGCACATGTCGAGTCCTCTGTGTTTATATGAGTACTTACTACATGTTACGTGGTACATGTGTGGAAAACTTTTGGATTAAACAAGATATAAAATGTTTCAAAAATAGTTTTAGAGGAGCTGGTAGGCAAATTGTGTTCCCTTTGGACAGAGAGAGGCTAGCTGTGTCCCTGTTTCCAGTCTTTACACTGAGCTAAGCTAACCAGCTGCTGATATGATATCAACTTTTGCATCTAACTCTAAGCAAGAAAGAGAATAATAATACATCCTGTCTTTCCAAGCTATTCCTTTGCCGAACCACACCAGCAGTGTTGCATGTTATCACCAATTAATTACAAATACTTTACATTACTGTTGGCTATTTTGTCAAACCATGCTGTAGACATATTTTTGAATGTATTTTTCCAACCTTACTTCCATACAGCACAGAAATATAATGTAGGGTGAGTGCAACAAGATGTATTCACAATGATATTAAATAACAAGACTGATAAGCTTATACAACGTCATGCAAGTTTCAAGAGTCTTTTATGAGTAAGAAAAGACACATTCAAAAATGTTTAAAATCTACAGCATGCAGTGAACGGGCTGGAGGAATATACAGAATACACTGTTTATAGCTACGGAGCAGCTTATCTATGCTATGGTCCTTTATGTGCACAAGTTGATGTATTGTATTAACTACATACCATTATTTTATTGTTCCAATTTTCAAAAAACATTGTTCCCTTTCCAAGAACTTCTGGGCACTTCCTCAGGAGTGGAACAATGATGCAGCGGCTGTCCAACGAGCATGAAGTGAAAAGGGCTACATCCTGTGTGTGTGTGTGTGTGTGTGTGTGTGTGTGTGTGTGTGTGTGTGCGCATCTAGTCGTCACTCTCAAAGGTATGCAGGTAGGTTTTGAGGCTCAGCGTGCTGATGTAGGTGAGGTTGGTAGACCGGTAGAGGTCCAGGCCCGTCAGAATCTCCACGTCTCGGACCCGGGCAGTATGGAGTTTTAGCAGGTCTTCAACCCACTGTGACTCATCCTCTGCACTCTGCACACACAGACAGGAAGTGGTTATTCAGATGTTGCTCTAAAACACCAGCATTTCTACTAGCTGCTACAGCATGAGTTGGCAACACAACCATGCAGTCATGACTCTTTACGGGTGGTTGAGTAGTTGAGATCAACATGAAGGCTGAGCTTCAGGATGGATGTGGTCCAAGCTGGGATGGTACGGTATGTGTCAGGGGTTAGGATGTAGGAAATGGCCCAATGGTTCTCCTCCCCACTTTACAACCCCAGCCCGTTTAGGTGACCCCTCTGTGTCGTTTGCAGATGATGTTGTTTTGTATTGTGTGGTTGATTCAGTGATTCAGTCAATCAATTGAGGCTGTTAATGTTACTGCATAAACCCAGCTAGATTAAAGTCAAGGTGTAATATACAATATATATGCACTAGGCATGTAACAGTACAATTTTTTTTCAGTTTTGAAAGCCACAGTTGTTATTTTTTTAGTCCGCTATGAGAACAAAGAAAATCTCTCAAAATGGCTTTGATTGGTGCCATATTTAATGCAGGTCGATGTGAAAAATACATGCCGAGCAGTGTTTTGTGTGACACCAGAGCACAGAGCTCTGCGTAGTCCGTCTTGTGTACGTTTTTTTTTAGTAATCGGGTATTCTACCAAAAATTGCAACGATTACGGAAGTACTCAGATAAAATATTCTTTTGCTTAGTTAAAGAGCAATTATAAATATATAAGAGAAAATAAGACATTTCTCTTAATAATGAACAACCAACTGGTTTCCTTTTTTTAGAAAATTCACATTTTTAGCGAGCGTTCTGGGGTCAGACCCGTCGCGGGTGAAACACGAGAGACGCTACTGAGAGTCAGACTAGCCTTGAGCTATCGGCAGCTATAAAATCCCCCAGTCAATGACCAGGGGGACTTTATTTTTTTCCAGAAGCACCTCCAACTCCTGTGTGCCTGTGAGCTACGCAGACAATAAATCTGACTCACATGACTTCAACTGTGAAGTCTCCTGTCTCCATTTTTTGTACTCGAGTTACTCGAGTAATGGTTTCAGTCCTAGTTTTGAGTGTACTCTACACATGCGATTCCGTGTCAGTGTGTGCTCCTTCAATATGTCCATGTGGAACTCGTGCAGATTTATAGCTCCGCATCAAATGATGAATTTCGTTCTTTATTTCTCAATGTACTGTGCTGTTTTGGTACTGCTGTGTGTGGAACCATATAGGTGCGTACTGAAACGTTTCGGTTCAGTACATGTACTGTTACAGGTCTAATATGTACCCGGATTGTTTTATTTTAAGAAAAATACTGCACCTATGAGCTTAGCATACTAGTGTCATGTCTCCTTTTATTCTGTATTAACTGGTCCCCTTTCGTTTCAAGATGCTTCATTTCCTGCCCTCTGTTCTCTTGCATGTGGTCTGTCCCACCCCCGATTGTTTCCAGCTGTGTCCTCTTACCTCATGGATTAATAGTCCATATGTTCCCTGTTTTGTGCTAGTTTGTCTTCTTCCATGTGTCGAGCCAACCAGCCTTTCATATGTCATTGTCAGGATTTTCTAGTCAGGTCTAGTGTCTGTCACATTGTGTGTGCGCTTTTTTGTTAGATTTTTTTTATAGAGAGTGTGTCAATTTGTTACTTTTGTTATTTTCCTCAATTTTTGTGAGCGCCTTAAGTTGTTTCCTAAAATGTTCAGGGCAGAAGAGAGGTCTGCATGTGATCGGTTGCCTCATTGAGTCTATTTGAGTCTACTCCAGATCAACTCTTCCCTTCCCAAAGTCTCAAATGTTCAGCTTGTCACCTGTCATACAGGCTGATGGAAATGCTATTATGATGGTGGTAGAAAAGTCAGGGGATTATAAAGCACCCTCTCGTGTATCACAGCAATTTCACAGCACACACTAGACGCAACCAACATAGAGAGAACAAAGTTAAGGTGTGACGGCATGCAACAAAAATGCTGCCTTTCAAGGGGTGCCAGCACTCATCATCGTTTCCTTATGCACTACACAGACGAGTTGTAAAAATCCCTACCCTCAGTTTATCTTGTTTTTTTTTGTATTTGGCGTGAGCAATGCTTCCAGCTGATGATTTACATATCATAGAATTCCTCAGGTTACACATCTTGACATTTATTAAAGTGATTGTTTTTGCAATTGTAAGTATCTGACAACATTATGGAAAGAGTCTAGATCAAGGAGAAGTCTAGAAACCTGGAAGACAATAGTGGAATAGTGGGAACACAAGTACAGAAATTGTAGCTCAGAGTTATCTAAAAGATCTTAAGCGCGATGACTGAATGGTTAGATGATTTTGACGTGGTTGACATCTTGGAATTCAATGACTGTCCATGTTTATTTGGGCTAGAAACTTTTCTCTGTACACTTCTTTCCATAGCGTTGTCAGATACCAATTACCATCTGAGTCTGTCTTGACTCTGCTCACATGCCATCGTAGCTCATTTCTGCCGGTAACAGTGGCTTTCCTCTGAACATTAAAAAAATGTTAAGGCCATTAGTCAGACACACAAAAAACAAAAAACATGATGGAATGAGACAAAATACAACGAACAAGATTTCTCAATCTCATCATAAAAGGAACTGGACGCCTCTTCCAAGCTATTTTGACTTTGTCACGTCATGTCTTATTCATTGAAACATGCACTGCTGATACCATCCGACGAACAAACCATTTGATTTACACTAGTAAAATAGCAGTTAAAGGAATGGATGGTGACTAATCAGCATCAAGTCAAATGACTACACAAGGATTTGTAACAGTTTACGCAATACTTAGAGCAAAAGTTCATTGGTGTCTTTGGTGAACAATAACCAGTCACAAGATGAATGATATGGAGTGACAGCACGCTCAGGTGAAAGTTCAGCATGTACTATAATGCTGCTACTCAGAACAACCCATTCTTTCCTCAGAGAAATATTACTTCACACTGTACCTCTTCGATATATACACTGCTCTGGAGATGCTCTGATCCAGTCCTCGAGCCATCACTGTTTGGTTCTTGTTATCAAACTCACTCAAATCCTGGCACCATTTTTCCTGCTTCTAACATCAACTTAGAGGACAAAATGTTCATTTGTCGTCTTATATATCCCAGGTGCCATGATGAAGAGATAATCAGTGTTTTTCACCTCACATCGTGGTCATCATGCCTGATCAGTGTGTGTTTTTTACGGGATACTAATGATGCATAAAACAACATCTTCTGTGCTCAGATACCCTGTTTGAATCATGTGGAAAGAAATGGTGATTGAACTGGAAAGGTGTTACAAATGTGCCGCAGTTAGTTTGATAAAAATAGTGACCATCAGTTCTAGGAGACTGAGAGCTCGGCATTAGGGCTCCTTCACACTGCCAGCTGACGCGGCTCTGACCTCCTGCTGTGAGAGCTGCTGCCTGTTTTTTCCTCCCTTCCATAAGTCATCGCATTGACAACGTCTTCATTACAGATTTAAGTGCGCCGGAACACAGCGAGGTAAACAATGGACAGCATGGACATTAGCGAGTTGCATGTCAACATTTTCCGAAAGTGTACAAACCCAGTGCAGCACTAATGCTTATAATAGTACTAATGCATACTGCCATGATCAATAAAAAGGTGTGCCAGATCGCTGTACAAGCTGTATATAAACACAGTTTAAAGGATTCCCCGATCGGTGGGATTTCCCGAGTATGACGTAGGACTAAATCACAAATGCGCTCCTATTAAAGATGATGTCGCTACACATTTGATTTGTTTGATTAAATAAAATCTCTGTCCTTCAGAGATCGGTCTCTGGAGATCAACAGATAGACCGATCTTGTGAGTGAGCAGTTCTGCAGCTCTGGAGCTTCACAGTGACAGACTGACAGGCTGCTCAGTGACTAAAGCAGGACGTGATTGGCTTCAACAGGTAAATTAGCAGGTTGACGCGGGTCGCCCTTCACACTGCAGCTGAGCTGAGCTGAGCCGAGACGAGACGAGCAAATAAGCTCCAGGGTTGATTGGAGTCATTTGACCTGCGTCAACCCTTTCACACTGCACGAAAATGATGGACTTAGAAATTGCAGATGTTATCTCAGCTCATTTTATGAATCTATTTTGATAATCGGGTGATTGAATAAATATTATCAGGTTCTCAATAGTATTTCAATTCAGGGGAGGAGACATGAAAAAAATTCTGTCCCTTTGCGGGGGCATGACGGAAAATAATTGAGAACCACTGTTGTATGGTAATTCTTAATGCTTTTCTTTTTTTCATCACTCCAGTCTGTTAGAACATCCATAATGTTTTATCCCCTGTGTGCCGTGATCATAAAAGTCACTCCAAGGAGTAAAACTCCTGGAAACAGACAATCAGTCCTGCTATTATTCGAATGACGTACAACATCAAATTAAAAGCACATTTCTCCATCATTTCCGAAAACATTGTTTTTCATTAGCCGGCAGTGAATTTCATATGGGATAAACCTTCAACAACAATGACATATTGATGAAGTGGCACTTAAATCTGATGGTTCATAGGCTTTCATCGAGGGAGAGACGTGAGAATAGACATACTGTAGATAGAGAACCATGTGGGCCATAATATTTAATGCTTGCACTACTTTTGCACCATCTACTTTTACATCTATTTTTATTTTATATTCTTTTTTTTTACCAAGGCAATAACATTTCAGTTATATACAGTTATATACAATAGACACACACTCACACACATACTCTATGTACATTTACGTCAAACATGGAGAATAAAACCCAGAGAGTTAGAAATAGACAAGTCATGCAAGAGAGTCAAAACAGGTTTTTAGGAGTGACTTAAAAACCTCAATAGATTCTGCCTTTCTGATGGACTCGGCAGGTTATTCCACAGCTGGGGATTTGTCCCCGGCCTTTTTTTTCCTAGAGCAGGGCAGCACTAGCAAGCAACTGTGGGTGGATCTGAGGAGTCTGGAGGTGCTGTAAGGGGTGAGGAGCTCTGACAGATATGTAGAAGAGAGACCATGGAGAGATTTGTAAACAATAAGAAGGATATTGAAGTTTATCCTGATATGTACAGGGAGCCAGTGTAATGACACAAGGATAGCGTGTGTTTTTTAGTTTGTGATACACACCATTGCAGCCAGAGATCCTTCCTGTCCTGCTCTTTTCTTGTCACATTGCAGTTCAATGGGTTCACAGTGGAAACAATCTCAGTGCTGCCAATGAAAGCCCTGGCACACCCACTGACCGTTTTTACCTTCTTTTCTGACACACCAAAGTTGATCTTTAGATAATGAGGTTGCGTGCCGTGAGAGCAAACAAGAGTTGAAAACAACTGGGCCAAAACGAGAAAACTCCCACTGTCAGAAGACGGAGTAAAAAGAGTAACTGCCGCCTGCCAAGTTCTAAAATAATAGCGAGATGAACCAAGTAATGCCAACCCACAAGCGATTTCTGGACTCAATCTCCACTCCTAATGTGGAACAACAAAAAATGAAACTTTGTGACAACATTAACAACACAACACAGATGCTTTCACTCAGAGATTAAAATATCAACTCAATAATTTAGGATCAAAAGACAACAAGAAAAAAAAAAAATTCTAGATATGTCCATCCATCCATTATCTACCGCTTATCCTCATAGGGTTGCAGCTGTCTTAGGGCGGAAGACAGGGTACACCCTGGACAAGTCGCCACCTCATCGCAGGACACATAGAGACAGACAACCATTCACACTCACATCTACGGTCAATTTAAATTAGCCAATTAATCCCCATGCATGTTTTTGGATGGTGGGAGGAAGCTGGAGTACCTGGAGAGAACCCACGCAGACACGGGGAGAACATGCAAACTCCACACAGAAAGGCCCCGGGCCCGGGATTCGAACCAGGGCCAAGGAACCAAGGGTAACTTCTTGTTGTGAGGCGACAGTGCTAACCACTACACCACCGTGCCGCCCCATTTTAGATATGTGATATTTTAATTTATCATTAATCATGAACCTTTTATTGCTAGATGACTATATTATCCTTTTTGTTTTGTTTATTTCTTTCTTTGGATAGACAGCTTGGAGAGTCAAATCACATTGACTATTTCGGTCATTATTAGTCTGGGGGAAACCTGTCCTATTCTTCCAGTCAGCTGAAAATTCAGCCTCTATTCAGATTTAATGTCAGACTTTTTCAGCTTAATTTAATCACACTTGGCTCTTAGACCTCACATTGTTTCATGCATTTTAGTCATCACATCATTACACACTTATTGTTCGACCCTCCCCCCCCACACAGTTTTGTTGACATTTTCTGGTTGTATTCACTGGTACAAAAATGAATTATTTTCCTATAGCAAAATATCTGTTTTGCATTTTAAGTAATATCCAAGAGGGAAGGATGACTTCTTCTTAAAATCAAGTTAGGGATGTTTAACGGAGGCCAATGGAAAAATAATACAAACAGTTTGTGTTTCATTACGTGTCTATAATTTTAGTTACTTTTAGGTGGAGACATTTAGGTGTATAAAAAGTGAATAACTACATACTGAAATACAGTTTATATGACTGCTTGTTTTGCTGAGTAGATTTCTGAGTATTTTTCTGCTAGCAGGGAACTCCATGACCGGTGGAACACCCTGCTCTTAGATAGTAGATCATGTTCTTCCTATAATGGGCTCTCTAGGAAAGCCATTGAGCCTTTTTTCACTCTCAAAGAGGATTCTCTATGGAGCCCATTCCACTAAAGCATTATGGCTGTTGAGCGTTAAGAGCAACCTGGCAGGAAATCAGCTGCCTGATCAAAATGATCCAACGGCTTCCCCCGAGCCTCCATTTCCCAGACACTATTAAAACGATCAAGCTGCTTCCAGTTCAGAGGAACACGGCAGGAAAGCAAGCGTGCTTTAATCCATCCATCCATTTTCTACCACTTATCCTCACATAGGGTCACGTGCTGCTGCATCCATTCATAAATAGTTCATCCACAAACTCTTGTTTGTCAGTAACCAAATCCATCTGCATCCTTCAAAAAAGAGAAACAACGAACCCACTTTTTTATCAGAGGGGAGCACTAAAATGTAAAGTTTTGGTTGACTTGATAAATTATTACCTAACAGTTTCCAAAAGTTGTTTCAAACAACAGAGACTCAAAATGCTGTGAGAGGAATCTGTATGTTCAAGAAACTAGTGAGAAATTAGTGAGAACTAATGCAAAAATATTACCGTACTTTTCTATACTGCTATAGGAATGAGAGTCTGTCCTACTCCACATGGGGAATAGTATCCCAGAGACTCATAATAGAAGTCATTTTTTGCATGTCGAAACTAGCAGCTCTTGTTTGGTAACAACAAAGAGATTCCCTTTAGTCTTTTTCCTGTGAGAGGGTGTCGGGGAAGCTCCTTTAAAGGGAAAGTTCCGGTTTTTTTTTACAAATTGGACCTTATTTCTGGGATAAAATATACTCACTCATTTCACTTTGGAGTCATTTGGAGTATATAACGATTTGGGATTTGACAATATCCATTTAACAGGAGTGTAGGGGGCACAGAAATATAGCCAGTGAATGACACAAACTTGACCATTTCTCAAATAAAAGATATTTAATAAGATGGGCTACACTATTACTATTCTCATTTGAGTCCGGAGTTGTCTGTAACTTGAGAAAATTCAACCCGTAAACAGACTCTACTTCCTGTGTATCATAGTTTACTCCTAGTGCCCATCTACAGCATGCGGCCCTCACAGTGCCTGAACTAAAACACTTATTTGTGATGTTGTCACATATACACACATGCTTTGTTTTAGTTCAGGCACTTTATTAAACTATGATACACAGGAAGTAGATTCTGTTTACAGATTGAATTTCCTCGAGGAAATGTAAAATCATGTTAAGTTACAAAGAGCTGTTTATTGCTACACATAGAGTGGGTCACCATGTTACCACAGTAGCCCAGAATGGACGGCTGATTCATTATGCTAAGCTAGGCTAATCAGCTCTTGCAAATAAAAGTTGCATTTTTTTTTTTACATGTTAAAAATCACTTTGGACTTTCTCCTGCAGTCAGTCAGCTCTCAAATTCAGAAGATGGTGAGTATGTGTTTTCGAAAAATATTAAGCTATTTCTTAATATTTAAGAGTGAAAAAAGTTATATATTTGATTCAGCAGCATTTAAATTACCAATCAGAACTATGTGCAGGGAAATGAAGTCAGTTTTAATCCAGATGTCTAGAAATACTTTCGCTCGGAAATTACCCAAAGTGACCCCAGTGGATGTCCTAGCCACAAATTGGAGATGAAAGACTAAACCTGTGTTTCGTTTTAACGAGCATCATCTGAAATTACACACTGCAAGGGCCCGTTAGTACTGGCGTAGTACTGGTTTATTTTTGTACTGATTCTGTATTAATAATATATTAAGTATTACTGCTAGAAACTTCCTGTCCTATTTTTTGTTTTTAAAGTTTTTATCAAATTTCAGTGGGAAATATGGCACAAAGACTGTTCATCCACTACTGCGTCCATCTTTGGGCATACAAAGCATCTGAGCACAACACCAGTCAACACTGGTTTATTTCAGCTGCAAACAAATGCTTTCAGTTGCCTAAACCTAACCAAACATTATCATAACTCTTATCTTATCTTATCATACCCTCTGATTCATCCTTGGATGGATTTGCACGTGGGTGTGCTTTATACTCAGTGATCACGGCTTTAAACTCATCTCCACCATGACATCAGGTCATGATCTCTGATCGCTGAGTTAGTCCCCTTCCAGCCTATAGATGCTCTCACTTGTGCGCACAAATTCCCTCAAAGATGGACAACTCCAAAACATAATATCTGTCACCGTCACAGACGCAAAAATACCCTCCATATTATTGAGGTGACAAAAAGTGAACAGATAGAAAGAGGAAACATGACTCATTCTCTCCAGCTTTATCATCAACCTCTGAAGTGAGTCTGAAATTCTCCAAGGATGAAGAGTCCAACAGTGCTGCACAGTTTACATTCAAAAAAGGCAGTGCGTTTCGGCTTCAGCATCAATTGACGGTTTATCATACACGTAATGGGTATGCTGAAAAACGTGTTTAGAAGATTTTTCGAAAGCAGGCCCAGTCTCAAGCAGAGAGGGCAAAGAATGATTAGGATGACTCACTGAGTGTTTAGTAGAGAAAATATCTGATGCTTTAAGTGCTTTCAGAGTCACCCCAGATAGGCTAGTCACTTTCTCATTTTTGGCAAAGTTAAAGTCAAAATATGGCCTGGGAGTGTGTGTGTGTGTGTGTGTGTGTGTGTGTGCGTGTGTGTGCGTGTGTGTGTGTGTACTAGGCATTCAGAGGTCGCAGAGAGTTTCTCTCAATCCAAAATAGGGAAACTATAATGTCTTTGCTGGAATTACACCCCTTAGTTTCACATAATAATGCTGATATGAGGAGTGAAACCTTGTAGTTCAACCAGACTTAAAGATGAAAAACTGAATATCAATCAGGTACCAACGCAAATAAATTAAATAAATAAATGAATAATAATTAAGGCTGCATTTGATGATTTTGTCTACTTCAGGGCAGCAGAACACAGTGCCACAGATACAGCACAGACATGATGTCTCCTCATGAAGCTGAAATAATGAAAAAACCACTGGTGCTAAAGTAAAACATTCCTATGACATGAGAATATTCAAGATGCAGGTGACGTAAGGGTTAGTTTCTATGCTGTAAACAAAGATAAATAAATGTATGGTGGCTGTTTATGTTCAAATAACTCATCCTATCATGACATATACACTGTGAAGGCTGTTCTGTTTGCCAGATGTTATTGTTTCTCCAAATAGAGCTACAGTTTAATGTTTACTGTGCAGCAGCTTTTGCCTCATGAGGGCGTCTGCAAAAAGAAACTGTGATCCTTTGAAAACTAAAGCTAAGGAAAGAGAGAATCTCAGCTAAAATAAATGGCTGGTGAAGGTGTGTAAGATGTTAAAACGTTCAACAGTAAGTGAAGAGGTTACAATGCTGGCGTCATGTCAAAGATGTCTACATATCATGTTATAAGCAGCAACTGAAATGAGTGGCTGTCTTGTAATACAACTTGAACTTCCAGAGGGGCCGCACTTTCTCCTGGGCCAGCCCCATTATTCTCCGTCGCAGCCCCGCATCCGTACTACCACAGCCCACCCAATAAGGGCTTATCCAATATGTGTTTTTATTGTCTTAAAATTTCTCCCCCGACTGTCATAACAAAAGTACCTGCTCAATATTTATATCACATACATCTCTATATATTACAATAATGGCGTAACCATGATGGTGTGTTTCAAGTTTTACATCAGCCTACTTTATTTTGCAAGGAAATGTCTTCTTACGCTGTTAAAAATGTACATGGTTTGAAATACAACAAAAAAATCTATCTGTATTTTGTTTTTGTTTGCGAAAATTAAAATGAAGCAATGCCTTCTGGGAATTTCAAGGCAGAATTGAGTAAATAGTGTCTGCAAGTTTGGGCTTGCTGACAGGAATACAATGTCACAGCCTCTATCTAGCTTGCTTGCGCTTTTTTTCGGCATTACTGGTAGTGGTCAAGTTGGTGGTGGACGGTGGACGTTATACCTCCTTGACTGATAAAATGAATCAAGGCACCAAGCGACAGAAGGGGAGAAAAAGAGGGAAAGATGAAGAGGGCACTGCTGTCTTGGGGGGAAAAATGTGCCAAACTTGATGTATTCTAGCGAGTAGGCTCCTTCAGACTTCATTAACTGCATGACGGCTGGCCCTAAAATTACATTCATGGTTTATTGGGGTTGTGCATTGGTGTGTCTATGTTTTTATGCAGCTGTTGAAACGTGAGTTTGAGTGCACCATCTTTGGAGCTATCAAAAATGCTGCTGTGGAGGTGAAATGCTGCCAGAAAGCTAAGAGAACTAATCCCAGACAGCTATGGAGTGTCTGGGAATGTTCAAATCAATGTTCAAAAATTCTCTGCTGGTCTTATTTTGATGAGGTTGTATGTTTATGAGTCACAAACTGCTCATCAAGCAGATCTAATTCTTTCCACCAGTCATGCTTGCAGTCAAACGATCACACTGACCACATCAGTCATGAATGCCAACATTAGACATTCACTTGAGTAAAGTCTCACAAATCATAAAAAGGGGATTTGCAATTTAATAGACACTAAATTACCTTCAACCCCAGTTTGTCAGCAGTGAGCAACATAAACCACTGAGTTGAATCATTGCCTCTGACAGCCTCACCAGAAAAAAAAATATATATATATATACTTGTTTGTGTTAGCAGTGGTGTAAACGTGTTGTGGTACCATCTATGTCAGAGTAACCTACATGGAACCACAAAATGACGTGTTTATTTGTGTTAACAGAGATGTAAAAATGTTGAGGTACATTTACTGTGAATTTCCGAAGTTTAACTTGGGAGAACTCCACTGACAGACAGCTGAACGCAGATAGGAGAAGGACAAACTGCAGGTGTCATTTTTAATATTAAAAGACTGCTGGTGTCACCATCAGAACACTGTTAAAGAGGTGAAAAGAGATCACATGTCAGACCTTATTATATCTGATCGCCATGACCCACGTGTGGTTTTTAAAACCATTGACTCTGTTCTTAAGGCCCCACAGTGTGTCTAATTGGAGGCACCCACTGAAATGTGCAATAATTTCCTGCACTTTTTTATTGATAAGGATGTTATGACGAGGGCTGTCACCTCAGCTCCTGCTGCTGACCCCTCTGCTTCTGTCTGTTGCCTGGCTGTGTTTGATATGTCTGAGCCTGTGACTTTGTCATTTTTAAAAGATGTGGTTGGACATATGAAGCCATCAGGTTCCCCTCATGATTGTGTCCCTCCTCATTTCCTAAAAGAGGTTTTCTCCAATATCAGCCAGTCATTTCTGGCCGTTATTGACAGCAATCTGTCTTCTGGTGTTGTCCCCATTAGTTTTAAACATGCTGTAGTGTAACCACTGCTTAAATAAAGCTGTACTGGCTAACTTCAGGCCCATCTCTGAGTTGCCCTTTCTTTTTAAAGTCTTGGAGAAAGTTGTTTATGATCAACTGAAGTCTTTTCTGGATGAGCATGATATTCTGGAGGTCTTCCAGTCAGGTTTTAAGACTCTGCATAGCACAGAATCAGCATTGCCAAGGGCTTTCAATGACATCTTCCTGGCAAACGACTCTGGAGATTATATGATTCTTGTCCTGCTGGACCTAACTGCTGATTTTGATACAGTGGACCAAAATATTTTACTATCTCATTGCAGCACCTAGTGGGCATTTCTGGTAGTTCTCTGCAGTGGTTTAGGCCCTGTCTGACAGTCAGAAATATGTGAGTAAGCCTGTCTAGTTTCGAATCCTCCCCCGCTCCTTTGTCATTTGGAGTTCCACAGGGTTCAGTTTTAGGGCCTCTCCTGTTTTCTCCTTATTTACTCCCTCTGGGGTCCATTCTGAGAAAGCATGGCATCTCTTTTATACTAATGACAGTCAGATATATGTGCGACCAAAAAAGAAGTATGCTTTTTCAATTACAGCACTTCTGTCATGTCTTGATGACATCAGAGACTGGATGGCCCTGAACTTTTCAAATTTTAATGATAAGAAAACTGAAATAATGGTGTTTGGTCCCATTGGCCCCTGTAGCCCTCCCCCTATTGACTTGGGCCCATTACTCGTACTTTCAAAAGTGTTTTGTTTATTTTTTATCTGGAGCTCATTTTGCACTGTTAATTATTATTAACTATTACTGTAATTGAGGGGAAAGAAAAGCCGCAAATTCCCAATGTGGGACGTGCCCGATACAGCTGGACACATTTTGGCTTCTACGAAGTTAATGGAAAACAAGACAAGCCACACTAAAATCAAGCATGTTTCATAACTGACGAAAAATTTGCCTTGTGTGCAGTAGAATTGAATCGAATCCTTACCTGGTGAATCGTAATTGAATTGTGAGGGCAGTGCCAATGCACACCCCTAATACATATACATATATATATATATATATATATATATATATATATATATATATATATATATATATATATATATATATATATATATATATATATATATAGTCCAAGTAGAATTACCGTCGCAGAAGTTAAGCTAATTTCGACAGCACTAATATGTACATATACACATACATTTCATAATTTATTTGTTTTTTTTTGTGTGTAAAATCTTCATTTGAAAAGTAACTAATCATTGCAGCTTCTAGTTGAAGTAACCCTAACCCTCTGTACTGCACACAAAGTACCTTGAATGTGTACTTGTGCGAAAGGTGGGGCATTGCTGCCCCCTGTTGGAGACTAAAACTTCACTACAATTGTCATTCTGAACAGACATGAAATTGGACCTCTGCATTTAACTCATCTTCAGTTGTTTTTTTTTTAACTCTTTTTAACTCTCTAACTCTGAGCTCTTTGAACTCACATTGCACGCTTCACTGTTGTCTGATCTGTGTGGGAGCAGAAAGGAAAAGACCCTGAGTGCTCCGTCACACTCCTCCACGGTCTGGTTCAGCTCCTGGCAACTCGTCACCACCGTGTAGAAGTGAGTAGGGATGGGCAGGGCATCGGTCGAGAACCTGGACAATAGGGGAGAGGGTCAGTATTACATACAGCAGCTGGACATTTTATATAGTTCGTTATTTTTAATCTGTTTGATTAATTATGGAGTGAATTCATAAACTACTTTTTCCTCTTCTCTTCTCTTAAAGGAACAATATATTGTTGCCACTGGGACAAAATATTTACTGTAAAGATAACAAAGAGATGTTGTTGTTTTTACAAGATCCTTTTAATCTCCTACTGCACAGGAGACTCAAGTCTTTTTGGTGTGGAGGGGACGCGTCTCCAGTGCTTCTATGAATCGAGGGAAAGACTGAACAGACTGGTGAGGAAGGCAAGCCCTGCCCTGCGTTGTCCTCTGATGGCCCAGCTGTCCTCTCTGATGGACAACATGTCCCACCCTCTGCAGGAGACACTAACACCACCGGGACGCTTGTTCAGAGACAGGCTGGTGTCTCACAGAGAGATACCTCAGGTCTTTTCTTCTGTTCTGTTGCTTTTTTTTGACATTTATCCACTGTTTGGTTATCTATATTAGTTGTTAATCTCTTACATATTTTTTTCTAAGATACATTTGTTCACTTATTTACTTTGTTACCTGTTTTGACTTTTTTTTTTTTACTTATTCTACTTGTTTACTTATGTCACTGGTTTTGATTTTTTATATTGGTCCTTATTGTAATGTTGCGCAATCCACTTTGTTGCTATAACAATGTCAATTTACCATTTGTGTGACAATAAAGGATTATCTTATCTTTTTACATTACAGTAATTATTTTCTCTGCTTTCACTTTTCAAGCCCATGGAGTGTTTCAGGAAATTATCCTGTTAGTTAGTTTTTCAAGGTCAATAATGAGCCTTCAAGCTCAAGTTACCTTTAGTTTAGCAGATCAAATAGTAACATTGCAGCTTCTCAATGGTGAATTTATTGTTTTTTTTTCTCATATGGGCTCAGAATATGATAATATTATAATATTACAGGGACAGCCAGTCTGTGTGGTCTGCCACCTGTCATTCACAGGTGACACTGTGCTCGTCTTGAGGCCTTACTCTTTTATCATCTCTGTGGTGTCCCGGAGTCCATCGTAGTTGTAATCAAAAATGGGCCCAGCGAGAACATTGATGCCATTGTTTTCCTCTGCATAACGCCTCAGCAGCGTCCCCTGCAGGTAGCTCCACAACCCTGCACAGAGAAAGGAAAGTTGATGGACGGATACAGAGCTGACAACAATGCTGAATTACATGCATCTGCATGAGACAGCGATTCAGAGAGGGAGTGTGTGTGTTTTGTCCTGATAAGTCCTCTCGTTTTGCAGAAACAATGGGTATCAGGCCGTCCTCGCTCAGACCTGACATCACCACATTTCTGTCTCTTTGTCTCTGTAAGTCTCTGTAAGGTTAGTAGTTTTATTACAGACAACATTTTCCCTTTTAGCCTGTAAAAATTAAACTATTTTTCTCTCACAAGTTTGTGACTTCATAAACCCAATGAATATTCTATTTTTATGGCAAATTTGTGAGTTTTTTCTCCTAAATTTACTTTTTTTAAATTCAGACATATATCCACACTTTTCCAATCTAATCTCATACTGGCCATTCAGAGTTTTTTTTTACATACACAGATCAGGATCAAACATGATGACCACTGACATGTGAAGTGAATGACACTGATTATCTCTCCATCATGGACATATAGGGCAGCAAATGAACATTTTGCCCTCAAAACTTAACTCACAGTTCAATGATTCATTTATTTTAAGACTTTTTTTAGGTTTTGTCAGTTTCTTGTCCTAAACTTGTATTTTGCAAGATCATTTTTTTTTACTGTATTGGGCTGCCGCTAAAATGATTCCATCATTAAACAGTTTAAGATAAGGACTGATAGACAGATAATTTGTTAATCCCAAGGGAAATTCAAGATGTGTAAATAAAATAAATGTCCATGTACTAGAAGTCACAAATTGACTGGCTAATGCTGATAAATTTACATAAATATAGGACCATATTGTATGTATACTGCTATTGTGACCCCATGTACTCTGTGTCTTCTTGTGGATCAACAAAGTAAATTTTTATTTGGAGTATGGAGGAAGTGGCTGACTCACTCTTGAAGGCCGGGTACATGGGAACTACGTTGGTGATGAGCGAAGCGTCGTATCTGGACTCTGGAGATGATGCCAACTCTGTCAACACAATCACACAACACATGCTCTTTATGCACACCAAAATATTATATAGATACATCACACACATCATTATGACATATCTGCTTGTCATTATTTTAACTTTATTATTTACATCCGTGTGAAATGTGTACAAGAACCGTTCACTGATCACTGGTTATTAACTCTTTGAGTGCCATTGACGTATTTCAACGTCAAAGTGTTTTCTGCTGAACGTGGTCTCCCGCAGCCTGTGAGTAATGTTGGGGAGATGTAGTCAGAGCATAAAGAGATGGTATATGCCACAGAGATCAAGCAGGAAGTGGAGTGATTAAGCAAAACGGACGGATTCTGGACAAAAAGCAGTGATTTTGATGAAAGTGGCCTCTACTCTACCTCTGATAAAACAAGAATGGAACAAGGTTAAAAACAAATGTTTTTTTCATGATGAAAAAATGGGCAAAAAACTCTGAAACAAGGCATTTTATGTTTTAAAAAAACAGCTGGCCACTCAAAGAGTTAACAGTAGTTAACAAAGTTAACCAAAACCTCAACCTAAAGACCAAAATGACTTATTTCCAAAAAATGCAGCAAAATGTAAATAAATAGGTGTTGCGCCAGTTCTGTTTGATAAATACTATTAACAAAAGTGAAAAATGATATGATTACCACTCTCTACAAGATATTTGTAAAAATAGATATTAGTTGGTTAGTAGGGAGGTAATTTATCTGAATTAAGAAGTTTTACTCAAATGTTGACATATTTGTTCAGTAACTTCTGTAGCTAAATATGATGCCACAATCGTTTCCTACACCAAGCAGTTCTTATTATTATCATGTCTGTATATATGTATATGTACAGTATATTGTATGTATTTGTCATAAAGACATTTCATACTGTGTAAAGCTTTGATTTCATGACAGCCCAGACTTTTCGAGGTGGTCTATTTGTAACAGTACTGTTAAGTTGACAGTCCTAACAGCAAAATTAATAGTACTAACAGTACTAACAGTCCAGCATGTTTACCTGGAGGGAAGAGGAAGCCCTGGGTGAGGTGGCTGTTCTGGCTGTAGGTGGTGCAGCTCTGACTGTGATCAGCTGACACTCTGGAGTCCACTCGGACACACTGAACACTGGGGGACGCCTCCGGGACGGGAGTCAATTCCTCCTGAGACACAGGGAGAAGTGGACAAATATATTTTACATATACAGTCTCATTTGAAGTAGCTTAGACAGTTGGCTCATTTAAAGTTGGACACCTCATGTAAACTGAAAAAAGCAGTATGAGAGTAAGCATGAAAATGACATTAAAAAGAGGAAAGGGCTTCGTCACACTTTTCATTTATTTTATTTGTCTTTTATTTCTATACTTTTCCAAACTTAAATTTCGAGGCTTCTTGCTATTTTTTATTTACTCTGTGACATCATGACTCAGGGTGCTGTCTTATCAACTGGCTGCTTTTAACTGGGGTCCTCAAAACAAAAGAAATACAAGGTCCTGGTGTCTGTGCTGTGTGTGTTCTTATGTGTTTGTGTATTGATGGTGTGAGTGCAGCTGCACCTTGTAAACCTGCAGCATGTTCAGTCTGAGTGCTTACTGGTATTGTTTCACACGTTTGTGCAGCGTTTGTGGGCTAAAAATTCTGCTACAATGACAAAATGGCTGTTCTCACTGGACAACACGTTAGGCTTTTAAACTAAATATCTGCAATCATTGCAGACTTTTCGGGTCAAATGAATGACTATTGAAATGAATGATTAGACTAATGTTTGCTGTGAAATACACTAAAATATGTTCAGCTATATATTAGAAAAAACAATAGAGTGAAGTTTGTTGAAAAGCATGTGAAAGATATAACGAGCACCTGTCGAGGCAGCGTGTATGTCGTCCACAGAGGCATGGCCAGCTCTTTGCTGAATCCACTGATGAACTCCACATGATGAAGCAAACTGTACTGTGTTTCAAACATCACAGCTGGACGGCCAAACGGGAGGAGGGTACTGTCTGCACACACACAAACACAGTCAGAAAATCACAGACACAAATATTATTTTGGATGATTACAGTGTAAAGTATAGGCTAAATAATGCCTCGTTTCTGCAGTGAAAACTCAATGATAATAGAAAAAAAGGAGATACACACACATTTAGCAAATATTTGCTCCTGAACTAACGCAGACTATTTTTTAAAAAAATATTTTGTGAGACAGAAGTGTTACTGTAAGTGTAGATCCCATCAGGTACAGGAGTGAAGGCTTCAAGGATCTCCTCCACTTTGTTCTGGGACAGAAAGAGCAGAAAGATGTCAGCTTGGCTCCAATGGATTCAATACTGACAAATGCAGCTTCTTTTAGTCATGTAACATGGCTGCAAATCCAGCTGAAAGTCAGATGTGAATTTTTAATAATGTCACCGTCCTCCTCTGACCTCATCCTCACAGCTGCAGCCCAGGTCGTGGGTCACAGCGGCATCAGAGTCGGACGCCGGTGACGGTGATGTCACTTCCTCTGGCATGTTGGGTTGGTATGGAGGATCCTTCAGCATGGGGTTCAGGCTGCCGTACGTCCCGTTGTTAGGGGCCGGTTTTAACCCTAACAGGTCTGAGACAGAGAGAGGCTACTTTCAACATGGGAAGTTTTTTCAGGCAGGCAGGCAACAATTATTTAATTCTATTTTATTGCCTTTATTGTTTTTATTGTTTTAAATTGCTTTTATTTATTTATTTCATGTAAAATGTATTGTAAAGCACTTTGGTTGACCGTTATAAAGGGTTGTATAAATGATGAACATTTACATTTACATAAGGCGAAAACTAATGTCCGAAAATGCTTTGCAGTATAATGAACACCTTGGAACATCATATTTGTAGGATGCATGTGGAGGATTTGTAGTTTTGCTGAGAGATATGTTGAGAGAATCATCAGTGTGTGTTTTTACTACACATATTCATGCTAGTCACGAATATATGTGCTATGTGTGCTATTTGTTGATGGAAATGTATTTTCAGGCACAGCTAAGAGGGATCCTATAATAAACTAAACACAAAGAGAGACGGGAGGTCAGTGTGTTCATAAAACAATCAGGAATGTATTTTGCATGTATATTTAAGTTCTTTTATAGTTTATTGTGTATCTGTAAAAGAGCATTTCAGAGCTCTCTGCAACATAAAATATGACCTGTTAGATGAGCTAATTATGACCTGAAGTGTGTCACTAATACATGAAACAATGAAAAAGGCAAAAAATTATATTTTTACCACACATGACGTTGTATAATTCTATATTTTCAAACTCTGGCACACTTTTCTGGAACTTGAAGCTCGGTCCATAACCCATGAATATGGTCTGTGTGAGGAAAATAATACATTTATTTAGATGTTAAATGCAGTAAAATATCCTCAATCAAAGAAAAGGCAGAGAGTTCAACATATAGAGACCTGTGTTTCAGTATACGGTCACAATACAACACGTCATAAAACAGAGCTTGAAAACAAAGCAGTACCCTCATGCTGGTTATCTTGTTGTCAAAGCCGTGATCACCAAAGAAACCACACCGAGTCCGCAGTTTTTCTGGCATTTTCCTGAAGCAAAAACAAAAATGATAAACTAAAAATTATGAGATCATATCACAAATAATTCCTGCTGGTATCTGTCACTGCTGCGCTGCCATATCTAAAATATCACAGGGCCTCAGAAACACACATGGGTTTACTTTGAAGACATTTTATTTCCTCTGTTTTCTCGAGAAACCAAAACCATATCGGAGCATATTAAATCATTGCAGGAAACAGCATTCAGTGTAGCAATGTCAGAAGAGCAGGAGCATATTGATAACAGCGTCACATGTCTTTTCAATCAAGGCCTGCCACAGGCTGCCTTGCTATTACAGACAATAAACACATAAGTGAGCATAATCTAAGAAGACTGTGGGCAAAGCTGCAGCGGCACAATCTGAGTGAGCCTGAATGAGCCTGTTTCCTGCAAAGATTTAATATACTCCAATACCGGTTTGTTTTCTCGAGATCATGAATTAATTATATCGTTATCACGGGAAAACAAAGTTTTGTTATCACAAGATCTCCAGAAAATGAACTCGTTACCATGGGAAAATAAATGAAATTAACTCATTGTCACGGGAAAACGGAGGAAATACAATATATGAATGCATGGCCATTTAGGGCTTCTGTAAAATACCATCCATTGGGCATTTTTTTTCTTTTTCCTTTAGTGGACTTTTGAATTAAACCACAAAATCAAAATAAGTCGACTTACTATTTGCTTTAAAAAGACCTTTAAACACCCAATTCCTGGCACATTTCTTTTTCTCAGTCATGATTTATTGGGATAAAATCATCACCGGTGCATCACAGGTTACCTGGCAACGTGCCACTTCCTCTCCATCAGCAGGTGGACGTCCTCGATCCTGCGGTTGTTGGCGTAGTGAAGCCTCTTGGGTAAATGCTGCTTCAGGTACGGCTTGAAGCGCTGCGTTGGCATTTTACACTGAAACAACAAATATGGAGGTGACTGTCCTGAAGACTGAAGAACTCGACAATTCAACGGACGCTATGTAATTTTTTTCTCACATCTAGTGGTTAAATTTGATATTACATTCACTCCTCTCCTTCGCCGCGGCATAACTACGGTCTTGCATTACGACCAAAAGTGCAGTGCAGGTTTTAGTTTAGTGCCGGGTAGGTAATAACATCTTCTCCACGCTGCTTCTCTGTGAAAAGTGAATTGCAAAAACGGATCTTGCCCTATTGGTACAGCAGGTAGTGCTTTATGTCCCTCTTGCCAGTTAGTAGTTTTTTTATAAACCCGAAAGACATGGAAGCCTCCGTATGAACGACCCGCTCTAAGTAAAGACAGATGACTGATTCTTCACCCAGGAGGATAAGTCAGATTGTTGGCATATGTTATTTTACACCACCGAAAATCTACTTATGAATGAAGACGTTGATTTGAGGTAATAAAATACTTAAAAAATTACATAGTGTCCCTTTAAGAAGCAGAAACAATCAGTGAACACGACTGTAGCCATATACATATATGTATAAATGTGTGTACATATATACAACTTGTATTTTAAGCTGCATTTTAAATTCATCAGTAAAGTAGAATATTGCAATATATTGCACTATATCGCAATATAACAATATCGCAATAATATATTGTATCGTTACGCAAGAATCGTGCTATGTATCATATTGTGAAGTCCTTGCCAATACCCATCCTTAGGAACAAGTATTGCTCATATCTGTGTCATGACCCCCGGGTGTTTTATTGTCATACTCACAGTGAGGTTTGCAACCACAACTTTTGGATCATCTGGAAAAGAAAAAAAAAAAAAACATCAAATCAAAATTAATCATTTTAAAAACCCAGAAACAGTCGAGCGCCTTGCGTCTTGTCTTACATGTGGTGGATTTGGGGTCGCGGGCTCGTATCCGGCCCAGCGAGCCGGGGATCAGCGTGATCTCATCTATGTTGAGCGGGTAGCTGCTGAGAAACTCTGTCCGATCACAGTGGGCCTCCTCCATACCTGAGAAACAGGTGGCGATGCTTTTTGTTATCAAAACTGTGATTTGCTGGAAGATTTCCATTCACACCCACATGGCTATTCTAGTTTTAGTCCAGACAGGCCCAGTTCTACAACATTACAAAAGCACCTTCAGTTTAATATTTGCCACATTTTGATTAAATTTTAATAATACATGCCAAATGCAGAGTGGTGGACACATGGACTGTCCTCGACGCTGAGTTTCACATGTGAAGCAGTGGAACTGCACAAGAGCTGAGTGAATATTTAAAACATATTTAAACATGATGGCAACCACTGAAGCTGCTGGTAGCGCATTACTTAGTTACTCTAAGTTACTGTAATATGACCACTCTTTTCAGTAACGAGTAATCTAACACACTACTATTTCCAAACAGATTAATCAGTCATCAGATTAAAGTTACATAGCCAATATTGTTACTATTTTTGGCATTTTCCTTAGTAAAACCAAATATTTGTTTTCTTCTTGCATCTCCAGGAATGACATCAGGTATGTGACAAGTCATGTTTTCAGCATGAGGACAACTCATGTGTGACACCAAGCAGCCAGCTGCACAAATGAAAACAACAATGGAGGGAAGAGAGAGATGCATGTTTTCTAGGTGGAAATATAGTCCCTATTTTGAGTTTGTGTCAGCTAAAGATGACAATATCAAGGTTCATTGTACACTCTGTGCTGGCTACAAAGTGTTATCTAGCTTCAAAAACACTACGTCAAATTTGAAGAAACATTCGGAGTCGCAGCACGACAAAGTTAAGCTTCCAGAGAAAGTCCCACCAGGTGGTGCCAGGCAGCCGGTTATGGTTTTCATGTTGAGGCGGTGGAGGGGGTAGTCAGCCACTGCTGAATGTAACTAATAAAGTAACTTGTAGTCTAACTCAGTGGCTTTTTTTAAGGAGGAATCAGTAATCAGATTACTTTTTCAAGGTAACTGTGGCAAGACTAAACAATCAATCTGTACCCACCAAACCTAAGATAGACAATGGTGTATGACTTCTACATTAACTCTTTAGTGCCATTGACGAGTTACGTCGTCAAAGTGTTTTGTTTTGTTTTTTTTTGTTTACAGCTGGTCACTGATCCCGGTCTCCCGCAGCCTGTTTGTAATTTCAGGGCTTCTGTGATTTGTAGTTGGAACACCAAGAGTTAATATGCACCACGGAGAACAAAGCAAGAAGTGGAGACGATCGAATTAAGAGAGCAAAACAAACGGATTCTGGACAAAAAGTGCCGTTTTTGGTGAAAGAGGCCTCTACTCTCCTCCAGACAAAACAAGAACGGAACAAGGTGAGAACAACAGTTTTTTTCATGATGAAATAGAGAGTCTCTTCTTTCATTTGAGTTCTTCTGTGTTTTCAGAGACAAGTTACAATATGTTCTGTGGGTCTTGAAATATGACTGAAAAATGGGCAAAAATGCTGGAACAAGGCACTTTTGATTTTAAAAAACGTCTGTCACTCAAAGATTTAAAAACCTGGGAGATTATATGTTTATACCAGATAGATGCTATTTCACTAATTCATTTCAGTGCAACAGTTTTTACACTGCAATGGTGAAAAAAAAGTTGGAAAAGAGATTATGATGACGTCTCCTTCATAAAAAGCAAAATATTGAGTTAAAACCAACATAAGGTTAAGTGATTCTCTTTTCTGTAGTTTGGGGGAACTGTCCCTTAAGAAATCATTGATTATCAATACTGTTTTAAGTATCAAATTTGTTGATTTCTGTTTTAATCCTCTATATTTCCATCCCTTTCCATCCCCTTACCCATTATGTCACCTATAAATAAACTAGCGAGGTGTAACTACAGATTATGTGGCGGTCGTACCGTGGTCTCCCACAATGATGACGTTGACGCAGCGATGCAGGTTCATCTGTTTCAGACCGTTCATCAGCTGACCAATGATGTTATCAATCTCTTTCAGAGGGTTATCCAGCTGTAGACAGGATAAATAAAGAGAACTTTTTAGGATTTGAGGGTTAGGATGACTCCTGCATCACACGTTCACTTTTCCACCCTCAGGTTTAACACTCACCTCACTGCTGAGCGGTCCCAGCCGGTGACCAAATGTATCAGGCTGCTCCGAGTGTACAGCGTAAACATACGGCCTGAAGAGACAAAACACAGACAATTTAATCATGACTTTATCTGAAAAATCATACAGAGATAAGACAAATGTGAGGTCACACTGATGACTGAATAAGATAAAACCGTCTGCTGAATCTCACTACACAAACTTGTGACCTCATCACTGACGCCACACTAAAAACAACCTTTATCTTCAAGAGACTCTGAGCAACTCACCGACTCATGAGCATGAGGAGTTTCTGAGTCCAAGAGAAAAGCAGTTCTCTCACAATTAAATATGTACTAAAATATTAAATCTAGAAATATGAAAACTAAAATGTGTTACAGTAAAACATTTTTTACATAAAATGTTCTTTCTCCTATCAGTAATTACATTTTATTCACCAAAATCACTGAATTTCATCTGCGATTTAATTGATGTGCACATCTGGAGAGGTTCTAAAAACAAAGACGACACGTCTCATTACGTTCGTCAATTAATGCATTGTTCAAATTACTACAAACAGGGATAATATTCCGAATTATACTTACTGGGATGCTTCACTGAAACTGAGCCAACATTAATGTTTTTTTCTGTTAATACAAGTCAAAGAGTGAAACTGGATTGTTTGATCAAGCAGTCATGTCTCAAACAATCCTTAGCTAAGTCCTAAGAATAGACGGACATACCGCACATCATCAGGTAGATGCAGCCAGCGCAGGATGGTTAAAATCCTTCTCTCCAGAGGAATCACCCTGGAGACAAAAAGATTCAGAAGAAGGAGGTAAGAAGTTAGAGAAAGAAGAAACAATACACAGTGACAGGATCTTCATAGTATTCTGTATATGTTGACACTTGATTTACTAGTTAAAACCCACCTGTCCTTACAGTGTAAACAGTTTGATATGTGTCTTTTTCCACTTTGCCTTATACATTTCATCGTTGAATTGTCTAATTTTTGTTTAGTGCTTCAAGTAGCTGTTGTTTAGGTCATCAATGGCCTCTGTTGTGACTGAATATGTGTGTGCGGGGGGGGGTTATTGTCTTGCGTCTGTTTGGGGCCATTGTCAGTCAGTCTCAGGATGTCATGACCATTATGTCATCGGCATGCAAATGTTTGCATGTTAGAGCATCTTCATTTATATTATTTGCTTGTTCTATGCTTGTTTATTTGATGACATTATGAATGTATTATTATGTAGAGGAATTGGCAATGCAAAATCAGCTTCAAATTAACTTTTTGGTGAAAACAATAATCCATATCGTAGACTTTAGATTAGATCCATTTAGCTCCCTAAAAAAAAAATTGCATGTTTTTGTTATGTTCGAGCTTGATTCTGTGGTTATCTACTGCATATATAGCGGTAATATCAATGTATGAGCTACAGTGCTGTATGTTTGTTAACATGCCACCAATAACGGAACACAACAAGATCTATGACCTATGAACTGCACTGACCACACATCATACATTATGTAACACTGTATACTATGAATTCAGCTTTTAGATTACATACTGATTACTATAAAAGCACCCAGAGAGAGCAGACTTCCACCAAGTTGTGGCGACTTTTTATTTAAAGTTACTCCCGCCGCCAAGGAGGCTATGTTTTCACCAGGGCTTGTTTGTTTGTTTGTCGGTTTGCAAAGCAACTCAAAAAGTTATGGATGGTTTTTGACAAAATTTTCAGGATTGGCCGGAAGTGGCCTGATTAAGTTTTGGTGGTGCCATTGAATCAGATCCGATCACCACTAAAAATTATTCAGTTTTAAGTTAGGCCACTTCTGACCAACCCTGAAAATACATCCACAAATTTTTGAGTTAATTTGCAAACAAACAAACCAACAAACAAATAAACAAACCATAAAAAGCACAAAGCATAACAAAGCATAAGCTCATTGGCAGAGGTAATGATGCAGGCTACATAAACATATACAGTACCCTTTTAGGTTTTGTAAATTACCAGTGCAGTGATGCATTCAGTGTCTGAAGCTATTGAATAATATTCCAGTACTAACTTAAGTACCAAGGCCAGAAGAAAGTGGCTGCTTTCACTCCTTGTTCCTCTGCAGTGATCCAGATCTGTAAAACAGAAAAGACAAATCTAATGTGCCCTTGTGCTGCGTGTCCTTGGCTTACTACCATTACTAAGCATAGAAAAATTGTTCCAGCCTGGCTCTCTGGCTGTCGTCTCCTGTCCTCTCCTCACCCCACACCCTCCAGTCGTCCACTAGAGGTCCTCACACTGGTCAGTGGTCCCCTCACGTCCCATCCCACCTACACACCTGTTCACACTTTCATCATTAGCCCTGCAGATATACACACTAGTACATCCCCACTTCTCTAATGTACTCTCAAGTACTGTGTGTTCCAGTCACTCTACCTGTCTGCCTGTTAACTGGACAGGTCAGGTGGAGGTAAATTAACGTCCTAATACGAGCACTTGGAAAAGGGCTGTGAGGTGGGAGTAAAGGAAACACTGGTGCAATTGCTTAATGGGCTTAATAGATGATGGAAGAGTGAAAGGGGCCCCATGTCCAACATATCCAGTTTCCTTTACACATTCATGCATATTGAATATAAATACTGATGCTGCATCATGTGTACCCAGCTGTTGTTAGACAAGAAATAGCTCCAGTTATCTTATTATAAATTGCCGATTCTGGCACAATATCTGTTTATTGATGCTTTAGAGCTATACAGGGTTTGTTAAATAGGTAAATTTTGAATTTGTTAACTGTCGACAGAAGTAGGTGAGCAGTTTCAAGGCTTTGTACCAAACCGGTATGTAGTTTACTCACAGGCTGCCCACCCCACCAGCGGTGGTTCAGTTTCTCTCTGGAGCGCAGGGTGAAGGTGGCGTTGAACACTGGGTCATGCATGGTGTTTCCCACAATCCCATGGGACTCTGGGTAGAGACCCTGCAGAGAGATCACACAGAGTGACGTCAGGACAGGTATTATGTTCAGCCATGAAGCAGCACAATGTGAACATGGCTGTAGGACCTGTTGACCATGGCTAAAGGCTCATTAAATTAGACAACAGACATTACCCAGAATCACTTACTGTTGCTAGAGTGTATAAATTTGGGAAGGTCTTTGATGGGTAGACTGGTCGCATGTAGGGCGCTGATGTACCACACTCTCCTGAGAGGAAACAAATCTCAGTATTGAACTTTATGAAAAACATTTAAGCACTAAATGACTGAGCAGAGTGGAAGAGAAGAAGCTTGTCTTGGAGACATCTATGAATGTCATCATCCTTGTGGTCTGGACCCAGCAGATATCAGGAGTTTGCTGTTTTTTGTATACAATCAACTGTGCTAACTGGACATGATGTGCATTTATCAGGCAGAAGAGACTGCATGCTGGGACTTAAAGCCATCGTTGGACACCGAGGGGGAGTTAACAGGAAGTGAGCAGGAGCAGGGATAAGGTGTAAGCTGAGGATCCTCAGGTGTAAGTCGACATGTTCAGTGGAGGCTCTGCTGTTCCCTCATATTTTAAAGTGTCTTCTGGAGTGGATCTCCTTTAATGTTTCTCACGTGTTATGTCTTTTTGTCTCTTTTCATTTGTCTTGTCTCTTGTCCTTGGCAGGGAGAACAGACGGGTGATGCAGGAAATAATAACATAGATTGGAGGTGATTTGAGTCTTAAAAGATGTCTGTGGTCCCAGACAAAAAGTGTCAATAAAGTATGAAGGGAGATGATGATCATCATCCACACTGTCAGCCCAGTGCTTGACTGGCTGGTGGTAGAGGGTGATTGATAAATACTGTTCACAATGTAACTATGATAGCTTAAACAGCTGGATGTGCGCCATAATATGTGGGATTCTTTATGGCATGTAAAAATTATGTTCAAAATGACACTGAGACCTCTGTTTTCCAGTTGTAAACTGTGTTGTTGGGGAGGTTTGTCACTAAATGGTCTCTCCATCGCAAATGTCATCATCTTGTCTCAGGTAAATGGACTCAAGCAAGACGCAAGTCACACTTTTGATGACCCTAGACTAAAAATATGTTAACTAGCGAGTCTGGCAAATCAACACTTCAGTCCTCGGATCTTTAATGACACACTGATGTAATAAAATAAAAAACATGTAAAATTATTCATGATGCATGTAAATATAACCTACTTAAAAAATGCATTACATTAAATTACATTAAATTTGGCGTAGAGTGCATTATAAGTTTGGGCAATTTGAGTGCAACAATGACTTGGCCTCCTACTTGCAGAATTATTGCTCTCCTGTTTCTTAGCAATCTGGCTGAATTATTTAGCCGTGTGTTAGCTGTCCACTGCTTTAAGTTCATTCAGGAAATGAAGTATGAGAAAAAGACGTACTGAGTTTGTGTATGTTGGGGGTGACGGATTTGCCCTTCTTCAGGTATGAGGCTCTGAACCCGTCGACAGACAACATGATGAGAGGAGGACGGATGAAGCTGAGCAGAGCAAGCATACAAAGACAAAATTCAAAGGTTAAAAGTTAATTAAGAGAAAAGCTCTTTTAACTTTTCACTGAATCTAATTAGACTCCTCCTAAAAGGTACTAATGGATTTTGGATGGAATGCTAAAAGTCAGATTTGTCATTTATTCAAAGCTACTTTTTGTCAATTTTTAATTATTCATTTTATATGATAGGTGTTGCTTAAATATAATAAAAAAAAACATTCCCATCCACTTCCTCAGACTCACCCTGCAGGACATTCAGCACTCTTGATCTCCTCGCAGGCTCCTTGCACCCATGAAGTCTCACCTCAAGTGGAAACAACAGCACAGGGTAATTACCTGATTGTTATATAATGCTATTTATATACCACTTCATGATCGGTACCTTTGCAGAGTGACTTATAGTTGGAGCAGCAGTCTCCTCTGTCCAGGCAGTCCTCTGAGCAGTGGCAGGCGTGGTCGCCATTCCTCTCCTCCCCACAGCGATCCTGTGAGCACTCGAAGCCTCCCGCTGAGGTTCAGGAGGGAGGAAAGTTCATACATATATATCATCATTACAGTAGCCTCACTGCTTTAAACACCACACTGAGGCTGAAAAAACACGTGACAAGCATCACGAACGAATACACTGAACTGTGTGTTAAATCTCAGGCACCCAAACTCTGTAACAATTTTCCAATTACAAGCAGACGTTGTAAAAGCTCAAGTAGCTTTGGACTGTAGAATTCGTTTGGAGAGATTTGTCTTGTTTTGGAAAATGAACTGTACTGTTGTTTGCTTAATGTTTTCAAGATGAAACTGTGGTTCCACTCGGCCAAGGTCTAAATTAGCATCAGCTGAAAATGGGCATTTTGGTTAACTCCAGGACTGTCGCCCTTTGTTCATGTTATAGCAGCTACAGCAGAAAGCACATCTCATGTTGTGTACACTGAGCTTTCTACTACAGATACTCTAGTACTGCTGTGTAGTATTCCAAACAAATTCAGCAGTATATGTATCACTCTACTACTGCAGCTTACTATTACTGATATTACAGGTATATGTGTACTCAGTCCCACACTCACAATGCTCAAGGATCAAATATGGATTGATCCACCAGAGAAAATAATCACCAACTAACATGCTACATAACTCTATACAGTTTTGTTTTGTTTGTTTTTTTACTATTTTTATGATCTATTCGTAATTATATTCTGCTGTGAAGCACTTTTCTCAGTATTTTTTGTTTCACACCAAACAGCAGTCTCAGTCCTGTGTTTCCTTGACCCATCCACCACACCCTACTCATGAAGACAGGGCTGTCAAAGAGTAGTTGCATTGTTGATAGTCTTTCCATGGTTGTCTTGGTTGAAGATAAGAAAATTATAAAATAACAGCAGCCCTATCCTTGAAGATACAAGTAAGTACAACAAAAATGTCATCACTTATTTCTTAGCCAAAGGCCCGACTTTCCCCCGAACCAGTCTTTGTGAAATCCTGTCAAACAGTAACCTGGTCATACTATCGTATGTCTTTCTATAGTATCATAACATGTAGGGAAATGATAATTGAGCGTAAGATTACGAAGAGCTATGGCCAGGCTAGTCAAACAGGACAGAAAGCATGGCCTACTTGTCAGAGAATAATGTGTTAAATAAAACAAAACCAGGTGAAGGGACTTGAGACTGACCTGTTTTCAGGCAGTGCTCGTCAAAGTCAGAGCAGCAGCTGTAGTAGGTTTTACACAGATTGTCACATCTGCATCCTGGAGGTTTGGCCTCCTCCAGCTCAAAGCATCTCCCCTTGCAGGAGCCCGCTGAGCTGACCCACTCTGAGAAGACTGGAGGGAGGAGAGGGGCTCACATCGACACAACTGCTGCAAACACACTGTATTCATCTGCCTTTTCCTTTTTTTAAGATGCCTTAAGCCTTTCACCTTATTTGAAAAGAACCATGCATTAATACACATACAGCACACATAGTATTCATGCAGATTAAATGCAGTTAACGATGACAGCAAACAACTACAAGCTGTTCTTCAAAGCACTCTGCAGGCAGCCTTTAGTTTCATTTTCCTTCAATGAAACAAATGGGCCAAATGTTTATCTCTCTGTTCAGTCAAAGTTGTTTCAATTCATGAAACAACTGAAGTCACATGCTTTTTGATCACATCCATGTAACCCATTAATGCAATGGTTTGAAGGCACCAGCTCATTGAAATGCATTGAACCCAACAGCTGCCTGGAAGCAAATCTATCTAAAAACATGCTGTTTGCAAATGGTCTACAGTAGTGTGATGGAGCTGCAATACATAAATCAGTTGGTGGTTTCAAGCATGTGTGACCAGCTTCATTTCACCACGAAGGATTATTTCAAATGTATGAAAGTGGCTGCTCTCACCTTTAGTGTGAGGTTGTGGGCTGTCTCCTCCCTCTGAAGGTCCACTGGCTTGAAAAACATAAGCTCTGCTGACACCAGTACTCCACAGACAGAACACAACCACTACCTGCAGATAAAAGACAAGGCAAGAAAAACTTACAATAAATGATTATTTATTGACTCCAATGAGCAAAATGTCATTAAGGCCAAAGGTCAGGCTTAGCAGCTCTGTGGTGAGTACAGCCTCAGTGTTAATGAGCATGTTTACAGAATAGGGCCTAGGAAGATGGTCACAGTGCCACCTTGTTGCCCTAATAGGAGATTGTTTCTTCTGAGACACACCAGGGGGTCAAAGGTCAACGGGCAGCCAGGAATGGCACCCGTGGAAACATTGAGTGTTGTGTGATTCCACTCCTTCTATAGCTTAGAAAGAAAAGCTTGGCACTAGCACAGTACAGATAAAGGCTCACACAGTGTGCTGCACAGAGCTGATTAAGATGTTAACAACAGCATCAGGGCTTCAGTGCTCTACAGAGACAAAAATACATGTGCACATAAATCTAAATAATGGTTTGGTTTGGTTAGAGGAGCATTTATCTGGTGAAATGAAGAAAATCATGGATTCTTCTGAAGACAGAAGTTTATTTTGAAAAGAAATGTAAGCCATGGATTGATATTCTGTACAGAAGCTCTTTGTGAACCTTTATGAACCTTTATGATCCAAAACTATATCTACCAAACAGCCTCAGGCTCTTCGGCTTAGGCAGAACTTTATTGTGAAAAGACTATATGCACACAAAGAGCAGAAGTGACCCAAACATCAAAGGTACTGTCAAATATGTCTATTATTTTGGTTGGCTGTTGATGACGTACAGTATCTTGTGGGTCAGATGGTTTAAAGGATGTTAAATTAGTATTTTTTCATTGTATTCCTTATTGGACAGCATATACACATATAGCACTGTTGTTTCCCTTCAATAATATCTTCTTAGTCTATGCATGTACTATCTCTTGGTAAAATGTTAGACCCTCAGCAATAATTATAATAATTTATTTTTTAAATTGGTTGTTGTGATCTAATAAAAACAAATGGTGCACAGTGATTAAATGCACTGTAAACACGGAAAACCAAAAAATTATATCCCATTTTGGGATATAATTTTAATGAATATTCCTTATTTTACAGGTGTATTGCTTATTTAGACTTTTATATATTGTTTACTGGTGCCCTTATTTGTATAGGCCCTTATTGTCATTGTTGCTATATCCACTTTACTGCTGTAGCGCTAGTCCTCATTCATGGGACTAATGAAGGATTATGTTATCTTATGTTAACATATCTTATCTTAGTGGAGACAGGTCATTTTTGACCTCTTAGGACAAGTTTACAGACTGTCAAGACGACACAAGGGTTAACATTTACATCCAGGACATTGTCATCTATCAATTACCTTTTCCCTGACTCATATCAACTATAAAACAACCAAGTTCAAGGTGAGGGGCTAAAATTATTTTGTCTGGTCAACAGTGACAAAACTTCACATTTAAGAAGCTGGAACCCATACACTAAACCAAAAAAAGGACAGGAGAGAAAATGACATTCAGGTTCAAATCACTATAGCAGGATGTGTACTGTTGCTCATAAACCGACTTACAGCACTGAGGTGAGGTTATGCAGCAACCACTAAATGTGCAGTGGAGCAGAGAGAAGCACCACTTTCTCCATTGCCTTGCTGCTAGAGGGGAATCGAGGATTGCTACATGATGAGCATCAACCAGTGACAGAAAGAAGCAAGACACCGGCCTAATGTGGACAGCAGGCCAAAACAAGTCTCAAACGAGTACTCACCAGCTCTTAAACTCTGGAGATGTGTTGTCACTTTACATGAGTCAAATGACCATGTCAGAAAACTCAGTGTCTCCCTATCTCCTCCTACCTTTTCACTCTAAATGATCCAAATTAAACCATAGCCTCTTTAATATATTACACTTGTCATTTGTTTGTTTGGGACACACACTCAAAATGTTGCCCTTAGCGACACAGATCCTGACTCGAGCATGACTCAGACAGATGAATCACACCATCGAAGAAAGGCATTTTATTTATTATTTCCAAATAATTCTGCAGTTACAGCTGATGATGATGCTAAACCCAGGACAGATGTGGACAGGTTTTGCTTACAGTACCTCAACTTCCCCCAGATAAACAAACCTGTGTGTCACTGTTGACAATGAGCATTCCTGTCAATCCATCCTCATCCTCATCATCATCATCATTATCAGTTCATCACAGACCAACCGCAGCCATAATTCATATTCCTGCTCGGTTATGTAATTACCTCTCTCTTAAGGTAAAGTTTGCACATTTCAGGGCTTTGATGCATTGAGGCAAAGTGCAGCTCTCTCGCTCACAGGTCGATACATCAGTTCTGTAAGAGCTTTCTTTTTCTTTTTTTTTTCTGGGGGCGGAGGAAGGGGAGACACTTCACTTCAGCAACTATGAAAGCTAAAACAAAGCGACGTGTGAATCAAACAACAAAACTGTCACAGTCTTACCGTACCAAATTTCCCAATGGCATGTTCCAAACGGTGTATCCACTCTTAGCATTCCCCCTAAAAGCAAAAGAAAGCTCAGAAATGTGTCCAACGTCCGGTAGAAGCTCCTCTGTGCGCCTCTGCAGATCGATGGAGCGGAGCGCAGGGGTCCAACTCTCTCTCTCTCTCTCTCTCTCTCTCTCCCCAGTTGTTTGCCTTTTGCCTTGCCTCTGCCTCTCTCGGTCTTGCGCCAATACGCATGAAGTAATGGTGACAGCTGCGCTCTGGTACAAGAGTGCGTCAGGTCGAGGTGACGCTCTGGAGTCCAACACAGTCAGCAGCAGTGAACTGAGAGAGAGAGAGAGAGAGAGACTCTGCAGGAGAAGAGAGGCTGCAGTTTTCACTCAGGCTTAAAGGAATATGGAGGTTTTGCTGCTTTGTTGCTCCTATTCCACCAAATAACGTTTTAAATGAGCCACAAAACATAACACTTTTATTTATCGTAATGCTGCATATTTAAAAACTTTGCTGTATTTATGACAATATAGAACACCAATGAAGAAAAATATCATCTTATCTGTTCTAACTAACAACATTAATAAATAAATGAAACACAACATTGTTGGCAGTGAAGGCAATCAAAGCCAGAAGAAGCCACTGCAGAGGGGCTCAAGACCTGCAGGTTGCAGACCCCTGTACTAGATGTACAGTATGTCCATGTCAGTGAGGCTGTTTGGTAGCGCCAAAAGACAATGGCTCACAAAGGTTTGCAAAGATCTTCAGTACAGAATTTCATGACAAGCCATCCAATCTGAACAAAAGATATTTCATCATTACCATGCCCAGAGCCATGCTGTTATACATTTTCTTTATATTTTGCCACTGGAACTGTGAAGTTTTAGGGGGAGGAAGAAAATTACGGAACTGAAGCATCAGTTGGCCACAAACAGCATGAAAGGTCACACAACTGCTGACTTCATCATAGTGAGTCAGGAACTTAATCCAGTCAGAGTCCTGGCTGTTGGTGTCTCTAAAGACTGAACTTAACAGGTCAGAAGTGACCTGTTAAGTCTGAAAGCTGCATTGAGTGTGTTACCTAGCAGTGACTCTGATGACCGAGAGTGCTGAAACTCTCAGAAATGCTCGGCTGTATTTCAGGAGGAGGCAGTGAAAGCTACAGAAACAGTCATGATGAAGTTATGACAGGTGAAACTGGTCGAGGCAGAGGTGTCACCATGCAGATGAATTGAAACATCAAGCTTTGTATAGTGTAGTATGCTTGACAATAACTTTGCGTCAGTGTTTGTCTGTGGTGATGTCAGGTCATGAACCAGTCAGTGGCGTGTCCAGACCTCCGCCAAGGCGGCGGGCGTAACTTTAAATAAATAAAAAAAAGTCGCCGCTACCGCCGCCTTGTCCTGAATGGTTCCAGGGGTGTGTCTAGGGGATGGCCTGGGGTCGCATGTGCTACTTTGCAAACCGACAAACCAACATACAAATAAACAAACCCCTGTGAAAACATAACCTCCTTGGCAGAGGTAATTAGATAGTCCATCATGCAGGGTGGCACCTGGGGTGGCCGACAAGATTTCAGGGGTAGTACATGCTACCCCAGGCCACCCACTAGTCACGCCTCTGGAACCAGTCAGGACAGAGGCTGTTGTTGGTGCTTACCACAGTGACAGGAAGTTAAGCAATTCAAACAGAATGGACCTGGGTGGAAATGGGTGAGTATAATGTCTGTAAGTCCCTGAATCACTCCCTGTTCCTTCTATAAGAACGTACAAAACCTGAAAGATACCTGAGGAGGTCCGCAGTGAGTGAGCTGGGAGGCAGGCTTGTGTGAACATCTCACTGTTTTCCTACGTCAACAAAGAGACAAAGATGCCATGCTGTGCAGAGAGCTCTCCTGTCTCCAGATAAATGCCTCTGCTGGGAGACGAGTATCAGCCGTTGCATGATGTTTGCCCGCTCTGTGATTTTGGATGAATACCGCAGAAAGCCACATCATTACTCTTCTTTTCAGAGCGCTGCTGTCAAAACACATCAGGGTCTTTAAGGCTCTGGTCTCCCTGACAAGCCTGCACTCTGCCTGGAACATTTTGTTCATGTGGGTCCCGTCTTTGAAAGTGATCTGTACAACCATCACCTCAGGGGAAACATCCTCATCTTACAAAGACCACACACATGCATAAGCGTTCACATATGCATGGATAATGCACACACACAGAGGAAGGGGCTGCATGGGTAAAGATATTCACAGACATGAGTACAAAATGCAACAAGCATCAAAACACAATGAAGAGTCACTGTTGTTTCTGAGGCCACACACACACCAGGATGCCCTTGGCCAAGATTACCTTCCATTAGCCACAAAGCAATCTGATTGGCCAATTCCACCCCATCACCTGAGGCCATGCTTAGCTTTCTGATCCTGGCAGGAAGTCAGACAGCAGCTTGAGTTTCAGCGCACCTGGACTCTGCATCCATGTGGACACTCTTTAACAAAAGCTTTTTCATTATTTTCATTTTATTTTCAAGAATTGTATATTATATATAGTGTAGCAGGATTTTTTAAAAAATGTTTTAAAACATTTTCTCAGGGGTTTTTGCAGCTTCCCATTGGTATTCCTTATCTGACTTTAAAGCTGTATCTGATATATATATCAGTGTCATCACACACCTTCTATCATGAAGATGTAATGTCATCCAGCACCAAAGCCTGAGGACAAGCTTAAAGTCTGAATCTGAGGAAGGCCTCATTCACCCCCAGACTGAGATCACAGCAAGTAAGTGAATTTCTCCAGACCTCCATTGTGTCGATGAGTCAAGGACCTGACTGCAGGGGTTCACTGAAGAGGTCAGGTTAAGACAGATGGACAGCTCTTAAACCTTGATTCATCTGGCTGAGTCCCAAATGTTTTGTGTCGCAGTGGAAAGGTAACAAAATGACTCCAGTCAAGCTGTATCAAGCAGAGTGTCTTCAATGTTTGCTTGCTTGTTTGTTTGTTTGTCCTTTCTGGCTGCTCCCTTCCAGGGGTCGCCACAACGGATGATCAGCTTGCAGACTTGGTGTTTAGACCTGATGTCCTTCCTGATGCAACCCTCGCCCAGTTTGGTAGCCGGGACTGGCAGGAAGTCGAACCCGGGTTCCCCAGACCGATGGCATGTGCAATCATTGTCACTGTGTAATTTTTTCTCCCATCTAGTGGTTAAACTTTGCATGCCTTGCAACATGATTGGAACTGCGGTAGGCAGAATGGGTCAACTCCCGGGCGGCCACTATCACCGCGGATCCCGCTCCGGTCATTTTTCTCCGGACCTCCACAGCCCTCCACCAGTCTGGAGGACCCCCGGTGGGCCCGGGCCGGGCATGGGGCCCTCCCGCTGATCCCCGGTCCGGAGCTCTGGTCATTTTATGGCCCTTCTATGCTATTTTGGAAATGAGGATTCCTTCTTCTTTGGTGTAGCATAAGCATGGTCTTGCAGTATGACCAAAAGTGCAGTGCAGGGTTTAGTTCAGTGATAGGTAAGTAAGACCGTCGTCTCCACGCTGCTTCTCCATGAAACGTGAATCGCAAAAATGCGTTTTGTCTTATCGGTATGAGCAGGTCATGCTTTATGTCCCTCTCGGCAGTTCGTAGTTTTTTATAAACTGGAAAGTCATGGAAGCCTCCGTATGAGCGACCCATTCTATGTAAAGATAGATGACTGATTCTTCGCCCAGGAAGATAAGTCAGATTGTTGGCATATGTTATTTTACACCTATGAGGATCTATTTATGAATGAAGACGTTGATTTGATGTAATAAAATACTTAAAAACTCACACAGTGTCCCTTTAAGGAAAACAGGGAAGCCTGTTCAGAGAGCAAACAATGTTTTGTTACACATCCAGTTGATGGATGATTGACTGGTTTTCTGCTTATGTTACAGTTATATGTTATTAGTTGTTTTAAGCCCAAACATGGTGCTTTTCCTAAACCTAACTAAGGGGTTTTGTTGCCCGAATTAAACAGGAATCTAGTCCTTGTCTTTGTGATGTCATGATATTTAGATGCATTCCCTTGAGACCAGGTTGTCTTTTCCTTGTTGTTGAAAGCTAGACACTTTAACTTTGATTTTTAACACAATGCTAATAGTTCCTTATTGCACATAGATTGGATGTGTTAGTGTGTCCTGAAAGACATTGATCTAAATGCATGTATTTTTTCTTTACTCTGTAGAGGCTTAATGGGTACCTATGCTCTATATATGACATACTGTATATAAAAACACTGTGAAATCACATCTCATTGAATCTGGGTCATGTCATTGTCTCCCATTGGTTTCTCTACCATAAAATAACCCATCAAATAAACCAAATACAAATGAAATACAATATACAAATGAGGTATATTAAAGTTTGGAAAGTTTTGTCTATCTGCTAAAAAAAAACACTTGAGTAGATACAGAGCAGTCAGCATCATGTTTCTGGTGTTCTGTTGTGCAGTGAAATGTGCCTTTAATGAAGCTGCTAGGTGGTGCAGATGAGCCATATGTGTTCCCACAGGGAGTTTGAAGTTCAGAGCAGGATTGCACTAAAATACATTAACTCTGCTGACATTTGTGCATCGTAATTCAGGAACAGTTATGTACTTTGGACAAAGTTAATATTTGCCTCACTATGCTCAAACACACACAGCCACCCACCCACCCACACACACACACACACACACACACACACACACACACACACAAACAACATGTTCCAATGTTCACATCTCAATTAATATACAGGTTCTATAACACAAATTGACCGGGAGGGTCTCAATTTGCTGAAAGAATGTGAAAATGATGATATAATTAGTTGAATTTTAAATACAGCCCACACTTTGGACTAATATACACTTTATCATTTTAACCTATTTCTCCCTGGGTATCAGTGTAGTAGTTTTGATTAATGCCTCTATCACACACATTATAAAATGTTATCTTTGATTGTTTTCATCCTAAAAATTTAACTTTCTCACTCCTGTGTTTATATTTTTTTTTTTGTTTTGTATCACAGACTATCACAGAAGTGCATGCCATCCTGCACATTTCAAATGAGCTTGTTTGAAATGACCACTGAATCTTGAAACTCTCCCTCTCCTTCTCCTTCTTCTATTCACTGGAATATTCAGTATGTGACAACATCTGAAACAAGACTGAAAAGACTCATCTGAGGAGACTTTCTCAACACTGGCGCTCCCTGTTGGTAACCATGGCCACTGAAAGCTTTACATAGGACAAAAATACTGAATAAGCCTCATACAATATATTGCCAAGTCATAATAACTAATATTAAATAGAGTGTACAGTGGATGGACACAGCAGCCCACACACTCCACTGTCTGGTGACCGTACAGAATGGTGCTCATTGTCCATGATGGAGGGCAGTCTGCTGATTTCTTATATCCATCTATCCATTTTCTACCACTTATCCTCATAGGGTTGCGGGGGGGCTGGAGCCTATCCCAGCTGTCTTAGGGTGGAAGGCAGGGTCCTGGACAAGTCGCTACCTCATCGCCACTCACATTCACACCTATGGTCAATTTAAATTAGCCAATTAACCTAATCCCCATGCATGTTTTTGGATGGTGGAGTACCTGGAGAGAACCCACGCAGACACGGGGAGAACATGCAAACTCCACACAGAAAGGCCCCGGGTCAGGAATGGAACCCGGTACCTTATGCTGTCAGGCGACAGTGCTAATAAAACATAATAATACTAATGCATAGTAATACTAATGCATAATAATACTTATGTATAGTAATACTAATGCAAAATAATACTAATGCAGAGCAATACCAGTGCATGGTTATTTTAATACTAATGCATATTAATACTATCAATAATATTACATGATGATACTTCCGCCCTGCAAGAAGGAGAGCTACCACAGCTCATTCCTGCTATCGGCAATAAGACTTTATGACATGTCATATCTTATTTCAACACAGCTAGACTCATAACTGTCATAGCCACGCCGTTTTAATTTTGTGTCTACTTTATACATCATATTTTAAAAGTCATATCCATAGTACAAATAGTAAAAATACATTTTGTTTATCTAATCATTGGGTTAAATTAACATACATTTGCCTTTAAAATATATTGTTTTTTTATTTAGCACATACTGTAAATCTCTATTCATATTTCTATTACTTATTATATTATTTCATTGCCGTTGTTTCTTTCTTACTGTAACTTGTGAATTTCTGCCAATGTGGGATGAATAAAAAACTATATCATTCTAAAATGCATAGTAATACTAATATATGGTAACAATAATGCACAGTAATACCAATGCATAGTAATACGTATGCATGTTAATACTAAAGCACTGTATGTAAAACTATACTATGCTCTCAAACGGCTCCGTACTCTAGTCCAGTAGGTGGCGGTAGTTAGCATAAAGCTGGTTTAACAACCACCAATAGACACTAAAGAAGAGCAAGAGGAAGACGTCACTGAGCAAAGTGGGAACAGCAGAGTCCTTTTCTTGTAGTTAGAAAATGAGCATCAACAATACTCATTCACCAGACTCTCTTTGTGTCCTTAATAACATATCTGAATGGACCTTGTGCTGTTCTCGTTTTTTTTTTGTTTTTAACCTCCGACTCATCTCCCGCTAGCCTGTAGTGTTATTGATGCTAGCTTAGCATGCTAGCTATATACAGACTGGTGGGGACGGAAGTTAGCAACACGGAGCTAGTCAGAGGCTAGCAGTGGCTGCTGGAGAGATATTTGGGCTGTTTGAAGGAGCGATGGCAGGACACGAGGAGGAACTTTGTCCATCAAAAGAGGAGAAGGAGGGACAACAGAAACTACTGGAGGCTGTCAGCTTCAGTCACTCAGAACAGGTTAATTCACTTAACTTATTGTCTCTGTATTATATTATATTAGTATAGTATTATAATATTAGTAATATTTTTATTGATCCTCATTTGGGGAAATTGAATTGTTACAGCAGCAAGAACAAGTTATGATCAACATAGAAATGAAATGAAAACATAGAGTCCCTTACAGTAATTGTCAAACTTTACAGTACCATACTGTATGTATGACTGTACAATATTTGCGGCCCTAGGATAATCAAAAGATGTTGTCTCTTGTGTTGAGAAAAACACAGTGTATTTTGTCACTTAGACAAAAACACAGTTGATTATAAATAAATATGTGTTCATAAGTATTTCAAGATATGTCTCATTTGATTTTGTTGCATGCAGAGGCTAAACTTTGTCTCTCCATCAGGTGAAACCCAAAACAGTGTGTAGTTTGTTTTAGTTGTGTCCAGTGACATTAAGCAAAATGTACAACATTTCTACCCAATTTTTTAATTATTTTTGTGCCAAGTTTTCCATACATATACATACAAACCCCACAAGATAAAGCAAAAAATACCCAAACCCAACCCAAGCATACATACACAAACTCACACACACGCGCGCACACACACACACACACACACACCGAGGGAGAGTGATGCAAATCCAAATGTAAATTACAATCCCAAAAAAGGTTCAAGTTCATAAAAAGTTCAAAAATATAAAAGAAACAAATATCTGATTATACATACCATTCATTTACAAAAACCAGAAAAATATGTGACAGTCTATATATATATAAGTACAATCAGACTAAGACCAGATGTTTCAAGAAAGGACCCCAGGATGCTTCCCATTTATATTGACCTTTTACATTATTAAACCACAGTTTCTCTAAATGGATAACCAAAACAAGCTCATGTAACTAATTTTAAAAGCATGGTGGAGTTAATGTCTTCCAATCTTTAAGAATAAGTTTTAACAACATTTCTACCCATGTTTAAGAAAGTAATAGTACCAGTGGTTGTGTAACAACATGAATTTTCATTTTTACTAAGATGTGTATCTCTTTCATTTCATTACAGACGAGCAACATTTAAGAGGAACAGGAGGAACTGTGGACCAGTCAGGAGGGAGAGCAGCTTCAAGGACTGGAGGAGGCTGATATCAAGTTCTCATTCACTCCTGTTCATGTGAAGAGTGAAGAAGATGATGAGGAGAAAGATCAGTCCTTACAACTTTATGAGGAGAGCAGAGAGGAAGATCATTTAAAAACAGAAGCTGATGAAGAGGACTGTGGAGGATCAGAACCAACCAGGAACTCAGATCCAGACAGTCCTTTACAACCAGCTACTCATGATAGTACTTGATGACAGTAGAGACTGGGAGGAGGAACCTCAGTCAGCTTTAAACCCTCTGCAAGACAATGAAGAACCTGCAGGTGATATGGATTGTAATGATGGAATAACATCAGATAGTTCCTCTGAGTGTGCAGGGAAACCATTTAGTTGTTCAATTTGTGGTAAAAGATTCAAACAAAAATCACATGTGAAAGAACATTTGACTGTCCACACAGGGGAGAAACCATTTAGTTGCTCAATTTATGGTAGAAAATTCTCACTACTTAACAGTCAAAGACGACACTTGATCATCCACTCAACAGAGAAACCATTGAGTTGTTCAGTTTGGGGTAAAACAATCACACAGCATAGTAATCTGGGAAAACACTTGACTGTCTACACAGCAGAGAAACCATTCAGTTGTTCAGTGTGCGAGAAAAAGTTCACACTAAAGCACAATTTGAAACAACACCTGCCCGTTCACAAAGGGGAGAAACCATCCTTTGTAGTGTTTGCAACAAAAGAATCACTCGACTCCATGAGGTCAAAAATCACAAGTGTGTTGGAGAGAGGAGCAACACAAAGACTTATTATGAAGAATACAAAAAACACATACATCCTCATCTGTTATTTGCAGTGATATAGTGTATGTTGCATATTTAGCTTGGTAGGTGGTCATGCAGGGCAGATTCACAGGATGACAGTTGCACATATCTGCTAATTTAAACCTGATAACCTGAGCTGGTTTACTGTAGATAAAGATAATTTCTGCTCCTTATATTTAAAGTGAAATGATATTTCTCTCATGATGACGATTTTGAGGAAACTCAAGTCTCTCAGTCAGTCTTAGTTTGGGCTTGTTTCTCAGTTCTGTTGTAGTGAAGAGCAGCATGGCCACTGGATAGAAAAATAAGTCTATGCATGATTCCAGTCAGGGACTGGAAATATATCTATGTATTAAATACTGGTTCAACATTAAGTGTGTTTATTGTGTTCATCTCAAGGCCTCAGCTGAGCCCTGAACTGTCATAAAGTCATTCAGTTTAAAACTGCTGCTGTTGATTGAAGGTAATTGTTTCTCAAAAGGAAAGTAAACAAATAAATGAAGTGAAGCAGATGCTGCTGTGTCACCACAGGATCATCTCATGGGGTCACTGTGTCAAAGGTAAAGTTTGTTCTAGTTGACAGTGCAGCCAGTTGTTGGATAGATCTGGACCTCAGTGTCAGCTATAGGTTGCTTATAAAATCTATAAAAACTTCAAGGACCCAGTGGAAACATGAAATCAAAATTTTGCGTATGTTTTGTCAAAAAGCTGAATTTGAATGATTTAATGTGAAAGAAAATGCTGCTATTATAAAGTTGACTCATTGACCTTTATCAGTGTATTTGAATAATTCACTTCACTGTTTAAATAGAAATAATTTAATGGAAATTATTGATTAGTACAAAAGTAAAACGAGTTCCTGCTAAATTAAGAAGACAAATATTTTTAGCTGAGGTGCAAATGTGTAATATGTTATTTTTCTTATTGTAGAAAAAATTCAGATGTATATGAACATTTGAGTTTATTAGAATGTATAAACGTATATCTTTCAAGTTTCATATAATCCAGAATGAGTCCAAGATCAGTAAGAGATAACCTCGACTCAAATGTCCATGTTAGAACCTACGATGTGGGTGACACTGATGATCTGTAAACTGTAAGAAGCTCCAAACCAATGTGAAGCTTAACACCAGAATACTATCTATGAATTGCACAAATTGTTATCTGCTAGAAATACCTCACAAAGGCATGCATGTGTTTGCTGTTAACACAAAGCGGTGCATTTACAGAGAACAAACCATTCCCAGAGGTGTTGTGTTTTCACGTCTTGTTGTCATCACTTGCATCACTGTGCTGTTATCTTCAGTGTAACTTTGGCTTCATGCTGTCTGCTTGACTCGTGATCAGGGACTGAAACAGCACCACTGATCGATCACTGAGTCAGGAATGTTCCTCCTGCACACGGACCAGAATGTGCACTTATCAGATGCATGTTTGCTCTGTCTGCAACATGACATTGTTGTTGTTGACGGGGAAGGCAGCTGCATATCTCTTCTTTGTTGTCATTCTCAGCCACGTTGCCCAAATGAGTGAGCTGATGGATCCAGATGTGTTTAGTCTGAGCCTAATTAAGAGGGACAGGTCATTAAACATTGTTGATCTATATTTAAACATATCCACATCCATTTAAAGTGGATAACACAGACCTGCAGGAGCATTTATACACACAATATATGAGACATTATTGAGACCAGATACTGACAAGTTTGCACTTGATTCTGCACTACATCGACTGATGGAAACCTCCATTGCTCCTCCATCCATCGGAGCAGAAATGATCTCTGTGTTTCCTTTTCCTCTCTAGCTGCAGCCTCCTGCACTCTGCATGGCAACCAGGCTGAAACTCAGGTTTGATTGTCTTTGTCACATTTTGTTTGCTGCAGAGCTGCCACACTCTCTTTGTATAAAGCCTTTTTTTTCCCCCAAAGTTACTCAATACAGGACTTTTATTGAGTAATCCATCCTCTTATCAATAGGAATCACGAACTGCAGCCTGCAGCGACAGATGGAGCAAAAAGGTTAAACACAGATATTATTGATATTATTCAGCTTTCTCTGGAACACTTTGTTCTGATTCTGATTTTAAAAATAGAACCCTTTCAAACTGATGAAGTGAGTTTGCAAGACTGCCTGCCCTCCAGGCCTCTAGCATACACCAGAACTTCTTAAATACATGTTAATGTTTGAAATAAATCTTCATCTCAAAGCATATTTTTTATTTTTATAGGCCACATACATAAACAGACCCAGACTTTAACTTGACTGCCACATAAAGCTTCTCTATGAGTAAGACTGACTGAGATAGATCTGGTGTATGATGCATCGGTGAAATAAAACATCAAATGTATGAGAAAATAACAGAAAATGTTAACAGTGTAAATCCATTGTTAAGTTAATTTTATTTTTATAGCCCAATTTCACAAATCACAAATGTGCCTCAGAGGGCTTTACAGTCCTTCACAAACAACCTTCTCACTGATGAAGGAAAACGCCCCAAAAACAAAATGGTGGAGCTGTCTCTGTTACCATTAAAAATAACCACAGAAAAATTTAAGAAGATATTACAAAAATACAAGCAGTTCTGGCTAAACAATTGAAATAGGTGGCTAAAAGTAAAAGCTGGATGTTTGTTAAAAATGTCTTGGCACCATTTTTGTGCATTGTTAATATTAACAAAGAGGAAAATATGTCTGCTCCTCCTTCCCTGCTGAGGGTCAGTTTGTTTGTTTAAGGGTTTAATATTTAGCTCTCTCTCTCTCTCTCTCTCTCACACACACACACTTATTTTCTAATCGGATGACTGGCTTTGCTTTCAGACCTGTTAACACACACAGATTGAACTGACCTGCATGGTAACGGTCAGATTTAATGCCAGAGAACTGATAGAGACTGATGGTCTGACTGTCCGTCCATCTCTGTCTCTGAGCAGTTAAAAGTCTCTGGATTTTTCCTTCTTCTCTGAGCGATGGGACCTCGTACAGCAGGTAAGAACTACTCCACTTTAAACACCTCAACACAAACTCATCTCCAGAAGCAAACGACGTAGTAAAGAGGTCAGGGGTGAAAGCCTGTGTGCCCTCAACAAATACTCAAATAGTTGTGATGTGTAATTTAGAGATCTAGTTAATTACTAAAGTCTGGACACTGCAATTACGTCATTCATGGTGCAATTACAATTGTAAACTCGTATTTTAAGAAATCATTATTGTCATGTTTATGAAGTTACAGTAACCATGGCTACAGGATGAAGTGCATAAATGATTACTCTGAACAGGAACTGTTATTGTTATGATGAGACAAAGGACATGATTCATCTCACACAGTAAACAAATCAACCCTTGTTTTATTATCACTTTATTACGTGGGTGTATGGGGTTGTCTTCTCTGAATCATCTAATTCATCATAAAATTACCCAACAGTGTAAATGTGAGAGATCAGAACATGTCCACACTGCAGGAAAGCTATGCTTGTTATGCATATGGCAGCTTATAGCAGCTCTCAGTCAGGGTCACTGAAATATGGAACATCTTGCCGACTTGAGAAGTGGCTGGTTGAGGAGGAGAAGCCTGAGACTGTGATGGAGGTCCAGGTTTGTGTTCCCCATAACCACCATGTTTGTCTGACTGTAAGAGGTTTTCACTGTGTGTGTGTGTGTTCAGCAGTGCAGTTAAACAAGACATATATGTCCTGTCTGTACATCCACAGAGAGGGAGTTTTTTCAAGTTTTTCCTTCTCTGGTTGGAAGCTCATATAGGACAGAGAGTTGCAAGCTGACTGTAAAGTCCCTTGAGGCAAATATGTGCTTTGTGAAAATTGCCTGTATAAATAAAAATGACTTGACTGGTGTAAAAACGAAGTATGTCCTCAACGCCAGCAAACAACACAATGCTAAAAGTAAAATGGTTCATTTTGGGTCAATGGTCAAACCAGAGCACATCTCAAGCTCATCAGAAGTTCACTTAGACCAGTCCCAGGAGAACTCTGTGGGTGTTTTTTTTTTTTTTTTAAATCTGTTTATTGAATTTTGCATAATAAGCAAACCATACAGTATTATAGAACAAACATCAGCCCCCCCACCCCATCCCTCTGGCACCTAGCCCCAACAGATGAATACATCTAGATAAAAGACAAAGGAAAACAAGCAAGTAAATGACTTAGTGACAGAGAAAATATAGTAGAAAAATTAGGTAATAAATAAATAAAAAACAATCAAAATAAAGTGACCAATATATAAATTTACAAAAAAAAAGAAAAAAATGATATTTTTTATAGATATTATAAACATTATAAAACAAGAAAAACACAATAACACACACCAGCTCAGCATTGCAGTATTCAGTTCACAGTGATCTGACAACTTGTACTCTAACAGCAAGGGCTGCCAGGACTCCTCAAATGAAACTGTCTTAAGTCAGGCTAATTTTTATAATTTAAGAAAATAAAGCACTTCCTTAACCCAGTTTGTATATGTAGGACTGGGGATGGGAGAGTTGTGAATGCTATTAAGTCCTTTTTGGCTGGGGAGAGGGTTAGTGGGAAAGGCACTTTGAGGGTGTTTAAATCACGTTTCTGTCCATTAAGAGCAAAAAGAGCATCATTCAAGCCTCCTGTGTTTGTTTTGCTTATCTCTGCTGTTTAAGGAAGCTGCTTGTTATCAACACACGTTTGAACCGAAACACAGAACTGGGTCAGGTTTGATTCTAATTATTAAAAGTCACAGTGAGACCTCCATCAAGACCTTATCTCTCTCCCTTAGTCTCTCATTCTAAGGAGGTGAAGGTGGCAGGAGATGGATGTGGAGGTCAGGGAGGAGCCCGGATGAGGAGCTGCAGTGACGGCAGCAGATACAGCATGAGAGGAGTCGACCTTCCCAACCCCTCCTCCTCCTCCCCAGTGCTCTACAACCCCAAATCAGGTAGAACAAATCCATGAATGTGATGTTAGCACTGTTGAAAAAGTATTTTTGTCATTTTTACTTTTGTTTTTCTCAGTTCTGAAGAGACCAGTGAGCACAGAAGAGCTGCAAAGACCTGGAGGACCCTACATCAAGAAGACATTTACAGTAAGTTAATAGTTTTTACTCTTTTAACAGTTAAGAGTGGAGGAAAGTGGGGCTTAGTGGGGTATTCACTAGACTTTTCCAAATGTGTGCTGACCTGGGCCAGATCCCCACACTGTAGAAAACATCCACCATCATTCCAATTCCAAAATCTAAAAACTCCATGGAGCTTAAGGAATTCAGACCGGTGACATCACTAGTAATGAAAAACTTTGAGAAAATTCTGAAAAATATGACTGTGTCTTTTATAAATGGTAAACTGGATCCTTTGCAGTTTGCTTGCCAGCCAAAGAAAGGGTGGAGGATGCAAAAATTTATATAATGGACACTGTGTACAAGCACCTGGATAAACCACGATCTCATGCAAGACTTTTATTCGCTGATTTTTCATCAGCTTTTAATAAGATGCAGCCTCACATTCTGATTGAGAGGCTGTCTGTTTTAATCTCCCTGATCAGCTTCTCCTCTTCATTTTAAACGTCCTCACTGAGAGAGTCCAGCAGGTGTTTGTAAATGGAAATATGTCCTCTACAACTGTGTCAAACACAGGTTCACCTCAGGGATGTGTGTTGTCCCCTCTGTTGTTCATCACGTACACTGATAGCTGCAGGACTCCTCAGGAGAACAGATTTCTTGTTTAGTTTTCTGATGACACTGTCCTCCTATCTCTGCTGTAAGGCTCAGAGTCTGATCATGGTCCTGCACTATCTGAGTTTGTTAAATGGTGTGATGACAATTTCCTTGACCTAAATGTGTCCAACTCAAGAAATGTTTATTGATTTCATGGAATAACAACCCAGAACACAAATTTAGTGCCATACATGGTGTAGAGGTCCAGAGGGTTTAGTCTTATAAATACCTTGGAACAGTGTTTGACTCTCAACTCAAGTTTGACATCAATACTGAGTCTATTGTCAAACGTGGACAGCAGAGAATCCATTTGATGTGGAAGCTGAAAGTCTGTTACCATTCTCCTGCATATGTTGGTTCAATGGATTGTCTATCAAGGACAAAAACAGCCTGAGTAGCATTGTTAGTGTTTGCTCTAAAATAATTGGGGTCAAGCAAAGAGACTTGTGTTCATTTTGGGAGAATCAGGTGAAAAAGAAAGCCAAGCATATTCTCAGTCAACCTGATCATGTGCTGTTCAGTCAGTTCATGGTGATGCCTTCAGGCCGCCGTTACCATGTACCACTGGGGAGAACAAACAGATATACCAAATCTTTTATTCCTTCTTCTATCAAGCTGCTGAACGCAGACAGCGGCCACTTTAAATGACATTTCCTTTATCTTTATTGTACAAGAAATCATGTTGTGATTCTTCTTACTGTTCTTTTATTGTCTAATAATTGTCTATTTATTTTTTACACTCATGACCTTATGACCTCTGTTTGTCGTTTTAATCTGGAGCGCTGTTTCTGATGCACGCTGTGCGTGGTTGTGTGATTTTGCTGGTGAACTGTAGATACATTGCCCTTTTAGGGATTAATAAAGTTGTTTGAATTGAATTGAAAAAACGTTTTTATTAAGCCAGGAAAAAATGAGAGTACTCTCCAGGACGTATTTGAAATTTTAACTGGCCCAAATAAACCCAGCATCTCTTATTTAACAGGGTGCTCTGTGGCAGCCAACATGCTCATACCATCATAGGTCTTTTTTCTTTTGCATATATTTCAGAACTTAAAACTTTACAGTCAGCTCGACCTCTCTGTGTGTCTCCAGATTGTGGGCGATGCAGTGGGTTGGGGGTTTGTGGTGAGAGGAAACAGGCCGTGTCACATCCAGGCTGTGGAGCGCTACGGCCCAGCTGCTGCTGCTGGGATGAAGGTAGGCATCATGGGAAGCCTTAGAGCAGATGCTTTATTTCAAAAGTGTGATTTTATAAATGTCCACAGAAATGAATGAATGAATGGTTGTGACATCTAGTGGCCAGTACAGGAACTGCAGATTATCATTAAATTACTGTTTATTTTCTCTAATTTAGCCAAGCTTTCTGAGTAACTTATGAGGTGCAAATAAAACTATGTATGTTATAAAACAAAACATGTTGTTTTATGTATCATTTTGTTGTTTCAAATAACATTTTGTTTCACGTAACATTATTTCACATGGGTTTTTTCACGTAAAGCTTTTTCACGTAACGTTGTTTCACGTAACGTTGTTTCACGTAACGTTGTGTCACATAACGTTGTTTCATGTAACATTGCTTAAAATAATGTTGTTTAAAGCATTTCACGTAATGTATCTCGTGATTTTGTCTCAAGTAACTTTGTTTCACATAACGTTGCTTCACGTAACTTTGTTCACATAGTGTTGTTTAAAGTTACGTAACGTTATTTCATGTAATATTTGAGGTAAAGTAATGTTGTAATGTTGCGTAAGAAAGTCCACTAAAGGTGGTTGTTTAATGAGTGTTAGTGTTTAATTGTGGTGATTGCGTTGTTTAAGATCTCATTTTGATACAAACTATTATATTTTGGTTGATCTGCAAGCGTGGTACAAGGCTAGCATAAAATATATTTTTGGTTGCTCACATTTCAAATATCCCCTGGATATGGTGACTGGGTTGTTCATGTTCTTCTCTCTTCTCTTATTCCATCCCTCTTTCCTTTACCCTCAGGTTTGTCAGTTTGTGGTTTCGGTCAATGGGCTCAATGTTCTCAATCTGGACTACAGGGCTGTCAGCCACCTGATCCTAACAGGACCCAGAAGTGTGGTGATGGAGGTGATGGAGGAGACTGATCAATGAGCAGTGGAAGAAACACTGACGCATGGACAGTACAGTAGGAGCTGAGAACGGCTTTCATCAAACAGTTACTAATATGAGTGTCCTCATGTCTGAGGTTTTCTTCAAAGGACTGCGAGAGCACAGTGATGAAACAGGAGGTACCTTGTTAGGAAGTGAATGGAAAATGTTCTGTTTTTAAACTAGTGTTGAGCTGATGGAGGGTATTTGTGTCCAGATTTAACTGATCAACACTAAAGAGGACATGACCCCTCAGAGGAGGACTCTGCGAGGAGAATCTGTTAATACTGTGTAGTAGTACTGTGTAGCAGACCATCTATTAGCAAGTATCCTTAGGCTGTATTTTCAACACAGGGTTAAGCTAAATATTAGACATAAGATGTTTTTGCTGGCATGTTAATGGTGAGGAAATATTCCTTGGTTGTATGGCTATGTTCTGTTATTTAAAGATGTCTTCTCATGGCTACTCAACAATGACACACACCCAAAAGAAATCGCCGTTGAAGTAAATGAGAGCGGATCCTTGAAACACAAACTACTCTTATTAGTGCGTTTTACTTCCTTCTACTTCTCCTTCTCGTTTTACTTCTCTGTCTCTTAAAGTCTTGTGTGAAATTTTGTTTTTTTTTGGCTTAGAAGTCATTCATATTTATTATAGATGAATCAGTGATATTGCTTGTCTTCTCTTGTTCATTAAGTTTGAGTTACTTGCAGAATTAATAGCAGAACATGCACTAAATTGTTTTGTAGTCATCTGATGAGGTCAAAATAAAATGATGATTGTTGTTAGTTATGGTGACATTGAATAAAGTATGATATGCATTGTTGCGCTGCCGCTAAGCTGACAATGAAAGTGGTCACAGAACCAAAATCACTGTCTGCTAAAGCCAATTTAAACTCTAATAAAACAGACAGCACGCTATGGCTGTTGTCATACACTATTCACAGCTGTAACCAGGAAAAGTTATTTGTATATCTCCCACAAATTCAGTGAATCCACATTATTGTGAAAGTATAAAGAGCGACAAACTGCGTGAGGAGGAGGTCGGTGTGGATTGGTGGGCTGTAAACCCAAACAACTTTATTTTCATAAACCTAACCTTTCAGTTTTTCTGCCTAAACCCAGTAGTTGTTCCTGTGAAGACGGACAATTATTCTGAAAAGACGACATTCGTAGGAGAATGCACAAATAATGTGCAAAACATTTCTGTGAAGATATCGTACAGATTTTGGTTAGCCAACTGTTGAAATGGCAACTGTAGAGATAAAAATGGCCGCTGCTCTTACCATCCTTAAGAATGTCCATTCTAGGCGGTACTCTGTTCTTTTATTTATTTATGGGTTTCTTCTTGGTCTAGTCTAAACATAAAACATGTTCATCTTTGCTCTAATGAATCTATGACAGAAAACAGAGAAAAGCTTGGTGACCTCCTCATGAGAAACTGATCACAGACAGGAGGCAGATGTGCACATTTAAAGAAGTAGACACACACACCTGCATGCTGTTGTCTTAGAAAGTGACTCTGCTGTTGCTGGCAGTGATCATGCTGTTGACATCGGTCGGTGTTTTTTCTTCACTGCGGTGGTTTGGACTTTTAACCCCCATGTGCCACCTCACCGCCTCCTCCACACACAAACACATTACCTGCATGTTGCCCCTCAGCTGTGTTTACTTTTCCATCCACTATCTGCGACGTCTGCTTCCCAGAAAGGAAGTGAGGAGTGTGAAGATTGTAGAGATCAACAACTTTAGACTGAAGTGCTTTATTTTGAAGTCTCTCTTAATGTTTCTTTTATTGCTTTATCATTTTATACCTTTGCATTGTTCTTCTTGTGTGTGTGTGTGTGTGTGGTTTATTTTTTTCTATTCATGAGTACACTTGACTCTTTTTGATTTGATAATGATTAAATATCTCTCAGCAGGCAGCGTTTTGCTCTCTGCGGGGTGATTCTGGAGACTAAGCGAGTCTCTTGGCTCCTCTTGCATCATTAATGATGATTTTAATAGAAGCAGTTAAAAGAATCATGGTTGGATATTGTTTTAAAATACCGGGCGCTGAGGATTTTATTAAGAAACTAAATATCCTTATTAAAAAAGGTCTCACTTGTGCAATACAGACATCACTATTTTAAACACTGCTTTCATTCCTATTTCATAAGTTCCACTTTTTGTATTCACTTTCAATTGCTTGCTTTACGCATTCTTTTTCTCTCTTTTGTTTCTTAACCTGTAATTTGATTGTGAAACTATAACATGCTGCACTTCTCATGTCAAATGTGAATAAAATATAAAGATTTTTATTCCTGGATTCAGGAAATCCTGCAGTTATTTGAGGTCATGTGTTAGATTCAAAGTACTAAAGTGCTGGAGCTTTAAATCAGGTCTAAAGTTAGGTCAGAGCTGCCTCACATCCAGGCGTTCAAAGACCTCAGTTAAATGTTTCAACCACATGAGAGCAGGTGGTTCAGTCTGCAGTTTCACCAGGTGGTGGCAGCACAGGTGTGTATAAAGACAACATTGTCCCAGTTTGTTGTCCAGCATGTCTTCATCATTGTTATGCTTAATTTTAATGAAAAACATTTTTTTTTTCTTTGGTCTCTATCCCCATATGTAGTAAATATATTTGATTGCAGCATCTTTTAAATTATTCTGATGGATGCAGTTTTAGTTTGCAGAAAAATGAGGCAATCCTGGTGAAACTCGGTGCAGTTTATGTGTTGCTTTTTGGCTGTTCCTGGGTCAGATCCCACATGCAGGGATCAGATGATTTCTGGCCACTTGGGTGCAGCAGAAACAAAATCAAACACTGACACAGTGTAAGCCTCTACATTGCTGAGAGGGGTGATGGTAAATCAGTTATAGATAGAGAAATTATGGAGAGAAGAGAAGAGCTGCCTTGAATGGATGCTTGTTGTGTGACATATTTATCTCTATGATGTGAAACAAGCGTAAAACTTTGGGCCAATGCTGCACCTATGAACTTGGCTTTCTGTCTGTGAAATACTTTCCAAAAATTACATAAAGAGAGACGATCATTATCATTACTGACATTCTCTCTGTCAACACAGGGAAGCCTCCCAGTGATTGATGGATCCCATCCAGTTCATAAAAAAGGTCAAAGCTCACAGAGTCAAGAGGTCATCTGAGAAGTTTGGGATGGGGAGAGAGGTTACAGTAGGTCAAGCTGAGGAGAGTGCAGCACATGCTGTTTCTCATTCAGGTTATAACTCTGTAACCTGAGGATTTGCTCTCATGTTGTTACAATTTTTCACCTTATTTCATTCATTTGTTTGTCCAACAAACCATCATTTCATACTATATAAGTGTATATATGAGTCTATATCAGATTTATTTACACTTGATATTAAAATTCATTTAAAAGTTGTCATACCTGGATGTCCAGGGTGACTCCCATCAGCAGCAGCAGCAGATCCTCACCGACCAGCAGACAACTGAAGGGCATTTTTAAGCACTTTCTACAATAGTTCAATAAAATCTGTTAGTTATTTTACCAACAAGATCTAGTTTCAGTAGATTTTCTCTCTGAAGCTCCAAGAGTCCACTTTCCACAGCAATGCAGAAGGTTGGAGTCCATTTTTTAATTATACTTTTTTATAATTTTTTGCTTTCATTACAGCATGTATGTAATGAAAACCATATTTTTTTTCTCTTACCACTAATTCACTGTAAAACATTTCACATTATTTTTCACCAATATGCCAACAAATCTGAATTAGAAATTGAAAACATTTTGTATTTAAAAAACAGTTCCTTTTGTTTGACATATAAAATAATGTAGCATGATAAATTATATTGTTTTTTTTCGTTTTTTTATACATTATTTAGACAAATAGCGTCATTTATTTATAATAAATAGCATATTATTATTGTCACTACTTCGTTGACAGCATTGGATTAGTGAATCACATGACCCAGTGACATCACTAAAACAGGAAGTAAAAATACTGAATCTAGTGAAGAGGACAAACAAGATTTGTGTCACGATCAGACCGAACACAGAGGATACTATAGCTCAGTGTTTTATAACTCAAAATTATAATGCCCATAAACGTCCACCAGTGGCTGTTTTATTTTGGAAGTGGCAGCTGGATCCCTATGACAAACTTGACCCTCATCAGAGGACAGGGGAACAGTGGACATACTGTATCATAATTGTAAAAGGTCACAGAATCATCCATGGAAGCCATCAATGCTGCCGTGCCTTTTAGTTGCTTCGTAATCTAATGGAAGCCATCAGGATGCTTCTGATGGCTTCTGGGAAGGTCAAAACTTTGATCTATTATTGATTTCACTTATTAAATTCACTGATATAATGAAGAGAAAATGCTAATGCGAGGACAGAGGAAGGTTAAAGGAGGCTTTTTCAGCCTTGGCTCGTCTGAGACATCGATCATCATGCAAATCAGGTGCAACCAAAGACTATGATTGTTCTTCAGCGAAATAGATTTGACTTGTGACTCCTTCCTTTAGTGGTCAGGGTGAGTGTTGTTGTCAGAAAGGGATATTACATTGCAAGACACCAGTCTGTTTAAATTAAAGGTACTTCAAGGAACTTTTATAGGGTTATGAAAGAGTGATGTCAGTCGCCAGTCCCTGCTGGACCAACACTGATATCATGCTACTGGAGGAAAGGGAGGACCAGAACTGACCAGACAGTCTGTCAGAGCCTGCCGCAATAAAATGAGAGGTTTTCTAACTGGAATCTGGTCTCGAAAACACTACCACTTCCTGTCCAAAAGAGTCACCGACATCAACAGAAAAGTTCCTCATAGCTTTAAACAGGCACTATGTATTTTTTTCTCCCATCTAGTGGTTAAATTTAACTTTGCATGCATTGCAACATGGTTGGAACTACGGTAAGCGGAATGGGTCAACTCCCGGTCGGCCACTATCACCACAGATCCCTGACCCAGAGCTCCAGTCATTTTTCCCTGGACCTCCACAGCCCTCCTCCGGTCTGGAGGACTTCCCGGCAGGCCCCGGCCGGCTACTCACCATGGATCCCCGGCCCGGAGCTCTGGTCATTTTATGGCCCTTTTTATGGCGCTTTTTTGGTGATGAGGATTCGGTGCGGCATGAGTATGGTCTTGTATTATGACCAAAAGTGCAGTGCAGGTTTTTGTTTAGTGTAAGTACCGGGTAAGTAAAACCGGCGTCTCCACTTTGCTTCTCTGTGAAAAGTGAATCGCAAAACGTGGAAATGCATTTTGTCCTATGGGTACTAGCAGGTAGTGCTTTATGTCCCTCTCTGCAGTTTTTAGTTTTTGATAGACCAGAAAGACATGGAAGCCTCCGTATGAACGACCCGCTCTATGTAAAGACAGATAACTGATTCTTCACCCAGGAGGATAAGTCAGATTGTTGGCATATGTTATTTTACACAATGAGGATCTATTTATGAATGAAGACGTTGATTTGAGGTAATAAAATACTTAAAAAATTACATAGTGTCCCTTTAACTTAAAAATGATAAAGAAGAAATGCACCGTGAACAAAATGGAAGTCCTTCCACCAATTTTTGTGAAAATCAGGCAGGTAGTTTTTCTCTTACCCTGCTAACAAACTTGTCTCATTTTATGTGCTGAGATGATGCGCTTGATTGTTAAGTAGTTAGAGCTTACAACTGTCAATAACTAAATAAACGAGTTATAAAGAGTACTTAAAGCCAACGTAAAACTTATTTGCTTGTTTCAAATGGGTTTACTTCATGACTAGTCACTAGTTAAATGGTTGCAGGGTTGATGGCAGCATAAATCTGCAAAATGCAATAAAGATGCAGTGGAGCAGAGAGTCCTTTATGGCAGGATGCCCCATCTCCCCCATAGTTCAAGAAAATCAGCACCTTTTATAAGTTTTAGAATAAAATTCACTTCATATCTTTCTTTTTTTTGTCTTTTTGCAACAAAAGGGAGGATTTAAGGGGAGAAACCTCTTTAGGCTTGATCATGTAAGACCATTTAATGGATCAAAATGATCCTTAAATGAACCCCATCAAATGTGTTATTGGATTTAGCATAAAGATAGAGATATTCAGTTTTCATAGCCTGTCATTTTCATTTTGGGTGCATCTGTCAGGCCTAAATAAACGGTTTGCGCTCCTGTTGAAGAAAACTCAGGATGATGAACTGTTTATTCAAGCTGCAGGTTTGGAGCCAAGTTTGAAGGGGAAGCAGTGAATTCTCCTGTTAAATATTCATGACCTCCAGTTCTACCGCTGGTTTAAAGGCTACATCAGTCAGCAAACAAAGCTATAATAACTGACTTAAAGAGAAACACAGAGCCTCGCTTTCAGCAGACAGAAGTCCATTATTCGGCTCTGTGCTGCTATCTGTGGAATAAGGACACCTGCACATCCAAAGCTGCCAACACGCCTGCATGTTACTAAGCTGTTTTACACGATTTCAAGGTCCTAGATTATCCTTTATTAGTCCCACAAATGGGGAAATTTGCATCGTTACAGCAGCAAAGTGGATAATGCAACATTGTAAGAAGGGCCTATAATATATATAATATATATACCTATATATATATATATACACACACACACACACACACACACAATATATTGTGTATGTGCATAATGAGAGAGTTGCAGCACTCTCTCAATACAAGTGTTATTGAACATGAGTATGAGTATTGATATCTAAGAATATATTTATTTGGATGTGTGGAGATTAGCAGGAACTGCCTTCCTCATCAGTCTGTTCAGTCTCTTCCTGTCCCTGGATGAAAGGCTGCTCACCCAGCAACCACTCCATAGAAGATGGCTGATGCCACCACAGAGTCATAGAAGTTATCCTGTTGAAATAAACTCATTATAATGCAGAGATGCTGGAGTCATTCAGAGCAGGGGGAGCGTAGGGTTTGCATCAGTTGGGGTGGTGAGTGCGGGGTTTGTAAGGGTTATCCTCTGTATGGTAACTTGGATTCATTGATGCTAACTTGATGTTGCAGTTCTCCATAGTGACCACTAGAGGACAGTGAGCACTCATGATTTTAAATCCACAGGTCATCTCTTTTGATAACCAGACAGTATTTAGTTTTACACTTTACCTTCAGTTTAACAGCAGTGATTTATTGACATTTGTATCTTGTATCTTCTTGTCAGCACATCATGGGAAATACACAGGAAAAAAAACATTGGGATTATTTTGTTTTTATGCAAACAAAATGATCCCTAAAAGATACTCAGTGTAATATTAGTAATTGTACTGAATATTGTGTATTCTTCATGTTACTATTACTCATGGCTAACTGTTTAAATAACTGTTTAAATAACTGTTTAAATAACTGGGCTGCTAACTTGACCTGCACCATAGAATTTGTCAAGTGAATGCCAATTGAAGACTTTGTTAGGAAAAATACAGTTGATGGTCATCATTATTATCACTGCAGATAATGCCCATAGTTAAATGTTAAACATTTTTTATTCTTATTTACACACATTACAACCTTTGTCACAACATTGTCTGAATTCTTCATGCAATCGTTTCCCCCATAAAACTGTGACCCAACTTTGACTTCAGTCAGTCTTATTTGGCACATTTTCACATGGTGAAGTAAATTGAATAGAAACTTTTAAACTGTCTTTTTTTCTCACCGTAGCCTTGTATAAATGACCTTTAAATCTGAAGGGAAATTGTCATTTTTCCAATAACAGACTTATACTTCAAATAGTTTCCATTCTTCTCCCATGATGCTGACTCTTTACAATGAGCCACCTGCCCAGAAGTGAGCAGCATATTAAAAGGGGCCCTGGGCTGGAGATGGGCAGTCATACAGCACATAGCCAGAGGTCACAAAAAAATCTACACATTTTGTCCCCACAGCCTGCTGCCGTTCAAACACATTTTTCTGCTGCCTCGCCTCGCATTAAACGAGGTAAAAGGAATGAATAGCTGCAGGGGTGTATGTATGGTGAATGAAGCGGAAAACACCCGTCAGTCCGCTGCAAGTCTCAACTCAGAGAACAGCAGCGTCAAGACAGCCAGAGACAGCAATGGAGACACAGGAAGTACGGCAATTGTGTGTCCAAAATAAAAGACTTGAATTTATACAGGGTCGTTTGTTTGGTTGTTTATATTGAAGGCAAGTTGTATACAACACTTTGAACTACTGCATTGAATAATCTTCATTGAAAAGATCAGACAACCCTTCATCCCACAGAGATGAAATTTAAAAAATCTAGGCAAAAGTTTGTAATGTATGTATAATGTGTCGAACACGAAGTAAAAAAAAATAAAAATTGTAAACCTTATATGTCCTGAATAATTTACATGCCAGAATCAAGCCAATCAATGCCTCAATCTGATTGGCTGAGTGAAGCCACAGTGTGAGGACCTGAAAGGTGGAGTCATTAGCTGAGACTCAAACTATGAACCTGATACCCCTAATTTCCGTCAAAGTCTGACGTCCGTCAATTACACACCAGATCCGCCTGTTGGTTCTGCCCAGGGACAGCTGGAATCGCGAGAACGAGATCTCGCTGACAAACGAGATCTCGCGAATTCACGTATAGAAGCTTGTTCACCCCTGACGCTAGCTAGCTACCGTTAGCTACACTATATTGCCAAAAGTATTTGCTCACCTGCCTTGACTCACATATGAACTTAAGTGACATCCCATTCCTAATCCATAGGGTTCAATATGATGTTGGTCCACACTTTGCAGCTATAACAGCTTCAACTCTTCTGGGAAGGCTGTCCACAAGGTTTAGGAGTGTGTTTATGGGAATTTTTGACCATTCTTCCAGAAGCATATTTATGAGGTCACACACTGATGTTGGATGAGAAGGCCTGGCTCTCAGTCTCTGCTCTAATTCATCCCCAAAGGTGTTCTATCAGGTTGAGGTCAGGACTCTGTGCAGGCCAGTCAAGTTCATCCACACCAGACTCTGTCATCCATGTCTTTATGGACCTTGCTTTGTGCACTGGTGCACAGTCATGTTGGAAGAGGAAGGGGCCAGCTCCAAACTGTTCCCACAAAGTTGGGAGCATGGAATTGTCCAAAATGTCTTGGTATGCTGAAGCATTCAGAGTTCCTTTCACTGGAACTAAGGGGCCAAGCCCAGCTCCTGAAAAACAACCCCACACCATAATCCCCCCTCCACCAAACTTTACACTTGGCACAATGCTGTCCAACAAGTATCGTTCTCCTGGCAACCGCCAAACCCAGACTCATCCATCAGATTGACAGATGGAGAAGTGTGATTCGTCACTCCAGAGAACGCGTCTCCACTGCTCTGGAGTCCAGTGGCGGCATGCTTTACATCACTGCATCCCACGCTTTGCATTGCACTTGGTGATGTATGGCTTGGATGCAGCTGCTCGGCCATGGAAACCCATTCCATGAAGCTCTCTGTGCACTGTTCTTGAGCTAATCTGAAGGCCACATGAAGTTTGGAGGTCTGTAGTGATTGACTCTGCAGAAAGTTGGCGACCTCTTCACATTATGCGCCTCAGCACCCACTGACCCCGCTCCATCAGTTTACATGGTCTACCACTTCGTGACTGAGTTGCCAAACACTTCCACATTCTTATAATACAGCTGACAGTTGACTGTGGAATATTTAGGAGTGAGGAAATTTCACGACTGGATTTGTTGCACAGGTGGCATCCTATCACAGTTCCACGCTGGAATTCACTGAGCTCCTGAGAGCGACCCATTCTTTCACAAATGTTTATAAAAGCAGTCTGCATGCCTAGCTGCTTGATTTTATACACCTGTGGCCATGGCAGTGATTGGAACACCTGATTCTGATTATTTGGATTTTGGTGTCAAGTGGGCAGGTGGAAAATGCACATTAATCTCAATCTTTAAAACAGACAAAGACATGCGAGGCATTTATTCAAATGTGCCAGTCAGCAGGGATTTTATTTTGAAATTCATGACCGGTAGTGTGGTGTGTGTTTGGGTCTAACTTGCGTGCTGGTCGGCAGGGAGCGGGGAGTTGATGAGCGGTGTGGCTCAGAGTCACTGTGTGGACCACAGAGCTTGTCACACGGCTGACCGGAGGAGAGCTGCGGAGCCAGGAAACGTATGATCTGACAAGGTATCACTGCTCTTTATTCACACTCTGCACACATCTGCAAAAAGCTTTCAGATGCGTGCAGCCTCTTTTCTCTCCACCTCACGCCGCTCTGTGCTGCTGAGGGCGTGCAGGTCTCACCTGTGCTCATTTCAATTAAGGGAAACTTCTGCTGCTTTTATTCACAGTGAACTGAGAGTGGTTTAGGAGGGATACGATGTCTTGTCTGTGTGCAACAACTGATGCTGTCTAGAGAGTGATTGATCCAGTATTGATGATAAGACATTAATGATTGCATTATTAAAGTTAGAGTCGTAAAAAACAGTAACGTAGAAGTTGATACGCTACAAGTTTAGTTTATTGGACATAAAACATCCAGGTGTTTTACTGTCACTACAGCGAGCTACAGTCACGCTGGGAGTCCCTGAGGCAATATCTCATGGATATATTGTCGTGATTTTTCTCCAGGTACACTGAGGCAGGAGCCTCTCCACAGACCCATAATCCCAACTCTGATTTTGTTTCCACAAACAGAGCTGGTCTCAGCACTGACAGTGGAAAATGCCAAGCTGTAGCTGTCAGTTATATCAGTAAATTACTGAAAATTGCATGAAATTAAAAGTTGGCTGATGCATTGAAGTTGCAATGATATATAATTGCACATCTAATGGTCATACAATTACTTTCAATTATTCAAAAAATATACCTTCTGTCTTCTTCGGGGGGTGTGCTTTATAGTTTTGATACAGTATGTGGCAGTGATATCTTTTTACTTATTTGAAAGATATGGGAAATAATGCCGTGTCACAGTAAACTCTGTTTTGCGTATAACAGGAAGACCTAAAGATGTAGACGTTAATTTGAAAGCCATTCATTTTGCAGCTTAATCCTAGAAGGGCTCATTTAAACCCGAAAACCAAAGGGCTATCAGTTTGGAAGAGATCTGCTGGGTGGTCGTAAAATCAGTGATGTAAGTGAACATGTCTGTGCAACATCAAGGAGTGGCATTCCTACTCTAATCTCCATTCACAATTTTTTAAACAGTATTTCAAATCCCCAAAATGTTTATTTTAGGATATATTTACAGCAATTAAATTTATTACACTGTAGTTTTGTTTGTGGCTGCACAAACAGCATCGAAGTGCCATCATATTGCAACGTTATCTTGAAGGATAACATGCTTACAAAGTACTACACAGATAATTTAAGTCCTCTCTCACACTCCACTCCATCTCCTCTCCCTTTTTTCCCTCCTTACTCCTCTTCACTCTTCTTCATTCCTTTCTTCTTCACTCTCTTCCTTGTCTCCTTCCCTCTCCCTTTTCCTCACCACCCTTCCTTCACCTCCTTCCCTGTGCCTTCTGTCCTCTCCCCTCCTTGCTTTGTTTGTCTTCCCTCTTCCTTCAGGTGTGTCGCACCTCACCTGTCTGCTGCTTCAAGGATGCAGTTCTCAGTCAGACTGAGCCTCTACCTTCTGGGCTTCGTTGTCGCCTCTCTGTTCCCTCAGCCAGCGCGGGGTCAAGGTAAGTACCTCCACTAGACTGCTTTCCACTTCAAGGGCCAACAGGGTCACCACACAGCTACATGTGCCCAAACATGGCCAAGATGTACTTTTTAGGGTTAACTGTGGTGTTTCCTTCTGATATCCTAGCGGGCAAGCTGTTGCTAAACTGATATGTGATTCCACAGTGGCACCATAGAGCGAGAAACTGGAATAGTGGATACTGTCCTTGAACAAAGAGAGATTTTCTTTGTAGGTCTGTGCAAGGTGTCTACATCTCATCAAATAGGGATGCCAAACAGGGCTTCCTATGGCATCCCGTCATGGTGCTTAGCAGGTTTTCCTTGGAATTCACCTTTTTGCTGTCAAACAGGGTTAGAGTGTTGACCCTGTTGTTGTGGAAATGCATGTGTCATCCTTTGCACTCACTGTTCAGCTTCTGAGCTTCACCGTGTGGCAAATGTGATGTGCAGCTTTGCCCTGAAGATGTTGATGTTGATGTGCATTTAGCCTCATGTGTCTGTCTCAAAGGGAAAAGCCTTGATGCCAAATTCATAATGAGAAGTTGTATGTTACTGTCTGCTAGACAAACTGGTTTGCTGCGACACAGTCTGCCACATCTGCAATGAATCTGTTTAACTTATTTATTTTTGTGTGTGTTCAAAAGGCGTGCTGATGACAGGTTTCTGTTTAAATGGGATTGCAGATTGAAATCTCCATTTTTGATAACATTTGCTGTAAGGCCATTGTAAAGCTGTAAATTATGTGCTTTACACAAAGCAGTTTCTGATATTTTTGATACTAGTTCTGTTTTGTTACAGCATTTTTATGTTTACTCATCATCTGTAAGATGCACTTACAGTATATTTTCTCCTTTTTTTCCTGTGTTCAATCCATGTGCTGACATCATCTCTCATCCTATTTAACTCATTTAACTTCTTGAGTAATTAACACATAACCTCATTAACAGAGAGAGATGAGTCTCCTTAACATCGTTATCACCATTAACAATCTCATGCGCTCTTTTTTATTAAGTAGACCTCTTGTATTGAAATGCAAACGATGATTGACATTCATGATGTTAAATTAGTTGTATGGAGTGTGTTTTTTTTTTTATTATCGTAGATGACCTGATTATGGATCTAAGATGAGGTTTTCTATCTGTTTACAATCTTAATGTGTCGGATGTCAAATTTTGCTCGAGGAAAAACTGGAACATGCTAAACGATTGGTGTTTTACTTTGAGCACAGTGAGGTGCTTCTGCTGCACCCACACACATTTAACATCCGCCACCTTTCAAAGGTTGCTGGCGGTGTTGCACTTGAAGCAAGGCTAAACCTGCTCAGTAATGCAATGGAGCCAATCCCCACTGATATAGTGCCTTGACAATAAAGTCAGTAGAAGGGCTGATACTTTTCCATACCAAAATACTAGAGATAGCTTGTTGTTGAGCCAGTGAGGGGTTACCATATGTCTGCTGCTCAGTGATGTACAGTAGGTGTTGTGTTTTTTGACTGGCCAACAGCAGGACACAACTCTGCTGCTGTACTGGCGATGTCCGAGCATCACCCCTCACCATACACTACATTTTACAACAAAATCAATGTGGTCTTATCCCTTTACCTGATATTTTAAGTGGGGACACTTGTGAGTATGATTTCTATGAACAGATCATAGTTTCAGTAGCCCATACTGGATAATCCAGCTTCAAAGGTGGTTTTTATCCAAGTCAGATTTGCTACCCTAGAACATTTGTGTCATATTAGGGTCTCAGAAGCCATTAAAATTGGGCCAAAGTAACGTCTTTGCTCAACCAACACTGCAAAAACCTTTAAAGATTTTTCTTATCTTTTAAGACGAAGACAAATGGCAAATCCTTACAGTTAAGAAGCTAGCAGATATTCAGCATGTCTACTTTTTTAAGTAAAAAATTTTAGTTTGTTGCTGGAGATAGACCAATGACAGGTTCAGTGACAGATTTCTTTCAGGTCAGTGAGAATACATTCTCCTCTGAAACTTATTCACCAGTCAGTCTACCATGATTGATCCCCATAAAAGTTCAGCTTAACACTTGTCCAACAGAATAAGTGTTTCACCATGAGAACCCTCGATAGGTTTTGTCCAGAGTTGAACTGAAAGCAACCACAGCATTCCTCAGTGAAGAGGCCATAGTGTGCGAGCCTCGGCTACACCACTGATCCGGGAAGAGCTGAGGAGTTACGATCAGCTTGGAGAGCTTCCACTGAGTGACTCCTCTCTGCTCAGAAGGTGAAAGCTTTCTCACAATGGGACATGAAGAGCTGACAGATAAATAAACTCCATGCTGAGCCCAGGCATGTTTGTTTAATTTTTTTTCTGTATACCACATTTCCTTGTGCTATATAGAAAATTGAGTGAAGCCTTTCATTAAGTAATTTCTTCATATCCTATGCTCCTCCTTTCACCTGTCATGAAATCTGTTAAAGGTCAAAACTCAGGTTTTTTTCAAGGCTCCTTGTGTTTTCTTACCTGTAGAAATAATATAAGAAGTATCTACAGTAGGTTCCTGTACCTGAAGGGAAAACAGGCGAGCGGGATGTGGTTAAATGTTAGTGGTACTTTTTCTAGGTCACATCTAGTTCTGTAGGTTTCATTCAGAGAGCTGTTGACTTTCCAGTGAATATAATCAGAAGCTGCGGGGACAGAAGTGGAACTTGTCAGCGTATGAAATAGAAAAATAACTGGATTACCAAAGAGGAAAAAATATGTTGGTTTTTTTTTATTTCCACAAGTGTGTCACTCCTTTTGCCATCCTCCATCGTGACAAACTGACAGGTTTGGCTCTAGTTCGCTTTAGAAGGACAGTGCCCTCTATCTGCTTTGTGGTGTAAAGCAATGTACAGTGTGACAATCGGAGAAACTATGACAACAAGGCTCTCAGTCTTCCATAAAAGACATATTTGTAAGTTAAAATTGACTTTAAATTGGGGAAAGGATTTCCCTTTAAAGCTTCATACAAGCAAACAGGAGTTTGAACATTTTCTATAACTTACAGTAATGTCCCCTGGATTACACGAATAATTCAAAACAAAATTCAAAACTTTTTGCATGTCTGACTTGCCGCTCAACTCCCGGTAGGTGTGGAGGACACCTCCGTGACCCGCCACAGCAGTCGGTTCTGCTGTTTGCACAAGAATCTCCATGAAAAATAGATGAGAATTAAGTTCTCATCTCTACAGACGAGGCCTTTTGTCTTCACTGAGCTGTTTGCTCAGCATCCAATACTTGTCTGTGTGCGAGAATACAAGCTCACAGAGAAGTTCTGTGACTGTGTGTGTGCTTGCATGCGTGGTCGTGTGTGTGTGTGTGTGTGTGTCGCTGCAAAGGAACTTCTTAAAAAGACATGGGGGGGGGAAACAATAACCACCAAAGCCAAACAGATGTTTTTACACCAGAATGCAGTCGACAGTATAATTCATGCACGTGCATGCACATGTGGATGCTCTCACACGTGTCCGCAAAATCAACACGTTTCAACAACACTACAAAAAGAGAGAGGTGCAAAATCTGCCTCTCGAATCATTTGGGATTTGAGCAGCACCAATCTCCAGACAAGACAATGTCCTTTGTTTCCGAGACAGAGAGCTAAACCCTGAGCCGAAATCCCACGCAGCCCTCATTCTCATCCCCAGGTTGGTGAGATAATTGGTACAGTATTCCTTACGTGTGTTTGCATATCCTACGTACATTTGCCTGCTGTTGAATGCGCCGGCTTCCCACTCTCTCCACTGGAATCAGGATTATCCCTCCTGTGCTGAACTCAAACTTTCTTTGCATACCTACATGAGTAGTTTTCTGCAGACGATGACATGCACAAAGAGGCGGTTCACCGCAAAACGCTGCAGAGGTGTTTGTTGATGGGTCTTAACAGTTTCACTAAATCCTATGTTGTGGAGAAAACTGCAGGGGAAGTGAATAAATCGGTTCAGAAACGCTAAAGAAAACAGCCACATTGTGTCCAAATTTGTCTACAACAAAGCTGTTTCTTCACCACGAGCAGCTATTCTGTTAGTGTTCAAACATTTGTGTCAGAGAAGGAGAGACAACATGTATGCATTTTGTCCCAAACACACGTGATAATACAAATTTTTCGAAAGGGTGCATATGCTTTTCCTCACTTTTTTACTTTGGGTGAACCGTCCCTTTATGCCTCCTTGTTTATTTTGTGCCAGAGCATCAGAGCTCTACCAGGCGTCAATCACAGTGTAGGTATTTAAAGAAGTCGGCAGCAGCAGATGGCTCACCTCATATTGAGGACACAAACACAGGAACGAGTTAGTGGTGTTCATATTTTATTTTCCACCCCGTGGCTCTTCTTTGTTATTTCATAGTTAACCAAATTAGATTGGGGAATGTGCTGCTTCTAGATACATGAGTATTATCTGGGATTTGGCACTGGCCGTGTGAAAATGACAGGGTGTTTTGGTTGTTGACCATGGAAATGTGGTTTTGGCATTGCAGTTCTTTACAATGGCCTTGGTCCAATGTTTTAACCTGACTGAATGCAAAAACGCAACAATATTGTGTAGGAGTTAAGCGCAATATGATCGTACTGTTTTGTTCAAGAAATAAAGTTCTAAGACGAACACAGTGTTGTTTCTTATTTTTCTGAGGGTTTATACGCAGGTCGAGGCCATTGTAAAGCATATATGGATGTTGTGCTGCTCTGTGGATCTAGTCACTGTGTGTTGTACATCTGAACGCTCCTGCTGAGGACAGGAGAGGAATAGTAAACAGATGCTATTCCCGTGCCTTTCCCTTTGGTGCCCTTTGTTCTTTCTCTCCTTGCAGTTAAAAGGAAGTCACATTCACTCCTTTTTCTCATCCTCTTCTCGCCCCTGATGACAATTTCAAAGCGCAGAGACACAGAAAGGAAAGAAAATGAGATGAGCTCAGAGATGGGTCAAATAGAAAGGGATGGACAGATGAGGAGATGGAGATGGAGAGCGTAAGCTTGAGAAATGAATGTATATGGGAAGGATACAGAGGGAAAAGTGGGGGATAGGCCTCTAGGAGGCTGACAGGGCCAACAGCTAATCAGGATGAGAGGCAGGGGCGTCACTTTGATGCCGCTGGTAAGTGGAACACATAAGAAGACCTGTCGTATCCCCACCGAGACAAGCACAATACAGGCCCGCCAATAGATGAGGAAGATGAGGATGAGGAGGAGGGTGAGACTTTGCTTTTTAATGTGACATCTGTGCAACCTCATCTCTCTGATGTGTATCCTATCGCTTGGATGAGATACAATTCATCCTTTATTTAATTAGTTTCCTCATTCCCTAACTGTTTGAATACACAGATGGAGAGACTGCCTCTACGCCGCCATAGCTCTGGAGGGAGTTCAATCTAACTGAAGTCTTTCACAGTTGTGTCTTTTGCTTAGCGGATGAGTGAGTGCAGAGAGGTAAAACAGAAGGAGAGCAGATTCTGTGAAACCTGCAGATCTGTATAACATCCTCAACAGTGACTGTTTGTGACTATTTAAGAAGAAATAGACACTCGCTTTCAAGTTCTAAATCTGTTTATAGCAGCAGTTTGATTAATCATGTTGGGCTGGGAATTATAAACCAAAACAGTTTCTGTGAAATTCTTCTTTTTAATTTTCAACCACTGACTGAACAAAGTTGAACTCCATTCATTGTTATGGTTGTAATCCACTAATATGCACTGATGATTGCAGGTTTCTAACATAGACAGAAAAAAATATGTTGTGGGATGGACGGTGCATGACAGGGATTTTTTTTTTACTCATTCATCATTCTAATATTTAAAGAACTGACAGTTTTTCTGTGTACTTGTTTAATATTTTTTTTTCCTCTGTCCAGTTTCGTCGCCGCGGAGATTTCGTGCCAAAGTCCTTAGCCCCACCAAGCTGCATGTGTCGTGGAAAGAGCCAAAAGGCCAGTTTGAAAGCTACAAGGTCCTTTACACCACACAGCCAGGTAAGCATTGACCTGGAGAGGAGCTCCAAAAAATCTGCACCTCTAAGATTAGAGGTAAAGTTTTCTATTCATTGATTTGCAGTCGATTGGCCAATATTTACACAAAAGTATAAATATGAATTTTTCTAATAATTTTCATTATATTTCGTAGAAAGTAAATAGGAATCCTCAAATATCAGAAGTAGACTTTTAATTCATTCCAAAATAAAGTAGAAATAAACTGAATAGTAGGTGAGGTTTATTTCAGAACTAATCTTTTTCCAATTCGGCAAGTAAGAATGTGTTTGTCTAGTGAGAGCTGTCAGCAAACTTTCACATCCCTGCTTCATCAATGATTCATTCGCAATAAACCAGCTACTAAAGATCATACGACCAGAAAATTAAAGCCAAACGACGACACTGTTTGGAGGCTCCTTCTTCTCCAGTTAGAGGATTGTTCAGAGCTGGTGGAGCTTTGCTCTCTGCAGAAACCTTCTGCTCTAAACTTGATTTGTCCAGGGAAATCTGTGAACGAGGAGTTCACCTGTACGGTCGTGTCTGGTGTTCATGCACTTCTGCATATTCACACCTGGACTTCTGAGCAGCTCAGCCTCTGTGATGGATTGGTTGCCTCGCTCAAGGGCTCCTCAGCAATAATTGTCCTGAGGTAATGCATCATTAAAGAAAAGCCTCTATTAGCACTTTAATTTAAAACTTCCACCAACGTGGTTTTTATAAGACATGAAGGAATATGTTTTAAAATGAGAAACACAATGCTGTTTAATACACTTTCTGTCCGTTCACAAATCATATGCTTTTGCTGCAAAAATGCTAGTTATGCACAGAGGAGCATGGTAGTTGAACCTCTTACCCCCTGAGGGAGAGCAAAGCAGCTTTTTTTTATGTGGGTTTCACCTGCATGCTGCTTCATAATTCACTCTGTAGAGAACCACACGCAGGATCTGATAGAACTGATTTAAGTGATAGTGGAGCTGTTCAGATTTATTGACGGCAGCTTGTGAAAAACTTTATTTGCAGTGTTGCTAAAAGGAATGGGAGTTTGATGATGATGTAAGTGTTAAGATTTACTTGGTTGTCAGTTAAAGAATGAGTTGTGATGCTCTGTGGTAACTCACTTACATCTGAATCAAATCAGTGTAAGCCACTGAAGCACAAAGTGAAATCAAAACCTCAATAACAATAATAATAATAATAATAACTAACAATTTATATCGCGCCTTTCATGGAACCCAAGGTTGCTTTACAAGGTAGAGTAAAAAAAAAAAAAATCATGAAAGGACCTAATTCAAACATTCAATCTAGAAAAGCAAGGGAGAAGAGGTGAGTTTTGAGGTGCGACTTTAAACTGTCCAGAGTCGGGGAGCTATGGATTTCGGCAAGTATTGAGTATTGAACACCATAACCCTCGTGATTTATTTGAAGGGCTAGCCCGCATACGTTTTAGCCAGGTGTATGTAGTAAACTGAGTGTAAACTGACACCAGAGCTCGTTGTAGGGTTGCACCACCAGTGGCTGTCTCAACAGTACAGAAGGTTAAAGGCAGCACCTTTAAACTGGTTTTTGGCTGCTCCAGTCTTTGTCCACATTCTTCCCAACATGCATATAAACACATTGGTTTTCTTGCTCTCACTAATAGATCACATATTGGCTGTAAGCATAGCTATAAAGTGAGGGCATACAGTGTATCGGGCTTCACTGTCATGTTTGTGGTCAGAAATCAACTTGCCCATTTACAAATCGTTTTGTTTTTATTAGTGGTTATCAACTACACAGCAGTGACTGAAGTTAACTGTCATGCTTTAACCACCTTGCTCTCAAACTTAAGACAGACTCCACAAAGTTTGACAGAGTTTCGTCCACATCCACTGTGGCACTGTCCATCTTGCTCACTCGCACTTCAGCCAGCGAACGTTGTCTTTATCAGAAGCTATTTTCTTGTGACCTGTACTGCTCATGTGCACCTCTCAGCAGAGATAGCTCACTCCTTAGCTTCTCCCATCATCAGAGTGAGTTGCTAGATTTCCTAGCCCGACATGGCATTTAACTCGCCCCGGGCAAGCTGGCATGCTTTATCTATACAGCTCAGTTTTATTGCAGTGTGGAAAAAAACAGGTGCACTGCAGATGTTTTACTGTTTATGCTGTGTTGTAATTTTAGTGTGATTAATTTAGAAAATGCATGCTGTAACATCAGGGGAGATGGTTCTGAATGTTCCCTCATAACAAGTAAACAAGCCTCCAAGTCCTCCAACATAAACAACAACAACAACGTCTAACGTCACAGGCAGCAGTATACTGTATATAGCTGTATGTGAGTGAGTTGTTCTGTAAACTGTTTATACAGACATAAATGTCGGCACCAATATGTAGCAGCTAAAGAAGGCTGTGGACGTTGCTCATATTCATATAAATGTTAGGAACTGCTACAGAGAGAAGAAATAGAGGAGCACAAATGGTAAAGGGGTTGTTGTTGGAGGCCTAGTATGCCCAGGTTCATTGTTCAAATGCTTCTTAATGTGCGTCACTGTTTCATAGTGATGATGAAATGTTTCAAATATTCTATTTAATCTTCCTCACCTGGTATTCTCACCATACAGTCTCAGGTTCCTTCATTACATTTATTTCTGTATTTATTTCTTTTAATTTGTGCAAATACATTTTATTGCAACAAGGAAAAGTGGAGCTGCATGTTCTGCTGCGAAAAACTGCAAAGTCATCAATTCATTTAGTTAAAGACTTGAGTTATTGCACAGTTCAAAAGATTTTCAGTGTAACGTATGAGACTGTGGAAGGGGTCCTTCAGTGTGTTTGTGAAGCACTTAGTCTCCACGTTTTTCAGCCCTCTAAATCATAACCTCTGATCATGATAATATTTAGATACCAGCCACCAAGTCACTCGTGAACATCAGGTCACATAAGCAACACATCTGATAATGAATTTGTGAATCAATTGAATTAAAAATATGTTGAATATTCCTCTCACAAAACCATTTTCTTCCTCTTCATCTCTGTTACTGTACATCACAGGCCAGTATTTTCATCCCAGCCAATAGTTCACAGTCTGAACTACTGCTCCACACTGAGATATTGCAGTCTTTACTTATTTATATAGCACATTTAAAACAACATCACTTGACAGGATGGGGCACAATATAAAATAACACATGTGAATACAAAATACAAAACATAATGAAAAACATAATAAAAATGTGAAGCGAAAAGAGACAATTTTTAAGCAGTTATTAAAAATTTCGATGGACTGTCGCTCTGATATTTAGAGGTAGACTTTTCCACAGAAAAGCTCTGTTACCTCTGTTTATTTCTGCACGTTAGAACATTGAATAACATCTGGTGTGCTGACATGACTCTAACTGGAGCATGGAGGTCAATAGATCCTAAAGTGAGTATAGATGCTCCCAAAAAGAGGATTTAAGTTCAGTAATGATATTTTGACATCAGGGAATCAGTTACATCTCCATCAGGTAATATTTAACATGTGACCAAGAAGGTCCATATACAGTATGTTCAACCCAATTATTAATATCGGGTCGATCAATTACATCAATATATGCAACAAATTATTTACAAGATTAAACCCTGAAATATCAATTCCATTTCAATCACTGGGTCAAGTGGTGGCATCAATGAGATCAGATTCTTAATCCTGACAAGTTAACGTAAAAAATCTCTTTTAGCGTGCTGGTGCCTTGTGTCATTTACTGGGAACATCATACCAGAAAGACAGACATGCCCACATGATTTTTTTTTTTTTCATTTATCTCAACACTGCTCGACGCACCGATCCATTGTGGCCTGAAGTATGAAGGTGAAGTTAACCTCTGCCACTGGTGCAGCTGTCAGCCAGCAGCGAAGTAAACCTGTAGCTTTTGGTATGGCTAGACCGTCTGTTTCACACAGTAATGGAGAAAATGTCAGATAAGATGCAGTAAGCACCGGCAGCTGTCCCCTGACACCACAGGGGCAGAGGAGAGTCAGATGGATGCAGGGAATGACACAGGAATATAGAAAGAGGGAGATGCCAGAGGGCAGGATGAAGGATAGAGCCGGAGAGACATGGAGAGAGAATAAATGGAAAGGCGGATGTTGGGGATTGATAAATAAAAGTTCAAGCAGGGAATCCAGACAAATCCAGACAGAGTCTGGTCATCTGCAGCTTCTGTCATATAGGAAAAACATGTTTTCTGGTTTGTAAGTGAAAGGTTTGCTTCAGTGTTGCTTATGCATTTCTCTGGTACTGACACATAGTTCCTTTTACCATCGGGAAGCCTTTCTCCTTTGTCACACAATGTAAACACTTTTCACTTTAACAGGAACTGCGTAGCCTCACATGTGCCAGAAAGCGTCACTGCCTTCTTCCATACTCCTGCAGATATTCAAACTGGCTTGACATTTTCACCAAAGTGCGATGGCCTCATTTCTGAGACATGTCCGCACAGCTCGCTCCAGAACATGATGCCTTTAGGTAGTGCTTAATTTTGAGGCAAAGGAGAGAGAGAAAAAGAAAATCAGATTTTTGAAAAATACTGGGAAGTGATGGCTGCCTTCTGTGCCGAGGGAGGAAGGTGAATGACAGGGACGATTGTCTTCTCGCTGTAGGCTGATGCTAGTGTGAGCGTAATGAAAGCAGAAAGCAGTGACAGAGCAATCGTTACTTTTCTTAAACAGCAAGAGTTTTTATAGAGCTCTGCTGGATGTTTTTATTGACCTTGTTTTGTACTTTGTCATAGTTTGAACATACAGAACATGCATATTCAAGTTTTCGCTGCTAGAATGTGAAGACAAACTGATTATTATTTCATTTAGCTGCACTCCATAAACATTTATGGGAAAACATGTTAAATCAGCTACTTTTGTCATTCATGAGTTTAAGGATCCAGTTCCTGTTTAATAGCGTGCCTTTGTGCTGTCAGTTCCCTTGTAGCCTCTTGTAGAAGCAGATGGTGGAAAGGAGATTGTTGAATCAATCATTTTTACATGAAAAAATTGGCTTTGATCACTGACAATTTAGGAAGATTTATCAATCCCAATGGGAGCATTTGTTCTGCAGCAGCAAACGTCAAAGAGCTGAGCAGGAGGCACCGTCACAAATTGAATTTTCTCACGCAAAAAAGCAAAGGAGGAATTAGCACTGTTCATACTGTACATCACAAACTCTTCAACTAATTAGCATGTATTATTCAGATGATCTCAGGCTTCTCCTTTAATATCTGTGAACATGATGGACTCTCTCTAAGCCAGGATTTGGAAAACTGCTGACTCCTGCCAAACCTTCTGCTGTGATGGTGACAGAAAAAGCACATTTGGCAGGATTAGATTCTGAAAGACATATTTCAATCATTTTTTTTATATTCCTTACAACAGCCTTTTTCATGTTCTTGGTTTATACCTTTTGTTTGCCTCTGGTCTGCTGTTATGTCACTGGATTTCAAACCAAATTGTCAACCTGGTGGAGTGGGTGGATCCAGGGGTCCAAACAGGCAAGGTGTGATTAGCTGTTGTCACCTCAGGCATTAATAAAGTTCATATTTCCTCTCCTCACTTTGTGAAGCCAGAGGGCTTCGACATGTTCCTTTAATTTTCTTGGCAGTTTAAGTGATCGTGTCACTTTCAAATACAACGGAAGACATGTTCGCATATTTAGAAATAGTTTTGACGCCAGAACGCAGAGAGCCATATAGTAGGCACGTAGAGTTCACATGTATAATGCTACTCTGGTATGGTGGTTTGAGAGGCAGTTCAAAGACTGAAGGTATTGCTGGCGTTCTCCAGTGACGCATTCTCTTCTTCATCGGCAGCCTTTTGCTCTGCCAGCGTGAAGTTTCACTTAACTTAAATATCAAGGATATAGTAAAGCACAAGTGAAGTGAAAGGCAGAATGAGAGGAGACAAGTCTATTCCATTATAAAGGACTGCTACCTGATAGAAGATGTTTTCAGCCACTGCCTCGCTGGCTACTGTAGCATCGATCCCTGCCATGTTAAAGACAGCGTTGGGCAGTAACGCGGTTGTCTAACTTGATGTAAAATTGCACGTGTTAATCTGGAAAAATAGGGGAGAAAAAGGGGATGTGTGACGGGAGGCAGCAGATAGGAAGTTTGTCTATTTGGTATCAGATTCACTTGGTAAATGATTTCTGGGGGAAGCTGTCCCCAAAAATGTCTCAGATTTCAGCTTTTGTATCGACCATACAAAAGCGATGATGTGAATGCAAATGCATTAAAAACTATAGAGTTGATGAACAGTGTATTATTTTCCATACAGCACTGAAGTGAAGCTGTAAGGGTACAAATGGAGAGTTATAGGTTCTTTTTAAAACAGACTAACTAAAACGTTACTCTTAACAGCAGTGCATTATTATTGGTATATGTAATTGAATTACTTTGAGTGAAGTAACTGTAACTAGTTACCATTTTTCAGCACAACACTGGTTATAGAGCAGTGCACAGACCTGAGTTGTAAAAGCATTTGCAAAAGGTGGTTTGTTGCTGTTAAATTAAGATACAGTCGATGATGACTCGTGTTTGTCTGCCCTCAGTGTGAGTCACAACTCAAACTGTCTTGTGCTTCCAAGAAATGCAGTGCTCTAGTTCGTACCTGCCTGTTGCTCTCTTTGAGGAGACATTTTGGTGATGCTTGTCATTTGTAGAGTGCACTGAATACTCAGTGCTGAAAACCAGAAAGTCATTTTTGTTGAGTTTTGGTGAGGTTACCCGTGAGTGTAATCAGAAATTCAGTACTTTTTTATTGTAAGTATAAAGTAACTGAAAAGTAAAGTGACTTTTCTATGACCTAAGTTGTTTTCTGTTTCCTTTTTGTTCCTTCTTCCTTTCTTTCTTCTCCCTCCTTTTTCCAGCTTGTATCATTTTTCAGTCACATTAATGCCTCCTGTTGTGCTCTATTGATCCATGTGTCGCTGCTCCAGGCCAGCAGAGTTTAAGTGCAGGTCAGCTGTTGAAAAGTCGTCATTCCAAAAGTTCACAACTCACTGTGGATGTCTCCCACAGCAATATTTCCAAATAACACAAATCTGTAACATTTGACCTGCAGTGGCAGGCTTCATCTGCTGTAGACGGACAAGAGGTGTCCACTTTGTACATTTCATGGCTCCTTCGGGAATAAAAAGTTTTGCTGTTTGAGTTCATTATTTGCTTGCACTCTGCAGATTGTTATGCTGCTAAAACAGATGCTGTGACTACCTGTGCAGCGTTTATGTGACCATAGATCTCTGTGAAGTTACAGTGCAAGTATTCAAAAGGATGCCAAACAATATAATACATATGTATGAAGTAGAATAAAAGCTATAATGACAGTTTGAACAGATTGTTTAAAATGTAGTCAAGTTGTTCCACAAACAAATATATACATAACAAGAAAAGCACGCAGACAGCTCAGGCCTCCGCCAAGGCAGCGGCGGTATCGACTTTTTTTATGTATTTAAAGTTACTCCTGCTGCCAAAGAGGTTATGTTTTCACCAGGGCTTGTTTGTTTTTTTTGTTGGTTTGTTGGTTTGTCTGTTTGCAAAATAACTCAAAAAGTTTTTGAGACGGTTTTTGATGAAATTTTCAGGATTGGCCAGAAGTGGCTTAACTTAAAACTGATTCATTTTTGGTGGTGCTGTTGAATCGGATCCAATCACCACCAAAAATGAATCATTTTTAAGTTAGGCCACTTCTGATCAACCCTGAAAATTTTGTCAAAATCCGTCCACAAGTTTTTGAGTTATTTTGCAAACCAACATACAAATAAAACCCCGGTGAAAATATAACCTATTTGGTGGAGGTAAAAATGAAAAATGCAATGTTTTACGCTTGGTGACATGCTCTTCATTAGTTAGCAGCATAAATTAGTTTGTTGACCTGTACTGTTGTTGTTGTTGGTTCTGCTCTCTGCAATAAAGCCAGCTTTGTCTTTCCAAGAGTAACATTATTATTATTATTATTATTGAAAAGCAACGTCTGTCTGCCCTCACTAGTTGAACTTTTCTGACCTGTTAGTGTGCTCTGTTTCACCTGTAACACACTGCAGTGATGTCACTGGTTCCTGAACTACACCTGTGCATCACTGCAGCAAGGTGAGAGGTTCAGGTCAGAGGGCAGCAAAGACCTTCAGGGGTTGTCATGTTACTCTTTCAAGAGCCATGCTACCCTTGAATTTATCAATTTAGATATATTTTATATTTTCCTTTCATTTTAAATGGTCCAAACATGGCGAAGAGGTGCATCGAGAGGAACCACTGAACCGCTCCCTTCTTTCTAGTTAGTGAGTAGTTTACTAGATTAGCATTCAAATATTTAATCTTTTTAGAATTCAACCCTCTTAATCCAATTCACAATTCCAACTCATCAACATATCTTGGCTCTTAGTACTCACTCATTTTCAACCTTAGCATCCAGGTGCTGTCTTGCTCTCAAATGATTGTGACATGCTTAAGCTTATGCTTAAGCTGTTTCACAGCCATAACGACATCAGTGTTAGCCTTCTTTCCCTATTACATTGATAATTAAATGATTCTCAGAGTTCCAATTAGCATTGTGTCATCTCTTGTCATCAGACGTCAGCTGCTGAGTGTTTGTTCCTCTCTTATCCTGGACCAGGTGGCGAGCAGAAGGAGGTTGAGGTATCGAAGCAGGAGGCAAAGCTGCTCATCGAGGACTTTGACCCCTCTAAAGAATACAACTTTAAGATAATTGCTGTCGGTGGAGGACAGCAGAGCAAACCTCTGCAGGCCAAACATGAAGGTAAGAGACTTTCACAAAGTGAAATCTTCCACCTCTCGTCATATGATTCTGAATTTGAAGGCTGATAGAAGCGGGGATAGATCGATGCTTCCAGGTATGTTGAGGCAGACCGGAGGCTTACTGAGTTAGCACCATATAATTGAACGTTTTGTAATGATATACAGACATTCAGGCACATTGAATCACAGATGACAGAAAACGGCTGATGAACTGATCTCAATGTGACATCAGGGTGCACCTCTGGCTCCAAACAGTGATGTCACAATGGGTGTTTTCCATCAGTTATGACTGACAGAGTACATCCACAGGCCAACAGTGCAATGTACTTGAAAGTTTGAACCAGTAGAGAGCAACCCAGCAGCCCTGTGTGACTTAGTGTTGATCTTCTGTTTTCTGCCTTGATGCTAACCTCCAGTGTTCAGTGATGCCGCCACTGTTCCTGTTGTTTAAGCACTGTGTGATGGTGTGGACTGGAGGACAGAGGACATGACACGTTGAGCAAAGCAGGGAAGGATTAACACAGCAACACAAACAACAGTGTGTGTTGGCTCACTGTTGTGGTTGTGAATGCAAAAATATGAGTTGTTTACTCACTGACATTCAGCAACCTGTTGATATTTACTTACCAGTCTGTGCTTCAGAAAAAAAAAAAAGAAATGCAACCTCTTAAACAGGATATGTAATGCAGAAATTCACAGGAGTGTTTCTCCAGAAATGTGTCATGTCAGGGTGGAAAACCCCTTGACTCAGCATTTAGAATGAAAATCAGTCTGTAAACAAAGGTGAAGTGAGTAAGTGTGCACTTTGGCAACCGAAACACCGCTGAGTGCATTAGCATTAACCACTAACACTAACAGGAAGTTCAGACCAAACAAGAGGCATCCCATGAGTGCTGATATGTAGGACAACACTGGGATATTTAACACTGTTTCCACCAATATCAAATTATGAATGGATGCCAGAAGAGGACAAAGTGAAGAAAAGGAGCAATGATGCTTCAATGCAAACTTCCATTCCAAGGTTTAAAACCTGCTTAATTCAACCTAAAATGTGAAAAGAATGGATCACATTCACACACCAATGCACAATGCTTCGGGAGCAATTTGGGGTTATCTTGCTCAAGGAAACCACGGCACATGGTTGACGGAGGTGGGAATCGAACGCTGATGAGCACTTCTGTATTCTCAAAGTAGGTGATGATGTTTGAGACTTTAAGTAATAGCTGCTGTGTGCTTTTTGTGGCAGTACTGGACTATAGGATGTCTCCACTGCCAGTCAAGCTAAGTGACTAGCAGGTCCTAAAGGTGGGGTTCCACTGAGTGACTGACTGATTATGACAAACGAACATAAGTGTTGACAGTTGTGCCAACACAAAATAATGATTCATGTGATCCTCAGGCTCATCAGGATCTAAACTATAATCACACTGTGCCTAATTGATCAAAGTAAGTGAGGTTTCGATGTTCTTTTTCAGTCACTGCCACTTGGCTGATTTCTTTCATAAAAGCTTAAATTCACGCATATTTTCAGATTTGTCGTATCTATTCTGGTCGACGCTGTTTTTTGGATTTTAGAAATAATGAGTTTCTTTCCTCGCTCTTAAAAGTTGTTGTGGGGAACTTTTAACTGGTTATGAAACGGTGTCAATTTAATACTGAAGCCTTTATGTCGCCTAGATTGTATAAACAAACCGTAACAACAAAAACAAAGAAGATTTTCATCAGATGCAGTAACCTGACACATCATATTTTACAAGTTCACCAGAGACTCCTTCAGCTCCAGCCGTGTCAGATAGACCCACATCAGACTCTGGACCTGCAGGCAGAGCTCTGCAGCCATCAGCTGAAGATCTTCCACACAGTCCAGGATGACTTGACCACACCTCAGACGGAGAGAAGCTGCAGCGTGGCCCATCTGAACACTGTTAACATTCTGACACCATACCACTGAAGGCCCGGGCCACATCACTGCTGGAGGATCATGCTTGGGAGAACCAGAACCAGCATGTCAGACTGTGCTGCAGTAAAATTTGAGCTTTTTGAACGGGAGTTTAGCAGCTGCAGATCTTTACAGCACATTGTGCCAGTGCTCGTTGCTCAAGTCCACAGGGGCCGCCAAAATCAAAACAAAATGAAAGCACCTTCTAGTAGCTTTAAACATTTTGGTCTGTTCTATTTCATTATTGTGAGTTGTGTTTTATTGGTTGATTCACTGATTGAAATGGATTTGCATGCAACCCAACCAAGTTACTGTGGTTCTACTGTCCCTCCATTGATTCATGTCAATTCTTGCATCATGTCATTTCTTCCAGCTCAGCAATCAGGCGTGGAGGTGGTTCGGTCTCAGAGGAGACAAGACAGCGGTGCCACGGAGGAAAACAACGAGATCTCAGAAGGTAAGAGCCTCAGCACACCAGGTGAACAGAAACACTGAAACGGGAACGACTGACACATCTGTTTTCTGTGAGTCTGGATTCAAGACCTCTCCTGCGTAACAGGAGCAGAGGAAGATGCCCTTTGAAATGTCATGTCATGTCGACAACCTGTCAGTCTTCAAGAACAAATACAAAAAGGAAAGTAAGGAAGGTGTCCAAGAAGACATCTTTGACAAACTGGAGAAGACAGAGCTGCAGATACTGTTCTCAGCTCAGTCCTCCAGAATGCACGACGATGCTTGCTGATGTTTGTGGAGAAAAATGTTTTTGTAAGGACTGCACCAACACTGAGACATGTAACAAACAGTTATATATATGTATAAATACCATGATCTGAGACGGATCAGCTTCTCCTGTTTGTCCTTCCCTTTTTGGACACAAAGCTATTTTGTGATATCTTATTACTATTTAGTACAGTCCTCACTGATTTTACAAAAAGAAGAAGACCAGCCAGTGTAATCTTTCTGCACTTACACAGCGATTATCATCGAGCTTCATCCCAGAGAAAATGGAGGGAAAGGAAATGAAACGGTGCGCAAAAGAGAATCCAAGCAAGGTCCTGCTACAATCAGGAAATGAATCGAGAGGCAAGGGAGGAAAACAAGCCTATTATAATTTTGAAAATGATTGTAAGCGCCGCATGCTGAGGTGCACAATCAGACACCACGAGGAAACAGCAGGAAACAAGCAGGTAAGACGTGTGTGTCTCTATAACACAACAAACACAGAAGCACTGGACTGCACTTCTGTGTATCACAGAGAATATCACAAAAGGAATTGACTTTAAATATTTGTGTTTTTTGTACTATAAAAATTATTCAGTGTTATGGGTCATCTCGTGTCTGTGTGCTGATTTACTTTCCCACCAAAACACCAAAAAATAATGAAATATTGAAAACTTTTGTTTGAAAAATCCCCTGCAGCATTAACACAGGACACTACCTCACCATGTTTTGTCCACAGAAACCTGACGTTGTGCCGTGTTCCTCTGCAGCTGCTGAGAATGTGATGTGTCCTTTGTGAGAGTGGTGTTGTGTTTTGAGGCCTTGAAATGAAGGAATGGTGTTAATGATGGTGCAGATGGGACTTCTGGCAGACAGTTAGTCGCCATCTCAAACCCAAATTACTGCTTCCGCTCTGAAAATCATCACAACAGGATAAATACTTGGCAGATCAAATCTTTCATTTGGTTGGTATCTAAATCTGCGCATTAATGCATCTCTAATGCATCAGACTCACCAAGTGTGCAGTCACGCTTGTGTTGCTGCACGTCTCTTTGTTCAGAATGAAAATTTGCAGCACAACTTGTGCTTTCTCCTCACTGCAAACCTCATTTCACTCCATCGCCTCATCACTTCCCATGCAATTACAGCCTGATTTCTCTAAATGGAGATTGTATTCTTCTGTCAGCAGCGCTGGATCTTACCAGGAGAGGTTTGGTGATTGGTGTATTTTATTTCCCCCCCAGATGGCAGAAGCTTTACAAACCTGTGAGGACTTTTGTCTGCCTCTACCTGAAATTACTCAGACTATCTTAGATAACTGAGGTCTTTTTCTGAAGGCCTTTTTCTCACGATAGCCAAGCTGTGTAACCGTCATTAGACCTGAAATTAGATGAAACATGTTTACAGCCCTGGTGTTTTGTGTTGTATGGTATACGTCAAGTTTTTTTTACTGATGTGTCTTTAGTTGTGTTACGTTGTTTCCGTTTGTTACTTAGCTTATATGGGTTTTTTTTGAGCCCAGCCATAATGTTTTTAAGTGGTTTTGTTACCCAAACCTATTTACATGGCTGCCGTTTTGTTCTGTAGTGTACAAATGAAAGTCTTCATGACTCGTGGAATGTCTAATGTTGTGCACCACCATTTACACACCATAACGTGAGGCTGGCTTGTCTGAGTGTAGAGTAGGATGTGTTTACATTACAGTTAGTACAGTCTAAACTGCATGGTATGACATGACACAAAACAAAGAGCGTTTGGTGAGATGTGGCCTTTTTTTGTACATACCATGTACAATATGGAAAAATTTCTGGTAAGAGATGTCACATGAGCTAAGGTCCTTCATGAATCAGGCTTCATGATCAGGAGTTCAGAATCAGAACATTGTTTTTTTTAACATGTAGATTTACTGTTAACGCATGACTGAAAACCAGCTGAAATACTGGCTGGATGGATTTTAGTGGGTCTTTAGTGATTATGGCCAATCCAGTGGTGATGCATTTTTGGAGCTTGTTTGCGTTGGCCTTGGAAAATGTAAAAGATTTCTCAGATTCAGTAGTTTGATGATTACCCACTCTAACAAAATGAGATTATTAATTAGAAATTATCTTGATCCTTTCATCATCCCTCCATTATACAGAAATAGGGTGACATTCAGATCTCCATGATATGGGACCCTGTGAAGTGATAAATAGCAGAGGATGGAGGACAGCTGCTTCTGTACGTCAGTACTGATGTACAAGATGTTCGAGTGACACTTTTACGAATGTGACAGATCTGACGCCAACCAGTTCTCTTCGACAGATGTTTTAAAAATGGGTGCTAGACTTCACCGGCTGTGTTTTCACAAGGCGAGTCAAAGCAGAGTTAGCGGTGGCAGACTGGAGGGAGGAAGGAGGCAAGCAGCGAGTCCAAAAGGATCTGATCCAAAACGCTATAAGATAATTACAGCTAGGACTTCAATTAAAGTGCTTTTTCTGACTCATTACTGCGGCTTGGGTGCTTCAAGGTTGCTACTCAGTAAGTCTGCTTCTGTTTCTTCTACACGTGTCACTATGTGTCACTCTTAACATATAATAATTATTTCCTTACAAATATTTATTAGCACAAGCAAGCCAAATCAGCACATGAAATGTACAATTTCTGAGCACTTTTGAAATAGACTAACATCAGTAATATCCATTATTCAATAATATTGAAGAGTTTGACTTCAGCATACATTTTTGTTATTGAAAACAGAGACCTGTTTTGTACAAATGGGAAGGGCAATAACTATGATTGAGATGTTTCTTGGTTTAGTGATAAGTCTTAAGATGGGCTCAATAAGTAACAATAAAATGCCAAACATGTCAGGGCTTTTATTGTGAAAGTGGTGTTTGCTATCACCCTTGTTCCATAAAAAAGCACCTCACTTTTAGGCTGCGTCTGTGTCAAGGCCTGTAATCTGTGATTAAAATAAAAACGCATGTATATATGGGTTGAATAAATGCACTTTTCAAAATAAAAGAATATAATGAACATTGTTTTTAGTAAAAGTAGAAGCAATGTGTTTGAAAACACCGTTTATTAGTACCATAATGTGTCCAAGTAGAAGTAATGTAGTAATGATTATATTAGGCTTATGAACATACCTTACATCATAAAGTTGTTCCTCTTTCTCTCTCTGCTCTCTTGCCTTCATCCTCTCTCTCTTTCTCAAGCTGTCTCCTCCAGTTTACCAGAGTTACCGTATAAATATAAAGCCGTCCAGCAGCAGAAGCTGTCACTGGAGGGGGCAGGCCATTAGTGGAAGAGTGAGAGCGAGGTCTGACTGGGATCAACATAGTAACAGTTGGCGACGTTTGTCAAAGATCCCATGGCGCGTAATGTCGCCTGGCCTCTGCCTCGGCTCTGGCGGCGAGAGTCGCCATTTGGCCAAAAGTGTCCCAAAACCTTCGAAATATTTAGTGGGAGTAAAAGAATGAGATTGTCTCTAATCTATGAAAAACAACAAACAGGAAACAAATTAATTAAACAAACTTAATTAAACTGCTCATACTGGCAACGATGCACATTTAGGACAGCAAAACTTTTTCAATAATAGGTGTGAATACAGTCACAGAGACAGATATTGACCTTGAACATCTGACAGTCTGAGATGAATTGCTGTGTAGCCTCACCTACTCTGAACTATTTTAGTTTCCTTTTAGCAAAATGCTATGAGTGAATTTACCTCTGGTAAACAGCCAATATATTCACCTCTAAAACTTTTATTGTCTTATTGTGATTATTGTGTATCTGCGATGCCTTTGTCAGGGCCGAAAGGAGTAATAATTTTGTCATCTTTGTTCATAGCACAGAGCCTTGGTGTTAGTGGCCGTCCTGCACATTGTCATTTTTTTGATGCCTTTATTCATGCTGCTGGTGTAGTGGTTAGCATTGTCGCGTCACAGCAAGAAGGTATGGGTTTGATTCCTGGCCCAGGGTCTTTCTGTGTGGAGTTTGCATGTTCTTCCCGTGTCTGCGTCCGGGTACTCCGGCTTCCTCCCACCATCCAAAAACATGCATGGGGATTAGGTTAACTGGCTAATTTAAATTCACCGTAGGTGTGAATGAGAGTGTGAGTGGTTGTCTGTCTCTATGTGTCCTGTGATGAACTGGAGACTTTTCCAGGGTGTACCCTGCCTTTCACCCTAAGACAGCTGGGATAGGCTCCTAAGATAGAAGTCTACCATTCCTGTTTCGGTGCCGTCAGATTCATTGGTCAGTATTGTTGTGTATTGTTAGTGGCTTAGTGATGTTCACTGTTATCTCTTCTGTCGCCTTTATTTACTCAGTCACTCATTGTGTTCCCCCTAAAGCTATTTTTATAGGAATTTGGATTCATGACTCGTAAGCTCGTAATTTCTTCACCTACCCCGACTTGACCACAATGTCATAATCTAAGATGGCAGCACCCTGGATTTGCGCCGTGTAGCATTATACGTTACAGCCTACAACAGATTCAACACAATACAATACACACTCAAACTTTCCCACACATAATTATGCTGGAGAACAAACGCACACCCTCTGCATCATCTGTGTCTATCGATTGTGTTTGAGGACCTCATATTGGTGAATTAGCTTTCTGCATTGTGACAGAGCAAGCACAACAAACTTTTTATTAGATGCATTCATCTTGGTTTTCTGACTTGTTTACTCAAACGCCATCAACTCGGGTGTGACGTCATTCGCAGTTGCGAATCCTGACTTCCTATACAACACGAACGCAGTATTAGCTGACAGACTGTACTAACGGGCATTCGAGCTGCTGTAACTGTCCCGTGTTGGACTGTTTGTCATCATGACCACCAGAGCTGGTGATGTCTTGTTTTTGTTGTTTTATCAAGGATGCTGCTCCATATTTTCCTTTAAGATTTGACACCAACATAGAAGCGCTTCAGCCAATGAGCACAACATTATGTTTTGCACTATGTATACAGTTTGTGTGTCGGAGTGATTCACCTGCTATATCTTTTGCTGCAGACTGAAGGGGACAGATGGGGTAGAGAGGAGCCAGCTAGTGATGAAACGCTTTGCTTTTTATATACGACTCCACCCCCACCACCACCACCTTCTTTGCTTGTCTTATTGAAGGCACACACACACACACACACACACACGCACACACACAACCCCATCATCATCCCCTCCAGCTCTCCTTTTCCATCAGCTTTCTGCTTTTCTCTCTTGACTGCTATCTCTGTTCGAACAGCTTTTTCTTTTATCTCCATCACTTTTTCTCATTACTCTCTTCGATCTTTGGTCTTTTGACACTTGGTTTTATTTTTCATCATCTCAGTCCTGTTTTTTGATTCCTCCTTATTAAAGTGGTCGTGACATACAGTACACTGCATATATGACAGGTTGACCCGAGATCCATAAAAAATATCAAATTTCCCCTTCCTGTGCCTTTGTTTCCTTTTGTTGCCATGATACCTGAGCTCTGAATTCGACACCTTAGGTCGGATATTGAGCGACTGCATCCTGTCAGGGTGTGGACACATATTGATGCTTATGAAAGTTCATTTCAGTGTGTTTCTCAGCTGGAAGGATCCTAGATTGGGTTCCTTTTGATAGTATAACTTGCATAGTTTTTTTCCTCCTCTACCAAATATACACTGTGCAGATATTTGTAGTCTTTCTGCAGATGATGGGAGGTTAAATCTGATGAAGGTATTGGGTTTTCAATTAATGTATTGAGTTCAATTTGTCACACTCCCCTCAAGGGTGTGTTCAAATGTCTGTCTGCTCTCCTTTGTTTTTCTTTGCGTTTCTTCTTCTCTCTTAATTTTCACTTCCAGTCCTGTCTCAGCACAGTTTCTGTGCCTTCCTTCCAGCTCTTTCTCTCTCTTTCTTTCCTCACAGCTTCACTTCTCTTTGTCGGCCCTTCCCTGCTAATAGCTGACAGTCCGCTCCTTGCCCACACTTGCTGAATACCACAGCTGTAGCCTCACAGGCCTGTTCTTGGGCTGCTGATCAGACCTTTAACAGCTGCCTTCATGGCTCTCAGTCTGAAGACTTGCCTGCTTGTTTGTCTGCTGGTGTTGTTGTGTACGTCTGCTCTCCTGCACACTTGTCTGTGCAGGTCACCTGCTGTAGGTACGCACGACAAACAGCTAATTTTCTACAGTTTATCTCTTAATGGAGTATCCTACTGAACATAATACTTCACCCCTTGTCATGCTTTCATTTTTCTATTCATGTCACACAGGTTGACGTTGTCGTGTTGACGGCTTTAATGGTTGCTGTGCCTTTTCTCTCTCTTTTTGTGACTTCTTTGCCATGTTAGTTTTTATCTATACATCCAATGTATTTATGATTAAACCCTTAACTCATATAAAATTGTCTACAAGAGCAAAATTCTGTGTCATTATATTTTGGCTATATTTTCATAAAAATCCAAATTTGACAGTATGCCCTCTATGTTGTATCAACTCTTCCCCGTGGAATTGAAAATGCTTTTGAACATTGATCTTTCTCAGGTTACTGTATCAAAGTTATAAATTCCAGTGACTCTTGTTGTTGCTTGCTTCTTCCTGTCATTAGTTTGGAAACACAGCAGTTAACTTAAAGTTTTGTGGTGTTGTCAAGTGTTGTGGACATTATCTACATTTCAAGCCTTAACAGCTTCAGTGCAGTCACTGGAAGTGTTTTTATAAAGCCATTTCCTCCATGAATCCAGATCATAATTAAATACAATATACACGTACAACATCTGGGTCCAGTCTGCTTTACATAGCAGTACTGTGCTTTATTTTGCTTAATAGTGTAATAATGTTGTGGCGTCATTCCTATTTCTTTGATAAAACTGTAACAGAAAATACTAATGAGCATAACCCACATCTCCAGTCCATTCGTATATTTCATGTGTTTCTATTTTTGTCAATGAATACAAATGTTCAGTCAGTTGCCAGGGTGGTTAGTAGTTTATTATATGTTATTGTTATGTATAATTATTATTATTATTGCTTGGAATGAATGAATGACTTTTTGAACAGCTTAAAGGCTGAAAATCTTTATTTTTCGCTCTTTGAGTGCCAGCCGTTTTATAAAACAGGAAGTGTTGTGTGCCACCGTTTGCCCATTTTGAGTCATATTTCATGATCCACAGAATATTTTGTACTATGTCTCTGAAAACACAGATTAGCTTAAATGAAAGAAGAAACTCTTTGTTTTATCATGAAAATGGTGTTTTTTTGTTATCTTGTTCCATTCTTTTTTTTTTCAGAGGTAGAGTCCACTTTTACCAAAATCACCACTTTTTGTCCAGATTCTGTTTGTTTCGCTCTCTAATTGCGATCGTCTCCACTTCCTGCTTTGATCTCTTGTGGCATATACCATCTCTTTATGTTCCAACTGCAAATCCCAGAAGCCCCAGCACAGGCTGCAGGAGACCACGATCGGCGACCTGCTGCCAAGAAACCACTTTGAGGTATTATTACGTCGATGGCACTCAAGTGTCAGATTTTTAATGAGGTATTTACACTGCCTGGCCAAAAAAAAAAGTCACCACCAAAATAAGGTCACACACTCTAATATTTCGTTGGACTGCCTTTAGCTTTGATTACGCGCTGTGGCATTGTTTTGATAAGCTTCTGCAATGTCACAAAATTTATTTCCATCCAGTGTTGCATTCATTTTTCACCAAGATCTTGCATTGATGATGGTAGAGTCTGACCGCTGCACAAAGCCTTCTCCTGCACATCCCAGAGATTCTCAGTGGGGTTAAGGTCTGGACTCTGTGGTGAAAATGATGTGTCATGCTCCATGAACCACTCTTTCACTATTTGAGCCCGATGAATCCTGGCATTGTCATCTTGGAATATGCCCGTGCCATCAGGAAAGAAAAAATCCATTGATGGAATAACCTGGTCATTCAGTATATTCAGGTAGTCAGCTGACCTCATTCTTTGAGCACATACTGTTGCTGAACCTGCAGTAATTATCCAATAGGAGGCTCGTACCTATTTGCTTAGTCAAATCCAGGTGGCGAATTTTTTTTTTGGCCAGCCAGTGTACATGTCAGTGGTACTCAAAGAGTTAACAAGGAGAATGAAGGAGACAGAAATTGGCTTGTCAGGCTTTAACAGTAGTAAAGATGAGTGGATCAAGGCATTGTCCTCCACTGTGTGATGGATGTGGGGTGTAATCTGACATGAGTGCACTGTCTCTAGCCTCGCTCTCGGAGCACCCAGGTGTCCCCACAGGTCGCTTCATTCACCTGTCTGTCCTCCTGTCTGCTTGTCTGATGTATCTGCTGTCTTTTGATCTAGTTAAACATCTATTTATTAAATATTAGTCTTGTTGCAGCTGTGCTCATTATGTACAAGATAAAAGGATTCATCAGGCAGATTATAATTTTGTCTTTATATTTTATCTTGTACTGTGACAGAAAATACTTATTCTGTTCAGTTTTATGTAAATTGCTCATTAATTCATCTCCACTCATCAAAATGTCATCTCCTGCTTTTGTTTATTTGCTCCCTGTAAAGAACATTGAGAAAAGGCAGTTTGTGTTGTTGAAGGCACGTTGTAATTGATTCAATTTTAAATGAAAGAAGCTTTTTATAAACAGTGTGAGTGCTTTCTAAACAGTCAGAGGATGAACACACTAACACTCTCCAGCACACGGACTCCATTAATTCGTCACCAGCCTCCCAGTATTTGGCAGAACCTCCTGTTGACCCTTCAGGATGTACTTTAGTGGTGCAACATCTGTAATGGGTTGTTCCCTGCTGATAGTCTGATGACACACCGCTCCTCTAACTGTCATGTAACAACCAGAAAAGGTTTTTATGTTGAGACTCGTCCTCTCATAAAAAGGAAGGAGGGAGAGTAACCTCAGATCCTCTCTTCAAGACCTGATCTCCTTTCATTTAACAAAAATAGAATTCCTACCACTGCGTGTCAAAAACAAGCCAAACACAAAACTACATGTCATTTCAATGGTGTTAATGTAATGCTTTGGTGTCACTGTAAGCCACTGCTTTGACTCTTTATCACATAAGTAGGAATATACACTGTTTATGCTCTTTGACAGACTGACATTTGTGGAGACTTTTATTTTACAGACGTGAGGTGCAACTAAGAGCTTTAAAATAGGAGCCTAATAGCAAAAAGTGAAAGTACAGTCATAAATATTGTTAATTGATGTGTGACTTTCAGTGAATGGCTCTTCATTTGAACACCGGCAAAATCCACATAGGCGGATAATAACTTTATTTTTAAAGCACTTTTCTTCTCTCTTATTCAAGCTGCCAGGGCCTTTTCTTCTCTGTTGAAGAACAAAAAATTCACACACCACAGGTGATGTTTCGCAAACACAAACGGATGATTTTGAGACAGACATGCGAAAATCATTTAGTAAGTAAGTAAAAAACTGCACTGTGCCCTAAAAAGGGCACTGTGCGGTGTTGATTTTTTGTTCAGTATTTTACTGTCTGGCAGCTACGCCTAGTGTCACATTTCAGGGCATCGTTTTGGCTGCGGAGCAGCAGGACGGCAGGCATGGGCTTGCTTGTGTAGCATTAGAGTTATATGAACATACTGAGCTTTGTCTGTTATTGCATCACTCTTATATCCTGATCTCACATGATTGGAATCCAAATTATTCAAGGGCATGGATCAGTGATCTGAATCAGCACACACTGTTTGTATTTATGTCAGAGCTGTCCGTCTGAGTTACATCACTGTCTCATTGCTTCAGTCTACTCACCTGTGCACAGCACTGACACTGGAAAGTGTGTGTGTGTGTGTGTGTGTGTGTGTGTGTGTGTGTGTGTGTGTGTTCTTACATTCCTGGATCTGCTGTTTGTGCTGAAAATGTCCTCAGAAGGATATAAAGTAGAGATTAGCTGAAGGCGAGAGAGCACTTCACAGAACTGCTCACCTTCTGTAAATGCTATATATCACTTTCCATTTTCCTTTTCCTGTCTTCTTTTCTTAGATTTTTTTTTCCATGCCACTAGCCATGAGTTCATTTCATTTCACTGCACCATAAAAAACAACTTACATAGCTATCACAGTGAACATTTTTTTCACCTTCTCTTTTGTAGAAGTTACATAATTGTCATGTGGTAACAGATGTAAGTGGGGACGTCTTAGATTTATCCCTTGTGATATGTAAGAAATGAACAAATCAATATCTATCTATGGGCACATTCCCATTCAATTGTGAAACTTTTGACAGATTAAATTGAAATTATTTTCAGTTGGTCACATGGCGGTGTTTCATGAGGATAAGGATTTGCACATTAGGATAATATATAGCAGAAGAAGCTGATCAGACCTGAATCAAACATTCACACTGTCAGAATTTAGGAAAAAGTCAGCTCAAGTGTTACATTTTTTTTTTCACAATTGAGGACATTTTATTGTATTCTCTGTTCCCACACGGCTTTCCTAATGTGCAGTGCCTCAACGTGGTAATGAAATATGTGAATGGAAACAGGGCTATTGTCTTCTTAACAACATCCAAATAGGTGGTTTGGATGAAATTTAAAAGTGCCTGTGTCATTTGCTGTCATGGACTCAAACATGTACTGACAGGAATCCTTCATGTACGTCTTTTTACCTGTACAGACAACCTGCAGAGTTAACTCTCATCGTAGCATGTAGGAATGACTCAAAAGTAGTTTAAAAGTTCAAGTTGTAAAAGCACATTTTCCCCTTCAGCTTGACGTGCAGTGTTTTGGTCAAAGGCTCGATCTCTGTTTCAGAGCTTGTGACCTGTGAACCACAGCTTGGACCCCCTGTTTCACTCATCAGGGATTTGTGTGTGTGTGCGTCAACAACATGAAAGTCACAGTTAATTTAGGCTTCCCACAAGTATCTGGATGAATGAATGTATGTTTTTCTGAGCTCGTCTTTATCCAGAGGTAGTGCTTTATGAGAGGTAGTGCTGAGCAATAGATTTCTCCTCTTTGTTCAGGATGACTCAGCTTTCACTCCTCCATTTGTAATCAGGGCACTTTGACACTGGCTGGTCTGAAATTGCATAAACATGTGGAAGTATGAAAGCTTTTTTTCCATACTGGGTGCAGTGTTTACTGCTAGATTTCATTATGAAAATTGCCAACCCTTTTTTTTGTCAAAATAACTCATGTATTATGAGAATCACCAAGTTGTGGCAAGTTTGCAGATGATTCATCTGCTCTTTTTTTCACTTCTCTGTAGCGGGGATCTATCTACATTGAGACAGTTGGTGGGAAGGAAAGCCAAGCTTGGGTAAACTTGTCAGCATGAACAGTGTGTCAGCTGTGGCACTGTGCAGCTGAACAAGGACATTCGAGATGTGGATTTGCACTGCTGCATATGTCAATACTTGGACATGTGGATTTGTTTATGTTTTTGTTGTGCACACAATATGTTCGTGTACACATAGAGGAAGGACACAGAATTTATTTGGTTGATGACTTATTCAGCCAAATGTTGATTTGTAGTCAGCCACAGTTTGCTTGTTGCTGTCAACATGCTGTCATATGAAGGTACAGTATGTAGCCTAGCTGTGTGCTGGTATGCGGACGTGTTTTCATGGATTAACAAATTATTTTTTCACATACATGTTTTACAAGGCTGGATTTAGGAAAAGCAACTGGATGTGACGGTAATCTGCTAATCTACAAATAAAGATGAATAATGGGGAGTCCAGAATGGGGGAAGGCATGTTTTAGGAAGAGAGAGAGACGTTGTAATGCAAGCAAAGTGGAGAGGTTTCAGTGGAGCTGAAGCTCCATCACCTCCTTTTTGACACTGTGACAACCTCATTTAGATCTGAGAGATGAAGGGATGCAGTGAGACAGGTGGAGGAACAGAAAGACCAGGGGAGGCTTACAGTATGAAGGCAGCTGCATAGAAACACTCAGTGATTTCCATCTGGCTGTTTGATTGGAAACAACGAGAAGAATCACTTTTGGTTTGTTTTTGGGCTGGAGCTGCACACTGCTGAATGTGCAGGGTTTATGTTGCTCATACTTACTTTTTAGTCACCTTGAGCAGCATTTTCCACCTTTAAACATGGTGTTGATTGCATTTTTCTTGTCTATCAAGTGGGATTCAGTGATGGTGTTAAACATGTATGCAGTAGTTCTGAACAGGTTTTATGGAGGGATGTCACCATACGTAAATGTAGTAGGCATGCCAGTGCCATTGAAATTCCATTATTTGTTGTTACGTCATGGAAAAAGCTAGGATGGTGGTTTCTACCATCCCCAGGACACCATTAGGCTCGAGCCATGAAGGCATTTAGCTGCAGTACTGTAGAAAGACGTGTACAGTCATTTTTTCCTAACTTTGGCCTTGACCTGGTACTGAATCATTCAATCAACTTGTCAGTTTTCAAAATGGTGACTGAATTCACCTGAAACCTGAGTTGCATCAACAGTGTCCAGCTCAACACATGAAATTATTTTCTTTGTCTTTTACTTCTTCGTTCCTTCCAGTCTATAAATACCATGCGTTGTACATCAGTAAATCCATGCTTCTTTTTTTCCTCTCTTTATAGTCTCAGTCTTCCCTTCTTCATCATGGGAATACCATCCAGTGCATCTTTCACTGGTCGTAATTGTTTTCACTTTGTCTGTTTGTTTGTTTCCGTGCAGTAAATATCTGGTCGGCGTGAAGTTCCCTCACTGTTAGTTTGTTCTTTCTTACTCTCTCTGTTTCTGTGTTCTCGCTCTCATTATCACTTTTTCTTTCACATTAATCTCAACTTGCTCTATCTCTTAATTTCTTTTTTGTCATACATTTCTTTCTTCCCTCTCTCCTCTGTCACAGACTCACTCTTTCTCATTTTTTCTCTCTCTCTGTTTTTCCCCTCCCTGTATATGTATGTGTCCTATTCCAGCTTCATCCTCTTCACAAGCTCACTGCTCTCCTTCTGTCTTTCTTTTTCTCAATCAATATTTTTTGTAAGTTGTTGTTCTCACTGTATCTCCATTTTTCTTTTTTTTTTTGTATCTTCCGTTGGTTACAACAGCTTCCTTTAGCCTGTATTACATCAGTGACTACCAGTCTCCTGCATAAATACATAAGGGGATGGCTAAATAACAATCACATAGAGCTCACTGCAGTTTCAGCCCAAAGAGCATGCTGTTTCAATCCTTATCCACAAATTAACGAACACAGATGGTGGTTAACCACATATCCGCTATAGATCCCTGCAGTTGGAAATCATATAAATTGTCACAGTGCTGTCCATTATTGTTCCTAGATTACAATGAACTTTATAATATTTCTTTGTTCCAGACAATTCAGATATTTCCATTATTTTTCCCCTTTTAAATTCAGAATATACAAAAGCAAAAAAATAGATGGAAGCATTCTTTAACGAAGATGCCTCAGGTTAAAAAACTTGTTTGTGGTGTGCAGAAGGAATAGAGCGGTATAGTGAGCACTTTTTCTCTCCTCATACTTCCTGTTTGCCTTTTTTCGTGCCGTCTCACATTCACTCTCACACACATGTGGATATTGATGGCTATACGTGACTGAAGTTCTCTCTGTTGCTGCAGAGTGTGTGTACATACTGTGTGTGTGTGTGTGTGTGTGTGTGTAGACCTGTGGGACTTGCTGTGGTTTTAGTTCCTTTTCTCTCAGCCTTCTGAGAGTCACTCATTAAAGAACTTCAAACCCGTTTTCTCATCTCTATCTCTGCCTCTCCGTCACACACACTCACACACTCACACACACACACACACACACACACACACACACACACACTCGGATTGCCTCTTCACAGATGTGACAGAACAGTGTGAGCTCAGTCCCCAGAGGTAGCAACGTACCTGTGAAAATAATGTCAACAAGAACTCACAGCAGCACGTTAGCGACAGGTGTGTCGTCGCTTGTTCGACCTGAGCGACACAAAGGGGCAAATTTGATTTCACCTTTTGACAAAGTTACATCAGCATCACCTTGTGAACACCACTGTATCTCATCAGCAGACAGTGGGCCAACACTACAAGGAAATCCTTTCAGCCAGATTAATTAATGTTCTTTTCTCCACAAGAACTATCATGTACAAAATCAAGTACATGATGACGCATAGTACAGAGACAGATTTACTGCTAATATTTGTACATACAAATGGTGTTCGTGTACAATGTTTTTGGCATTAGCAGCATTAGCTGTCACAACTACTCTTTATGAATTTGTTTCATAAACTCTGACAAGCTGTCTGATTAGAAACAGCAAGAAGAATATCATTTTTAGTTTTGTTGAGGACTGTAGCTCCACACCACTGAATGTACAGGGTTTATGTTGATCATAGTTACATTTTACTCACCTTGGGCACAATTTCCTACCTTGGAACATGGTGTTGATTGCATTTTTCTTGTTAATCAAGTGGGATTCAGTGATGGTGTTAAACATGTATGCTCTTGCAGTAGGTTGGAATCAGTTTCATGGAGGGATGTCACCATACCAGAAATGTAGTAGGCATACCAGTGCCAGTGAAATTCCATGATTCATTGGAACATTATCATGGAAAAAGCTAGGTGGTGTGAGAATACTGCATCCCAAACACATTTTCTAAAAGCAGGAAAACCAACAAGATGGAATATTTGATCACCACTGTGACTTACAGTAGTTAACATAAACATGACAGCATCACTCAGTTGCTGCAGATTTGTCAGCTCCTCATCTATGATGAGGATCTCTGTTCCTCCACATCCTAAACGTTCTATTGGATTGAGATCTGGTGACTGTGGAGGCCAAGAAACCAGTTTGAGATGATCTGAGCTTTGTGACATGGAGCATTATCCTGCAGGAAGTAGCCATCAGAAAATGGTCCACTGTGGTCATAAAGGGATGGACATGGTCAGAAACAATACTCAGGTATACTACAGGTGTTTTTACCTTGTCCCATTGTTGTTTTATCTGGAGGATAGTAGTAGGCACTTTTACCAAAATTGCCACTTTTTGTCCAGAATCTGTCTGTTTTGCTCTCTAAATACAATCGTCTCCACTTCCTGCTTTGATCTCTGTGGTGTATATTAACCGTTTGTGTCCTGACTACAAATCAGAGAAGCCCCGAAATTACTGACAGGCTACGGGAGACCGGGATCAGCGATCCGCTGTAAAAAAAAAACAAAAAAAAAACAAAACACTTTGACGATGTAACTTGTCAATGGCACTCAAAGGCAAATGTTTTTCTCAAGCCAAACATTGGAACTACAATGAAACTAGGCGGCTGTGAGTTTCCCAAGGTGACGACTTCTGTCGACTAGCTATTTATGTTAACAAGCAATTACACCTAATACCTAGTACCGAATAAAGTGGCCAGTGAGTGTTTTGACAGTATGGCCAATGAGCTTTGCTCACTCTTCACCTTTGCAAAAATTACAAGTGTGTGGTACTCTGTTTTCTGGTTGGAGGGCCTCAGACACAATCAATTCATTGATTTGCTTTGAGTTTACTGACTCGCTGTTCAGAAGGGTACACACTTTAAGGCCAGTTCATACTCAAAGCGGACGTCCGCAAGGCCTGTGCGTGCAAAGCTGAAATTTTACGATCAAGCAGACTCTGCTCCGCACACACCGATCTTCCGATTCATGGAAATTTCACAGGAAACTTCAGCGCGGCAGTGCGCTCAACTGTGGAAGCTCTGAGCAGAGCGGACATTCAGAGAGTATGAACTAGCCTTTATATGTGGCAGCTGCCATAGAGAGATATCATACACATTCATTGCCCGGCTGGTTTTAGACCTGTGATGCAGCTCGGATTTATTTTGTCTCATTGCTTATTCGTAGTCTATTTTTGTTGACAAGTGGAACTGGTCCACAGATAATGCACCAGGGTCTCTGACATGATGTTTCCTTTAAAAATACAATTTGTCTTCTTGTCTGCTGACATTACAAAGTCTTTCAATCACTCATCCTTTTGTTACAGTGATGGATTATATATCTGAAGCCTCTCACCTTCAACCACTGTGCATGTTTACATGCCAACAAGTCTAGAGGCACTCTAAATAATTAGTTAGTATTTTTGCTTCCTTTTTCGTCTTTGTTGCTCTGCACTCATCCCTGTGGTATTTCGGCGCAGTACTCCAGTCAATCAATCAACACTTTCAAGCAAACTGTTGAAGGATGTGATGTCTTTTCTGGAGATGCACAGTTTATGTTGGTGGAAGTGTTTTTCTTCTCAAGACACACTTTGCTTTGTTAGGAGCAGCAAATAATTGCATATCTTTACGGCATTTTTATTTAACATATGGAAAGAGGACAGTGACAAACCTGAACAGTTACCTGTGGTTTGTAAGTGCTTGCTATTTTTATAGTTTCCCTTTGACTGAGAAAGACCATTTTCCCTGCAGTGTGTGGCCTGATGGCACAGAGGAAAAGTCTTTACATACGTCAGAATCACTCATCAACTCCGTGGTACTGTAGCCATGCTGTTCAGCTGCTGTTTTCAATGCTTCATGATTTCTCACAGATCATACTGAGCTGACATTATCATGGATTCATTCAGAGCGTTCTTGTATCTGTGGAGAATTGTCATCACAACAGGAAGATTCATGGTTTCATAACATCTTGGTGTGATTCCTAATCCACACTGATAAGACTAGAACTCCCCCAGCTGTGTGTGATGCACAGGCTGGAGGTGGTGTCAAAAGGTATAAGCATGACAAAAATGGTCAAAAGATTATAAAATTTTACAATAAATGAACTTGAATATTGCACACAACGTCCTGTAATTCATATATATTTAACTCAAAAGGCTACTGTTCATGTCCTGTGTGAAACCAAAAGTCTGTGTTGATTTATTCATAATTTAAGTAATGTCACTTCTTTTAGTTATGTTAACCCAAACCACCACCACCACCATCTTTTTCTAAACCTAACCATGTGGATGTATGCTCTGAAGACTGAAGTGTATTTTGAAAAAAAATTGACACGTTGCGAGACATTGTTGCTATATTCAGAATGTGGGCGAATAATGACAGACAAGTTTTCATAAGAAACTGTATGAATGAGGATATTTTGATCAGTTGGCTGCAAATCCAATATTAAGACACAAAGCTCAGAGAATCCAAATCTTGAAGCAGGATTAATCTGTTTCTTAAAATCTGTATTTAAGGTGAATTAGTAGTCCCTCTGAAGTAAGAATTTGGCCAACTGAGCAGATCTACTTTGTTATCTTCAGCAGTAATTTTGCAGCTTCCTGATAAGTCAGAGGGACGTTTTACTGAATAGTTATCTGATTTTACTGAATGTCTGACTTTGATGCATAGGATGAGAAATGGTTTCCAAATGATATTAAATTAGGGTGTAGTTACCCTTGCACTTGAAGCATTCTGGTTTCTTACTTTGCAGATACATACATATAAATTATCTCCTGCTGTGTTGGATTCAACAACCTGAAAGCCAACTTTCCCAGTCCCCAGGCTGAGACTTAAGCTGGCAGTAGCATCAGCAGGAAAGATGGCACCGCAGTAGAGTGGGAGCACAGACTGCTGAAACTTTCAGAATGCCTCGGAGACATACAGAGTTGAACATTTAAGAAATGTTCACTGCCTAATGAAGACAAATTGGGAGTAGTAGGTTGGCTCCAATTTTCTCATAAATTAGATTTCAAAGAAATATGGCATCCTCCTTCAGAGTCAACAGCCATCAGCGATGCTGACCGCAGAAACACCTCTTCTCCTGCACTCTGGAGCCGTTTATTTCTTACTCTAAAGACAAGGCTGAAGTGAGCCGCGATTCACACTCTTCCCTGTCCTTGTTAAGATTTATTTTGACAGTGACAAGATGCATTTATCTGCTGTAAGCTTGTAACTGAGGCTCATCTGGGCAGATCATTTCTGCATAATGCAGAGGAACAGTTGCAAACTTCCTTTCCAGAGGCAGATCTGCCTCAACAACAACAACAACAACAAACAACAACAGAGGATTCATTTGTATCCTATGGAGGTTTCTCTGTGAAAAATATTTATCTGGCCTGATACTGTTGACTCTTCAAAGGAACTACTTTTAGATTTGTAGCACTGCAACACTTTTTTTTTGCAAACTGCATGTGTCAGTGGATTTTTCCATTTACCTGTAACCTTTATTTTCCCAGGGACACTGTTTATGCTGAGCGTGCTTGTTTACTGCACCACCCTGCTTCACATTTATATTGTAATACACCCTCACACTGGGAGCAGTGCAAGAACACTTTCTCCCTGAGAACCATCACTGGTTTGCTCAAAGGCACCTTAGTGACAGCTAATAAGAGAGAGCATGTTGCTGGTCATACTCTGCTTTTTGTTCACATTTCCATTGGGAACATCCCTCTAATGGAACTGCTGATTTCATTGTCTCCTCAATTTAATGAGGAGAATGTTGCATCTCTTGTATTTTCAACCTGATAAACCTCAGTTGATATCTTCAGCCCCACATTCAGAATGCAGGTTAAACAAACAAGCAAAAACTTCAAATGTGACCATGGTACTGTAGCCATGCTGTTCAGCAGCTGTCTTCAATGCTTCATGATTTCTCACAGATCATACTGAGCTGACATTATCATGGATTCATTCAGAGCTTTCTTCTATCTGTGGAGAATTTTCATCACATCTTGGTGTGATTTCTAATCCACACTGATAACACTAGAACTCTCCCAGCTGTGTGTGATGCACAGTTTACAGGCTGGAGATAGTGTCAGAAGGTATAAGCATGACAAAAATGGTTAAAAGGTTATAAAACTTTACAGGAAATGTTGTTATATCAGCAACATGAAGAGCTTGATTATTGAACACAATGTCCTGTAATTCACATATATATTTAAATCAAAAGGCTGCTGTTCATGTCCCGTGTGAAACCAAAAGTCTGTGTTGATTTATTCATCATTTAAGTAACATCACTTCTTTTAGTTATGTTAACCCAAACCACCACCATGAATGAGAGCTAACTTTTCATAAGAATGTGAATGAGCATATTTTGATCAGTTAGCTGCAAATCCAATATTAAGACACAAAGCTCAGAGAATCCAAACATCTTGAAGCAGGATTAATCTGTTTCTTAAAATTAAGAGTCCCTCTGAAGTAAGAATTTGGCCAACTGAGCAGATCTACTTTGTAATCTTTCTCATTATGTCTGAGGGTAGAAAGCCCAGGATTTTCCATCAGGCACTCTTTTTGTCTCTGAGAAGCATTTAAAACATTTTTGTTACTCTTTTGCGAATATGTTGCTCAACAGAAACCTTGAGGAATGTAAACCATAACATGACAAAATAAGCCAAATGAACATAACCCTAGTTAGACTGCTGAACCTTTCGTTGCTACAGCCTTGTAGTTTGTCTTTTAAGGGGAGTCACATCCTTAAGTTACTAAAACGATCCTTTCCTTACTGGGTTGTAAATGGTTGGTAAAGTTCCCAAGGATTTCCAAGTGAAGTTTGCACAATCTCAATAAAATATATACTTTGATACTTATTTTTGGAAGAATCTCCTCATATAATTGAATTGTAACCGTCAGCTCTCTTCTGTTACATGTGAAGATTATTAACCAGCATCCCATTAAACAGGAATTTAGTAAAGTTACAACCCTCTTCATGTGTCGTGTCATCTCCCATCACATGTGAAGCCAACCCAGCCAACATTAGTTGTTCACTGTAAACCCAAAGTTTGCCCTCAGTCCACATTGTTGGCTCACATCACATGGATTTGGCAGGAAATTAATATATTATATCTGCTCAATATATTCCCACAATTTTGAAACCCCAGTTTTAACCTGCTACAATTGAACTTTTTTTCTGTTTTGCATCGTGAAACCAAAGTAAAACACACCAACTCCCAGTATGATAACCTGACTTTCATTCCGCTTTGGTTAATTCATTTTATTTTGAAGGTTTTTATTCATAGTAATTTGATTTGGAAACATTTAGTGGCAACATTTTGAAAGTAAACTAGTCTTTTTTTCCTCATTGAAAGTTGAATGAATTTAAATAAGTTATCCAGTTATCAGGAGTTGTCTGTTTTGAAGATCAGTCACTTTAGAACAGCTGTAGTGGGAAAACCTGTTGACTAACTGGTAAGCCCTTCACATGGAAAAATACATGGAATCCACATGAGCTGGACATGACATTTGTTTCACAAGCTGCTGAGCCGTCGTGGAGTGTTGGAATCAAAGGCAGCTGACCTTTTGACCTGGTGTCAAGTGAGTCAGCCGAGCATAGATAAATCTGTCGCACAGAGCCCTAAGGTGGGAAGCTCACCTTTGACTCTGAGGGTATTGGCCTTGCTGTTGTGTCCCCTTTGTCACCTCAAGCTGTTAGCTTAGCACTGACCTTGCTTTGAATGCTGGGCGTTTGGAGATATTGGGGATCTTCTGCTTGTTGCTGGTTGGAAAATGTATTGTTTGTTTGCTTGAATTTTTCTCTCCAACCGATGATGTTTGCACTTTTAGTTGAATAAACTACCACAGTGATAGAGTTGTTTCCCGTCATGGAATCATTCCCATACTATACTCATGATGACATAGTTAAGAAAATATGTACTGACTCTTAGCCTGGCTATCGCGACTACAAAGCTCTGCGAGTGTAGTCTGGCCAAGCTGCCTTGTAAACCGAGTTCTCAGAGGGCGGGCTTAACCCACGTCTATCAGATGCCTCTGTGTGCTACTGGATGAAGCTTCAACCAATCAGACCACTCTTTCCTCTGACGTATGCATAGCGACGAAAACTGCTTGATCCAGTTATGTGAGTGTCATTGCCTTAAACATGCCCTAATCAAGCCGTAGATTTTCATTGGTCCCCATTTCGAGGTGAATCTGAAATTGGAGAGAACGACAGCTTGGTCAGACTGACAGGAAGTATGGGCGGGCCCTGGCTACTGACTGAAAATACTGTCACAACTTCAGATTTTGTGTATGAATGAGGAAGTTAAGTGTTAAGTCTCAGTACAGTAGTTGAACCTGTAATGCTGACATATGTACTGCTTTGCTCTGTAGAGGGCAGCCTGTACAATCCTGTGAGCCCTGCCTTAAGTCATGAATATGTATGGGGATGTCAGTCCACAGAAAGCTCTCATTCTAACATTGTTTACACTCAGCCCACTTGGGTCACGTCCTGTTTGATAGCCTTGACCCTGGTTGTCTGGGGATGCACCTCAGCCCTGCACCATTGTGACTTGTGTAGGAACACCTTGCCTGAGGGGACCTCACTGCTAATCACTATGTGGTTGAAGGATCTGTCAACAAACCTTTCTTTTGTAAGTTTCCGTTCCCTCCCTCCCTTTCTCTCTCTCTGGTTTTCTTCCTTTCATGCCCTCCTCCCTCCACATCTCCTCCCTGCTGTTTTAAGACTTCATCCCATCCAGACGGCAGTGTGTATCTATTTAACAAAGGTACCCATTAGACACCAGGTCAAATGTTGTCATGTTGGGTTTTTTTTTTTTTTTTTTGTCACGAAACACATCTCACCTCAGTAAATCATGGCTGAGACTCTCGTCTCCTCTGTCCACACAGATTCACATCAGATCATACCCTGGAAGATTGTTATTTATCTCAACATGGTTTTATAGTGAGCCAAATATATTGTAAACAACTGATCCAGTATATGACTCAACTTTGAATGACAGCATATTTATTCTTTTGTACTGTTTGTTTATTGTCTTTCGATGTAATCATATTTTGTTAATTTACATTTTGTAAAAGTTAAACAAATGAAGTTTTGGCTGATGTAATTCTGTGATTAACAGTGGAACATTTTTCTGTATTTTTTTGCACAGTTTTTTGATATCCATTTTCCAACACATCTCTTAGGCTCAAATGATGACGATGCCTCAAAAATGTTCTTGCTACGTTGCATCTGAATGTGGCTTTAGTCTGCAAGAACGACTCAATGTGCCAGCTGATGTCAGTGCCCCCTTGTTTGCTGTAATCCATGTGCTAAATTGTCAAACAATCCATCAGTATGAATTCTGTACGAATGATACACATCGTTTTAACCAAGTACTTGAAGTAGATTTGTCCCCTCTTTACTGTCATCTCTCCCCCAGATATTCCGCCTTACTTTTTTTCGTTAAAGTCCTGATGCTTATCGCTGTTGCACTTCCTATAAATCACTTTAAGTAGAGTTTTTGTTTGGTTGTTTCAGTTTTAGTAGGTCATTTTTTACTGTTTGTTCAAACTGGGCCTTAAATGTGTGCAGAAATTGTGTCACATCACGACATGAATGTGGTCATACAGAAGTCTGGGGCTCATTTCTTGAAACGGTGCCATTGTTTTCTTTCTCGACCACACCCACTGCTCTTACTCGCCTCTGTACTGAGCGTTGATCTCTTTCCTTTTCAACATTTCTGCCTCTTTATCTTTCTCATTATCCTCTTTACTTTTATCTTGTTTTTTTAATTACTATGTGTAGTTGTTAAGTGGAAGTAGAGACAAATACAACATTAATAAGTCATGAAGCACAGCAGTGCTGGTGATGATATAAAAGCAATAGAATCGGTTCACGGAGAAAAACAACTAACAAATGCCAAAGGGAGGGTTATTCACGTGTGTAGTTACACTCTTTAAAATGCATCTGTCACAGCTTTTTCCATCTCTTCTTCTCTCTCGCCCTCTTTCTCTGTCCCTTTTCTTTTTTCACCATCTGTCCAGGTGCGAGCATTTTCCCAGACGTGCTATTAAAAGAAAGCTAGTCCTTTTTCACTGAGTTCTCCAAAGCACTGTTTTGCCCTTCACTTTCACTTCCTGTATTGACTGTGAAACAACCTTCTTTCTATCCTTGAACCTGTCCATACCCTTTGTCTTCACCAGATTCACTATTCGTGGGTGTCACCTGCAGATATTTTGCTCTACCTGCTGTACATGATACATGTCCCACCACTGCTCTGATTGCAAATAATGTGTTCTTGTATATATACAGATGAAGTACCTCAAATTTAACACACTGCAACTTTTCGACTGTTGAGTCATCATAGTAATTATGAGTTCAAGACTGCACAATCAGGACTAAAGTATGTATGAGAGAAAGTGTCATACTTTGGTTTTCTGCTCGGTTTGATTTATTGTTTCTAATTGTGTTCTCCAAAGTAATCCACCAGCAGCTACTGTTCTCTACAGTGGTCATGAAGACTCAAGTCAATGAAGGCTCTTGAACCAAAGTGACACATTTACCGCTTTGAAACATGAATATATCTGGGTAGTAAATACCCATATACATACATGCTGACTGTGTACATCATCCATCCATTTTCTACCATTTACCCTCACATAGGGTCGCTGGAGCCTATCCCAGCTGTCTTAGGGTGAAAGACAGGACACCCTGGACAAGTCTCCAGTTCATCACAGGAATTGAACCCGGTACCTTCTTGCTGCAAGGCGACAGTGCTAACCACTACACCACCATACAGCAATCAGTATATTAAATGCTCTGACAAAAAAAATCTGTCGCACATACCTGACTCCCTTGCCCATGCACCTTTACATGCGGCTATCTTGACGGCTGGTTTTTGACCTACCCATAGATATGTTTATATACATTCATAATGATGATTTTAGGGGAGTGGCTTTGGGGGTAGGCCTGAACAGATACACTTTCTTTCTCGCTTTGGCAGCTTTTTGACTTAGTGCTGCCTGCTGGTTTAATTAGAGAAAGTATTGGTGACACTGTGCTGGTTTTTTTTTTTTTTTTTTGCTGTTGGATAATTTTTTGGCTCTGTTGCACTATTGCTCGTTTCTCAACGTTAGCAACCCTAGTTGTGAAATATTTTTGTGTCGTTTAGCTGAGGGCGACTTGCAGGGTCAAACCAAGAATTAGCTTAAATTTAAATGTCGCTCAGCGCACAACCAGCCGTTAATGAACGCCACGCTCAAGGCTCATTCTTTCCAGAGCTGTTAAGTAATGGTGAGTCTTATGTGTCACTGCTTTCATCTGCACTCTGTCGTAGTAGTTGGATAGCCACACAGAGACTCCTCTGATAGACTGAGGAGGAGGTTTAAATTCCGACACTGTAGAGACTTGTAAGGCGTGATACACTTCTTAGTTCTGTGATGAATGAAATGACTGCTGAAGAATGCCCTCGCCACCCATCCCAACACACACTCACACAACCCTCCACCTCCTGACATGTGAAAACATGCTGCAACCTGAATGAAATATTCTCATATATATATGAAGGGTAAGAAATGATGTGCCAGCGGGTGCAGATACACAGAGTAGGTCTCACGTGTACAGACTGTAGCAGCAATGGGCCAAGTATGTGTCAGAGTTTCTTCAGGAGCTGAAGCGTAATGCAGTCTGACACCGATGTTCAGGTTTCTACCTACAAGTAAAGCAGTTGTTTCAACAGTTTTTACTTAATCCAGTGTGACGTTAAACCATTACAGTTTTGTTTTCATAATCATCACTACTTAATGGCTGCATGCCTGCATTTTTTTTAATTTTATGTCTGTGTTTCCTTAAGCTTTATTTATTCAAGAAAGAGTTGTTGGGCATGTAGTTCTCTCACTCAGCATTTATTTTTAAATAAGCACTCACACACATTGATTTCCTGGTGCAAACACAGTCAGCTTTTATTGGCTTTTTAGGGGCCTTAACTTTGGATTTGTTGCTCAAGAGCACATTGGTAGTGGAGGAAACGAGATGAGGTCCGGTCAACTCATTCACAATCCTCGTTCTATCGTCTGCCAGAGTCTCTTCTTTTCCTGTCTGTCTGTCTTTTAACATCAACTCTAATATAATCTACTTAAAACCCATAAATAGGATAAAATATGACAAAGTTCTATTGCAGCAAATCTATTATTTAGAAAGGTGGTTATGACTTTGTCCAGAATTGTCCATTTGAAATGCAGCTTCATTGTATTTAGTTCATGTGATTAGAAAACAGTATTCTACCTTTTTGGCATTGAATGTGTTACTGAAAGAAACTCAGTGAATTTGTTTCATGAAAGAGTAAGGAGCAGATTCCTTTAGATGTTAATATTTTTTACCTGCTTATGAAACTGACTCTGTTCAATGTCTTTATTGAAATGTGTCAACATTTCTTACCAAATTCATAAAAATCAGCATTTCATGGGTTGAAAAGAGCACCGTATTTCCTGTTTTAAATCAGCCCTGTATCTTACAAGGCCGTCCGTGCTGACATAGAGCTGAGCATTTAGGATATTTATGGAATGGAATTTATATTAAATAAGTAATAAGAAGCCAGACAATGTCACTGAGCATATCCAAGTTTGGATGTGGGTAACTTTTGACCAAAATCTATATCACAAAAAAATAATTAAATTAAAAAAAATGATGGATAAGCGCAATAAATGTCCTTAAAGCTTTACAGCAGTATTTTGTGAATTTTGATTATTATCTTCTGGGATTAAAACCAGCTCCCTTGACAGTTCCAGTTTTTTTCTAAGCTCTGTGAGAGGGATAATTGCCCAATAGAAACATAGTTCTTTCCTAATTTGGCTGGCCCATGGTTCACCGTGTGCTGGTCTGGCTTTTGTAAATGAACTGCTGTTGCCTCATTAGTGTCTGGTCCATTTTATCACCCAGTAAACTGTTGAGACAAACAACAGAGCGGGCTGTTATTTTTCATGTGCTAAAACTAAGTACCTCGGTCCTCCAGGGTTTAATTATACCATGTTGAACTGAATTAGAATTAATGAAACACTTTGTAATACTCTGGGACAGAAGCTGCACATCAAATTGTCCCATTTTTACCACTGCAGATGTATCACGAGTCCGCTGAACGTAGCTCTGTACATGTTTTACATGGTTCTGGATCATATTTTACATTATGGATGCAAATTTTAGTACAGAGTAATAAAACAGTCTGTTCCTGCACAACAAAACTGTCAAAAGCACCAGAGCAGCAAAGTCACAGTCTTTCTGTCTGTTCATCCTTAGCTGAAGAGGACTTCATATGCAGGACTTCAGCGATATCCGACATTGTTATTCTGGTGGATGGCTCCTGGAGTATCGGCCGCATCAACTTCAGGCTGGTCAGGACGTTCCTGGAAAACCTGGTCAAGGCATTCTCTGTGGGGTTTGACAACACCAGGATTGGTGAGGCTTGATTTCCTGTTTCATTTTAAAAACTTTATTCATTCCATTTTTTTTTGTACTTATAGCACCTCTTGGTTTTGACCCACAGAATTATACTTTAAGTTGTACTAGAGATCCCAAACTTTTCATAGATACCAAATACTTCAGACTTAAGTTAAGGGAAATGTGCACAAAATTAGCCACAAAATATCCTTGGTGGTGTAATGATGCTGTCATTGACTGCAATAACCATGTGACTGCTCACCTCAACATGACACTGTGTGTGCAGGCCTGGCTCAGTACAGTGGAGACCCCAGGATCGAGTGGCATCTTAACACTCACACCACCAAAGAGGCTGTGATAGATGCTGTGAAGAATCTGCCGTATAAAGGAGGAAACACACTGACAGGTACCAAACCCAAGCCTCCCTCCACTCATTATGGTCTGCCATACTCGTCACAGCGAACACATAACGCTTTAGAGGTTGACTTGGACCGAAGCCAGTCCTCTTCCTCAGCTTATTAAATTCACTCCAGTGCATTTCAGCTTGGTGTAAAAGTGATTTGTGACCTGTGACCCAGCTGATAAGAGCAGACTATGAGTCAGTGTGTTTCAATCAATGTGACCACACACAGCATAAAAACACCATTGATATTCATGAAGTGTGAAGGTGAAGGGATTCTTGTCACTGCTTTAAATTCCAGTTTTACTTTAGAACTGTAATCATACAGAGGTATAGATTTACATTTTGCCTGCATTCATTGAGCTGGACACAGGTAAACGACAGCTTGATGTGAGTAGGAGAGGACTGAAACTTGGCTCGACATCTAGGCCAGAGAGAACATACAGGATATACTAGCTAAAGGCCGCAAAAACAGTGAGGTTTGTAATATAATTTACCAAAAGCTGGGGAAGGGATTTATGTGCACAGTAGATCAGTGCAGAGTAAAATTGAAAACACTTTGGCCCTGCTCTATCTTAAACACCTTTAAACAACATTATTTCATTTGGTTCGCTTTTATTCATGCACTATGAGACTGAACCTGACTGAATAGAAAGCTAACCAACAGTGTGAATTTCACTGCCGAGCGAGATGAGCCAAGCGGACTAGAGTCAGAGTAACTCTGCTGTTTCTGTGAGGTATCCCACAGTGAAGCACAGTATTTTAGCTCTACAGAGCTGCAGACACACACCAACCTCACCTGTTAGATCAGGAAGAGGCCAAGGGAGAGATGAAAGGACATTACTGGTAAATGCTGACTCTCTCTGCATGCGCTGAATCTGTGATTATTCTTGCATTATTTAGCCACATTGTTTGCAAATGCAAACAGTTTTTTTAACCATTGATATCCAATCCACAAATGATACTCTCACTAGAGCACAGATTGTCTTATTCAATCATATTATTTTTGTTTTTTTGTTTTTTTTTCCAGAGTGCAGGGTGAGTCATCAAGCATGAAAACGTTTACAGGAAGAGGAAAGACAGGGATTGTGATATGAAAATACTTGTTTATTTTTTGCATATATTTGGTTAACAACAAGAGTTAAATGACACAGGACCACAGGATTAAAATAATGACTTTAAACATAATTGATGATTTATTGATTGAATTATGGGTGTGCAGCTCTTTTTCCTGGGATAAACTACATGCTGAAGTATGGAAGCCCTGAGAGGCGAGGTAGAAGAGCAAATCTGATCTATTTCTTTTCCTTTTGTGTTTATGAATTAAAACTGGATACTTGTTGCTGAGTTTTTTTGGGTTTTTTTTGTATCACTATTCCATGTCCTAAATGGGACTAAAAGCAGTAGTCCCATTTAGAACATGAACTAGTGGAGCGCTCCAGCCTCTGAAACTGAAAGAGTATTTCATCAACAAACACCTTTCAGGACTTATTTGTCACCTACGTTACAGATAAAAAGAGAAAGGGGAAAAAAACTTTTTTTTTTTAAGAAACTTTGTTTTTTTTCACATCTACTCACAATAATTACAACACTTTAGATCAGAGTGATTCTTTTTCCTCACTCACCTCTCAGAGCTGCTGATGAGAACAAAGAAGTAAGAAAATCGGTGGACTCAGTATCATCCAACATTGATCTGGCTTTGTACTGAGTGTAAACAAACTATCAGAATTACTTCAGCAGATTTTAGCAGCTCATTATGTTCACACCGTCATTACACTAAAACACTTGTCTCGCTATTAATGATGCTTGAAACCCATCAAGTACATTAAGTCTTTGAGCCATGATGGTCCAAGTAATTTCAGCTGTCCTCACCACACCTCAGAGGGGACCAGATAGCGCAATCACACTGTCAGCCAGGGCTTTACTGACTATCTCCACTATTCTTTAAAAAGCTCTGTAAGTGGCTCTAATTTTCTGCTGACAGCCGTTTTAACAGTAAATGGCACTTTGTCTACTAAATCATGAATTATTATCCAGGCTACTGCACATTGTCGTAGATTTATAGGATTTAAAACCATACGTTACATCGTGGATTACTTCTTTTTTATATTTAGTGTATCTTTGTCGTGACTTGATATGACGCTTCTGCTTTTGGATTTTTGTTTCTGATAGATAAAAAATATTTTTAACTTTATATTTTGTCTACCCTGACTTTGGATATTTTCATCTCAAAGTCTTTTTTATCATTCCTTTATTTTCTGCTAGGCAGTTTCTCCAATTGGGCTGAAACTTTAAAACCCCTGAAGACAACAACACATTTAAAACCTTCAAATTGTGGAGAGTTTCTTGTTTCTATTTTTCCTCATAATCTTAGGGTGATGATTCTTCCTAATCCCTCTAAGCCAAAGTTTTCACTTTTCCGTCACCATTTTGAATTTACCTGGTAAATAGACAGGACCCTGAATGCTTGCTTTCAATGTCTTGTAATGAGAAACTGATAACTCGTACTTGTGTCTGTGTCACATTGTATTCACTGTAAATCTGTCTTTGTGTGTGACCAGGTCTGGCTCTCACATTCATCCTGGAGAACAGCTTCAAACCCGAGTCTGGATCTCGGCCCGGCATTCCCAAGATAGGAATCCTCATCACTGATGGGAAGTCACAGGATGATGTGATACCCCCTGCACAGAGCCTGAGGGAGGCTGGGATAGAGCTGTTTGCCATTGGTATGCCTCAAGACTAAGAATCCACATGAAAATTTATGTGACATAAATAAAAATCAGACAAAATATCCACTAAAAGTGCCAAAGAACAATCATCTGACTGCTTTGTTGATTTGGATATGGGAAATAGCCAGAATAAGTTTTCTTCAAGAAGTCAAGGTAACACAGTGTAATCAAGCTACATGATTTTATGGTTAAACTTTTCCATTCAATCATGAAAAGCTAAAATCTTGAGAATAAATGTTCATATTGTCCTGAAACAAACTCAAATGTATGGAAGCCCTGAGAGCTAAGTGAGTGTAAGTCTGATCTATATAGTTTTCTCTCCTGTGTTTATAACTTAAGAAGAAGACAAATCAGTTTATTTTTCATGTACATGGATATATGAAACTTGTCCTCTGCATTTAACCCATCCTGTAAGCAGTAGACTACAAAGACCCCAGGGTTAAGTGTCTCACTCAAGGACACAACAACTTGTAGTCAGTAGGAGTGGGGTGTGTACCCATTAAGCTGCAGCCGTCCAGGTCAGAACAGGTGAAAAAGGTTTTGCCACTTTAAAGGTATAGTAGGCGATGATTTTTAGAGACACATTTTGTTATGTTGGATAAAATGGTCCTTCCACCCTGATAGTCGTCAATTTAATATGTATTCAGAAAGAGAAGTGAATAGAATCCGAGATCTGTGGCAGCCACAGGACTATAAAAACTTTGACCAATTAATAGCCTCGGTCCGAGTGTGAAGTACGAATCAGATGCGTTCTCGTCTCGTCCTGCACGCGCCCCCCACGCTCCCACTCTACCCTCCACTCTGTGTGGGCGCATGCATCGCTTCGCCGTGGCCGCAGGTATCAAGCACGCTCTTCTCTCGAAATACTTCGGTAGCTGGAGAATACCAGACCAGTTTACAATGGCAGAGAAAAAGCAGCCTAAGATACCGATTCCAGCATTACTCGTGGCGGCTTGGCCGGCTACACAGCCAAAGAAGAGAAAGACGGAGGCAGAAAAGGCTACACTGGTCGTAGCGCTGACTGGAGGAGGAGGAGCTTAGAGGGGGATTCGTAGCAGTGCATCTTTCAAATCTTGCTAGCTCTTTGACATCGCCAACTCTACTTTTAATCATTTGTGATCTTTGGAGAAGAAAAAAAAGGTTTCATTCTTGCATCATCAGAAACACGTCTCATGTAACCTCTTCCTGTCAGACTGATCCTCCCTCTCTCTCTCTCTCTCTCTCTCTCTCTCTCCAGGTGTGAAAAACGCTGATGAGAACGAGCTAAAGGCCATCGCCTCTCCTCCTGAAGAAACTCACGTTTACAATGTGGCAGACTTCAGTGTGATGACCGACATCGTGGACGGCCTCACCAAGACCGTCTGTGAGCGAGTGGAGCAGCTTGACAAGCAGCTCAGAGGTTTGAACCTTGCCTCAGCTCCACTACAGGCAGCTTGTACTGTGATTACTCTGTTGATGCTGTTATAATTATAATGACAGAACATCCCCAAGCAATAAAAACCCAGTCCCCATCTAATATAACGTAGTCTCGCCGAAGTCAGGCCATGCTTCCACCTTCGTATCCACAAACACACTCACTGCTTAAAATAGCAGGACATTTTATAGTTCGTCATTTTCCAATTTGGAAAAACAGGGTTTTGCACATAAAATGTGTGATTATTTCAGCTCTTGGAGGCTGATGTGAACAGTGTGACTTTGTCAGTATTTATGTAAATCCAACATGGATTGCTTTTTTCCTTCTTCCTCTCCAGGTGGAGGAGAACCTGCCCCCCCACCCACCTCGGTGGAGCCGCCCCGTGACCTGGTGACATCTGAGGTCACGGCTCGTAGTTTCCTGGTGTCATGGACCCACGCGCCAGGCCAGGTGGAGAAGTACCGCGTGGTCTACTACCCAGCCAGTGGAGGACAGCCAGATGAAAAGGTACATTATCATTTTTAAAGTCATAATCAATGACTTCAGCTCTGATCCTCCTGCTTGTTGCCCTTGTTATTTTAATACTGACACCTGTTTTACAGTGTACTGCCACAAGGAACAATATTTAATACTGTTAAAGTGGGGAAACCCAGCTTTTACTGGAGTTATCCAAGTTAAATTATTATAATCCACTTTAAGTGGTTCATCTGTTTCTATGACTTACTGTTGGTTTAACTGGGGGGATATTACTTGTGATTTCCCAGCAGGAGATAAACAAAAGAAACACTGATGTAATTTAGGCATTTTAGTTATGGCTGCTCAGTTTATCTTTTAAGCTCAATTCCACAAGTGAAGTAATTTGTAATAAAGTGATCTTCAAATCTAGGATTGATATTCTTAAGAAAGAAAATGATCCAGTTGTAAAAACCCAGCCCAGTGTTGCCAACTCTCTTCCAGTGAAAGTTCAGACTCAGTGTGACTGATTGGATGAGCTTAATACAGTCGTGCAGCAGCCACAAGTACTGGAGCATTATATACATTGATAGCTGTCAGGATGTAAAGAGAATTTCACCAAAGAAGGCGATCATAACCCTATATCCTGAAATGTGTTCCTCTACCAAAATCTAAAGTGAATCTACACACACCTGAAGCCACAGAATAAGATAAAGAATTGAGCCAAAATCAAATTTAACATCCTTTCATATCAGTTTGAATCAAAGAGACACTTGTATATTTATATAATGATATACAATTAAACAGCACCACAAACTACATCCTCCAAAATGATCATAAAGTTCGTTCAGCACTTCTCTCAATAAAAGCTGATTATAAGCTTCATGAAGAGAGGCTGAATTACAGGACTGCTAGTATTAGACTGCAGTCATTTTAGACAGGTGGACCTTTTAACAACCTGTGCAGAACATTTGATTTAAACTTCGTCTGAAGTCTACCTACCTATATAACCACACACACACACGTTTGAGTTGATATTTATGTCTATTCACCCTCTTATTTTTATCCAGGTCTTCTTTGATGTTTATTACAACTTACAGCTGGAACGGCCCATTTTCCCCACAAGGAAGACTGAGGCTTCATCAAAGCTAATCTGATCTAGTTACACTCAATTTAAATCTCTGAATGCCTACAGCAACACGTGGTGTTATTTTTCCACCATGCAGTATTAGGGTGCTGACTAAACAGAGGATTTTTGGATATGTCAGTGCTTTTGATTGTTACAAAGTCGCTTACTGTAGAGCACAACATCAGAGCTGGTCTTCATAAAGCAGTAACGGTGTCAGAGATTTAGCTCCCTGAGCACACAGCTCAGGATATATATCAGTGATGCAGCATCCAGGCTTAGACCCAGTGTGATTTGTCTTCTAGGTGGTCCAGGGGACAGAGAACAGCGTGGAGCTCAACTACCTGAACTCTCTGACGGAGTACCAGGTGGCCGTTTTCGCCGTCTATCGCAGCTCTGCCAGCGAGGCCCTGAGAGGAAGTGCTACCACATGTAAGTTTCTATGTTAAAAAGGTTACAGTGAGGACAACGAGAACATGTATGTTCTCCTGGACTGATTGTAACGAATCAAAAATATGTTCGTAATGAAAGACCTGCATAAGGAGTAGGTCGAAGTGGATGGGGGTAAAAACTAAAATCAGCGTTCACTTTATTTTTATGTACATGCACAACACAGGTTTTGTAATAAACCAGGATGTTTTCACTGAACCTAACAAAGTAGCTGCAAATTAACAAAACGAGTAAAGACAGAATGGATGGCTCATTAGCACATTTGATAGAAACACAGATCGACCAGTAGTATGTGTCGTGCTACAATAGAAGACACTGAATTTGGGCCATGAAAGCTGCAGGTGTTGCATTATGCATTTGAGGCCTGATTCTCCTCCTCTGACAGGACGCCTGTGGTGAGCTCTATTTCTCGTTTTGCCTGCGGCCCCTTCATGAGCTCTGAAACACTGAACCAGAGCCTGGCAGGATCCTCCTGCCTCTTTCAGCCCGCCGCTCGCTGATGAATGATGGGGAATTCCTCCCCGTCGGTAGAGGATAAATGCTAAGCTGCAAGTCGACCTTGTAACAAAGTTAATGGGCTTTGGCTGCTGCCATTAGCTGCCACTGCTGGTTGAGCTGGACTGTCTTTCTAAGACAACGAATGAAACGTGACACTAATGGGTTGTGGTGCTTTGTGTGTGCCTTATAGACCATTTCAACTGAAAAGCATTGCAGCATTGCAGCTTGGGTCCATGTTCTTTTCCTGGCAGCTTTTGTCACTCGCATGCACTGCAACAGGCGATAAACTGTGAAGTGGTCCATAGGAAAAACAGGATGTCAACAGAGGAAGAAACTATATGACCCACGCAGTGAAGAGTTGACTACTACTGTTCCAGAGGATGATTTGGACCATTTAAACAGTGTTGGGTTTCTCTTGTTGTGAGATCAGAGAGTGACCTGATGACAATAACTGACTAAAAAAATACTAGATTTACTAACAGTTTGAATACTGGCCAGACCTTTTCTGACATTTAGAAATGATTCAAATGTTCTGAAAGTCTAGAAAGAGATTCTGATGTCTTAAAATAATGTCCACATGCACATGAAGTGCGTGATATAGTTAGTTGTCTTGTATTATCAATAATCTATTGTTTAATACCTGAATTGTTGTGTTAGAGAAAAGTCTTACTTTTGGTTTTCCTGCAGTGGCCCTGCCCATGGTGGACGACCTGGAGTTGTTTGATGTCACTCACAACACCATGAGGGTCCGCTGGAGGATTGCCGCCGGCGCTTCTGGATATATGATCCTATATGCCCCGCTGACGGAGGGAGACCCTGCAGACGAGAAGGAGGTGAGGGAGGGAGGGGGGCAGACTATAAAGGCAGGAAAGGAAAGCTGCGGGATGTCAAGAGGTAGACAAAAATCAAAGAAACACCATTAAAGCAGCTTCTTTATGATTAGGGCAGGGCCAGTGTTTGGGTTAGTAATGGGGCTCAATTGATTCAGATTTTCCAGATCGATTCGATATTTCAAGGTCCCGATTCGATTCAGTTCACGATTTGATTCGATATTGATTCAGTCAGGGATATTTCAGTTAAAGTAAATGCTCTGTTATTCTCTGTGCACGTTGAGGGTTTGCTGGTAACTTAGGTGCCAATACCTGCTCCAGACTGGTTTCTTTGAGCAGTCTGCTGACTGTTTCCAGGTGATGACTGGTCAAATGGTTGTGAAGATTCGTCGTATTGTCGCTGTATTTTATCTTCCTGTTCCATATTTTGCATACTACTTGTTTTTTGTCCAACTCCTCATTTTCTTCCAACTTCTTAAATGCGAAATACATCCAAACATCAGCTTTTAAACTTGTCGGTGATGCCTGGAGAGGTGGACTCGCTTCCGCCATGTTTGTTTGACTGCTGGTAGTAACATCTCACGAGATCTTGTTCCTTGGAAAGTGGTGGAAAGCAGCACTAAGCGCTGATCACACGAGACTTCTTCTTCTTCTTCTTCGGTTTCGGCAGACTAGACATATGTATGGCGATTGATGCCCTCACACGAGACTGGCAGGCGGGTTTATACTTCAGGTTGCTTCTCCGCACGTCCAATGAAGAAAAAAATATGCAGTTGTGTTAAGTAAGTTAGTAAGTTAAAAGTTAAATAAGTTAAAAGATCAATCTTTGGATTTTATGAATTGATTATCAACCATTTAAATGGAGATTGATTAAAATCAATTGAATCGATTTTTTCAACCCAGCCCTAGTTAGTAATGCATTACGTCATTGTGAATGGTTAAATTACTTTTTTATTTTGAAATGGGGAGCAGGAATGGAGACTTTTTTTAATATTTTGCAAATGTACTTAGACAAGAAACAATATTATGGCACCGTTAGCGGACTGGTTTCTGGTTGAGCAGTTAATAAACTGTCCTTCTTCGGAGTGGACCGAGAAATCTTAAAATTTATGCAAAACAACTTATGTTTTTGTATTTAGTCCAGCGTTTGCATTGACGAATGTGTCACAGAATGGAGTCAGTCTGGATGTGTGATTAGCAGCATCACAACATCCTGCAGCAGGATTGAGTTCAGACATTTGCATAACAGAGGGCTTTGTTGAAGTGTCTGTCTTTTTTAATTGCAAAATTACACCTTGTGAACATGTGGCTAACTTTTCTCCTTTTCCCTCTTTGGCCTGGTGTTTGAGCGTTATAGGAACTCTGTCAAACACCTGAAGTTGCTTTGAAATGATCTATTTAAAGACGGAGACTGTCAGAGCAGACACAGACTTCTAATGGCCATTCGACTTAATGAAACTGACCCGCAGAGATGTCTTGGTCATTGTAATTGAGTGACTTCAAAGTAAAAGTCTTCCCTTTGATGTGGAATTTCTGTTGGTTTTCCCTATTTGTTGCATATCGAGCACATCATCCATTATACCCTTCAGTCATGCTCAGTGAGGGAGATAAGACAGAGAGGTGAGAGTTTGGAAGGAAAGACAAAATAACAGAGAAAATCCTGGACAACCATAGGAAAACAGCTCCGCTACAAAAAAATCACACCTCTGGACTGCATCATTCTAAGATGAGCATCAGCAGGAAAAAAAGCAGCAAAACCAAAGTGGAAGGTAAAGATTAAAATATGCAGGTCCTTGACAGGTAGATTCAACAGTGAAGGAAGATGAGACAGACAGAGGTAGAGGATCATCTGTATCCCTTTCCCATTAGACCTCATTACGCCCGTCGCCACATTCCCCTCCAGGCAGAAAGCAACAAAAACAATTCAACTCAGATTCAGGATGGATGCTTTCCAGTGGTGAGGATGAGTCTGGCTCTGAGGCACTACTGTCAGAGCCTAACCATGGCTGGCTGGTGCTCCTAGGGCTTCCACTCTGTTGGCCATGTGCTTACAGGGAGAGTCTTCATTTTCCTGCCAGCAAAAAACAAAAGTGACAAGGATTCAGAGTGTGTAAAGGAATGACCTTCTAGTCAGGGAGGAAATGCCTCTCATCAATATGTCAGATCATTTCGGAAACATCGACTGCGTAACTATTACAACAAAAATCAAACTTTACTCAGGGTACATAAAGAACTTAAGGTCTCAGTAGCAAATTTAACTCCAGACGTATGTCTCATGTCTGGGGATTTTGATGTTGTCGTCCTGTGTTGGTTTCACCTCCAATGTTAAGAAATGAAGCCAACGCTGTAACATTGGAACATGAATGGCTTTGTGTCGACAGCTTTAACTGTATTTTGCTTCAGCAACCAGGTTTGCTGTCTCTAATTCTGCACTGGTTGTGAAGTATGACTCTTAAGCTTTGGCAGTATGTCTTATTTCTCTGGAGCTCCAAAAGGAAAACAATTTATTCATGGAATGATCAGACTAGAAGAGCAGATGGACAAACATTTGTCAGCGCCTCTATTCTGGGAGAGTTTTTTTGTGTTTGGCAGAAGGTGAAACATGGTAAAGTTGTGCGTTTGTGGCCGTAATGTGTTAGCAGCTGTATTTGAGCTGAGTTGATCATCCTGCTGGAAGCAGAACCAACCTCTGATCTGGTGTCAGACTGTGGTCACGCCAGGACAGGTGTGTTCCTGTTTTGATGCTGGTCGACATGGTAGGGCTAACTAGATAGTTAGCTATCAGTCTGTGAGAGAGCTGTGTCAGAAAGAGGAATTCATATCTCAAGTCATCATGCTTTCATCTGGGCTACTTTCTAGACCACATTTTCCCAAGCACATGTCACCTCTGCACAGACGCACCGCTGTTTTGTTGGGCATGCTGTGCCATGGCGTGTTTGAAGCTGCTGCACCTGTCCTGTAGTGACGTGTCTTGCTGTGATCTGCCTCTTAGAAACCTTTTTTTACTTCAGCATAACTAAGAGAAAGTGCTTTGTAACAGGCATAACAAGGAGGGTAACTTTAACAATGACAATAATTATACCTTTCATTGTAGCACATTTAATAAACACTGAGTTACAAAGGGATGTATGGCACAATCAATGATGGAGTGGATTGAGGTTCTCCTGACACCTGGAGTTTCATCATCTCCACCTGCCGTTTCTGCCTCAGCCAAACTCACATCACGAGGCACATAGTTTTGAGGGTTGACGGGTCCCACCTGCTGAAAGTGGAAGGAAAAAGGTACAGCCACATTGAGAAATGATCTTATGTAATCACAGCTTGATTCTCTGCTTGTCTGAACACAACTGTGGAGTGATGGAGGGATGATGGAGGAGCAGCTATGCAGAGAGGGAGATGATATGACAGATAAACGGACAGATGGATGAGAGACGAGTTAAGATGAGATAAGGAGGTCTGCTGGAAACACTGCATCCTCTCTCTGCTAAAGGTGCATACCTTTGTGTGTGTGTGTGTGTGTGTGTGTGTGTGTGTGTGCAGGTGAAGGTGGAGGACTCGGTGAACGAGGTGGAGCTGGAGGGACTGACTCCGGACACAGAGTACACAGTGACGGTTTACGCCATGTATGGGGAGGAGGCCAGTGACCCCATGACCAGCCAGCAGACCACCTGTGAGTAACACACACACACACACACCACTGAAATGATCGGTGAATTAACTGAACATCATACATTATATTTCGGAAATGAGAAATATAATTTACTTGTTGCTGAGTAAGATTTGGCCACGAGTATCGATTGTTGGACTCAAGCATTGGAGTCGAGTATTTGTCCATCACTGGTAATACATTATATGCTTACACGAATATACAAATACTATAAATCTAGCTGTTAATCACAAGCTTGTGCATCCCCAAAATTTGCTGCAGAAGATCACAGATCACATTGCCTGAAAGATATGATGATAATGTGGACATTGTCCGTGTTCTGAAATACTTCAGGAGCTGCAGGCAGCTGCTCTTGAAGGCATCATGAAGAACCTGAGCTGAGAGTGTATGATTCATTTAGTCAACAATTTCTATAAGCTGAAGCTATTTTTTAATTTCAAGGAGCCAGTTATCACAAATATGTGTTTATAGGCTTTGTAATTACCTCCATCCCTTAATTATCACAACTATCTTATGTGTCTGACACTGCCCTTAACCTAAATCTAATCTGAAAGAGAGTTTTAAACTTCAACACCATTTTATATGGATGCGCAAGTCGTGCTGATACAGTATATCAGCCAAAACAGCTGTTCTGTCCTGCTGGCTGTGTCTACATGGTACCAGCATGCATTGCATGTGAGCAGTGAGTTTGCTGAGAAATAAACAAAAATAAGTCCATCAGAAATAAATCCTTGATTTGTTAAGGAAGATGTGAAATTCTGCCGGCTCTGCACACTGGCTGTGATGGCTCTCCCTCTGCCTCTCACTCCTCCTAGTGAGGAGGACCATTAAATTAGCAAAATGCAGTGACATAACGTCCCTGCTGCTTGGTTGTCTCTTTTAAGCCTCAGACAGTCCTTTTGAAGAAGTCCCAACTTCGAAGTTCTCACTGTCAAGGTCCTCAAAAAGATAGAAATACAAGGTCACACACTCTCTGTGACTCATACAGTAAATATGAATATCACTGTGAAACCATCAATGAGCTTCACTAACCGCTGATGAAATTCAATTTCATTAAATTCCTGACGGATTTTACGACCCTCTGAGCTCAACGCTCACATATTTCATTAACCACGGGTCAGATTTACTCCCAACTGTCTGATGCCCTGCAGGAAGGAAGCCACACATCTCTCAAAAGTTTGTGTTCAGAGCGCTTGTTTTTAGTAACCTTACCGTGAAGTTTATGTGGTTTCTAAAGGAGTGTTGATAAGCAAGCAGGGAAGGGAAAGCAGCTTTTTACGCCACACACTGCAGCAGCTAATTCCTCTGATCGGCGCTCACTCTGTTAGAAGCCATTTCACTGTAATCTGTACTTTTCATTTGCAAAATGTTTGCTTGCAGCTACGCAGCTTTGCTGCCTGACGGCTGCAGCATGATCAAGTCATGTCCCAGCATGTTTTCTGCCCTGGTAACAAGCGGTGCCAAAATCACTGCATGGCGCCGGCCTCAAGCTTCCCCTTGACATGCTATTTTTTGCACCTCACTTTTATTTTTGAGAGTTTTAAAGCCTTTGACAAATGTGCCTCCCCCATATCCCCACTAATTACCATTTTATGAAGTCTCCTTTAAGGTCTGTGGCCTGCGGCTTTAAGCCAGGGCACGTTTGTGTCTTTATGATGCGTGCAAGGCTTTGAATGCAGGTCAGATAAGGACGCTGTTAGAGGGAAACGGTGGCTGTTTTTAGGGGGAGTTGAGGACCTTCTCATGCAAGCAGGCCTCCATGCCTTCTCCATCCACACATGCTGTTTGCTCACATTCAGTCATCCATCATCATCAAGTGTTCATTTCTTCTTATGTGTAGTATCATTCATTCTTTAACTGCAAGAAAATATCAACATGAATTGTTTCTGACAGTTCAATCTGTTTTTGCAGTGATTTTGCACAAATGAAGATTGGTGCATGATCATATTTTATCAGCATTAGGACATTTATTTTTACTGAATATCTGTGGTTTCTGCATCACACTCATCATCAGCCGGTAGTTTTCTGATGCATCTGGACATTAGGGAGATGAGTCTAATGTGCTTTTAACTCAGCGTGTTTGTTCATAATCATTCAGACCCCTCTCTCTTCACCTTCAGAAGCTCCTCATGCCTCATTTAATCCAGTTATTTAACTTGTTTCTGTTATTGTTAAGACAAAATTATCATTAATGGTGGCTACTTTCCCATTAGTCTAATGATCAAATAATTTTAAGTCCATTATTTTGCTATTTGGTAACTTTGTTTATCATGTGTTTTGATATTTTTTTACTGTGCTGCTTTTTAACTCTTTGAGTGCCAGTCGTTTTTTAAAATCTAAAGTGCCTTGTGCCAGCATTTTTGCCCATTTTTCAGCCATATTTCTAGACCCACAGCATATTTTGTCTCTGAAAACACAGAGAAGCTCAAATGAAAGAAGAGACTCGCTATTTCATCATGAAAAAAATGTTTTTACCTTGTTCTGTTCTTGTTTTGTCTGGAGGAGAGTAGAGGTCACTTTCACCAAAATCACCACTTTTTGTACAGAATTCATTTGTTTTGCTCTCTAAATGCTTTGATTTCTGTGGTGCGTACAGTATTAACTCTTTATGTCCTGGCTACAAATCACAGAAGTCAATGGCACTCAAGCGTTGGATTTTGAATGACGCTGTATTACGTCAGTGGTACTCAAAGAGTTAATGTGCATTTATTTATTCAACAGGTACAGTGAAATACAACTCTTGTCCTCTCCACCACTAATCTCATGTACAGTTTCTACAAATACAATTCCTTTTTTAACATGTAGTTTAGTAAGCGATAATACAAAAGAACATGACTACACTGTAAATGATTTGAGGAAACAGTGAAGACAACGTGAGACCTAAATTGATGAGACACTCATCCAAATTGTAATGAAGACTGAAAGAATAAAGAAACTGTCTGATCTGCAAAGTCACCTGACATCTTTGTGAATGGGCCCTTTAATGTAGATTTTTCTGTGGACTTTGGAAACTTTGGAAACTTACCTATCTCCAAACTTTTTTTAATTTCCCGTCCTCATCCCTGTGCTGACCCTAGCACGACCTACAGTAAAAGCAGAGTCAGTCTCCCCCTCCTTTCTAGCCTCTCCCTCAGCAGCTTTGTCTTTATTCTGACCCCTGGTATAATTGAGGTGAAGCAACGGTGGGTACAATCAGGATTTCTTTTTCTTAAGAAAACAGATCAGTTATTCGAATGTTTCCGAGAGTAAATCAGATTCCCTGGCTGAATTAAAAGAAAAATGAGGGTAAGAGGTTGTTTTAGACCTTTGTTGTACCTCCAGGAGATAGAGAGCAAGTCGAGGCAGAGCCCGTGGGAGTGTGAGGGTCTGTCCACTTTCTAATTAAAGTAGTGGAGAATAACCGTGGTTCATACACCTATGTGTGTGTGTGTGTGCGTGTGTGTGTAAACACTTAACCAAAACAAAAATCAATTGACCCCTTTACAGCAGCTCTGTGGCAACAAGCATAACAAATATAACTATAACTAAATTCAGTGTATTAGAGTATTGTTGCTTCACAGAAAGACATGCATGTTCCCTCTTTGGTAGCGTTGGTTCTTTCTAGATTCTCACAAGGTTCTCTCTAGGTTCTCTCGAGGGCCTACGGCTTCCCCCCACAGCCCTAAGACTTAAGGGTTAGGTCAGTGGGTGACTCAGGATGTGATTGAATGGTTGTCAGGTTAAGTGTTGTTTACTAAAGGACTAAAAGAGATTGAAGTGGAAATATAAATGATCATTTTTGAGGTGCTATTTATTTTCAGTTCCTTTTCTATGTTTGGAGAAAGCTCAGTTTGTTGCTCAGTCTGTAGTGACTTGGGCTGGGAATCGGAGGGTCGCTAGTTCAAGTCCAGGTCGGGCCAAATGTGAGCAAGGCGTCTGGATAAGGGGCAGCCCCCTCACTCTGACACCTCTCCTCCAATGCATGTGTGTTTCATAACTTGTATGTGATGTGCAACTGAGATATAATAATAACAGAGTGAAAAAAATGTAATTTCCCCATTGAGGGATTAATAAAGTGTGTCTTCTTCTTCTTTACCATTGTCACCTTGTAGGAGCTCCACATCTTCATAAAAAGTAAAACTAAGAAGTACAAATGTAGTAAAGGTAACTTTCTGCCTCATCTCTTCCCGCTTCAGTGCCGCTGACCCCGGCGAGGAACCTGCGTTTCTCAGACGTGGACCACAGCTCCTCCCGGCTCACATGGGACTCCGCCTCCAGGAAGGCCACAGGCTACCGCATCATGTACGTCAAGACCAACGGAGTCCAGACCAATGAGGTGAGAGGATCCTGCAGAGAGAAGCTGAGCTCCCACAACTGACATCAGTGCTTCAAAACAAGCTTTTATGCTTACACCTTGTCATCATCTTTTGGTCCTGTGTCTACAGGTGGATGTTGGCCCTGTGACAACCTGGTTGCTAAGAAACCTGACCTCCCTCACAGAGTACACAGTTGGTGTCTTTGCCATCTATGATGAGGGACAAGCTGAGGCTGTGACTGACAGCTTCACCACGAGTAGGAATTTATATCAATATTATAACTATACAGGCGTTCTTATAGCAAAACATTTTTGTCCCCAAACATGAAAACAATTGAGGCCCTGTGTAAAATTCACAGGATTTTATAATACAGCAGTCAGGCAAGTTACAATATAGACTGTTCAGTTTATTGTTACCACAGCCATGAGTGTGTATTTGTGTTTATAGAGACCGTCCCTGACCCGCCGGACCTGAGAAGCAGTGACATCTCCACAGACAGCTTCAGGGTGTCATGGCAACACCCAGCTTCTGATGTGGTGCTCTACCGACTCACCTGGACGCCCACAGACAGAGGAGACACTGAAGAGGTCTGTGTCTGTGTGTGTGTTACTGTTTTCAGTAGCACTTGATGATACCCATGCATATAATACATTATAAACATTGTGATAATATGCTAATAGCAGTGTATACTTATAATTATTAGCACTCATAAATACCCATAATGGTTTTTTAACACACTAACCAGAGGTCCTCACCGCAATAGCAATACAAATATTGCATACAAACATGTATTAATGTTTGCTGTCTCCATCCTTTGTCTCTTTTAATTGTTGATTAAAACAGAGCCATGTTTTACTCAAATCTGATAAAATTTAATCATACTAGTCAATTAAGTCAATTAAGACATGAATTGAAGCCAAAGTGAAACAAAAAGTGATAAGTGGTCCCTCGCTCTGTCGCTTTAATGAGGATTATCTCAGAGACGATAATCCCACGGCGGCACAGTGTCGCCTCACAGCAAAAAGGTACCAGGTTTGAATCCCGGGCCAGGGGCCTTTCTGTGTGGAGTTTGCATGTTCTCCCTGTGTCTGCGTGGGTTCTCTCTGGGTACTCCGGCTTCCTCCCACCATCCAAAAACATGCATGGGGATTAGGTTAATTGGCTAATTTAAATTGACCGTAGGTGTGAATGTGAGTGTGAATGGTTGTCTGTCTCTATGTGTCCTGATGAACTGGAGACTTGTCCAGGGTGTACCCTGCCTTTCACCATAAGACAACTGGGATAGGCTCCAGCCCCCCCACGACTCTATGAGGAAAAGTGAAAATGGATGTATGATAATCCCAAAAACAAGACGTTATCTTTCTCTTTACTGGTTGGCTTGTCATTCATTGCCATTTTGATGTTTTTGTCTGTCTGTTTTGTCTTACACTGATCTAACATTAGATATAAAGTTGGGCTGTCGAAATTAGGGTGTTGACAGCGATTAATCACGTTAACGCGTTAACTTGCGCAATGATAACTTTACTTGGACAAACTGCCTGAAATGCCAGAAACGTGCTGGCAGGTCATGAAGCAGAAAAATCAAGCAAAAAAAAAAAAAAATCAAGGAAACTAACAACGCCGTAGTCACTAATGATCAAACATGCTGATAAAATTAGATTAACCGTCTTTTCTGAATCTGTCCAAGCTTCTCCTGTAATTTGGCAAACAAATTTTCCACCAAAGAGCATTGTTAAAGTATTAATTTGTCACGTGAAATGGAGGAAAAGGAAAAGCAAGGCTTGTCTTTTCATAAACATGGCGCTTATTAAAGCTAATGTGGTGCTGGGCTGTCAAAATAAGCACACCTCTGGTAGCACATTTAAGGCAGTTTTTCCAAGTAGAGTTACCGTTAAAGTGTTAACTTCGACCCTATTATTAACATGTGTTAACTTAAAGCTGATGCTTGAGAACTGATTCTGTTGGGTTTATTTCTTGTGTGCTCGTCTAACACAAATACCCATCCCTCTGATTCTGTTTCAGGTTCTGGTGAATGGAAACACAAACACCTACCTGATAAAAGGACTCAGCCCTCTCACAGAGTATGAAGTCCTCCTCACTGCAATTTACATGAACGAGGTGGAGAGTGAAGAGGTGACTCTCTTCGAGTCCACTGGTAAATATATGTCTGTGTATTGTCTTTCTAAAAAGTGTCTTAATATGTGTAGTAACAGGTTTGGTGCATTCCTTACATTTGTTATTTTCTGCTCTTATATCTGTGAACTGTGGCACCATTAACTCTTTGAGTGCCAGCCGTTTTTTTAAAATCGAAGTGTCCTGTGCCAGCGTTTTTTGCCCATTTTTCAGTCATATTTCTAGACCCACAGCATATTTTGTACCATGTCTCTGAAAACACAGAGCAACTCAAATGAAAGACGAGTCGCGCTATTTGATCATGAAAAAAAAGTTCGTTTTTACCTTGTTCCGTTCTTGTTTTATGTGGAGGAGAGCAGAGGCCACTTTCACCAAAATCTGCACTTGTTGTCCAGAATCTGTTTGTTTTGCTCTCTAAATGCGATTGTCTCCACTTCCTGCTTTGATCGCTGTGGTGCATACTAACTCTTTATGTCCCAGCTGCAAATCACAGAAGCACAGAAGTTACTCACAGGCTGCAGCAGACTGTGATCAGCGACCAGCTGCAAAAAAAACACTTTGACGTAGTGTTACGTCAATGGCACTCAAAGAGTTAAGGGCTAAGGAAAAGGGTGACAGCCAGTAGTAGCTTGGAAATGATGACTTGGAGCACTGAGTTTTTATTAGACCACAAATGAGGCGTGAATTAGCAAATGTTCTGCTGCTGCTGCCGTTTTGAGTTGCTGCAGTCGTTAAGGGAAGGTCAGCTGCTCTTCTCCTGGCTGGGAGTAAGGTGGAGGGCTGCCAGGTGCACCAGCTAGCCAGTTCTTGGCTCATTTGTCTCCTCTCTATATTTCTATGAATCTCTTACATGGTTGTCTGCTATAGGTTGTTATGCTTGTTCCCAGGTTGCATAGAAACATTTTTTCTCTCTCTCTCTCGCTCCTGAGTAAACCAGTCAAAGGAAGATATTATTGACTTGTTTGAAAATAAATTTGCTTCATTTTCAGTTGAAAGAATGACCACTGTCGCTACGACGACCACCACCACTGCAAGTGAGTACTTCATTCATCTGTTATGATAAATTGTGTTTGTTCAAGACATTTTGGATTTGAACATTTCACTCTGTTTAACTTTAATAGAGTTTCACAGATGATATAAGTGACATAACTTTTTTTAGAATTTCTGTAAACCCTTCTATAACCGCCAGCCTCCATTGGGGGGAAAAAAATCACATCCAAGATTAAGAAAATGTCAGGTAGCAAATATCTGATTACAAGTCAGCTGGTGGTGTTTCTTTGATGGCGTTTGTAAATCTGCTTTAGATGGATGTTGAGTAAATTAAATGCCAAAATGATAGGATCAGTTTTTCTGGTATAAGATGAAAAAAAAAACATGCTGTGAGTTTTGTGCATCAGTGAGTGTAATTCAGTAATTTGTGTTAAATTCAATAATTTTTTCTACTCTCTCTGATCCTCCAGGTCCTCGTTATGGGGTGAGGAACATGAGGATCGATGAGGAAACCACCTTCAGTATGCGGGTGGCCTGGCAACCTGTGGACTCGAGGAACGTCCGACACTATCGATTAAGCTACGTCACTGCCAGGGGAGACCGAGCAGAGGAGCAGGTGAGATACTGTTTGCTTTGTTTCATGACAATCAGCTGAACTGGACTTACAGACTTTTGGATGGTCTCTACTTCCTCTGTTAGGACATTTGGATTTAAAGTGTCAGTGATTCACACATCGCTAATACGGATTAGCAAATTGTGGCTCGAGTTCAAAGGCAGCAGTTCTTTTTGGATTTATTTCCAGATGTGTGTAATGGATCATTTCAAACCATCAGGCCATTCCTTTCATAATGTGTGTTGCCTGGTAATGTGGATAATTGATCATTTATGAAAAGTGTTCCTCTGCCACACTTCTTACTGTGTGAAATCATTGATTGACTAGATCAGTGTTATGTTTGTCATATAAGGGCACAAAAAGCAGGATTTGTAAACTCAACATCATCTTGGCCCATCTTTCCTGACTAAACAAAGGTGAAAGATAATCCCAGATTGACTCATTTTGGAACAAGCTTTGTCAGCTTTTGTTCGCCTTCTTCTTAGCTTGCTCTTGGACGCATGCTTATAATCTGTCACCTGAGTGACAGATGTTTTTCAGAAACATCCCGAACTCAGCAAAATAAGAAAATCCACACAGAGGGCAGAGTCTCCGCACATGCAGACACCTCCACTCACTTGTAGAGAGAAAATCACCCTCTCAGTTACAGAAGCATTTGGCTATCGTTGCATCTCAGAATGATTTCTTTTCTGAAGAAATGCACCAATTTGTGCCTTTTGACTTTCAAACGCTGTCACCACTTCATAGCTCGGAAGCCCCACCAAAGTCACCATTATATAGTGATTTATTGTTAAAGTGACTTTTGTTTGGAACATCCTGAAAGTAAGGAATGGATTATGCTGCAGAGGTGTTTGGAGTTTTGATGTGTTGTTGTTTTTTTGGCAGAGTTTCTGAATCACCTTTGGAATCAATTTTAATCCCTTGGGGGTAATTAGTCAGGTAACAGTAAGGGCTTGGTTAGAGTCAGTGGTTGTAATAATGATGTAATAACTATAGCCAATGGGAAGTTTGGAGTTAGAGTCTAAAACTTTCACCATATGTAAATTGGAAGGTAAAAGATTTGTCGAGATGTAAAAGATGTTTAGGGAGTCGTGGAGAAAGATGTTGATTGAAACAAAGCCAACCTGATGTGTCAGTCGTCAACGAAAGGAGGGAGATTCATGATGAAGACGATGGCAGGCCTTCAGATTGAAAGTCCTCCATGGAGAGAGACAAAGACTGCGTTGTTGAAGTTGATGGCAGGTCTTCAGAGTGGAGCTGAGAGGAAGAGAGCGGCAGAGGAGGATAATGATGATGAAAACTGTGGCAGAGCCTCAAAGAGTTTGTTTCACAAGAAAGAGAAGGATATAGAGAGAGAGAGAATGGCAGGTCTTCACACTAATGAGCCACAACAGACAGAAAGAGAAGTAAAGACTTTTATACAAAACAAACATCCACTTTTAGTACAGTGGAAATTCACTTTGTGTGTAAATGTGTGTGTGAGCTTGGTTGACAGGCACATATTAAGGTGTGAAATAGATGTTGATATGATGGTCTGAGGCGTCAAAATTAAAGATGTCTGCAGTTTTGAAATGACATCATTAACTAAATATCATCATGAATATCAGTTTCTGAGTCTGTGACAGTTTAAAGATTTAAGATTTTGATCATTTTATGGCTGTAGTGTGCATGCATGTGTTGATGATAATACATTATTTGGTCAGGAAGCCTCACTGAGATCAAAATGTGTGTGTGTGTGTGTGTGTGTGGGTGTGTGTGTGTGTGTGTGTGTGTGTGTGTGCAGACGGCACTGGCCACAGGTCCCACATCAGCCTTTTCATCCTGACAGTAAAAAGCCGCCAGCTGCTTGCACTAGTGGCTTGTTAAATGAGAGCTCTTATCAAAGTGTGAACAGCTGTGGGCTCTGTTTGGCAATCCGGTCAGGTCATGAATCACCAAGTGCTTCACTCAATAGCTACCATTTAGATGACTATCTGCTGGAGGGGAAAAAAAAACTGGCACACTTCCTCGTCGGCTTTGTTTAAAGCAAGTTTCACTCTGGTTTGTGGACACCAACCATTAAAAGAATGTGAAAAATAATTTACATGCCATTAATTTCTGATAGCAGGTATCCCACTTCATCTTCACTGATTGGTCTTAAATTTGGTCTTAAACTGTTAATAACTTGTACAGTATTCTGGATGACAAATTTTCACGGCAACCAAATCATATCAGGTTTAATTAAATCTCAGATTTTATGCGGCAATTTCAAACAACATGCTTTAAGAATGGTTACAACCACATCGGGCTCTTAAAAACCAACAGAAAAATATAGTTTGACACACAAAGTGTCTTATCGACCCTCAAGTCTGTCTACTCAAGTCTCCCTTGTGACCTTTGACCTCTCTATAGAAAGAAACAGTCTAGATGTCATCCCTTGTGAGTGATGAAGTCCATGACAGCGTTAGTCTGTAAAAATATGTTACCTTGTTGAGAATTATGTTGGTACACCTTTCCTTTGGCTCGTTCAGGTTTTAAATGCCTTGAACGCAGTGATGGAGGGAATCAGTTTTTAACATGAAAGCATGTAAAATGTTCATGTGGAGAAAAAAAATGATGAAAAATGAACCTAAAAAAGTAAGTCTCCTTTAACAGTGGGGACAACAATTTTCCTCTGTTGTCTTCTTCTGTGACATAAATGATATTTAAGGTCTTTTTTATCAGTCCTTTTATTCTTCCTCTACTGAGCAGTCAGCATCACGTTTACCTGACCTCACTGCTAAACAACTTCTGCTGGCTAATCGACGAATCCCAATGACGAATCTGTCGTATGTGTTGGTTCACATTTCACAGTCGAAGGCTGGCTGGAGCTCAGATGATAGAATACAGTAGAAGGTAAAAAAAAAAAAGGTTCATCAGGACACCTGAACTCTGACAAATCAATGTTTTTTTATGAAAATGACAGCATGTATTCTGTGGGAAACCCTGAGAAATTGATTGACATATGTGTGTTTTATTCAGATGTTGATACTGATTCAGCTGTGTGACATTTCCTGTCTGCTTCTGTGTTTTGCAGCAGTAGACAGCTGTAGTCTGATGAACCCACTGTGCTCTTACTGCTCAGCACCAGACAGCACACAGTGGAGCATTTAGCATCTGAAGACAGCTGTGTTTCTCAGGAGTTGGTAGACACCACTAATAGAGCTTAAAAAAGAGACAATATTGGACTCTTTTCTGAGAAAATGAGTTACTCTGCTTATGCTGGGTGTGGAAATAAACTATTTTTTGTAACACATCATCCAGATCAACTTTATAAAGTGATAAAACACTCGACTTTGTTAAATTCCTCTGCCCCCTAATGGCCAAAAGACGACCACTGCAGCTTAACAGCACCATCGTTCTCTGCTTGCTTATAGATATAGAAGTTAATGGTTGTGCCTATTACCATGGCTCTGTCACTGCCTTACCAGTTGCTGTGGGGCGACTCAACTCTGCAGCCATCTGTCCATACACAGCTGTGATGCTAAACTCAATGAAGCTCCGTTATTTCCCTGCACTTCTTCATTCAGTGTCCAATAAACCAAAAGCTGCAGGGCAGCAAGTGCAATTCCACTGTGTGTAAACAGGGTTTTGGCTATTATTGCTCAGCAACAACATGTTGTTCAGGCAATCAACAGAAGATTAAAAAGTTTGTACCTCTGTCACAAGATTGTATACAACTTTGGAAAAGAATCCAACACCTCTTTTGAAGTTTGACTTTTTCATACCATCTACGGTCCATTTCACAATCATCTAGCAAACCCTACAGCTGTCAAATGTGATGTCACAATGTGGTCATACAGGTGAGGGTGTTATAGTGATAAACGGCTAGCTGACTTGAGCTACTCTTTTCCACATGCATAGCTCTTTTAATGGGAACCCTGGTTTTGTGAAGACAGTTGTTATACTAGATTACACGGCATTTAAATGGTCTCACATTAGTTATGTTTCATCCTGTGTTTCCATTTGTTCCAGTCAGTTTGAAGTGTTAAATTTGGTTTTCCTTTTTTGAAGCGGCTTTTGTTAGGCTGCAGTTTTGTGCAGTTCAGCTGATTTATTGCCATATTTCTAACTAATAACCATGTGGTCACCATAAATTGACTCTCATCTCCTGTGTGCTTCACTGTGTTCAGCCTTCAAGCACTGTAGCTCCAGCAAAGTCTCAGATGGATCGAACTTAATATTCAGGGCCTGCACATACCCCCCCGTCAAAACTAGATTGGGTTTCTGAATCCTATAAATACTTTATGAAACCATGTTTGCATTTACAAAGTAGAGTGCAGCTTAAGGTGGTTTCTCCAACTGTGAGGCTCAGTGACAGTTTAGGGACTTGCTGCCTTTTTCATCATACTGGGCTGAAATTGATTTGTCAAGGCCTGCAGTGTTTGTCTGACTGGCACGTCAGAGAACGTGTACTTTTTTAGGGGAAGCTCGAGGTTTTGTGGCTGGAGCCGGGCTAGACTGTACATGCTCAGAATGCAAACTAGGCTGACAGACACACAGACAGAGAGACAAAGACTGAGAGGAGAGAGGAACAAAGGAAGGCTGTCTACAAATCAACCTTTAACAAGAAAGATTTATCCAACAACCATAGCACTGTTTATCTGGAGGTAAGAACAGTTCTCATTAAAAACTCTCCATGTCCAACTTTATGTATTTAAAAAAAACAGAATGCTGAAACGTTTTAAAATGTCTCTGATTGATAAATGACTCCCAGTTAACCAGGGTTGGATAATATTACAATGCTCAGTATATAATTTTGTACCATAATGCACCATTTTTCAGTCAGTTAATTTACTGTCACCTAAAACATACATGTGGTTGTTATAGGAGAACAGGAAAATATATATATATTTTTAATTTTCTGTCATATATATATATATATATAAAGAGCCCCCACTTCTCCCCACTCCACACTTCCTGAATAAGGTAAATATTAAGCAACATATCTATGACTATGCTGTATGGCAGAACATTGTCCTCCCGACTGAGAACAGAAAGAACTCAAAAGCACTTTCAAAGAATAAAAATAAAGAAAGCTCCTCTGTCACTCATCATAGGTCACTCATTTTAATGGATAAACAAGAGTAAATGTGGAGGGAGACACAAAAGAAGAGAAGAAGAAAGAGAAGCAGAGCTGAGGAGAAAAGAGGAGGCTGCAGGCTAAAGAAGCAGAGTAGCTTTTCTGCAGCGTGAGAGCGACGCTCAACCTGGACTGATGACTCATTTAGGGATCAGCTGTTACAAAAGGCCAAGTTCACAGACAGGTGAGGAGGATACCTGGACACATTTAACCTCTGCAGCACCTCAAACCACGAAGCCTCAGCGCAGCAGTGCCTCAACGTCACCGTGCCTCACCTCCATTAAAAGACTAATAAAGCTCGTCACTGTTTTGGTACTTGTGAAGCCGTAGTTTGATTCTTTCTTTCTTTAGGTTGTAAAAAAATCAGTCCCAAAAGAAATATGCGGAAAAAGGAATTCCTATTTAAGCAGTGCTGCTACATGGCTGTTTATCTGTCTGTGATGGTAATATTACTTGTCTTTTGTCTGAAAACACCTGGAAAAAAACGTTTGTCAAAGCTTTTTATTTCTTTTCAGAAACAACAGAGTGGAAGTCCTTATTAAAGCTATCGGCATGTGTTTGTGTGTGTGCTGAACAGTCAGACTGTCCTGCTGTTATAACTTCATGTCATCAGCACATCACCACTGACACTGTGTGATCTCACAGCATGTGTGCTGGAATATTAATTGAAGAAATAGAAACAAATTAAAAAGAAAGAAAGAGCCAAGGAATTATCACATACCTGTTAAGTCATGTGCTTTATGTTTCTGTTCTTTTTAAATAATAAAACAAGAAGAATTTGTTGACCTGAAACACTGCAAAAACCAAAACTGCATCAACCTAATATCCAAAACGAAGATAATTCACTATGTCTGGGAGCAATCTGGGGTTCAGTGCTTTGCCCACAGGCGACCCACTCTATCTCCTGAACCACAGCCACAGCAAACATGAGTTTTTCTGTCACATGAATGTTAATCTTCAACTTGTTTGTGGTTACAGAGGACGGTGCCCACAGGACAGACCAGTCTGGTTCTGCAGCCTCTGCTTTCTGATACAGAGTATAAAATCGCTATCACTCCTGTTTACCCTGATGGAGACGGACCACCAGCGGTGCGAATGGGACGAACGCGTAAGTGCTTTCCAGCATCATCATGGTAACATGATCATTCATTCATTCAAAAGTGGTGGTTGTATCCACCTTATGTATGGAACTCCATTGTTACCTCTATCGTAGCTCCGTTTTTGGTCCCCACCAACTTGATTGAAATTTTTGTCTGTTTGGAGAATTTCCACTATGTTAATTTCCAGCTGAGCACTTAGTATGCAATGTTTTTTTTTTTTTTTTTATAGCTTTGTTTTTCTGAAATTAGCACTAACCTCGAAAAGCACTCAGAGAGCACAGACCTCCGCCAAGGCAGCGGCGGCAACTTTTTATTTAAAGTTACCCCTGCTGCCAAGGAGGTTATTTTTTGGTGGTGACATTGAATCGGATCCGATCACCACCAAAAATTAATGAGTTTTAAGTTAGGCCGCTTCTGACCAACCCTGAAAATTTTGTCAAAATCCATCCATAACTTTTTGAGTTATTTTGCAAACCAACAAACAAACAAACCCCTGTGAAAACATGACGTCTTTGGCGGAGGTAACAAAGACCAAGACCTGAAAAGATAGCGGTAGAGACCAAAACAAAGGTAGAAGAGAGTGAATATTGGACAAACATTCGTCGGGTGGACAGGGTGTTTGTGCTGTTCCTAAACTCAGGATCCTAAAGAGGAAGATTTAATTCTATGTGAAATAACTATTTCTTCCCACAGAGTCTGTCTTAAAGTAAACTCTCATTACCCTGAAACAAATATCACAATCCAAGCAGAACAGAAACGTGTTAGCTATTCATTTTGGGATGTTTGCCGAACAAAATGTTGTAGGACTGTTGCCAGAGGGGGAGTTACGAGAGAGACAAATTCAGGGGCCCTTCTTGCTTCTTTGCACCAAAATAAACGAAAAGGATTTAATTTTTAATCAGAAAACGAAAACCCCTGGAGAAATTAGTTTAAGGTCTCATTATGATGAAGACTTTCTTTAAAAATATCAATACATTTTTAGATAAAAGTGATCATCCATCTGAGCAATTTACACTCCAGAATAACTTTTCTGTCATATCTAATGCAATATCATGACAAGGGTTTAACTGATAAATATTTAGAAGTCAGTAGAGAAGATTACTTTGCTCAGGTGCTTTCTTTCTCCCTCAGCCCACCCTCCATCTCTCATTACACTCCTCAGTCTCAGGTGTGTTAAAAGAGATGGCAGCCTGTCCTGGTTGCTCAGTGTTCTCCTCAGTGTGGAGCTGAACACAGAAATATGTTGGGAGCGTTCTTTTCCCTTCTGTTAAATGTGACTGATCGCTGCTGAGAATGCACCAGCAGAGCCTAATGATTTTCTCTGCTGCCAAGTGCATCACAGAACAAACACGAGACTTTAAGCGAAGAGGAAACACAAGATTCAAGCCATTCATCTTTCGGCTCCTTCCCATCACGTCTCCCCGTGCAGCACATTACACACATTAGCAGAAGCTAACGACGCTCTGCAGTTTCTAAACGACAGGGACCTCCGCCACCCGCTGATGATGAATGGTCCCTGTTAGCTAGTGAGGGATGAGATGATCGCCAAGGGAGGAGCGACAGGGAATACAGAGGGAGGTGGGGATGATTGGGTTTTTTTAGAGTGAAGATAGATGATATGACAGAGGGAGCCGGGGTAATCTGGGGATTTGAACCTATGAGGGATGGAGTGGACGCTGAGAGAGCCATTACAGGGAATGCAGAGAGGATGATTGGGTTTTTAGCCTCAAACTGAAGACAGATAATGTGACAAATGAGGCAGAATAATAATCTAAGGGTTTGATCCACTGAGGAGTGGGTGATCACAGAGGGAGGTGTGGAGATGAATACAGAGAAAGACAGAAAAATAGATGATGTGACAGTACGAACTGGGCATTAAAATGATGAAGGATGATTTGATTACTGAGGGAGATAGGACTCCAGAGGATGGTTGATTTCATGCCCTCAAAGAGGAGCCAGATATTTTTGATATTTTTCAAAATGTTGATGTTGATGTAGGAGAGGTCACTATCGTTGCTGAAAGACATCGTGAACGATTTTTTTGTTGAAATACAGAAGTGAAAATAGTTTCATGACAATGTAGGCGCAATCTGGGGACCATAAAGTTGAATGAAGCCAAAAGCCTGGGACATGAAAAAAAGATTAAAAAAAGTTGATTTCTTGATAGAACGAATAAAGGATGATGAAGGAGGAGGATGTACAGTAGGAAGAGATGGACAGAGCAATGAGAGAGAGTTCAATCATGAAACTGTCAATCCAGGATCTCTGGAGGATTCCTCACACCATCCCACACCAGGCAACGGGAAAAGCATCCAGCGTTAAAAATGCTAAATCCAATATGCAGCTCATAAAATCAGATTTCCTTACCAGATTTGTCTGATCTGAAACAGATTGAATTGAAAAATGAAATCAAGTAGAGTGAGTAGGGGCTGGAGCCTATCTCAGCTGTCTTAGAGTGAAAGGCAGGGTACACCCTGGACAAGTCTCCAGTTCATCGCAGGGCACATAGAGACAGACAACCACTCACACTCACATTCACACCTACGGTCAATTTAAATTAGCCAATTAACCTAATCCCCATGCATGTTTTTGGATGGTGGGAGGAAGCCGGAGTACCCGGAGAGAACCCACGCAGACACGGGGAGAACATGCAAACTCCACACAGAAAGGCTCTGGGCCAGGATTCGAACCCAGTACCTTTTTGCTGTGAGGCGACAGTGCTAACCACTTCACCTGGAGGTTTTGGTTGGTGAAATGATGAGAGACAATGGATACTCAGGGAGGAGTGATGGAACATGGAGAGAATGTTGTTTTTTTTTTTTTAAACATGCAGAATGGCGTGTAGGTTCATTCAGGGATTTAGACCTGAAAGTCTCACATTTCCCATCTGAATCTATCAGGTTCAGGAGGAACAGAATGGACTGCAGCAAGGTTAGAAATGTGTGCACAGATGGGTTTAAAATGAAATATACAATTAACCATCGTGCCATTAGTTCGGTTTTCTCAAGTCCTGTCCTAGTTGTCAGCGATAACTCCTCTGGGCTCAGTATCTCTCCGACAGACTAATTCATCCGTACAGTCTCTGTACCAGCAGAGGGACGGTTCTCACTGTGCTGACTCTTGAAATTCTATTAAGTGTTATCAAATGTTATCCTTTCTCTGACTCCTCCTCATTATCGTCCTCTTCCCAACTTGCTTTCTGTCCTTCCTGCTTCTCCCTGAACGTTTCTCTCTCTGCTGTGCCATGACAGTTTCCTTTCATCACTCTGATATGCAGATAATTACATCATTTTCATTATTAGATTTACACATCTATTCAATTGATTTATGCAGCATTGTTGTTTGTTATGCAAAGATTGTTGTGTTTCACCTCATTTCCCTCATTTAATTCATTACTATTTCCTACTGTAAGTCAGTCTTTCTCCACCTCCTCTCTTGTTTTTTAATATATTTTTCACTCTTCCTTTAATCTTCCTCTCGGTTTCTTTTCCTTATTTCTTTCTTTTTTGAAACCTTGTCTCTGCTTCTAGTATAGATGGAGGACCTTATTGAATGCCACCAGTCTATTTATCACTGCAGTGGCTGATAAAAACAGTATGTGGATCAAGAGGGTCAAATAAATTAATTTTAAAAAATACATATGCATGGTTAATTACTGTTGAATACACTGTATGTTTATAAATGGACATGATAGAGGGCATGATGGGGGCATACACTTATCCATATTTGATCTTGCCAAAATTTGAGAATTTCAACCTAAAATCTTTTTGTCCTCTTTTTATCAGTTCCTCTCTCAGCTCCTAAGAACCTGCGGGTGTCAGAGGAATGGTACAACCGCTTCAGGATCAGCTGGGACATTCCACCTTCACCCACCATGGGCTACAGGGTCGTCTACCAGCCTGTATCTGGTACTTTACACACACAAGCTGTGTCCAAATCAAAATACATTTTACAGATCATTTTCAAATAGCACAGATTCCACTATATATATATATATATATATATATATGTGTGTGTGTATATATATATATATATATATGTGTGTGTATATATATATATATACACACACATATATATATATATATATATATATATATATATATATATATGTGTATATACACACACATATATATACACACATATATACACATATGTGTGTATATATATACATTAAATATTTCATGGATATAAAGAAAAGAACACACAGAGACATTTTCCTTCAGGCTCTTATACGCTCTTGTGCTTTTCCACCACTTGGTACTCGAGTTAGCCTTCATCTTCTCCTCTTCACTGGAATTGAAGCTAATGATCGTCTCTGAACTCTCTCCTCTGTGCTCCTCCATGATGTGTCCACCCCCCCCGCTACAGCTCCCGGACCAGCTCTGGAGACCTTCGTGGGAGAAGACGTGAACACCATGCTGATCGTCAACCTGCTGAGTGGGACGGAGTACAGTGTCAAGGTCATCGCCTCCTACACCACAGGATCCAGCGAGGCCCTTTCAGGAAGGGCCAAGACCTGTAAGTACATAATATAAAAGGACTGCTAAATGTACTAATCCTGCACGTTTCAACTCTACTCTGGACACACAAATACCAAATAAACTACCACTAATACCTCACAGCTCTTTGACAGATTACACAGAAAGCAGCAAATCAGTAACCAGCAAAGCTATTACAGTTTGTATTTCTATATTTCAGAATAATAATTTTATTATCTGTAGTACTCCACAATGCAATGTCATCTAGATAAACTGCAAACAGCCTCAGTCACCAACAATCACATCAGCGCTTCATCTCTTTTCTTATTTTGTTGTTCAGTTGTTGAATTCTGGGTTGAGCTTTTTATTCGGAGTTGCAGCTTCTGGTGAGACATTTTCGGGTGCAGCTGCAAACTTCAATTCAAGTCCTTTTTTCCACCAATTCAAACCATCAGTTAAACACTTGATATGTTAATTCCTTCATACCCATCTGATGCTCTTACCAGCTTCCCAACTAACTACAGGATACAACCTTGAAAATGTTATTGTCTCCGTCTTCAATGTAACCAGAACTACTGATTAGAATATTTCAATAAAAGAGTTTTCAGCTGCTGCCTTGTTAGTGCCACAGTCTGTCTATTCTTTTTTTCTCAGAATAGATAGTGTGTTGCCATGAATACTGTATTGCACATTCTGAAAATGTAAAACATCTTTGTCCACATCATGATGAACTCTCTTGAGACTCACGGATGCTGCTCTCAGATCATGTCGTTGTTGGTACCTTAATTGTTTGGTTGGCATTTTCTTAGCCTGATCATTTATTTACCTTGTTATCGCTCCTCTCTGTTCGAGAATCTCCTCTAATCTAATCAGGGAAGCAACCAGACACCTGCAGACATCAATATCTTGATATCCACTTTTAATGGCTTCACCTAATTACACTGCAGCCCTTGAATGAACTGTAGATGCAATCGATTTAAGTTCTCGCTCGTGATGTGGACGCTGAGGCTTTCTGAGTGCCTGACCCCCTTCGATCAATCAGTGCTGCTCAAGTACAGTCATTTGGGTTGGAGCCTGGATTTCCCTCTCCTGCATGATAATTAACCACTTCACGACAGGATGGCTCATTGGTGAAATAGCTGCTCTTCAAACTGAAAGATCTCTGGTTTGATCTCCATGACAGCCAAAGTGAACGACAAAAAACAACTGTGACCTCTGTCCTTTTGAAGTGTCCTTGAGCAGGACACCAACCTTCCACCCTCTCATCCACTGTGGGTAAGAGCGTCAATGCTGTCGTCTGCTTAATGCCCGGGCATGTAGAGTTTTCTTCGCCTGCATGACAAGTAAGCGTTTCTTGGTTAATCTGAAGGACAAGTTTTGGTGGAGATGCTGGAGGAGAAAGGAAAGGAACTAAACCTGAAGACGATGAGGAAAGGAAGAAGAAAGATGGAGAGAGAGGGTGGAGTTGAAAAGTGAGACATCATGATATGAGGCCAGTGGGATCCCAGGAGGTGAATGGAGCATCTGTCATATTGCTCAGCAGCATGTTAATGAAACCAGTGGACCTGTGGAGATGAGTGGACGGATGCTTCAGTGTCACACAACATCAGAGCTGTTGAGGACAAAAAGGAGAAATACGCTCCAGGTTTTCCTGTAATACGTGTTCACTTACCTTTGCATTTAAACCTCACAGCCAGCGGCAGCTGACATTACTGATGCGCGTCATGTCTGCTGTGATTGAAAACGGTCAGGATTAGCCTTTCTCTGTTTCTCTGCCATCGACCTGCCTTCATTAATGCTCAGTTTCATGAATTGATTGTTGTGATATCTCCATGATCTTCCATGAACTCACTGGATTAAAGGTCCAGTGTGCCGGCAACCTCACTACTAGACTAAATCCCACACAATGCTCCTTTTTATTAGTCAACAGCAACTAGATGAATGGTGAAAATACACAGGTAAATGTCAATAAATAAAACAACTAAGTGGTGATCTTAAAGCTACTACAAGGAACTTTAGTTTTGCTTTGATTTTGGCTTCTCCTGTGTACAAAAGTGTTTACGCTTGGGTAACTAACACTTTTAGGTTAAGGTCACGGAAGGTGTCAGCACCAGAAGATACGGGGTGTGACATGTGGGAGTGATTGGTGTGTTTCCCCTTTTGCGACGTAGAGAGGATGTCGAGGCTTGATGGGACACAGTGTGATGTCTCCACTGTGTTCTTGGTTACCCCAGGGTTGGTTTGCTCCTAGTTTAAGCTATAGTCTGTCATGTTAGAGAGCTAGCAAGATATGACAGTGGCACCTCCTCTCAGCCTCCTCTAAGCTCCTCCCCCTCCCGTCAGCACAGTTGTAAAATGTCCCGTTCAAAGCCAATATATCAACGTCATTTTGTCAGCTTTATAATGCAGACAGTGACGACTATGGCTGTGCAATACGGTGAAAATGTCATATCCTATAACCTCTTCAATACAAGCGGCACTGACGACCAGTTTACAAGCACAGACGAGCTTGTTAGTATGAGGCTAATATGCACTACAAAAGTGGCTAAGTTGGCAAACATTACATATTTCATGAAAATAATAATGAGCAGGACGAGACATGAAGGCATCTGATTGGTTCTTTCCATTCGGACTGAATGGCAGGGATTTTAGTTTTAGTTTTTACAGTCCTGTAGCTGCCACAGGTGTCTGATTCTTTTCCTTCCTTTTTATGAACACATAATGTATTGACTGAACTCAGGATGGAAGGACCATTTCACCCAGTATAACAAAAAGTGCATCTGATCAGAATGACAGACCATAGCTTTGAATGTGCATGGAAAATTTCCACAGTGAGACATCCAAATTAGAGTCCTGAATGACCTCGACTGACTTTCAACACGAAGGAGCACTTGGTCGCCTCTGAGTTCCTTCTTGGTGTCTGAGATTCTCACCCTGCCTCTAAGGGATTGTAGGGAAATCTGAGGCCACTCTGCTGGTACAAAAGGTGAATTTCTCCTTTGGGGTAACTTGGGAGTGAGTTACTGCAGAATGAAGGAGCTCCAAAAGGGTTGTTGTTCGAGAGTGACGGCTGTTCAGATGATGAATTAAGAATCCCTTCATATCCTGTAATTAAATCACATGCTGAGATTTTTAACATAAACGCCACACAGCGATACAAAGTCGAAAACAATGCAGATTAGATATTCGGCTCAAGTGGAAAATGTTCTGTTGCCCCAGGAATGTAATGAATGTAAAATGTACTGTGATGTTCACAAACATGCTCATGTCTTTCAGAAGAAGTGAGGCTTTCCAAAGTTGGACAACAAAAGAGTGTACACATTTGTATAAATAGTGCATGTGGTTTTGTTTGGGCGTGTTTGTGAGTATAAACAACGACTCTGAAGTTATATTTCTCTTCTGTAAATAACACATCAGTGTCCTCGAAGCTAAGTGGTCGTACTTTTTTAAATCATCTGGAAACACAATGGTGTGTTGTTTCCCAGGTGTGAGCTCAATGCAGTTTTATATTTTGTTATTACAGCAGCATATGGAGGAAGATGCTTACAAGCATTTTTTTAGAGTCACAAGAAGCCGAGAGTGAGCTTTCACTCCTCAGTGCTATTTCTGTCAGTGTTTCAGAGTCATCGTGTCCACATGTGGGCAAAGAGGTTGTCTGTGAATCATTTACAACTGCATGTTCACTCACACTCCTTTCATTGATGGAGTCACGGTGGAAATAGTGTGGGATGCGTTTGCAGCAACCATCACAGGTCACAGTGACTGAGAGGCATTGATGAGGTCAAATTATAAGCCTCACTATCCTCTTCATAGAGCATTCATTCTTAAAATAGCAGCCAAGCTGTACATGTTTGCTTTTTTTTGCATTTGTAAACATGTTTGTGAAAAGAAAAGGTGTGCTGGAGCTCCTCATAACTGACTTCTGTCTGTGCTCTCTGCAGTGTATCTGGGGGTGACTAACCTGAGTGCGTACCAGGTGAGGATGAACAGCTTCTGCTCCCAGTGGCAGCCTCACCGGCACGCCAGCTCCTACAGAGTGGTCATCGAGTCTCTGCTCAGTGAGTAAACACACAGCAGCACGTCCTGTCCTGTTAAAGGATACATGCGTGATTTTCTGTCCAGTTGTTTTTGAGGTTTTTAAGTATCGTTCTTTAGGTTTCAAATATGAACATCTGGAAGTGTGTTTATTTAAGTCCTTCTCTAGTCCTTTCTTTGTGGCTTGATATAGGGTTCTACGTAATAATTCTACTGCATTTACAGTACATGTACTGTGTATCCTTATAGTCAGTGCTTTAATGTCACATACACAAACTTAGATGACGGTCATCATGCTCCAAGTTTGGAGAGGCAGGCAGGAGTAGCAGCATGAATCCACTAGTACTGGTTAACTATTAACGAAAAAAGGAACATGAACATGCAGATAATTTGCACTGGAACCTTTGTGCAATTTTTTCATGTGAAAAATTTATAGGTGCATATTTCTATACTGCATTTTCATCTTGATCTTGCTGGTGGATTTATTGTTGCTTTAATGCTACATATTTACTCCTCTCCTGCCACATTACTGTCTCTCTCTGGATTTTCGAGGCGGACAATGTCATTAAACGTGACTATACATCATTACCATGACTAGGATTGTAGAAAGTGGGCTGCATAATACTCTCAGATTTTCCCAGCAAACTCCTACGCTGCATATCAGCGCTGTTGGGTTTGCTCATGCTTTCATCAGTGGGAGTTTCAGCATGCAGAGCAGAAAGACTGTCCACTTTTCTGAATGCCTAAGCAGCCCGAGATGACAAAGATATTGTTGTATCGCATCGGAAAAGCACAGGGAGTCTTAAAGGTTTAGCTGTGAAATCAGACACTGAGCTGCTCTGTAGACACGAACAGGCTGACAGATCGCAGCCCGTCTGACATTTACATTTGCTGCATGAGGTAAAATACGGGGAAAAAAGACAAAAGGTTGGTATTATAGCTGCCAAGTGTGTTGGGAGGAGATTTTCTTGCTACAGAAATGACAGTAATCACGTCCTTGTTGTCTATTCTGAGATATAAGCTTTAAGAAGAAAAAAAACAAAAGAGAATTAGTTTCTTCTGATACAGGTTTCTCTGATGAACTCCTGAATACACCTGCTGCCTGTTCTCTGACAACAAAAACAAAACCATTTCTTATCTGGGAGTGTGAAAATTAAGGCTGCTGTCTCCACGAGACACCGCCAACACAAATACCTGTCAGAGTTACTGAGTGCTACTCTTGAAGTGTTTTCTACTGTGACCTCTGACTTGACCTCTGAGGGAAACACTCGTTATCACTTGTTTCTTTTTGTTTATTATTTCATTTTAATTAATTCTTGGCGAGGTGTAAGAGAAATGGTAAAATATTGCGGGGTTTTTTTTTCATTTATTTTATTTAAATTTACAACCTTGTATTTAAAAAAAACTGAAATGCACTTTAGTTAAGGTTGTTCTATCAACTGGATTAGAGCATTTGAACTTCCATGCAGCTTTTCTCATGTAATACTTTCAAAATTAGCAGAAAAATATGTTTAATACGCGGGTGCGTTGTTTCTCCTGTCCAGTCACTTCTTTCTCTTTTGTCTGCTCAAATCCTGTCAACCACCTCTGATATGACGCATGCTGGAAATCCTGCAGCAATAGTTTCTTTTACTGATGAGAAAGTACAGATTTAATTGCAGAAAACTGGAGTCATAGAAGAGATGTACATCCCTTTAATTTTACCAGTAACATCTCATTTTTGACACTTGACACTAAGTCTATTATTTCACAGCAGTTAAAGATTAAGTTTCAATGAATTTTAGTCTGTCTTTTTTTAATACAACACATCCCTATAATTCAACTCGCCATACTGGGTTGTGTCTGGAATTTGAAATAAATTTCTGATATCCACCATGTGGACAGTTTTCACAGATATAAATGTGACTGCTTAAACTTTATGTACTGAAATGCTGGATGTTAAAGGGACTTTCCAGTAGACTTCTATCAGCCTTTTAGAAACTTTAACCCAGTGTTCAAATTACCTCTCTGTAATTTATTTTTGTTAGATTAACTTTGATGCATTCATCTCCAACTTCAGCTGTCAAAAATGACTCTGCACCAAAGTCACCTCCATAAAACAGCCTTTCAATTATTGAAGTAATTTTCTCGGTTTTGATTCCCAGCAGCCACCGGGCTCAGCAGCGACAGAAATAATTGAGTGTTTTCCCATTTGTTTGAAACTGATAATGCACTCCAACACACCAAAATAACATCAAACAACAGATGGCGTGGCCCCGATTCGATTGCACACGTCCACCATTCAGTCACCACCTCAAAGGTAAGATTGACTTTTAATACAGCCGTCATCCAGCAAATGGAAGGCAGTAATGGCTGTTATTCATCACCTTCAGGCCTCCAGCAACAACACTGGCATCATTAACGTCACATAAAAGGCACATATTATCACAGCTCTCCTGTGTTCCTTCAGGGAGCTCCGAGGTATTGGTTCTCTCAGCACATAATGGAGCTAAATGAGGATTTATGTTTGCACAGCTGGTAAATAATTATGAGAGAAATGTGTCTGCTGCAGGAGAAAGAGGCAGTGATGTGAAGTTGTCCTGCTTTTAGTGTGGGTGGTTGGGAAATACAGAGGGAGGCAAAAGAGATCAGCAAGCAATTGAGAATGGAGAGCTGGAAAAGTGTATTTTCACAAATCCTCCTTTAAGACACACAGTTATGATTCCATGCACAAAGGTATTGGTATTAAAAGGTATTTCCCTGACCTGGATACAGTCACCAACAGCCTCCCCTCACCTCACCTTATGTATGTACAGTGCCGCTACTTTCACAATATCCAGACAATGAGGGCAATATTTACTTACCAGCCTGACTTTATTCTCCTTTAAATCAAATTGATAGGGTTTCATGTTCTATAACATAATATAATTATCATGTCATCACCAGATTAAAGCATCTGCTTGAAACTTCATTTGGATTATATCACATTTCTCTAGTGTTTCTAGGATTTTGCACTGCAGCAGTTTGAATGAAAGGGATCTCCCACACATTCTGCATTTCTACACAGGAACATTTGGTGTTGTAGCGTATTGAAATAAGTCTAGTTGGACGTTTTATCATGTCAGATTTTATTATGAAAGTCACTTGTAATAATAGTTGACGTAGGACAGTGCTGCAGCTCTTTAAAATGGTCCACCTTCCCGCTGCTTTGTAGATTTTTCTCAGAAAATATATTTGACAGGTTGCCAGTAGACTGCCAGTGTGGAGTAAACAAACACATGTTGATTATTTCAGTAATTGGATTTGGTTCATCACATTTTCCTAATTGTATTCAGTTTTATTCAAGTCGAAACACAAACTGAAAAAAAAACAGTCCTGGGGGACGTTTGAAACGTCTCACTCTGAAAGAGAAAAGTGAAAGCAAGCGGGTGAGTCAGTATCTAAAGCTAATGACTAAATTTGTTTTTCAAGCTGATCATTGTCGTCAGCCACATCTAGAATATGCAGAGAAATTTAACAGGGAGAGGCCATCTTTATGACTATGTCAACGTTTTGTGAGTTTGTGCAGTGTGACACATTTATGGCACAATAATGCAGAGAAGAGGTCCTTTTTACATAAAGAAAAAAAATGAATATGTAAAAACACAACTTGGGCATCTTTGTTCTCTACTCTCTGACCGACACATTTAAAAAGTCAATACTGAAAATACAAACTGAACTAGTTGGTTATGTCATTAAACTACAGATGTAAGTTAAAATGCAAAAGCTAATGAGGTGATCTATGTGTTTTTGCTGCAGATGGTCAGAAGCAAGAGACGAAGCTGAGCGGAGGAGCCAACAGACACTGTTTCAACAACCTGAAGGCCAACACGCAGTATAAGGTGAGCGTTTACGCTCAGCTGCAGGATGGAACCGAAGGACCTGCAGTCACTGTTACTGGGAAAACATGTGAGTACAGTCAGACCTGACACCTTCACACACTGACCAACAGGCTCAAGTGTTTTTTATCTTTTCTAAAACTATTCAAACACAGTGTGCATAGGTTAATCTGAAATCAATAGCATATTAGTTTGAGATTTAAACCTTTAAATATATTATTGGAAACTGATTCAGCTTGGAATTAAATGAGCCAGACTATCTATTTATATAACAAGGTGTGATCGACATAAAAAAATTGGGTCACTTCAGAAATTGATTTTGGTCGTTTGTTTAGTAAAAATTTGGCTCCTAACAGAATACCTAATCCAGACAAACATTTCACCGATTCTGACAGGTTTTTTTTGCACATAAACACTCCACATTTGTGAGGCTGTAATACATAAACACACTCACACATCCACCACTACCACATCAAGTACTTTACCTCCTCCATACCATGTGCCGAAGTCCCATTTCATTCACAATAACAACATAGCAGAAAGGCACGCTTGACAAACAAACTCGTACAGAAACGGCTGTCAGCTGTCATTATGTATGAAAGTGGCCCACTGCAGGCTGGGAGGACGATCGTGTCATTTTCAGCATCTTTCATCCTCGTGGGAGCGCTGAGAGCTGAGTCCTCTTCCTTCCTTTCAGAATGAGCTGTTTGTTCTGCACCGACATCCCCAAACACCAATCAGGAGCCACTGTCTGATGGGCAGGTCAGGGGAGGGGGGGAGGTGGTGTTTTATTTTCAATGAACACCACCAGGTTTACCAGTGTTAAGAGGTAAACTTAACTAAATTAACATCACTTGTTACTTAGTACCAAAGGTAGCGTGACTCGTTGAAACAGAAATGAACCCCTATTGTGGTTAAAGCATGTCAGTAAATCACCTACATTAATCCATAAATAAATGTGATTCTTACAGTATCTGCTGTCCACAGCTGCTTTACACTGCATGAAAAACCTCTCCTTCACTTCCTTAAATCCCATCAGCAGGACACACGTCGTTGTTTTACCCTTCATTAAATTAACTGAAAATGACACCAGCTGTAGTAGAATCCTATTTTTATGAAAGAGACGTCTGTTTTATTACTGTGACACCAGTGATGTGACTGGCTCAGAGAGTATTTAATAATCACTGTATTCACCTTCACCCAGCCGTTTTGCATGTTGCTCTGCAGCTTGTTGCACCTTGCCACCAAAGCCTGCGTACTGTCCCTTTAAATACATTCATTTGGGTGCACAGTGTCAGAATGCTGAAATTAAAATTCACTCAAAGAGATTTGAAACTTTTGAAGCATAATTTCTACAAAATTCGAGTTAAAATTATTACGTCTCTGCATGATGTTGTATTTGAAGGTGTTAATTGATTTGTAAACACCAGGCAATTATAATAAATATTTGGCAAAAAAAAATCACAGCAGGCATAATGGCTCCTGAGATGGATTAACTTCCCGGGAGCACATTTTGAGTCTGCAAGTTCGTATTTGTCGTATAATAAATGAAGTGAGGACAAAACAAAAGGGTGGAGAGTGGAGACAAAGAGAAGAGAAGCTGAGGAAGTGAAAGCAGGAAGAAAGAAGAAACCACAGAGATAAAAGAAAGGAAGGAATAAAGAAGAAATGTTCCTTCCCCAGAGCAGTTATTTAGAAGCTTGAAGCTGCTGCGCTCCATACTGTAGCTCAGCAGAGAGCCTCCACGATGATTTATTGCTTTGTTTTGATGCAAATGAAAGCCAGAGACTTTTCTCCAAATGACTGTCCCAATCACTGCAGGCAGCCGCTAGCGAACACTCCCCACCTGCCATCACTGGTAATTCACAGCCTCAGGTAGCTGATTTACTGCCTAAACGGCTCAATGAGTGAATTGTGAGTGTGTGTGCGTGTTTGTGTGTGTGTGTGTGTGTGTGTGTGTGAAGGTAAACACAGATGAAGGTAAGGAGTTGAAAGCACTGACAGTTTTGGTTTGATTTAGACGGCGACCAGCGCTGTGATCAATCTACCAAATTATACAGGAGCTGAAATCACAGAGCTGAACGTAGTTATTTTACACATTCTGTATGTTGAATATGTGACTCTGTGGGCAGCTTGAGGTTCGCCTCTCTCCGCAGATGTTTTTGGAGTTTTTATAGGGGAAATGTAATGTCAGGGTAGTGATTGTTTTACGATGAATGTGGTCGTAATTGAAGGTTTTCACGTCTTCATGTGCGTCTCGTTTATTCTCTCCATGCAGTGCCCATCCCGACCCCGGCTCCCACCAAGCCCCCCACCACCACACCCCTACCCACAATCCCCCCTGCCAAAGAAGGTAAGAACTGGTTTCATATTGTTTATTATTGTTGAGCATTCATCTGATTTATTTATTTGCAGCGTGATGTGACTTTGTTCAGGAAGAAACTGCAGTCACAGTCAACAGTAGGAATTTGTGTTTTATTTTTTTATGCTCCACTTCATTTTAGAGCAAGGGTGGGCAATTAATTTCATCAAGGGGCCACATGAGAAACTGAAACTGTTATGGAGGGCCGGACCAGTCAACCGAACCCAATTCTGGTCAATATTAATTTAATTTCTTCATAAGAAGCAGTAATTTGTGTGGTTTGGATATGGAACAGGTATTTAAATGTAGGATTATGTCAGGACTTAATCAACATCTGCGTTTTTACAATATTTCAAAAAAACAACATAAAATCTTATTCAAAAAACAGTCCTGATATTTCTGTGTGTGTGTGTGGTCTGGTAATAGCAACTTACTGTAAATTGTAATCCTGAAACACACATCTTTACTCCACAACGTTTTACTTCAGTAAATAAATATTTAAAGTCCATCTTTTGGGACTCTGGTCAGGGACAGCAAAAGGCCCAGGTCTGTTTTTCTTACTGTCATATTCGACAGGCACAGGCACTTCCTGCTTATTTTTTTACAGAATAATTCATATGATCACCTTATACTTTGGATTATTTTTACAATATGTTACATACAGTATGTGTTATTTGGAGCTTTAATGAAGTAACGTATCTTCATCACTCGTCATGAGCTACCGCTGCATCATACAGAATACATTCATAGACACTGGGACTGATAAAAGATTCATCTAATGTTCAATATAGGGCCATTTGTTTGTTATTGTTTCTCTTTGCTTTATTTGTTTTTATTTCTTGTGAAGGCTATTGAATAGTTCTAAACTTCTCTGCAGTACAATCACAAAAATACTGCCAGACAAATGTGAATGACGATCAAAGATGTCATGGAGGTTATTTCAAGATTATAAATGATGACTTGATTAGCTCAAACCTCTGTAGCTGCAGCTCATCACACCCCTCCCCATTTCTTTCCTTTTCCTTTCTTTTCTCATCAACAGTGAAGTTTAGATAAATGCGCCCACATTTCCTGTCATATAAATCATAAAATGTGACATGTCGCCTGTTGAACTGAGTTTGATTTGAGTTTAAGTACATAAACTTTAACTGTCCTTCCATGCAGTGATGAGTCTTAAACACAAACACACTAAATTATGGCGTATAAAATATGCCTATATATGTTCAAATAGTCACACACACAAACAGGTAACCTACAATTACCAAGATAAATCTTCAGCAGTGGGGTAATTTAAAATATTGTCTGAAATGTAAACCTGAGACTTGGATCTGTTACAGTGATGTATTCAATGACTTTACACATCTGTCAACATCTGTCTTTAATATACTGCATAGCTGTTAAGGTATATCTGTGATTACAGAAGAACAAAACACACCAGCTTACTGTTATATATCTCAATATTTTCATCAATACTTAATATTTTTCTTAAATGATGGAAGCTTAATATTTTTAAGACCCATTGGTTTTATGAACAAATGTGAAACATAACTAGAAAAGCACTCAGAGAGCGCAGACCTCCACCAAGGCAGCATTCTGAGAGAGCGTATACTCCTGCAAGCCCACAACGCCTAAGAGTGAATGTCAACATTTGACTGATTTTCGATCCACAATTTTGTCCTCTATGCACAATTTTACGTGATTAGCGTGGAAAATATTAATATATAACTATAAGAATGTCTTAAGATTACAAATTGAGAATTCTGGATATTGTGAGCTCTAGCTCCTTCCTACATGAAGTTATGGTTAAAAATGCATATTTGACCTTGGTGACCTTGACCTTTTATTGATCTTGACCAAACTGAATCAATGACTTCTGGATTCCAATATTAGTTTATATACCAAATTAGGTGACGATTGTCTGAAAATTGTACACCCTGGAGCGTTCAGAAATATGCAAAATCTCCCATACATTACTATGGAATGACCTTTCATTTGACCTTGATGACCTTGAATCGGATCCGATCACCAAAAATTAACCAGTTTAAAATTAGGCCACTTCTGACCAATCCTGAAAATTTCATCAAAATCCGTCCATAACTTTTTGAGTTACTTTGCAAACCAACAAACAATAAATAAACAAACCCTGGTGGAAACATGACCTCCTTGATGGAGGTAAATATGGGCCCAGTAAGAGAGACAGAGCTGCAAACACACCAAATGTTTTTACAACAAATCTGTGTCTCTCTTTCCTCTCTGGGCTTCTGTACAATTTAGTTCAGGTGTTTTCTAGTTTGAATACCTTCTAGTTTCAAAAGTCCAGCAGCATTAGTGCACGGTGTAGAACTTTTTGCTCTTTTCTCTCTATATCATCAACTTTTTGCTTTCATAACTTGCTGCTCTGTTTCATATTTACCAGCAAATTTAGAGTTATGATGTTTCAACATGATCGCAGACTTAAAATATTTCAAATTAATATAAATCCATATGAACACGTCTGCCCTCCTGATCGATACAAGAAGCAGACTGTGCTTTTCTTGTGAAAGGATAATTCTATATGAAGTAAATGTTTGCAGTAAACAAGGAGCAGATGACAGAAAGTGGTCTGCAGATCAATCAGCAGCTGACCTTTAAAAGTGATTTTATTATCGCAGAACAGGAAGTGACTGGAATGATTAGTGAAGAGCAATGGATGCAACTTTTAATGAGTTTAACACATTTCCAATTGTTTACAAGTTGAGACCTTTTTAAATCTAATCAATCAGAGGTTTAAATCACTCTAAAGCTGATTTTCTTCTGAGTCATCATCCATCCCAATCAAGTCAAAGTTTGTTTATGTACACAGCAATAAATCATGAATGAAAGCAACATTATAAAACAAGAAGAACAAAGAAAGCAGAGAAATAAATGGATATTTTTCAGGGAGCCACTTTAAATCATCCTTCAGCAAAACAAGTGGCAGAATGTCGATCAAATAAACAACAGCGGCAACGACAAAAATAAGAAATATTTACTTTGAGAAAGTATTTCTCTGTGGTTTGAATGAGGACAAGAAACATGATTCATATCAACTTATTTAATAAGTCATAAGTATATTCACATTAATGAAGGAAATATTTAAAGTTTTTTTTAAAATATAACATCAATAACATTACTTTAATGCTCCTGTCTCCTTCCTGTGCTTCATTTTTTTGTCCTGTTATTCATCTGCATCCTCCTTTTATCTTTTCTTCCTCGTCAAAAAGCAAAAACAGAACAAACAGAAACACCCTCTTCTTCTTTCTCCAGTCTGTAAGGCAGCTAAAGCAGACCTGGTCTTCCTGGTTGACGGTTCCTGGAGTATCGGGGATGACAACTTCCTGAAGATCATCCGCTTCCTGTACAGCACCACAGGAGCTCTGGACCAGATCGGTCCGGATGGCACACAGGTACCACACAGGATATTATCACAGGCCTTATTGTTGCTGGTTTCAGCTACAATGACTTAAGAATGGCCCAGACTAAAAGATTTTTTGTCAGTTATATATATCATCAGTATTCCCCTGGTGTCATCCAAATGACCTGTTCAGTTTGATTCTTGAAATAAGCCCCACTGAGCTGCTCTCATTTATGTATAAATAAAGAATAACCCTGTGAATAACCCTATTTTTATTCATTGTTTCATGGATCCCTTCTCAGTCTCTGCTGTGTTATTATTGTTATTGCTGTATGCTCTTTTAATGCTTCAAGTGATTTGGAGTATATTTGTTTTTTATTTTAAATAATACAGGATTGATATCAATCACATCCACAGCTGCTTTTAAAAATTACCCACTGACAGCATTCAGTCCTTGGTTTGAAATTTTGAAGAGAAGCCGTTGGTTTACTCTACGACAAAAAAACTAAAGAAGCCAAAGCCTACAGAAGTCCTGACGTCACATCCACACCTGCCCAACCCCTCTTCTTTTCTTCTATATGTTGGAACTGCTGCATGAGCAATCTGAACTCAGTGTTGAACTAGTCAAAAGCCAAAGTAAACATTTTGCCTGTTTTTTATCGTTGATTACTTACCGTATGTTTGTGACAGGTGGCTATCGCACAGTTCAGTGACGACGCCCGGACAGAATTTAAACTCAACTCGTACAGCGACAAGGAGCGGCTGCTGGACGCTATCAACAGGATCACATATAAAGGAGGAAACACCAAAACAGGTGAGTGTGCAGCAAACACTAATGAAGAGAAGAACTGTGAACCGTCTCTACGGTCGAGTTTCAGGAAACACACAGAATCAACTGTTTAGCATGTGTGCACACACTCTCTCAACTTAAACATAATACCGTTATCAATACTTATTCAACAGCCACATGCAGAAAATTAATGTGTCTGCTTTCTTGCATTGTGTCAATATACACGTTTGCTGCAGTGTCTTCATTCATACATTCATGTAAAACACAGAAGACAGTGTTTGCACAAGCTTGTCTGCAGTCTTGTGTTTGTCCAAGACCCGTAGACGCCTATATTTCTTGACTCTGTGTAATGAGAGGATGTCTGTGGGGAAGCAGGGGATGTATAGCCATTAATCAGAGTTTCTCCTGCAGAGAACAGGTTGTAATTCTCCCACTGCCACTGTCACACTGTAATAAACCAGTCATCCTTTTCTATCAGGGAGCTGCACAGCGGGGGAGTGTGAGAGCATTCAATCGCCTGCAATTAACAATCCCTTTCCCAGTGTTCCCACAGGCCTGGAGAGTTTTGATTACTGGGTCTAGTCTAGACCTGGTGCTACTTGATTCCTTTATTGTAAACACCATACAGCAGCTCTGTGTCCTGCATCAAACCTCACATCCTGACGATCAATATACAGTCTGGAGAAACTAACTGCTATGTTTTACTTTGTGCTGTTATTTTTATAATATGTACAGAAGCCCTGAAAAAACTAAACTGGTGATCTATTTTATTAGTCTGCTCTGAATTGTTTTTTTCTCCTGTGTTTGTGACTGTGCTTTATACAATATTCAGAGCTGGAGAAACAGACAGACAGCAAAACACAACAGTGTCTTTCAGTTTAAATATCACTACTGTACCTTAGCTTTCAGCTTTCTGATGGGAAACTGAAGCCGTTCATCCAAAAGTACACAGAATAGGTTGTTCTGCTGCAGCCTCACGCTAACAAGTCTAATGTGAAACAGCATTTTGTTTGAGACCAAAGTCTTGAATCCATTCTGTACCACCAAGTATCACTATAATATTGTAATACTGTCAGAAGGGTCTTCTCCTTCTCTCTCATCTGTGCAGAAGTAATTTCAAAATGATTGTATTAACGCATCATGTTGTAAAACGTCTCTCCAATCAGGTCGAGCCATCCAGCATGTGAAGGAAAACATTTTCACGGCGGAGGGAGGAGTCAGGAGGGGGATCCCCAACGTCCTCGTGGTCCTCACTGACGGACGATCTCAGGACGACGTCAACAAGGTTTCCAAGGAGATGCAGATGGAAGGTCAGAGCTGTGCTGGTTATGAAATACAGTCTCAGGTATCCACTTGAGGAAAAAAAAAAGATTTTATTTCAAATTATTACATAAACTGCAGGAAATAGTGACACTAGATTTAATCTGCATTCATAATATTCACACATCAAAGGATAGAGGTGTAAATATTTATATGTATGTATGCTGACACTAAGGTGGCAAACAAAGCCCATGTAGACAGATAAAAATCAAGTGAAAGCTTAAGTATTTGTCCCCTATTTCATGGTGAAAACAACATATTGTCCTCTCTCTCTCTCTCTCTGCCTATAAAGGGTACATTGTGTTTGCCATCGGCTTTGCTGATGCAGACTACGGGGAGCTGGTGAGCATTGCCAGCAAACCCAGCGACAGACATGTCTTCTTCGTGGATGACCTGGATGCCTTCACGAAGATCGAAGAGAAGCTGGTGACCTTCGTGTGTGAGGCTGCTACTGCCAGTGAGTAACCGAACAGTCGGAGGTAGTCAGCTTCTGGTTGGTAGCAAGAGTCGAGTCTCGATGCGATACTGAAAGAGCTCGCCATGTTTCATGTGATCGGCCGTCTGATGAATGTGTCTTTGTTTCTTTCCCAGCTTGTCCGTCTGTACCGATGAGTGGCAGCACAACACCAGGTAAAACATCAAGCTCAAAGACAAACCCCTGTGTGTGGATCTACTGATAACAGTGGGTTCACACTGTATGCACACAGTGTATTTCAGAGTGTGTACAAGAACCACAAATACCCTGAGGATGTGAGACACATTCAGCAGTATTCTATTTGCTGCTGCTTATTTTCAAGACCCAAACAAACGGATCTATTTTTGATGCTCATGGTTACGCCATGTTGGTGCTCTTACCCTTGTTATTGCTTTTTCCTTTGACGTCTGCTTTCATAAATAAGACTGAAAGTTAATGAGTCACGTGGAAATCAAACATTGCAGCAGACAGCCTTTTGATGGCAGGACAGTGAAAGTTAGTGAAATGGAATGTATGGTTAATTCCTGAAAATGTTATATGATTTACAATATACAGTATTTATTTAAATAAAAGCCCAATAATATATTAACTTGACCAATGTACTGTAATAAAATATCTTGACTGATATTGGACTGATTTCATAAGATGAGGCGAGGCAAATGTGGCACTTCATTCATTTTGTGGAGATTGGATCAAATGTTTTGCTTTTTTTTAAATTAAAGTATATAAACATGTTCTAGAAGAAACCCTAAATGTGAGTATGATCAGTGATTTAAACATTAAGATTTACCGGTGAAATATAAGGTGTCTCTCCTAGATATTTTGTTTTTTAAATCAATAACAATCTATGGGAAGGTCAAATCAAGCCAGTTTTATTTATTCAACCCAATGTCACAAGACACACCACATTTCACCAAATTTGTTTGTGATCCTCATTTCAGAGAAGTAAAAACTATACAAAATCCCTTAAACAGGGAGAAAATGGATGAAACCTCAGGAATTATGCAACTGTGCAGAATAACCGAATAAAATAAAATGACAGCAATTACAAGGAGTTGATTTGTTATGATTAGATTAAATTCAGGTTTTTCTGTCAGTGTAGAGTTGCTGAGACAAGATAGTTTAGCATTTAACCAGAGGTGCAAAGTAATAACAACCTATTTAACAGTAGACGGTGCAGGTATGAGTACAGTAATGAAATTTGTGTCTTGATCATCATTGTGATTGGAGAAGACATATATCACACACTACAACAGAACTAAAAATCACTGACCAGTGCAGGTCATAAAGAAATAAATCTTATTCCATAAAAAGCAAAGCTAAAATTCCCTCGGTCTGTCGCCAGGTTTCCGTATGATGGAGCTGTTCGGGCTGGTGGAAAATCGCTACGGCAGCATCTCTGGCGTTTCCATGGTACCCGGCACCTTCAACACTTTCCCCTCTTTCCACCTGCACAGTGACGCTTTTCTGGCTCAGCCAACCAGGTACGAGCTCTGACATAATTAGAGTTTAAAATCCAAACTGTTTGGCTTCCCAGTGTTTACCTTGGTCTGCTGTTCCCCTTCACAGGTACCTCCATCCTGAAGGGCTGCCCTCTGACTACACCATCACCCTGCTGTTCAGACTGCTGGCCGACACTCCAGAGGAGCCCTTCGCTCTCTGGGAGATCCTCAACAAGAACAACGAGCCGCTGGTGGGAGTCATCCTGGACAGTGAGTCTGGGATCTCTCACATTTATTCCTTTCATTACAAATCAATCACTGAGTTCAATCTCGTAATCGATACACAGAAAGAAATGAAGATAAATTAACAAAAAGCAGTGCATGATTTTGTTGTTGACATGTGTCTTCCTGCAGATGGAGGAAAGACTCTGACGTTCTTCAACAATGATTACAAAGGAGAGTTCCAGACAGTCACCTTTGAGGGGCCAGAAATCAAGAAACTCTTCTACGGCAGCTTCCATAAGGTCAGAATTAACCCTGACTGGTTCCTAAATGTCAGCCTTAACATACCCAACATGCTGTGGGACATAAATGACGAGTTTTTTTGCACAAGCCCTTGATAGTGTGGCACTAATAGGTGTGAGATCATTGTTTGATGGTTCGCTTGACTCAGAGATGCACAATGGCCTTTTTGGTTTCTTGAGTCTTCTGTTTTTCTTTCCTTCGAAGAACTATATTTATTATACATAAGCAATTTAAACTTTTCTATCATGGGAAATCTGAATTTAATTGTATGGTCATGATTAAATATTGACTATTGAAAATCATTTTCTCCAAAACTGCACCACGAGATAAAATCCAGCTGAATGTGAATTGCAGTACATCCCACTTTAGCCAAAATGTCCTGCTTTTATACATGTTGTGAGATTAACGTCGTCTTTTCACAGAGAATAGAGAACCAGACAGTAGAAAACGTCCCTCTAGGACTCAACTCTTATTCAATCAAATCTTATTCAATCATTGCAATTGTCCATGACTTTGTCAATCAGTTTGTTCCTAATGACCTCACAGCACTGCTCCCTGTTTTAATGAGTGCTTTTTGAAAAACGAATGTGTTGGAAAAGGCCTATGAAGTTTAAATGAAACAGAATAGAGAGATAAAATATTTGCCATGGGTCCTAATTTAAAGTATGACACACTATCAGGGGGCTGAAGGCGCTCCATCATTCATCAGCAAGATGCATCAGACACATCCTCTGCTCAACAGAATATGCATATTAACTATGATGCTCCTATTTTCTTCAGGTGATGTTAATAAACCTAAAACCATTTTGAGAGGAAATAAGATGCTGCTATGGCAGAGGTTTCTTACAGTACTATTCTTGGGGTCCCCGGGATAAATCTATTTGTTCATACAATATTCAGTGTTCCAGCTTTTCAGGTGTCCGTCTCTGTGTTGGCTGATTGATTTCAGTCGTCCCTCCCTTCAGTCGTCTTCCTGGTGCTCAGTAGGAGTCCTGACAGGCCGACTGTAGTGGAGTCGTGCCCTGATCCTGAACCTGCTCACAGTGGTGTGTTGTGTTACTGTCAGTGTGTCAGTGATCTGCAGTCACTTCTGTCTGCTGGCTGTCAGCAGAGCTTATCCTGCTTACCTTTTTGTGCGTGTGCGTGTGAACAAGCCTGTACAGCTTTGCTCACAGTCCAGCTCTTGACTGGTCATGACGGTGACAGGACTTCCTGTCGGCCTATGTGTATTTATAAATAGAAACTGTCGCTCAGCGAGGTCATTTTAGTCTTGTTTCCATGTGCACTCCTGAGTTTTCTTCTTGTTCTGGAGCTAAGTAAATGTGCTCTGCTGTTTTTCATTTATGGCCTTAACAAAGCCACACACTCAGACACAGTAGTTTATATTTCATTTTGTTAATTGAATATGAAACCACTTGTCTGTTTGTTGTGTGTGTGCACAGTATTTCACGCATAGTTTTTGTGGCGATTTACATGTTGTGCTTTAAAATGAATTTTGTGTTGCATTCATAACATCATCCATTTTCTATAATGGTGTATTGTGACCATTGTAGGACAAAAATAAGAAAAAAAAATCTTATAAGACATTATAAATCTCTGAAATGCTTTTTTTATTTGGAATATTACACCCTTCTCCCTGTTTTCGCCATAGAAATAATTAAAAATAAAATGTTTAGACTAAATTAATACACCAGATCAAAACACACTTTACTAACTGCTGTCTGTGGTCAACTGGAATCATATATATAAATGTGATACATTTCAACAGCCAACTTTGAAACATTATGTAACAGTAAGATGATGAGTTTCATTTTGGTCGTCGTCTGTGTTGTTTGGCCTTGTGTGCTTTTATTTTCATCTATCCTTCTACGTGTGTTTCATATGTTTGTTTGTGTCCATCTTTTAACGTGCAATATCAGCCTGCTGCACAGGGATTAATCTGACAAGTAAAGCTTCTCCTGAGTGCTTCACCTTTTGAGTCACCAGGATGGAGTTGGGAGACTGTAGTGCTTTATAGCATTGCACAGGAAGAGGGTGCTGCTCTACCACTGGTTCCAGCACTGGTCCTTTGCTGGTAGAGAGACTCCAGGTCTCAGAAATTCAAATCCCCATCACTGATGTGGAAAGAAAGGACAGAGCAGTGTCGAGGAGAGTGGTGCTGCTGCAGTGCTTATTGATGTGTAAACGTATACATGATGCAAATATGGTTAATTAATATTTTTATTATCCGTTTATGTTCCATCTTATGTTATGTGATCTATTCTGATATTTATTAAATATCACAGATATATAGATCAATTATACGGTATTATACAGTATTATATAGATTTATTAATACGGTATTATAATAGATGATGGAGAGAGTAACGCTGATCTTCCTTGGGGTTATTTATGTCATCTAAAATGGCTGCACCATTAGCAGGCAAATTACTTGAAATGAGGAAAGCATGTGTGATAAGTCTGTTTGAAACATGTTGAAAGTGATGGCCTGCCAAACTCACAGTTCACCAGCTCAGATGATTTCTTCATTAATTTATTGTTTCATTTGTCCAGCATTAAAAGTGTTTTTCTTTTCTCTAACAGCTTCACATTGCAATCAGCAAGACGAGCGCCAAAGTGGTGATCGACTGCAAAATGGTGGCCGAAAAAACCATCAACGCAGCAGGAAACATCACCATCGACGGACTGGAAGTCCTGGGCAGGATGGTCCGCTCCAGAGGAAACAAGGACAACTCTGCTCCGGTGAGGGTGACCACACACTCTTTAGCATTAATATAAACATGCGTGCAAGGTACCAGGTACACATTCAAGTTATATAAAGAGTAACTTAATGTAATTTTTAAAAGTCAGAACAGTTTTCCCCACATGGGCTCACCTTCTGTGCCTTGCCATACAGTGTGACGCAGTGACGTTTTTATCCACCCAACGTACACCATGATCGGAACAGTGGTTGATCTGAATATGAGACTGAAAATATTTTTAACTAGACCCATTTTCCAATGTTTTGGGTCTAATTAACCAGTGGGAACAATAATTTCCTCAGTGCTGCAGTGTTGGCCTGCCATATAGTTACATTTTTCTTTTTTTTATGCTTATAGTTGTTTTAATCTATGAATTCTGTCTTTTGTCTATATAAATACAATTATTGTTTTTATTATTATTATTAATATTTTAATTACTGCAACATTTACAGTACATTTACAGTATAAACAAAACTACTTTGTGAACTTGGTGTCCAAAAAAATGGGCTCTGCTTAATATTGTAGACAGTGAATTAAAAGCAACTAAATGTTGATTTTCACAGTAAAGCAGAATAAATGGAAACAAGTCACAGGAAGGAAGATGGGTTATTGATAGCAGCTTGTAAAGATTTCCTCACAGAGTGTCAAATTGATAACAAATAACACATTGACCAAAAAAAAAATCCTATTTGCAGCATTAGTAACCACAAGGATTCAACCTAACAGCATTAGATCATCTGTGTTTTTCATCAAAGCAGAGCCATTTCAGTCAGCCTCTTTATGAATGCAAACAAATGAATTTCCAGATGCTCTCCTCCAGAAATAGCATTGCTGTAGACTTTATGTCTGATTGGTTTGATCTTCCTTTGAAGAGAAAACCTTTGACAGGGACTCTGAAGCTGTAGAAATCCACTCATGTGTCAAATAATCATCTGTGTCCTTTCTTTTTTACTTTTCTCCACCGGGCACAGTTGTACCAGTCCCTGAAACTTTGTACATATCAAGGTAACCTCACAGTACAGCAAGGTTTTTGAGCCAGTAAAGGAAGGAAAAAAAGTTTCTCTGTTCATTCATTGGTGTTTCTTTCTACTTTTTCTTTGATTGTAAGCATAATGTAGATGTATGGTGCATCCTGTCATCTCCCACTGTGTTTTAAGCTCATAGGGTGGCCTTGACTAATAGTCTAATTTTGTAGCTCAGAATTCACTGTGTCTAATTAGTCAAACTGAAAGCACAGACTTTTGGAAAAAAGGTTCAAAGGAAAGCTGTAAAATGGCGCTAATCTTTTTTTGATGTTATGATCAAAAGTGATTTCACCTCCAGTGATTTGTTGCAGTGGCAGAGATAATTAGTGATTTTAATCCTGCCATGCGACATTAAAAAAAGCCTTTTAAATTCTCTTTACGTTTATGCTTTAATTTGTTGATTCCCACCACACTGTTTGACATCTATTTAATTGTGTCATATTATGGAGCAAAACCAGAGAATTTTCCATTTATAAAATGCCAAATAACTTACTACCTGACCTGTTCCTTGTGTCTAGCTGGATGTAGTACACTTTTTGTCTTGTGTGTTTTCCTCCTCTGCAGTTCCAGCTTCAGATCTTTGACATCGTCTGTAGCACGTCGTGGGCCGGCAGAGACAAGTGCTGCGAACTTCCTGGTCTGGTGAGGTCAAGGGTCACAGAATATGTGTTAATGATTGAAGGACTGTTTACACAAATTTGCTGTATTACGTGATAGAGACAGTGTAGCAGTTGTGTTGTCATGCAAACAGTTGGTAGGTATTAGATACTCATCAGAAGGTAATGTATTACCTACAGTAGATGGTGGTCGAAACAGCAGTTCATTGCTTTGCTCCCATGTGGTAACTCCAGTCTGTTTCTCCAGACCGTCATGTGCAGTAAGAAATACACTGTCGATAAGTACCTCATACAACCACACTTCAAAACACCCAAATTGGAGTAATAAAGTTTTCACTTGACAATAATTATTTACTTCACATTAAAAAATATGTATTTTAAAATAATGAATGCATCATTTCTTTGCCATCATTTCCTTCCTCAGTATATTGTATTTGTGATGATAACCAAATCAGTAGGTGGAAAACCAAAAAGTAGGTGGATACCAGATTTCCTGTTTCAACAAGAGATTCATCAGATGAGGAAGCAATGCTATCTGACAAAAAAAAAAAGCTTTTACTGAGACCTGAAATATAAGATGCAGTGGCATTAATTATAGGGATTATGTTGCATGCATGCTTTGCCTGCTTTATTTATTAATTTGTCATACCATTTTATTGCCATATTTTTGTTGTCTTTTTGTCATCTTCATCGTGCTGTGGTCATCCAGAGGAAGGAGGCAGACTGCCCGGCCATGCCCAAAGCCTGCACCTGCACCCAGGACAGCAAAGGCCCCCCCGGCCCTGCTGGACCACCAGTGAGCCACACACAGACGCATCAGATACATACTCACTCACGATCAGACACTCAAATTAAATTATCAATCATATTAAACTGAGGTATGAGTTAAGTCTAATTATTAGATATTTTATCATTCAGTGTATTGGGAAAAAATGCTACTCATCAAAAGATGCAAAAGGTGCATCAGAAAATAATGTGCCAGTGTATATATAGTATATTTTTACACGGTGCATGTTTACAGCAGCAATAACACACAGATGAAGACCCAGAAACTCACCAGAACAACGCATGCTTCATGTGCAGTTTGAGTTAATTGAGTTTTTTTAGTACAGTTTCCTTTTTGCTTTTCAGAGCTGAGATTAAAACTCATATTTCTTGCTTGTTGGTCAGCTTTGTAAATGTCTGTACAAACATGCATGCACGCACACACATTCAGTATTGAGACACTGACTTTGAATGTGTTGATGTGTGCAGGGAGGCTCAGGAATCAGAGGAGCCAGAGGTGATCGTGGAGAGCCAGGCCCGGTGGTGAGTTTAAAGCTGATACCACTTAACTGTTATGAGAGCAGTGTGGGTTGTATCTGCTGCACAAATATAACATGAAGTGATCTCCGTCTGGATGCTTTCAGAAAGTCTATGAAGCTACCAAACAAATGCTTTACATTCAGAAAATCATGCAAAATTGAATCTGGCAATACAGAAGTATGAATTTGTGACGTGTAACTTTGCCCTCAGTCCTTCGTTGGTTTTGCCTCCAGCCAACACTGTGACCTAAAAGCTCTGTCCTGATCAACTGTGCCCTCTGTGGCACCTTTTCTATTCTCATATTATGCATATTAAAACATATAATGCTGGTATAATGCTCATAAGTTTTCAGGAACCACTACCTGGTACACAACACGCCTTCTCACATCTGGATTATTTACACTCACATACACACAAAAGGAAAACAAGGACAATTAGGAAATTGGTCATTCATCTTATATTTAACATACCACATTTTTTATTAGTAAATAATGAGCATTTATTGTGAGAGTGACAGCAGAGATTAGAGAGACAAACTGACAATATAATAAAATACAACAAAACCCCTTAAGCCAAATCTACCAAACAGCCCATTGTCATCTTTCCATTCATATATTTGTGTTCACATTTTGAGTATTGCATTGGAGATGCAGTGTGGAAACAGCAAAATTCTTTAAAAGGGTGGTTTTTACCATTGATGAAAAAGAAGTGATGGGATGGGGGGGGGTGACAGACTTTTTTTCACTCCTGGGACCTCATTCACAGGCTATGGGGACACATACTACTGTTATACTACCTTTATAAAGTGAATTTTGCGTAATAGGCGACCTTTAAGTATTTAATATTAAATATGATGAAAGAAGATCATTTAAAATCTGGATGTGAATTTTATTATTTTGATATGATCTTATGTATATGTAAATGAGCATGTATAATATCTAATATAAATGTTACCATCTTATGTATTATATTAACGTCAAGCTACAGTCCACTGGCAAGTCACTAAACTATTTCTAAACTACAATAACAGAACAACATATATACAACATCACCATATACAGCAGGTGACGACACATAAAAAAATCACATACACCATATCAAAAAGGTTCCAATAAAAAACAAGTGTGTAATACAGAGTATGAGAGTCAGCAGTTACAGAGTTTCATAGCTTTTGTACATTTAAGGTCATTCAGTGCTCAAAGTCATTAAAGGGAAGAAGAAGAATGGATATTTGGCTACTTCAGTCTTTGCTTGGATATATGTTGCAATAAAATGTGCACAGCATGTGAGCGTAGCAGCAGAAAGTTAAAAAAATCACAGCTCAATAAAGAAATAAAAAAAGTTAATTTCTATCTACAACGGGAGCCACCTTTCAAATACTGGGTAAGAGGTGATGGTTAAACCATCCCCTCCGTCTACCTAATCCCATCCAGTCAGCTGATTCCATCCATTCAGACGATCCCATACTTCTAGACGATCCCGTACTTCCAGACGATCCCGTACTTCTAGACGATCCCCTACTTCCAGACGATCCCCTACTTCCAGACGATCCCGTACTTCCAGACGATCCCGTACTTCCAGACGATCCCGTACTTCCAGACGATCCCCTACTTCCAGACGATCCCGTACTTCCAGACGATCCCGTACTTCCAGACGATCCTCCAGTGGAGGAGAAACAGGAGATTTCCAAATTATGAGAAAAAGTAAAAAGAGGTTCAAGTGGATGCCAGATGAATTAACAAACATTCTGTTTAACTACTCACCTTGTGTGTTACGTGGACAATTTTTCTTCAGGTTGTAGTTTTTATTGAGGTTGGTTAGTCTGACCTGCAAGATGTCATGCATGAGCTGCAGGTTGTTATGTGTGATCTGCAGGTCGTCATATCTGGTCTGTAGGTTGTTATATCTGGTTTGCTGGTCGTCATATCTGGTCTGTAGGTTGTTATATCTGGTCTGTAGGTTGTTATATCTGGTTTGCTGGTCGTCATATCTGGTCTGTAGGTTGTTATATCTGGTTTGCTGGTCGTCATATCTGGTCTGTAGCTCGTCTCTCTCTTCAGTGACAGTGATGTTTCTGGTTTGCGTCTGGTTCATACTCTTGAGTCGGTCTCTTTCTGTCACCAAGTTTTGTGTTTCCAGGGAGACTACAACATCTGGTGGGAACAGAGACAAAAGAAAAAGAAAAAAACATAAAACCTTACAGATTTAAATTAGCGGCATCAAGATTCTTGCTCTGTTTAGGGAAAAGCTGACTTTGAAAATGGAGCACGTTGAGTATTTTCTGCTAATTACATTAATTAATTACATGAATTGACATGAAATGACACTTTGGCTTGCGGGAAAAAAGTTGTAATGAAGGTACAGTTGTCACCCACCAGTCTGGTGTGTTTTGTGGTTATTTCAGAGAAGGCTAGTGTCGTTTGGAAGTGATATAATGTAGGTAAAAAAATAATAACTGTATGTAATGGCATTTTCAGATCAGGTCTTCAGATGGCTGCAGGCACTGAATGAAGTGATGGAGAACCTTTTCACGTAGTATAAAGCACCTGTTAAATATAGGTACTGTAAGAATCACCCATTACATACTCATTAATTAGTGTAGACTGCTTTACTAACAATCCTGCTTTGACCACGTAATGAAGAAACACACTTTCCTGGGACACTCAGTGCCTAATATGTTGTTGTAGAATAAAAGCAAAGCAAATCCTCACAGCGCATGTAGGTCCCAGCCAATATCAGAAGATACAGCACTCCCAGAATCACTGTAGTACCTCCAAAAGGGCATCTTTTGACAGCTGAAGCATTGTTTTTAGTGAGTGCTCCTGCAGAGACAGTGAAATATGTTTTCTACAAGCTTTAATCAAACGTGCCCCAACATCTTAGTTTTCCTTGAACAGTTTTTATTTTATACTTACTGAATTTATTGGACTCAGCATCAGTAGGGCTTTGTTCCAGAGTGTCCTCATTGATGTAGATCTCCACCCGGCTCTCTGCTGTTTCTGGTCCGTTGTGTTCATCTGGTCTGCCATATCTCACATTCAAACGTGGTGCTTGAATGTCTGTAGACATCATGACAGGTGAGACGAGTTGAAGCGAAGTGAACGCAGTTTTCACTGCTCGTCTGTGAGTCAGGCAGCTTTTAAATAGGGAGAGTTAAGGAAGCAGCAGCAAGACGTACCACACAGATATGCTATCAACACATTTTACAGACAGAAGTGTGTATGGAAACACTTCTATTTTGAGAGATTTGTAAGTTTGTTAAAACTACAATAAATCCCAAACAAATTTAGGATATATTTTGGCAAAGGAAAAACTGGCATGATTATTTTCACAGGGGTCCCTTGACCTTTGACCTCTTAATGAAAACAAGTTCTATGCAATCTTTTTCCTTTACAAACATGCTCACTTTGTGCTTTTTGCCTGTTCTAAAATGACATTTAGCTTCAAAGCTGTGTAACAACTCATGAGGCTTAATAAAACATGGAAATGGTCCTTATAATCATGTATGCACTTTAAGCTGCATCCAAAATTGACCTTCAGGTTCCCAGTTTCATATGAAGTTCACCACTTCAGTGTGACATACTGTATATGATTGACCTGCTGAAAAATATTACAACACATCCAGACAGAATAAATAGATAATAATAATAATAATAGAATATATATAATAGAAAATAATACTGATAATTATCTCCCAGCTAGGATTGGTGGCATGACTGCTCATTCCTGCCACTTTCATTCACTTTCAGCTCAACTGATGCTGGATTCTTAAGACCAGTACTGATCTGTTTTGCATTAAATAAATCTAATTAATAAAATAAGTCTTTATACATCAGCCAGTAGCTTTTTCAGCTCTGAAAACACAGTTTTCATACAGAACTGCTTATAGAAGTAAATGCACCATTTGGTCTGCAGCAGTGCAGTGAACCACGCTTTTAAAGTTGTGTTGTGCAATATTTCTCTTTTTTTTTTTGTGGTATATCGGATTAGCAAAAAAACTGGTTGGTTTTATCTCAGCATGGGGCTGGGTAATCAAGTCTGACACATCAGAACATATTCTACAATTTCAACATCGTCTGTAATTTAATTGATCAGTGCAACCACTGAGTCATCTGTGTGATCTCACTCATAGTCCATCTTTACATGTGTATTAGTTTATGCATATGTGTGCATTATTTGCTGGTAAACTAAAACATTGCTGCAGGTGTATGGCAGTAACAGCTTCAGCTGCGACTCGATCACCACTGAGCCTGATTTGCATGTTGCATGTAAAACCAAGACTTATTGCAATCAGATTTGCAACATGGCTCAGAGTCTCATAGTGTCTTATTCATGACAAGGTCTTAATTAAATTGTATTACATAGCATCTGAATTTAGCTAGATATGAGACTCTTAAAATGACATGTGCAAATGGACCTTGGAAAAAGGTGCTATTGATAACATTGATAACATTCAGCCTCTAGTTTTTGCACTGCAGTAGAAATAATTCATTTTGATCCACTGAATGATTAATTCACAACCATGATTACTTTCTAAAATTATGGTTCTTTAAGTCATTCATCGACATGAAAATAAAAATTGATCAATGAGACTTGAGATCGATGTGGTTTCGGGGGAATATCCTGATCATGTTGGCAGCTAACAGGTATCATTATGGTGTGGGATATGAACTGCAGCCTCTGGCATGAACGTTGGACAGGAGCACATTATATTTGTGTTCCTGTACATGATTAAAGGGCGTACATACGTAATGTGTTATAAGATAAGATAATCCTTTATTAGTCCACAAGCAGGGAAATTTGCATCGTTAAAGCAGCAAAGTGGATGGTGCAACATTACAAGAAGAGTCTGTATAGAAATAAAGATAAGAACATCAGCAGAAAAACAACCAAATGGAAAAGCTAAGACATCTTATATACAACATAGGTGAATAATCAAGACATCATATATACAACATAAGTGAACACAGTGGACCGTCTGGTGTAAATGGTATAGATGAAGACATCGTCCCCTTGTTCAGAATCTCTCTGTTGGCTCTGCTTTGATAATGATGCTCAGATCTACATGCTGCACTTCCCTTCTTCCTGTCCTGTGGTGGCTCGTTTGAAAAGCTGTTGTATTCATCAGATCTCAAATATCATACTATCATAACTGGTATCACAACTAATTGGAATGATGCCCAAAACAAGTTTTTTAAAACAAATTTGATGGGATGCAGGTTTTTGGAAGTGGAAAGCTGAATCTAACATGATTTAGATTTAAACCAAAGTAAAGACAACTTGTGATTCCATGCTGCAGGACTACAGAGGACGTGTCACATGTGTTGGTGCACAGTGGAGGACAGAGGAGCCATCTTTGTTGTTTAGTATACAACACAGAATAAACAATCGAACAAATATTAATTGGTCAGATTTGAAAAGCTGATCCCAACACCAGCTCCTCCTATCAAAGAGTCTACTTCTCACAGATCCAGTTCTTGTAATCATAATATCCATTTTGTGTCCATTGTCCTTGTTGATTACAGCAAGCTGCAGCGTGCCGGCTCTTGTCACCTTTTTGGAATCCTGATGACCAGAACCTGTAGGACACTTAAGAGGTTATCCTTTTAATCAGAGATGAAACTCCTGATTATAATCAGTTTGAACTAAACTAAAACATAAAGTGTTTAAAAAGCATGGAGAGAAAACAAGGTACAACCAAAATTGTCTTCAGGTAGTTTTAACTCTGCATGAAGCTGTAGCTGATTGTTTGACAGTTGAAAAGTTTTCCTTCTGCCAAACACACAATGTTTCTGGAGTCTGGAGTAATACAGTGAAGTGCATATAGTAGTTTGGTAATAGAGTGCTGGTTCATCAAACAACACGTCGTCACACTTTTACCTGACATTGACAGAAAAACAGACATTGATTTAAAAAAACAAAAGGAAACTTTCTTACGTTTCTGTCAGCGGTGATGTGTTTACCCATTCCCATTCCAAATTCCAACCGTGGTTCCATTTTTCCCGTAGACCAATCCAGGAATCCCCATGCATATTCAGATCAATGACAAACTTCTAGTCGTTAACAAGAGACCATAATCAGCCACAACAAACAGGAGGAGGATCCACTTGTCTAACCTGAGGTTTATTAAGAGGTTTATTTCACAGAACCAGCTGAAAAGGCTTCAGTGGAAAATGTCAGACTCTTTAAAAACTACATGGCAGATGATTGGATGAACCACCTGTCAGTCAAACTAACAGCGTTGTTCTTTTCACTTCTTACAACAAAGACTCTCGTTCTGATGGAACTGATGTCATTGCAGCATCTAAGCTAACCTCTTTAGGAGCTGACATTGTTTAGAAACAGCAGCTACTAACCGACGACTCTCTGTCTCTCATAGTTTTATAGTAGATGTCCTCAGCAGGACACCACCTCTGGAAACTCCCTAAACACATTCAAAGTCATCTATGAGTTTCAGTAAATATCAAAAATCCATGTAGAAATGTAGAAATATATTATTATCACACTTTAAATAGAAGCCTGGATTATTCAGAGGGATTAATGGGATAGCCTTGTGCTCAGGGGATAGGAAGCAAACATCCCTTTGGACCATCTGTTCTAGTATCAGACCTAGGTCATGCACAGAAGTAACACCCAAATGGACAGCACACAGAGTTGAGGCTGGTTGAGTAAACGTCACTTCAATAGCATCAGCAGTCATGAAAACACAAACACACACAAACACAGTCACCTGTTCCTTTCTGTTGGTGATGACCACCAGGTCCGCGCCCCTCCGCTGACAGTCAAGCCTGCTTCCCTCCCAGGTTTTCCACTCAGTAGATTTAAAGTAACAACTGCATCCAAATGTCATCCATCCCTCTGGACACCACCTCTCTTAATGTCAGACATGTTTTAAAGGTATTTTTCATTTGTAAATGACTGTATCAGAAATATCCATATTGCAGAACAGTTGAAATAATGATTATACTCAAAAGTAAAATCAAGTTATATCACGTAAACTGGTATCATGTTTGCTTTTCTCACCTTCAGTATTGTCATTCTGCTGTTTTACTTCATCCTGTAACTGGCTGTGGTTTTTAGTCAGTGAGGCGTAACTGCTCTGTAACTGACTGTAGTCGATCAATATGTCTTGAGAAAAACAGAAATAGAAAATATGAAAATAGATTTTCTCAAATGTGATGATGGAGCCTGTATATTATAGTATTTTGAAAGTGTTCTTGCCTGAAACCCTCCTCTGCAGCTGGCTGTAGTTGTTCCTCAGTTGGTTGTGTCTTGTCTGCAGCTGCTCTTTTTCCAAGGTGGATGAAATATCTGGTGAGAACAACAACAAAATAAAGACCAATGAGAATAAATCATTCTACTTTACACTGTATATACAGTGTGTGTATGTGTATATATATATATATATATATATATATATATATATATATGTATACAACAACAACTAATCCTAACCCTAACCTTGCCCTAACCACTGACCTAAAATCAAGGTTTGAACAATTGGAGACATGGATTTTGTCCCCAATTGTACATGCCGATCCCAATCAACTGGTATTAAGTCAAATGTGTGACCCCAATGTGGACATAAGGCAGACCCACCCACCCACACACACACACACACACACACATTCCTGGTCCGCTGCACTGTAAAAACAAAAGTGAAATTTCACACTTGTGATTGTGACACATTTGTTTCACACAGGATGTGAACCAAACTCATCTGGTTGAAAGCCTAAAATTACTGTGACCACATGCCAGTAAGACAGTCAACAAATCTTGAAGCTGGTATCAGTTGAGTACACCGTCGTGTGCTGGTGTAGTATTTGTTGTTGGATAGTTGTTGGGTGTTGTATTTTATCTCACAGTGGATGGATAAGAGGATGATTCCAGTTGTCATCAGAGAGCACAGCACTCCCAGACAGAATGCAACGGTCCTGAACGGCCTCCTTTGGACGACTGGAGGACGTGTCTCAGTGTGCAGTCCTAAAGTGGCAAAGAGAGACAGGTCTCATTAAAGGAAACAACATACATGTGATCATTGTTTAGCATTTCCCTCTGGTTATTTTTTTTTTTTAATTTATCTCTCATTGGGGCAAATTTACTCGCTACAGTAGCATGAAAAAAGTTATAGTAAGAAACAAACAATAAACACTAATGAAATAATGAATAAGTAATAAAAATAAGTAATATTTACAGTATGTACTAAATAAAGAAAACATATTTTTAATGGAAAAGAAAATGAAATTAAACTCAAAATAAATTAAAATGTATTATTACCACACAAGGTTTCACATCAAGCTGACAGGATGCAGGTTCTTGGAAGTGGATGTATGACTCTAACAGAGATGATTTACATTTTCACTTAAGCTTAAGTAAAGACAACTTGTAATTCCACCCTGTAGGACTACAGAGGATGTGTCACATGTCTGATGACCTCTAACCAGATTGTGCACAGTAGAGGGCAGAGGAGCCATCTTTGTTGTTACCTCTGCCAAGGAGGTTATGTTTTCACCAGGGTTTGTTTATTTGTTTGTAGGTTTGCAAAATAACTCAAAAAGCTGTGGACGTAGTGACTTAACTTAAAAGTGGTTCATTTTTGGTGGTGATCGAATCCGATTCAATGGCACCACCAAAAATGAATCACTTTTAAGTTAGGCCACTTCTGACCAATACTGAAAATTTCATCAAAAACTGTCCACAACTTTTTGAGTTACTTTGCAAACCGACAAACAAATAAACAAACCCCGGTGAAAACATAACCTCCTTGGTGGCGGGGGTAACGATAAATAAAAAAGTCGCCACGGAGGTCTGTGCTCTCTGAGTGCTTTTCTAGTTTAGTATGAAACAGAATAAACAATCGAACAAATATTAATTGGTCATATTTGAATAGCTGATCCCAACACCAGCTCCTCCTGTCAAAGAGTTTTTGTGTCCATTGTCCTTGTTGAGTTGAACATGATTTAAAGGAACGCACAAACTTACCTTTTTAATTATATTTATTTATCAGTTTCTCTCTTACCTCCTCCATGTGATGTAATATCGCTGTAATCCTCTCTGATGGTGTCTGCAGTCTCGTAGATAACCACTTCCCTTTCCTCCCACTCTACTTCCTGCACCTTTCTGTTGTATCTCACCTTCGCTGATAAATCTGGTTTGGCATAAATATCTGAGGACATCTTTAGTGGACAGAGACAATTGAAGCTGCATGTCACTTGCTGCGCTGTATTAGTCGCTTGCTATGCTGGAACCCCCCCTCCCCACCACCACCAACACACACACGGCCAAAACAGGAAACGTTACTTCCTTAGTTAAGTTTGCACTCTGAATTGAAACTGTTTTCCAACCAAGTGTTCATGTTTAATGAGAGTTTAAATGTGACAGATTAATTATTACCAGGTGTTGGACCTGTCATGTAACTGCTGAAGGGCAGATTGCCCTGAGAATGACTTTGGTGGCACTCTGTATTTTCCATTGCTGCCTCCATCAGACCAAAGAAACACAGATTGCCAGAAAATTTACATTCACCTGAATACACCACAGTGGATACACCTTTATTGCTTTGGACACTGTAAGAACATTACTCTCCCATTACCATTGACTATTCTGCACGTACAGTACGTCTCTACTAATATTGTGTTATTCATCTGTTTGTGCTCTCACATTCATCACTTCTGGTTCAGGACAGTTTGTATTCTCACGTTTGACATTATTATGGTGTTTTTCCAAACTAATTATGCAATAAACCCAATCACAGTTACACATGTCAGACCCGATGGATCTTTTTCTCACAGATCCATCGTTTGATTCCTTCGGTGGTTTGGTTCCATTTTCCGTCCAGATCAATATATGCTCTGGACATGTTCACGTTCTCAGGATGTACCTTCACATGTACCCGCCAGGCCCTGCAGAACAAACATGACAATGACACGGGTAATAGCCACAAAAAGGTGATTCATATTATTATTTTCCCGTTATTATACTTGGAATCTTAAAATTAAAAACATAACACATCAAATGAATTCAGGACTGATAATTGTTTGTGTGAAAGTTTTTATCTAGATAGAGAATTGGGGGCAACCGTATAGTATAGTCTCTCGAGCTTATGTTCAGTTCTTTATCTTTCAGCTTGTATATACACCACAGAAGAGTTCTTTTTTTATCATTGTTGTTATTATTATCATTACTAAGCCGAGATTTTTTCTTTGAGCTTTGAATCTGTTGGTTGTTGATATTTCACATTTCTTGAAGAGCGCTGCCCAGTTAATGTGAACATGCTGGTGCGTCCGTGAGGTCAAGCAGACTGAACTGAGCTCAGATCAGTGACATCAGCCTCTCAGCAGCAGCTTTTGAGTTGAGCCTAAATTAAAGTTCAGATTGTGGCGGCACTGATTGTTGAAAATTGAGCTGTTCAGATTCAGCTTGTGTACCGAGCATGTACACAAAAGTATGAGGATTATTTGAAAAGGGGGTCAACTTAAATGTTTCATCTTGTCTATTGTCTTGTTGTTTATCTTGTGTTTTCATCCAACTGTTATATTTTCTCACCGATATGTTAGTTGTGTTCCATCCACCCATTTCCACTCCTTTTGATCTCTCTCTGGCACCAGACCGATCCAGGAAGCTTCAGGTTTTATCAGGTTTCTGACAAAAACCTGCAAATATTGCAAGAGAGCATATACATGTGTTTGTACCTCTGTTGATACATTAATATTGCTGTGGTAGCAAATACATGTTTCATGTATGTATGTAAAAGCCAAACAACAAACATGAATTAATGTGCTGTGATGTAAATGTAATGGAGTCAGATCACCAGCTCTTATTTGAAATCCATCAACAGAGCCAAAAGACAGTAAAGACATAAATTAATAACCATCAAATTAAACAATGTAGAAGCAATAATTACTCAGACACAAAGGAATTGCCAAAAGCTCTACATAAGATCATACATACTGTATAATATGTTCAGAAAAGTATGCCATGTATCAGATATGAGCTCCTCACCAGACACTCACCTGTTCGCTGTGGTTGCCGATGACGACCAGATGTGCTTCTCTGCACTCACAGTCTCTCCTGCTCTCTGTCCAGTTTCTCATCTCAGTAGATTTATAGTAAGAACTGCCTTGATATATCTTCCATTCTGTTTAGTGAAATATTTCATATGAATATATACTGTACATATATATTGCCCAGAGTGTCTGGCATTACTCCATTGAGAACCGATTTCAGATGGGAGGCATGAACTCTGTTGCAGTTTGAAACAACTGGATCTGATTTTACACAATCGCTAACGTTTGGTCGTGACATATATAATGTGCCGCTAGCATTCAGGCCAGCCAACTCCTTGCTACTAACGGAGCTAACTGAAAAATAACAATACTTTTCCCGAACCCCATGGGGAGTAAAGTCACTACATCTTTGCCAGGAATAAAACTGGTGAAACATTCCTCTTGCTCCGACTTCAACTGCTGAATATTTGGGAGCCTAGTCAAAATGGTTTGAATGTCTTCCTTCACTTCCATCTCTACCGCCATTTCCAAACTACAACCACCTAGACCACAATGCAAATGCTGTGCATATGTTCGATGTCATCGTTAACACCCGTCCGCTGACTGGCCAGAATGGATATCATCTTGAAAAATCGAGTCCAAGTGCATCAAACCCAGACGTAATATGTAGGGAAATGATGATTGAGTGGAAGATTACGGAGGGCTACGGCCAGGCTAGATTTAAAGTGTTCCTCATTAGACTTTTCTCACCTGCGATGTCCCCATGTTTCTCATATTTTGTCCCCTGGCAGTGACCTTTTTCCAGGATGTGATATTTGTTCTGCAGCTCCACATACCTAATGCTGACCATCTTGTTTTCCAGACTCATTGAATTATCTGGTGAAAATTACAAAAAGGGGAGACACAGTGATGTTAAGTCAAACCCATTAATCCCATTGAAGAGGAGTGGCTCAAGAGTTGACAGTAAAATAGAGACAAGTTCCTCACAGAGTTTGAACAACACAATGAGTGCAACGACCAACAGGAGACAGAGCAGACCCAGAACCAGTGCAGCAGCTCTGTGGCGGTTTCTGCCAACAGCTGTGTGTGCTCCTGCAGAGGCAAAGCACACACACACACACACACACACACAAAATACATTTTTATTAAGCATGTTTTAGTCCCCTCTCCTTTAGGTCAGCTCATCAGAACATACAAGACTTTAAATGTCAGAAGTGAGAGCATAATCTCAGCCCATTACATTTTCACATAAATATCAGATCTTGCTATCTGTTAGCCAACGGCTTCTCAGGTATGAAAACTGAACAGGACAATGTGAGTGAAGCAAGCCATATGTGCCGTCACCGCTTTATGTTTGCCATTAGTAATCATTCAACAGAGATGGCCCAAGGCATAAGCAAACTGAGCATCTGCCTAGGGCCCCTGACCTCTAGGGGGTCACTGAAAGAGCGCTGAAAACGGGGAGAAAAAGGAGAATATTCAGATTAAGAGAGGCTCCTAATTTAAACATAATACTGACACAATGATTTGACATTCAGTAATAAACTTAGTCACATATATATTTTATTTACCATGTATTGGTAACACTACGTTTATTTGTGTTGCAAACATCTCCCCCCTCTCTATTTGGTAAAATGGTTCAGTCCACCTGCTCCACCAGACAGCCTGCAGAGTGCTAACTTTTCACAGAGACAGAGTGGAGAAGGAGACAGGATGCCCCAAAAAGTTCAGACAGGAGAAAGAGGTGAGGGGTTGACAGTTTGTCAACCAGTGCTTTCATAGGCAAGGTGGGTCTGTTAGTGGTTCATGTGATGGAAAGTTCTGGAGCGTTAGGCTTTTATCCCTAACTTTGTCCATAGTTTACAAGCTAGCTTACTTTTCTCACCATATTAGCTCATATTTTTGAAGAAAACTGGATTTATTCATTCAGTGCTTCCTCTACCAAGTAACTGTCATGTTGTTCTTTTCACAGATATGGGAATGATTGGCAAAAATACCATGAGACATAAGACAGTATCAAAATTTAAAAAAAAAAAAAAAATCAAAATTAAATATACAGGCTGACGAGCAAATATCCTTATAATAAGCATTATTGTTTCATATTACCACAAACATGTATATATCACTTATACTGTATGTCCCTAATTTGTATATACATTTTCAGTTGTTTCTTTTTATATTAGCTAATATTTTAGATTTGATTGTAGATTATTCAGTACCTTCTCCTTTTGTCCAAACACGTTGGTCTTTGTCTGCACTCTCGTAGATGTCCACCAGTCTCTCTACTCTCTCATTCTGTTCTTCGTCCGCTCCGGCTGTTTTACTGCATTTCACATCCATATTGAAATCTAGGTCTTCATAAATGTTGAAAGCCATTTGTTCACCGAGAGACGACTGAAAACTCTGTAGTGTTACTCTGTTTCTCTGACACCAATATAACTTTGTGCTCTATTCCGATAATGCTGTCTCTGTTTTCTGCCTCTCTCTTTTCAAACAGAAGGTATTTAGGAAGTAGTAACAGGAAAACACACTGCAACCTTTTCATCTCTGTACGGTATAAAATCTCTGAACCCTATTGAGCAATTGCAATTTTTTTCAATCTTCCTTTGCGCATGTGAAACCGTTTTACGTGTGAGCGCTGGTGTGATGTGAGATCTGTGGTTTGTCAAGTATGCCAGAGCACTTAAAGGGTGTTCTCATAACTGTTTACTGATCGCTTATCACTCACTGATAGAGCGGTAAAACATGAGCGTTAAATCAAAAAGAGCAAAAAAGAGTCAACTGGACTTGAAGTTTGAATTTTATTGAAGATGTTTCATGTTTAAGCCTAAGGGATGGATTAAAAGTAGTCAAATTTCATGTATGCAAATGATTTGTAATAAAGTGTCTAGTTTCTGTGTAATCAAAACTGAAATGACTATCTATGGTCAAATATTCTAAACTTATTCACAGAAAGACATTGAGGCAGATACATGCAGAGTCATACATGAGCATCATATCTCGTGACTACTGTTAACTTCATGTACACACATTGACAGACATTTTCTACTTAAATGTGGAAAACAGGCCGTTACATTCTTGTCCTGGAAGTCGGTCTGTAGCACCTCCCAATAAGTCATGAAAGACAGGCAAGCTACGACTGTCGTGTTATTATCTTGGACCCTATTGGATGTCGATGAACAACAGAAAGAGGCAAATGCTGACCTGTTAACAGTCAGCAGTAAGTCTTCAGGAGAAGCAGCCCAGGCCAGAGTCTTCACATCAGGCTCCACAAGACCACACACGTGAAAAACATGACCGTCTGTCTTTAACGCTCTCTCTTCCTTCCTCTCCAGGGGCCGACTGGTCCAGTAGGAGATACAGGTGTACCAGGACCTCAGGGACCCCAGGGACCACAGGGACCCAGTGGACGCTCCATTATAGGACCCCCAGTAAGACAAACACACACTCAGTCTAACCGTAGAACTGAGGGCCACATCAATGACACTAAAACACTGGTGGCCTACTACTCCCACTTTAGTATATATTTTATTTCTAATTTTTAAAGTTAATTCAAATGAAGACGACAGATGCACCCTTACGACTATATTATTATGTCATTATATAATCACAGTAAGAATATTTATACGATCATAAAAAAATAATAACTTTAATCTGCAGGGTGGTCCCGGAGAGAGGGGACAGAAAGGTGAAGCTGGACAACAAGGAGCACAGGTAAGAAAAAGCTGCAAACAAAACGTGAATCCAACATCCAAATTTTCCCTTGAAGGAAAATTGGTTGCATTTTGTGACAGTTTTTTTGGGGATTATGTTAACATATACATTGAAAGTGCTAAATTCAAGATTCAGATCATTTCTGTTGCCTCCATACGGCTCTCAACATCAGCTAACAATGCTAACACTCACATGAACTCATCCAGCTATGTAAAGAAAGCAAAGCTAAGATCAGAACGTGTTTATGTGGATAGTTGACAGCTGTGTGATTGTGGCTCTGCAGTAAATTAAGACTAATATGACCTTTTGGAAACAAATCAGATCATTGAGTCATGCTGCCATTTGCAAAAGGTTGATTTCTGCTGTTCACATTTATTTCTGTTCCCTTTGTTTGTGACACTTGAGCAGGATCATTAATCTACATCACATTATTTGTCGAGAAACACAGTTTGTAACAGGAAAGTGAACTGTTTTCTATTTTTTGCCTTCAAAGTAAATAGTATAAGAAGCAATGCCATGATACAAGGCTAAAAGTGCTATTTCTCCATGTGTTTTGCATATATGTTGCTTTTATATGACATTAGCCTCGTTAGTGAGTCCTGCTCTGCTCTGGTGTTTCAGGGAGTCGCTGGCAGAGCTGGACCTCCAGGCAGAGAAGGACCTCCAGGATCCAGAGTGAGTCACTCCCCATAAATATTACTATTCATAACACACACTGACCTCTCTGATACTGCAGGTACTGGCACCACTACAAATGTTAAATACAATAAACATAAGGAAAAATGGTTAAACCTACAATTAAGACTACCAGTTGCTCTTGTTAATGCTATTAATGCCAGTGGCTAATACAGTTCATACTACAATTAATTCTTTTAACTGGTAACAGTTTGTAATTAAATTAAGTTTACGACTTCCATTGCTACAACTACTGCTCCCTGTTGTGTGGACAGAAACAGAAGATAGGTGCTGGTCGCTCTGATCCAGCTCCATGATACAGTTATTTTTTAGTTTTTTTTATGGCTAAACAGCTCGCTGGCAAAGTGCAGTAGTAGTCATAGTAGATGATTGCCTCCAGAAATGGTATCAGGTCATTTATCGGCTGTAAGCACATACTAACCATAATGTCTGAGAAAGTCTGAAGTTATTATAATTCTTCTTTATTTGCTTTATTAAATCTATTGTATGGTATAGTGGTTAGCACTGTCGCCTCACAGCAAGAAGGTACGGGGTTTGAATCCCGGGCCCGGGGCCTTTCTGTATGGAGTTTGCATGTTCTCCCCGTGTCTGCGTGGGTTCTCTCTGGTACTCCGGCTTCCTCCCACCATCCAAAAACATGCATGGGGATTAGGTTAATTGGTTAATTTAAATTGACCGTAGGTGTGAATGTGAGTGGTTGTCTGTCTCTATGTGTCCTGCGATGAACTGGAGACTTGTCCAGGGTGTACCCTGCCTTTCACCCTAAGACAGCTGAGATAGGCTTCAGCCCCCTGTGACCCTATGAGGATAAGCGGTAGATAATGGATGAAAATCTATTGTATTAATGTAATTACTCTTGCATGTAAATTTGATCATTGTATAGCCACAAACATCTATTCACTCTACTTTATAATTATATTAAATTTTTCCCCTAAAATACTTAATTAAAATTATTTAAAATTATTATTAAAACATTTTTTGAGTAGTAAATTCACATTGGAGTAAAGACAAACAAAATAGGCTTTACCATATTGTTATTCCATATAGACTCTTTATTTATTGAATTACCAGAAAAATGCTATATGGAGATATACATTATGTTGACCATATGGCCCAACCCAAGTACTGTACCTCTGAGCACTGAGTATTTTTCTACAGTTGCTACTGCTAATTCTACCATAATTATACTCTAGTGACAATGAAATGAGTGTTGAAAATCTCAGAGGGAGCGCCCTCTTAAATACTTCTCCTCCTCACCTCAGGGTCTTCCAGGTAAAGATGGCGCGCCGGGCAGACCAGGTCCTTCAGGAACTATTGTAAGTGCTCATTAACTGTTGTTTTTTTTTAACCTACAATCTGTGTGTACGCATGTGGATTATAAAAATGCAGAACTTTAAATTAGTTTATTCAGGACTTTTCAGGGAGCTTGTTTTGGTGACCATAATAGCGGTTTCCATCCACAGCTGTGTGAAGTATTTGTGTGGTCAGGGACAAACCACAGTAGATATATGAATGGATCACATGAAGTACCTGCTGTGGACAAAGACTAGAAAATGCCATCTGTAATAGTGTATATACAGTGCTGAATAAATGTATTAGACCACCTGCTCTATTTGTCTCAAAGACCATGCAGCATCATGAAGACTCTTTCTTCCTCACTGAGTTCCTCCTTCACCATTTTAACTCTTTGAGTGCCAGCTGTTTCATAAAGAAGAAAGTGCCTTGTTCCCTTGTGTTTTTGGCCATTTTAAGTAATCTTTCATGACCCACAGAATATTTTCTACTATAAATCTGAAAACACTGAATAATTCAAATGAAAGAAGAGACTCTCTATTTCATCATGATTTTTTTTACCTTGTTCCATTCTTGTTTTATCAGAGGTAGCATAGAGATCACCCCTTTTTGTCCATTTGTTTTTCCGCTCTAATCTCGATCGTCTCCACTTCCTGCTTTGATCTCTGTGGCGTATACCATCTCTTTATGCTTTGACTACAAATCCCAGAAGCCCCAACATTACTCACAGACTGCAGGAGACCACGATCGGCGACTTGCTGTTAAAAAAAACACTTTGACGTATTATTAAGTCGATGGCACTCAAGAATACTGTTAATTTATGTCTGCGATAGTAAACACCTGACACTGGGTGGAGGTCTAATAAATATGTTAAGCATCGTATATTTTTACATTTTTATTTAAAATGGCAAAGATTTCAGTGGTTGATTTAGCAACTCCCCAGCAAATGTGGTTTAATACTAAAGGAACATTTTGGTGTATATCCAGTATATTGCAATAATTTCATCAGGCTCAGTCACCACTGTGTTACCACGTTAAAGATTACCACTTTAAACTCCGAACATACTTGGCCAGTAAAGTAGACTCTGATTTCTCCTCCTCACATCTGTCTGCGTCTCTTCAGGGGACGCCAGGAGCCCCTGGTGCCCCCGGTAACACAGGCCCTGCAGGAAAACAGGGAGACCTTGGACCGCCGGTGAGTCTGTCAGTCCACTCGTTCATTTTTTTTCCCACTCAGTCAGGGTTTACACATCGATTTTGTGTTTCCCACCTCTCTGACTAAAAGCACAAATGTGGACACTCTGTAAATATCCAGGAGGAGGCAGGAAGTTGTGTCAGTCAGGCTTAACAGAGAGACCGAAAGAGTCTGTCGGCAGGATTAACAGCTTCCTGTCCAGTCTGAAGGTCTACGAGCCTGTCAGTCAGTCACTCACACTGAATCCTGAGGCAGAGAAATGTGTGTTTGTGACAAAAAAAACTCACTCAGTGCCTCCCTAAAAACGATCCCTGACTGATGCCACTCACTAAACAAAGAAGTTCAAATGCTTCCTGTTCCTGAAGTTATTCCCTTTATCCCTCTTATGATCAGTGTTTAACAACATGTTGGGTTAGAACTAATCTCAGTTTGTACATCAATGAGGGATTGGAAAAATAATAAAATCTTGGTTGCACAGTAATTTTTTTTCTTTTAGTATCACTGCAGTAAACTTCTCCCTGAGCATCGGCTTCAGGCTGAAATGTACTCTACATGAGAAAACTTCTGAATAATCTGCTGTATGATTAATTTCTGCATACTTTAATGAGTTCACCTGCTCAGTTGTGAGCATGTAGTGATTTATTATAAAGTTCTTCTTGTGCGTTTTATCCCACACAGTCTGTAAATAGATATTTGTATTTAAAACCTGAAACATTTCTAGTGATCAGTAATTCAGTAGTCCTTATTTCTTATTTTATTCCCTACACTGTAAGGTTTATCAAGACATACCACAATGATGACTGAGGCTCATTGCTCATCATTCCCACGTTAAACTATATGGTAGTAGTATCAGTATATCATATCATTTTTATTCCAGTGTGTGACCAGTGGCTGCTTTGACATTTATTCCTGTTTTAATGAAATGTTCACAGTCAATAGATCACATTTCGATGACACCACCAAAGGAGAAATGAGATCCTGTGGGAGGAGAAACAAACTGCTGACAAATTACTGACAAATGTTGTCAGGCATGTAATTACAAATACGTGGGTGGACTGCAAAGAGCCCTCCTTAACTAATTACCACTCTATTGTTAGTTGCAGGTCCTGTTGCGAACTTACAGGAAGAAAATATTGTAATGATTTTTTGGAAATGGCACAGTTATGAAGATGTTTTAACGGCTCAAATCAGTGAGTTTGTCATGATAAAAGAGACTTTTTTTAACCATCTGTTGTGTTTTATAAGCTTGGGTTGTGTGAACCTTAAATGTCAAGTAGCAGCTGTCCAAACTAGATATTAGAACTGGATTCAGTACATTTTCAGTTGAGGTTATGTTATAATAATATAAGGGGTGTAACAGTTCCCTCGTCATCATAAAGGTAACATAACCCAGCATAACAGAGTATTTCAGATGTGTGCTGTCCTTTTTTAACAACCTGAGCGAGGAATGTAAAATGTGAACAGGTGTGTCTGCAGTGTTTTTCTCTTTTCATTGATCCCTCTGTGTTGCAGGGTCTTCCTGGAAGCAAGGGGGAGAAAGGTGAGCGGGTGAGTGGCTCTGTTCATTATGTCCTGTCTATGCAAACATTCGAATGATAGGTGAAGTCGCTCTTTTAATCTCCAGCATGTTTGGCTGCTGGTCAACGAAACATGAACATGAAACATGACGTATGAGCGAAAAACAACTAAATGTGAGAGAACTAAGCTGACATAGTTTAGAAAAATACAACAAAAAATAAAAAGACACAAAATAAGCAGCAGAACAACTGTTTTACATTGTGTTATATTGAGGGAAATTACATTTGGGTGTTTCCAAACTCTGTTAAACAGAGCAAATGTCACATCCTCAAAAAACAGGATGTGTGTAGCAGAGCATTATAGCTAATTCCATGACATCACAGGTACCTTGATAGATGATTATCTGAATAATCTCTCCCGTGTTACTCTGCCCTAACTTCTCAAACTTCTTCCTGTCTCAATAAAACCATGTTTTATTGAATTTCATTCATGGCAGACTCACCCATTTATGTGGCCATCTCATGATTTATAGGTCATAGGTCAACCTGAGGCCATTCAGACCATGATGCTGTTTGGGCTGAGGAACAATATAGTATTCATTCAGTAATCAGATGTGATTTTTAGTTTTCTTGACATGATTGAATTTGAAATAAGCAAGAGTTTCAGTAAATGCTGCTTCAGTCGTGGTTCACTTATATGTTGTGAGTCTGACACACATTTACACAAAATGACAAAATACCACAATGAAATGATGGTGCTCTTCTTTTTGTGTGTTGTTGATGGACACTGTGGGCATTAAGTGAACCATCAGTCTAAATCAGTGCAGACAGGACGTGTGCAGATACTCCCAATACAAATATGAACAACACCTCTGCTGGTGTGTCTGCAGGGTGACCTCCAGTCCACAGCATCAGTCCAGGCCATCGCCAGGCAGGTCTGTGAGCAGCTGATTCAGAGTAAGTAGAAACATCTTCTGTCTATTTCTACATTTGAAGGGAAAAACTTGAGGATTAAGGTTAGACTCAGGTTGTGGTTCCTGCTAGTAGATGAAAGTGAAAAAAAGAAAGTGTCCTCAGTGAAATTGGCTCAGACTTCAGGAGTTATGGGTTGAGGTCTGGGACACGCTGGTTTCGCTACTGATGTGCGGCCCAGGTTATCTGGTAATGTGAGAGGGTTTCAGATCCAGTCTTAAAGTTAAAATCTAAAATGATGTCTGTACTTTGTGAGCAAAACCACAAACATCCCTCAGGGGTTACATCAGCCAGCACACAGTCGTACAGTTGTCAGATATTAAAACAATTCTCACTGAAGAACAGGCAAACCATGCTGACTGTGTCTCCTCAACCATGTCTCAGCCTTCTGCTGAAACAGCATGTTTGAGAGAGAAGAACAGTGAGCAGTGTAAAGGTGCAACAAGTGAGCGTTTAGGGCTACTCCATGTGTAGAAACAAACGGCTCACTCCAAGGGAGCCAAAACTTCAGGTGATTATACACTACAGAAAACTTACTTATTGAACTTATATTACATTTCTGCCAATAGATCCTCTGAAATGTGGCACATTGCTCCTTTAAAACTCCTGTATTCTGAGGTTGAGTTCAAACACAAGTGTTTGTCACCTGTTCTTTTATAAAGAGCTGGGAATTTATCATCTCTGCAATTATACATTTCTGATAAATCAAGTCCCCCTCAGTCTATTTCTTGAGTGAAGTCAGATTTATTTGGCTCATTCATGTCATGTATTGTAAGCTCAGTGTGCCTCACACTTACATTCTTGCAGGTTTATGATCTCTTAATCCTTTCATCCAGTTTGAGAAGTCTTCCCTTTCCCTGTTTTCAGGCCACATGGCACGCTACAACTCTATCTTGAACCACGTGCCCAGTCCGCCAGTGTCTATACGCACTGTGCCAGGACCGCCCGGAGAACCTGGCAGACAGGGACCTCCAGGGTCCCAGGGAGAACAGGGACCACCAGGAAGACCCGGCTTCCCAGGACAGAACGGACAGAATGGGATGCCAGGAGAGAGAGGTAAAGAGGATGACCATTGCACGTGGTGTCTAGAAGACATGTCACATGTTGTTAGTGAGGGCTCAAATATGTGTGTGTGTGTGTGTGTGTGTGTCCAGGTCAAGCAGGAGAAAAGGGTGAGAAAGGATCTCCAGGCGTTGGAGTCCAAGGCCCCAGAGGACCTCCAGGACCCCCCGGTACACAAAACCATATCATACCATACTGTAGCGTAATATCACCATGAATTCTCGCTCTGGTCATCCAGATAATTTCTTATGAACTCCTCCTCCCCTCCCAGGTGCTCAAGGGCAGGGCAGACCTGGCAGCCAGGGTCCCTCAGGGCGACCTGGAAATCCTGGAACCTCTGGTCGGCCCGGCGTCCCTGGACCCGTCGGTGCCGCTGGGCCACCAGGCTACTGCGACCAGAACTCCTGTGTGGGCTACAATGTTGGAGGTACGTAGGGTCGCTTAAATAACTATGACTACTGCAATCTTAAGACTAACTTGGCAACTAGTTATAAAAAAAAAAAAATTAGATTTTCATATCCAACCTACGACTAGTCAGTGCAGCCCTCCACTGTTAATGCTGTGTAACTACAGCCACTGAGTGTGGAGGTTGTTGGAAGAAAAAAGAAACTGTTTTCAATAAAAGATCATCACATTTCACATGAGGTCTTTACTCTTGACTTCTACTGTATTTAATTATGACACATAGCATGTTCACTGTGGAAAATGTCTTACTTAAAACCCAGCAGCTTGTTTAATGTAAACTGCATAACTGAACATGAAAAGCTTTTCAGCGCTGACTCTGTCTTTTGGATTGAAGGTCGTTGGTGAAACGTTTAATTCAGTTGGTTCCTTTTCATGTTGAAGAGCTGCCGTCGAGTTAAACAGGCTGCATGTCACCGAAGTCATCCAACCCTCAGTCAGGGACAAATTCACAAAGAAAGGATTGGCCGCTGAAGGCGCCATGAATCAAGAACCACTTGCAACCTTTATCTGCCCTGTCACAAGGTCCGCAATTTGCCTTTATTTTGCATCCAAGAGCTATCATCCATAATGCAACGTATACATTTTTACCTCTGTTCCACAAACACAGTTGGCAGATCAAATCCAGAGAGAAGATGCCAGAGGCATTGCTCAAAACTTAGGAATTTAAACGTGACAGAGAGAAACATCATATGGGGTTTAAAGGGCCGGTGTGGAGTGTTTAAGAGGCACTGTCAGGTGAAGTGGAATATAATATTCATTACTATGTTTTTATTGCCATCTGGAACCTGCAGCCACGCCACTAGATGCTGTCAAAACCTACACATCGCACCTTTAATATCCCAGTCGGTCAGTGCTGTTTTTACACACCTTCAGACTGAAAAGTAATAAAGCCCTTTACAAGCCAGTATAGTGTATAGTGTGTTTCCAAGGTATTAAGCAATATTTGGGACAGTTTTTCAGTAATTTCACTGAAACTGTATTGTGAATTGGACTGTTTATGCTACAAGGCTTATTTGTACAGAGAGATCTGAGGCAAATACGTATTTATTATTGAATTTAAATAAGTGCAAACATCACCAAGACCCTTGTGGCTTGGCAAGCGAAGCATTTAACCATTTGTGGCCGCGTAAAGCTGCACAATCCTTTTGTGAATTCACTACTCAGTGTATTTGAAGGTGAAATATGAAACACAAACACCTTGAAATACAACTGTTTGGATGCAGAATTCTACTCGTGTGTTCAGGTTGCATGTCCGAAATGCATGACAAATTGAAATCCAAACTTACATTACAATTTTGAAATTTGGCTAAAGCTAAAGGGCCATTTCACCCAAGTCATGAAAAAATTAAACATTTCAAACAACTGAATGATTTTATATTTTCATTTTGCTGGGCCCATATATTTCAGCAAGTTAAATCAAAATGACGGCTGTTAGTGAGAGAACATACTTATTGTGAATTGGGTGAAGCAGCTGTTTGAGCTTTAAACTGTGTGGTCCACCGCAGTAACTACACAGCCACCAAATCATGACTGAATTGTGCATCATGACTTTATGACTGAGATTCACTGGAAAGATGCTGCATGGAGGGTTTTCTTATTCAGAAATAACTATTAAATACACAAGAGCAGCAAATCACTCCACACAAATGTTGCTGCTGGCAGCTTTTGTGTCTGTTATGTGTTAATTTGCTCTGCAGCCTCCAAAAGACACAGGGGAAATTATATTTTAGCAGCTTCACACTCTTAACGGCACGGAAGTCTCGTCACATCACACAACATGCCTTTTTCAACATGAATGCTACATCATTTCTGACAGTTGTGTGGCTAAAGAAAACCCAACATGAGCCGTCTTCACCAGCTAAGTGCATGCGTTAACCCTTAATGTTGAGGTCAAAGGTCACAAAGCAGCCTTAAAGGTTCAGCTTGCTGCCTGCAGGGCCGTCATGTGAGTAACATCTGCATGTTGTGATCATGTCTCTGTCTTTGTGTTTGTGTCTGTACGTCCGTCCATATGTCTTCACATCTTTTCCTCTTCACACCCCTCAGCACAGTATTTCAGGGACAACTGAGTCATTTACACAAAACTGTGAACCAGCAGCAGGGATTAGTAGCTTTAACAGTCAGTATGTTTACATGCACTGAGAGAAATCTGGCTTATTGCCTTAGTCCGGCTAATATCAAAGTTTTAAAAAACACATATACACCTTAGTCGGAATGTAGTCGAACCGAACTGGAGTTTTTATAATCGGACTGTTTGCGCCGGATAATGCGGTTCTAAATCAAGCTTTTCCGGCATGTAAATGCAAACCACGGTTAGCCGGGTCACTTCTGGAAGTGACGAGATCACGGAAGCATAATGACAACAAGACAGTAGCAGAAGAACCAGAAGAATGCAAACACAAAAGGGCGCGTAGCGCCACCTAGTATCTCGGAGGCAAAGGTACCTCACTCAATAATTCAATTCTGTTGCCGCGCATGTACACTCAGATTTCTCAGAAAGTCCAGTTAAAATCCTCAGCTCGGTTATTGCCAATAGCTCGGCTTAGATATGCATGTAAATGTACTGAGTGCAGGTGATGGAAGTGATGTCACTGCATCAGCTGACCAGCTTTGACCCTGGCTTTCTCTGCCTACACATAATGTAACATAATTATCATCTGAAAAAAATACAAGATACACTATCAACAGTATAAAGTTGTTTACAGGCAAAAACAAACAACTTTATACAGGAATGCCAGAAATTTATCTAAAATGAAATGGAAAATATGTTCAAAAAAGTATTTCTGTTCAATTTGTTCTCAAAGCAAATTCTGCTATTTTACTTTTTACTTTTTTCATTGACGTCACTTTATATAAAAAAACAAACAAAAAAAAAAAACACCGCCTTAAAGGATAAGGCATTTGAGTCTGTTAAAAGACCAAAACGAACAAATGTTTTCGTCCTGGGTGGAACACTAATGTCCTTCATCTCGTCACTGTGGTCTTTAACAAACGGGAGGAAACGGTGCATCTGTTAGGGACCATTTTCAGCAGTGGATTAATCCACACTTGGTGCTCCACTGAGTCAGAATAAACTACAGTGTGTGTTCATGGTGATGAAGGAAGATTAGCCAGAGCAACACTGTGGCTCATAGAGGAGTATTAATGGAGCTCTACGGCTCAGAGGAAGAAGAGAGACATGTCAGTCGATCCACTCACTGTTTGTTTTGCTCTTTTTCTTGATTTTGTTGGGAATCAGAGAGATTATCACCAGGCCCAGGCGTATTCTGAACTCACACTGACACGATCGTCCTTTCCTGGTTTTTCCTTCTAGATTACGATCATCCTGTGCCTCTTTTTTAAACCACAGACTTCACTGAATTAATATAAGCTCCTGTAACTCCTGTATGCATAAAAACTCTTGAGGTCCTGGAAGCTCATCTGCACGACAATTTAAGAATATACATTTTGCACGCTGTTTTAACCTTGCATATCATAATACCATTCATTTCAAAAATACCACTTTAACTGTAATAACTTGAATGTGAATGACGCAATGACATAATTATTTATTTTTACCTGAAATGGCCCTACTTAATAGATAACAAAGTTAACAACTGCCTGTTGTGACGTAAAGACATTTGCACCAAATTCCTTACATTAAACTCAAAAACTTGGTGACGTATTTTAACTTTTAGTTTGTCGTTGTTGATCCTAAATTTATCCTCCCTCTAACTCTGCTTTCAGTCTGTAACCTTAGTAACCCTGACCCTTGGTAACCCTTGGTAACTCTTGGTAACCCTTGGTAACTCTTGGTAACCCTTGGTAACTCTTGGTAACCCTTGGTAACCCTTGGTAACTCTTGGTAACCCTTGGTAACCCTTGGTAACTCTTGTCCTTCTGTGTGATCCTTCCTTCTTGTCCCACCCCCTCATCCTGTCTCACTAACCAATCAAACCCCTAACAAACCAATCCAAAACGTTGCTTCCTGTGGTGGCGGGGGTCGGCCATCTTTGTTTTGGGCTCTCACTGACTCTCTGCCTGTCTGGCTGCCTCGCTGCCTGGTTGATTGGCAACACAGAGGATGTCATTGACCGCGGCGCTATCCCTCCAGTCCAACTGCCACCCAACGTCTTCCAGAACTACGGCGAGGCTGAGGAGGACGACCCCTACCGCTACTACGAGCCCAACTACCCGGCCCCGCGGCCTGTGGCGCCTGACGACCCGGCGCTCGTCCTGGACGACGTAGAACTGAGGTCACCCGGCGTCCACCGCAGCTCTCGAAGCCTGGAGGGAGAAGAGACAGTCGGGCCGAAGAGGAGACTAAAGAGAGGAGCGAAGACGCTGTCTGGACTAATTAAATGAGAGGTGGGGATTGGAGGACGGAGGGCCACTCGCTGTTTCTGATTGGGCGACTTGGAACCGTAACGGACTAATCAACAAGTGCCTGATGTAGAGGATTTCTTCTGGACGTTGTAGAGGGGACGGGGTGGGTGGTATGTCAGGTTGGGACTATTTTATCTCATCTAAACTTTTGAATTAACTTCAAAAACAGGTTCATGTTTTTTGTCTCAGCTGAGAAAGTTGTCTTAAAACTGGGTTTTAAATCACGCAGTCCCACGACGTCTCGCTGTCACCTGGTGAACTGCTCCTGTGCTCAAAGTCAAGTCTCCCAAACACTTTGTCATCAAATTGGTCAGAGGAAAGTAGCCGATCCTGGTTGGTTAAGTGCCTCCGAACCGTCCTGCTCAAATATTCTGGAAGAAAGTTCAAAAGGCAGAAATGCAAACAGCGAAACAAAGCATTTATAGACAGAGACACTTGCAGGTTGCAGCAAAATATCAAGCAGTGCTATGATTCTTTATGTTTTTATATCTTTACTTTTACGCTTTATTTCACCCTTTGAAGTTTAGGACAGCGTACACAGATGTTTGAGTCTAAACCTGCGTCTTTAATTCAGACTCTTTAACTTTTGACTTAAAGGTTCCTAAACTCTGCAGGCAGTTTCCATCTTCACACCTAACAAAAAACCTGTTTATTTATGTAAAGTTTTGCATGTTTTTGTTTTCCATTTACTATGTGATGTATCATATTTTAATCTCATACAGCCATAGACACATTTTACTGTTGCATACAGATATATTGTTTTGATATTGTTACAGTATTAAGCTCAGACTGATGTTGCTCTGTATTTGAGAAGGTTCATGGAAAAAATAGTTGTAAAAACTATATCAGCTGATGTAAGAAAGATTTATTATATTTCTTAGTAAACATATTTTTGGTTCAGTTGTCAGGTTTCTGGATTTTGTTGTAACAGAAGCTGTTGGTCATGATGTCGATGGAAAGATGATTAAACAGAGACTAGGAGTGAAAAATTATTATTTTTTTCATGTTTTCGTTTTTTGGTTTTGTCTTTGGATCAGTCTGCCTCCAATTGTAACATTTATCATTAATTTTAGTTGAACTGGGCGTCAGTTTGTTCCAAGATGAAACTCTTTGAGTAAATATTTCATACGAGAAAAACAACAGTTCAGTTGAAAGTTGAAATGAATTAATTTATATCTTTTGATTTCTTAAATTAGAGTCATTGCTGGAAAGAGATGTCCAGTCATTTGGGAAAAATAGGTGTGCTTTGTTTGTTCACCTGTGGACATCATGTTTTCTCTTTCAGAGCGAACTAATTTGCCCAAAATTCAAGCACACTTTAAACTTCCAAAGAGCTTGTAAAACTTCTGAGTTGAGTGTTTCTGAGCTCTTCAGGTCAGCGAGGAGTAAAACACAGCCACAGCTCCCGCCAGGAAACGTTTGAAGAATGAAATCAAGGAAGTCCGTCCTTTTTTACAAGGTATTGATTTCCTCAGAACAATAAAACTCAAGTACAACCAGTTGTTATTGTTGTCTGTGTGGACTGTTTGATGTGAAAGCCCAGACTCACCAACCTAACGTCAAATAACTAATGCTGACGAAGACTCCCGTTGTCTCTGTCTGGGCCAAAAAGTTGCACTTGAACACACTGATAAAGTCCATGTTTGCTCTGCACCTGTGTGAGATGTCATAACTCTCCATACCAACTGTGGTCAACTGCATTCACCATTGAAAAGGGGAAATCGGGGCCTTTTCAATTTTTTTTTAGTGCAGCTTTTTGGGCGAGACACGGGCGCTGGGTCGAAGGAGGCCTTCACCACCATCTGTTAATGTTGGTTGATGTTGTGTTGGTGTTTCTGGGCCCTTAGCCGTTCACTTGCTTTCCTCGCATCCATTTGTCTGCTCTCACACTGATACGCTTTAACTGAACAGCTCATCATAGTGATTTCCACTGTAAACTGTGTCGCTGTTGCTCAGCAGGTGATGTGACTCAACTCTAATTAAACTTTAACTGAACGGGCAGATGAATGCTGGAGCATTTCAGAGCCGCAGGAAACTGATTGGAAACCAGCTGGTGAGCTGCAGCAGCAAGTCCAAGGTCACACCTCTGCTTCCTCTCCAGAGTCAGGCCAAGTCCTGTTCTGCTTCACTGTCATCTTTGTCCTATAAAAAAAAAAGCTTTTATCCAAAGCAACTTTCAGTATTTACAGCCAACCCTGTGCGAGCACATTCAACCTTTTGAAGCTTTCATTTTGTTCCAGCTCACAAAGAGCTGACATGAGTCAACAGACTGTATCATATTTAATATCAGTATATCATCAATCATAATAATTATAATGAACAGTGTTTTTGTTAATATATTTTTTTTAATTTCCCATCAATCACCATCATTTATAAAAGAAAGACACTGAGATCTGTGAGTTCTTCCTGCTGTCAAGCTCATCAGGTTGAGGAGCCTTTCAGGTGTAAATATGATCTGAAGTGCTAAGAGTGATTTGTTCACTTTGATGTGGTGAGGCGTGGGCCGGGAAATCAATTATCTTCTGCGTCACCACAGAAACTCCCTGCTGCCAAGCTGCTGTCATGCCTCCATATTTGAAGAGTGCTTGGAGTGTAACTAGACCGGTGACATGTTTGTCATTATCTGTCTCCTGCAGTGCTGTGATCACATGGTGACCATCCATCCATTTTCTGTTGTTTATCCGAATAGGGTTGCAGGAGGGCTGGAGCCTATCCCAGCTGTTTTAGGGCAGAAGGCGGGGTACACCCTGGACAAGTCTCCAGTTCATCACAGGACACACAGAGACAGACAACCACTCACATTCACATTCACACCTACGGTCAATTTAAATTAGCCAATTAACCTAATCCCCATGCATGTTTTTGGATGGTGGGAGGAAGCCGGAGTACCCAGAGAGAACCCATGCAGACACGGGGAGAACATGCAAACTCCACACAGAAAGGCCCCGGGCCGGGAATCGAACCTAGTACCTTCTTGCTGTGACGCGACATTGCTAACCCAATTTTAGCAGTGCCACCCAATTTTATAGAAATAACTTTTCTTTAATCTATTCGACTGCAGCTGCAGACACCAGCCTGAACTATACCAAATTATTTTGATACATTGAGGAATAGGGGATTAATTCGCAGACAAGTAGATTAATTTTACTACGTTGTGTGTATTTCTGTCTGTCCAACAAAAACAGTTCCAACTGTGCATCAGTGTTAAAGAGTCTGAAGCTCCTCTATAACTGACTGCAGGGCCGTGGGAGTGTGCAGTGTTTCCAGGAACTACACTGAGCCAATCCTCTCCTGACTTTCTAGAAAACTCTGCCAGGAGGTGCTGATGTCATCTAAACTTACCAAACTACCATTGATGAATATGTGAAAAACATTAAGACCGTCATAAACACCAGCTGTTCGTCTGGTTTGTACGGAGGACACTCTTGATAGCCTGCCATCGTCACAAGAGCTCAGAGTGGTTAAATACAGTAATTACAGCTCTTAAGTTCTGATGAGGTTGATTATAATTAGCTCTACAGTTAAATTACAGTGTGAGCAGAAAACGCTGCGTCTCTTTGTTTGCTTTTGTTGAGTTTTATTGGAATTACAGCCTGAAACTGAGAACAAATGGGGAAATGAGAAAAGTCTGTACATGATGAATATGATATGCATGCATCTTTTTCTCCTCCTTGCAGTGACCTTTGAGTTGGTGTGGTGAGCATGCAGCCTCTGCACTGACTAAAGGCTGCCTTCATGTGGTCAAACTGATGTATAACAGTGAAATGTGTTTTATTTTGGTATTTTTCTTTGTTCTAACTTTTTTTGCTTTGGTTTTATATATTTATTATTCAGTTAATGTGGGGTTTTGTCGGATTGTTTCTCATTTACTCACAATGATGCCATTGAGAAATACTAGTTTTTCAACTAGTGTCCTCAAGGCAAGGATGCTTTATTCAAAAATAAAATAAAAACTGTACACCTAATTAAATTTTTACAAACAGCAAAACAAAAACACACTTTATCTTCATCAATTAGCAGACTGCATTTCCCACCAGCCCCATTGCTCTCCCCTCACTGTTTTATTTTATTATTTTAGTACTTTTAACTACCATCATTTTTACACAAAACTGGACATACCAAAAATGTCTTAACATTGACTTAATATAATAATAAATAATTATAATGTAGGTCATACACTTAAATGTATGTGTTAGTACGATTTATTGTATTATCAAATGAATCCTAATTTAATAAAGTGAAAATCATCTAATTGTCGTAAAACCACTCTTTGAGAATCTTTTCGGAAAGTTCTTGTGCTTTTCTGCCACATGAAATTAGATAACATCAGAATCACCATGAAATAAAATCCATGTGACTGAAGCTGAAGTATCATAATAAATAATACCATGTGAGCTCAAGGCTTGAAACAAACATTTGATGGTTTAGAAGAAATATTTGTATTATTACATAATAATATTAGCTGATGGTTTAACATCATATGATCCTCATCATCCTCAGCAGTTGATGTAGATATCTGAGAAATTCATATTTTTTCTGAGAATATTAGGGACTTCCTCAAAATCCAAGTGGAGAAGATTCTTAGAAAATGTTATAAAATATGAGACTGGGTATATTTCATTACACTAACATATTTTCTGTCAGCTGGGGTGGTCATATAAGAAATGATGAATATATATCTGATATTCTCTCTCTAGATGCTCTGTTTTGGTCTCCACCAACTCCTGAGGGTGACATCTGTCCCTGAGAGGACCTGCAAATTCAGCTGATCGTTCTCTGGAGGTTCATCATCTTGACATTTTAAAGTGTTCTTATTAAAATATTAATTATGGCTGCTTTGTCATCCTCATATCTCAGCAAGGACGTTGGTGAGTAAAATCAGAAGCATCGGGACAAAATTATGAAGATTTTCCTTTAACAACAGAAGGGAGTTATGAGATTTCACAGCCAGCATTCCACATATCCCTCACCTATAACCTCTGTGGCTTTATTAACACTTATCTGTGTGTAAATGAGCCCAAAGGTTTGAGTTGGATGTTATTATGCGGAGCAGGTGAAGCAGCTCAGCTTCTCCTCTAAATCTGAATAAACACAAAAACAGAGAGAATACAGTCAAGCAGGAAACTCTCTCTCTCTCTCTTAGTTCAATTTAATTCAATATGATTTATTAGCATGAGAATAACAAAGCCACTATTGCCAAAGTGGAGTAAAAGAAAAAATGTACAAATCATAAAATCAAAATCTCTCAGTCAGTTAAGTAACTCAACTAAAACTATCAAGTTCACAGGTCAGGGTTGCCAGGGTCCTCTGTCGCCACCATTTTTGTCATTATCTGTTATACATTATTAAATATGTGTCTAAGTGGCACGCATACGTTTTTATTTATTTATTTTATTAAAAAGAGCCAGTGTACAGTTCAAACATAAATGTTGCCATTTGATGCACTGTACCAGAGTATAACTTCAAGCTATTTTGCATCTGTAGTCCCTTGGCATGTCCACATTACTGGCTGGAGGTGACTTTGAGTCTGGAACTGCTTTCTGTGGAAGTTATTCCTCATTTTGTAAAACAAAGTCGCTCAGTGTCATAAAATGTTTTGGCTCAGGTACCTTGAGAAAAGCTTTTGACTTTCTGGCCGAGGTATGAAGTCAGGTGTGAGCAGTGCAGGGCTCACAGCCTCCATGTACAGGGGTTGGACAATGAAACTGAAACACCTGGTTTTAGCGCGCAATAATTCATTAGTATGGTGTAGGGCCTCCTTTTGCGGCCAATACAGCATCAATTTGGGAATGACAGATACAAGTCCTGCACAGTGGCCAGAGAGATTTTGAGCCATTCTTCTTACAGAATAGTGATCAGGTCACTACATGATGCTGGTGGAGGACAACATTTCCTGACTCGCTCCTCCAAAACACCCCAAAGTGGCTCAATAATATTTAGATGTGGTGACTGTGCAGGCCATGGGAGATGTTCAACTTCACTTTCATGTTCATCAAACCACTCTGTCACCAGTCTTGCTGTGTGTTTGTGCATTATCATCCTGATACATGGCACAGCCTTCAGGATACAATGTTTGAAACATTGGGTGCGCATGGTCCTCCAGAATGGTTTGGTAGTTCTTGGCAGTGACGTGCCCATCTAGCACAAGTATTGGACCTAGGGAATGCCATGATATTGCAGCCCAAACCATCAATGATCCACCCCCATGCTTCACTCTAGGTATGCAACAGTCTGGGTGGTACGCTTCTTTGGGGCTTCTCCACGCCTTAACTCTCCCTTAACTCATCAGAGAACAATACATGTTTCACATTGTCCACAAGATTTTCACTGCTGGCACCACTGAAACCAACGTTTGGCATTGGCACAAATGACCAAAGGTTTGGCTATAGCAGCCCGGCCATGGATATTGACTCTTTGGAGCTCCCGACAGACAGTTTTGGTGGAAACAGGAGAGTTGAGGTGCACATTTAATTCTGCAGTGAGTTGGGCAGCTGTGGTTTTATGTTTTTTGGATACAATCCGGGTTAGCACCCAGACATCCCTTTCAGACAGCTTCCTCTTGCGTCCACAGTTACTCCTGTTGGATGTGGTTCGTCCTTCTCGGTGGTATGCTGACATTACCCTGGATACTGTGGCTTTTGATACATCACAAAGACTTGCTGTCTTGGTCACAGATGCGCCAGCAAGATGTGCACCAACAATTTGTCCTCTTTTGCACTCTGTCACCCATAATGTTGTGTGCATTGCAATATTTTTAGCAAAACTGTGCTATTACTCTGCTAATTGAACCTTCACACTCTGCTCTTACTGGTGCAATGTGCAATCAATGAAATTTGGCCACCAGGCTGGTCAAATTTAGCCATGAAACCTCCAACATTAAATTGATTTCATTGTCCAACCCCTGTATATGTACACCAGCCAGTGCAGCCAGTCTGGTCAGTGTTTTCCCTAGTGACATGCAAGCAGCAAAGCAACATTATTCAGATCAGCCTAATCTCCAAATATTTAATGAAAAATTTGCACTGAAAGATTGTTTTATATCTGCTGACTACAGATGATCAGAACAGCCGAATCCAACATGTTTTACCTGGAATAATGATTTCTGTCTATTAATAGTTTCCATTTAAATCCAGATTTTCATGGTCTCCAGAGAATAGAATAGAATAGAATAGAATGTGTTTGATAACTGCCTTGATGATCTCTTAAACAACAACCAAATTCTTACTTTGTGGGGGCAGGAGATGGTAGAGTGCCCTCAAGGGTGTTCCTCAGTGGAGAAAATATAATGCAGTGCTCTTTAGGGTGTTCTCAAAGTAGAGAAAATGTGATGTTGTACCCTTTAGGATGTTCTTACAGTAGGAAATATGATGCAGTGCTTTTTAGGGTGTTCATTCAGTGGAAAAAAAGCATGCAACGGTGGCCTTAATGGTACCCTTCCAGTAGGAAAAACGATGTTCCCTGTAGGATGTTCTCCAGTGGCCAAAATGTAATGTAATGGCCTTTAGGGAGTATTCCTAGTAGAAAACATGATGCAGCGCCATGTCGGCTGCCCTGCATCAGAAAACAGAGGTGCCCTTTTTATTTTTTTCGCCTGTGCCCCTCAGACAGCTTGAGTCTGCCTCTGACTAAAATGTCTTGCCGGAGAGACCATCTGACAATGTGTTCAGTTATCGCTATTTGTTTTATTCATGGCATTGAGACGACAAAGACACACGGAAGACGCAGAGTTGGAGAGAGATCAAGGAGGCCCTGGGATGCAGCCAGAAGGAGGCCATTCAGAACAGGTATTTATATCTGGAAACATGGTCAGACATGTCCTTGAGCTTACTTTAGTCTTTTTATCCACATATTAGGAGAAAACTATTTAGATTGTGCTTATTTACAGAGGGGCAGCTTAATTCATGATGATGCCTCCAGATGTCAGATACGTACATGTGGCAGAGTGAAAAGCACAATATTTTACTCCAAATCAAAGTGAAGGAAAAGTATAAAGAAGCAGAAAATGTATTTTAAGTACAGTACTTGAGTAAATATACTTACCACAGTTACTTTAAATATGATTAACACACATTATTCTAAAATTGATATCAGGATGCTCAATTCTAAAAGCTCGACATTCAGCTTTGTTGCTGCTATTGATCTGCAGCTGAATTCCCCTCCTCATAGATGTGTTGGTTTAAAATGTTTGTCCTATAAATCCTCGTAGCTGCTGGTATTACACACAGTGCAGCCTGGTGCGAGTTAGACTATGACATTCAGTCTATTGATCTGTCTCTGTGATCAAGCATGCTGTACAGCCACTCCTCTCTATGATGTGTATTTTCAAGGTGTTTTTTTCTGCACTGATTCACAAATTATTAATTATTATTATTTAACCATGCCGGCATTTCTCCTTATTTTTTTCATTTACAGTAATTCATTGTGTTTTTGTTGTGTATCTTTTCTTTAAATCCTGCATTCAAACCACATTGTTTTTATGGTAAAATAAGCTGAAATATAACATCTGTCTAGCATCTCTGTGTTACTGCTCCAGATGCAGCTTTTCAAACCTAAACCCAGTAAGAAAGCCTCTCACAGCCTCTCACAGCCTCTCACCACTGACACCCGGCACAATGTGCTGAACTGTGACACCAAATGATGACTTTTGTTTCCTTTTCAGGCAGCATAATTTTATTAATTGCAGGAAGGAGGCCAGGGACTGCAAGCATTCTTGTCACAAGATAAAAAAGAAACCCCACATGACTGCAGCGTACTGTGCTGTTGAAAGTTTATATCAGTTACCTTTGACTTTTGCAACTGCTGTGTGATTGAAAACCTCAAAACCTCCTTTGTATTTCTGATATCCCTTTGAAAATATGTCCTTTTTTTTTTTTACATATATGCATGATTTTCATTTGCTAAACCAGAATAATGTTCAAATTCCCTCCCAGTGTGTGTCACACATTTTCCTGACTCTGTCATGGACTACAAAATTTAATTTTCTGGGCTTTTATAGATCTGGTCCACCATAGTGAACCTTTCTCAGTTTCTTCACTGTGTGAGAAATCACAATTTTAAATACACTTTAAAAAGACTACAGAATGGTCCAACAGGAGATAATGACATCTCTGTTTTGGGGAGAAGCAGATATACTGTTGGGTTTTGGGTGACCTTTTGGAAAGTCAGTGAAATACCTACAAAAAACATACAAAACCACAACAAAAAGATACCAAAGGGTCACAAAGAGATTCAATACCAAGAGATACAAAACCATTAAATGTGCAAAACAGCGACAGAGAGATATGAAACCACTACACATGGATACAAAACAACCACCAAGAGATACAAAATGACCACAAAGAAACACAAAACAACAGCAAAGAGACACAAACCAATCACTACAAACTGAAAAAATGACCACAAAGAGATGCAGAGCCACTACAGAGAGATACAAAAATAAAACAACACCAGAGAAGAGAAGCTAACAGACACAAAAGTAGTCTACAAAGCTATAGAAAATGACCACTACAAGATGCAAAAAGACCATAAAACTCAAACTGATTGAGAGATGGCAAATGACAAACAAACAATATCACAAAAAGACATTAACAAGCACAGAAACAGACGACAAACAGACTCAAAACAATGTTTGTATCCAGGGGCCCTAAAATGTGTTCATTGTATCAGAAGTAAAAAAAAACAATAATTGTTTAAATTAATATTCAATTATATTGAGTTCATTTTTTGTTAGAGCAGCAGACAAACTTTTCTTTTTCACTTTCTTGTTTTTTCAGGAGGGCACGTCTTGCTCCTCAAGCTTTTTATCTGCAGAAATTTGTGACACAGACGGCTCTTGATTACTTTTTTAAAGACTATTTTTAAGCCTTGAGTGGTTCAGTTTTTAACTTTTGTTGCTAAGCAATGTTGGCCAAAACTCTGCTTATTGGCTAGAGCTGGCACTTTTGCCTGGCAACATTACCTGATTGTGTATTCTGGAGACACTGGCAAAAGCTTCCAGTTGCAGACAACTCTTGTGCAACGATGGCGCCGGCTGTGGTGTCGTTTCTGCTTTAAAGGCCCTGCATTATTTCCCTTACATTGTCTCTAAAAGCTCCACATCTGAGCATAAAGGAGCCGAGTTTAGTGATGGTGTAAAAGAAGCAGTTTATTTGATGAGCTGCTCCCTCAATGTATTTGACTTGGCCTGTTGCAGTGCCCTTGAGCAGGACACTAAATCAAATCAAACTTTATTTGTATGACACCTGAGTGCTTCAAAAATGACTGACAATGGCTGATCATAAAGAGAGCACAAATGGGAACTAAAGAAATAAACATGATGAAAATAAATGTTTAAGAACTATGGATTAGATCAAATATTATGACAAATACAATACATAGGAGGGTGTAAAACAAGCTTTACGCTACTTTATACGTGACCTCTGACCTTTGTGGAGAAATTTGATTCTGTGGTGATTAATGAGGAGGCCCTGCTTTATTTTAAATAAAAAGAAATCTTTGAATGGACTGACTGAAACATATTTAAATTTAAACTACAGTAACTGTAGTTTAAACAGTCTCAGTCTAATGTTTTGGTAGAGTGGAGTAGTACTTGGTAGATGATAAAAATGGGTGATCATGGAATTGAGCTTGATGTCTCTTTTCCCCACATTTGTCAGAGGCAACTGTATTTACAAAAAGGTCTTGAAACCATGAATAAACTTAGAGTGTAATATAAATATGGTAAAGAATCACACCTTCGCCATGAGGCAGGGTGTGAATCTCAGAGTCTCCTGTAGGTGTCGCTCTCTGTCATCTTTTCATAGACTTGTGTAAGGCTGTTTCTCCATTTATTGCATCTGATCAGCAACCAGCAGTACGTTTATCAAAAACACACGATCCCGATGAAATGTCAGCATTTCATCGGACTGCCAAGAGGAACTTAAACTTCAACTCTTTGTAATCACAGCTAATTTATATTTCCTGAGATGCCTGATTTCACATGGCAGGGTGTGATGATGCTGCAGCAGCAGTACAGGCTGCTGTTTGTGAGGTCAGCTCCAGGATCAAACAGGTGTTATTACAGAATATTTTTGATTTCTGCATTTTTTTTATATAATAATGTCATGTTTTTCATAATTTTAGAACGATATGCGTGTATAAATGTGTTTTCTATTAACGAGAAACAAAATAAGTCATAGAAATTGTAATAAAAAAAGATAGTATACATCAGAGTAAAACTATGTGTGCTATGAGGGATGTTGGAGAGAGGTAGTATGGTGATATCTGCGGATTAAAAGTGACTTTGCGTCACATAGAAAGTCATAATAAACTAAATATAGAGCACCACAGGTGTGATATAAGTCCCTGTATGAATACATAGAGAGCTTATAGTGATATCTGGTAACAGCAGCCCGTGCTGTACGTGATGAAACAACAGACCGGTGCGGATCAGGGCTGCAGGAGGGGGACGGGGGCTCCTGGCTGCAACATGCCTGCGCCTTCCCACCGCAACCCGACCAGCCGTGCCAACATCCCGCTGCTTCACAATCAAACTTTTCTGTACATTTTCACGTCACCTGGACACGAAACATAAATTTGGCATCCTATGCAAATATATGCTGACGTAAAAGATCATGTGGTTTTTGTCGTCGATCCCCCCTATGAGCAACGAGGAGGTTTTTTTTTTCTCCTCTCTACTGTTGTCTTTAGGTTAGCTATGCTACAATCTTTACTGTACCCAGCGCTAGCTATATGCGCCCCGCACCGCACCACTCTGGATATCTGGGAATAATCAACTTCCAGGCTGTCGCACCCTGCACCCAGAGACTACACACAGGTAGGACACGAGAGAAACTTCTTATTTATTTAACTCCCGGGGAGAAATTTTGACCAAAGTGACCGCAAAAGTGAAGTTATTAAAGCGGCTTGGTTGCAGCCAGACTAGCCGCCTGGCTGGGCTGACTGGCTGTCTCTGCTCAGGCTGCTGCTAGCGACCGTCCCTCCATCACAGGCTCTCTGAGTGGGAATCACCTTGCTATCACCCAGCAGACCTCCACGGCAGCCAGGCAAGGATTAAAATAGTTAGGTACCTGGCTGTCAGGTAACTTTAGTTGCTGTGCGGCTACTCTCGGGTTACATTTGAGGATAGTTGTCAGACAAGTGAATGTCATCCGGTTCGGGTTTGTTTTTATGGTATCCAACTTTTGCCGTTCCCCCTCCACCCCCGGCGAAAGTGCACATAATAAATTTATTAGCCAGCAGAGCTAGCCGTTGACCAGTTAGCCCCTGTCAATGACGGGCGCCCCCGGTGAAGCTAAGTGCTTTAGCTTTAGCCTTTCCCCGCACACAGCAGCACGAAACGTGGCTGCCTGTCTCTGGATGTTATGCTTTCATGTCGGGAAATGCATTTGTTTTGGCTGGCTCTCCTCTCCCCCTTCTTCCACATCCGAGTCAGCGTTACTCCGTCGAGCCAAGTAGAAAATGAACCCGGTGTTTTCTTTCGTGACACGGTAACGGCAGAGCGGGTAGCAGTTCGCTTCGTAGCGTCGGTTCAAGTGTTGTTATTGCCCGCTGTATGTTAGGTTCAAACGGGGCTAGCTAGCAGACAGCCAGTCTGGCTGGTTGGGTCATCTGAGGTGAAGCCGCCGTCAGCGGGCTGTATAGAAACACACTGCCTGCTAACGGCACACTGGTTTCTCACTGTTTTAAGACAAACTGACCGGTAGATAATACAGGTGCTCAATGTTTGACCGGTGTGTGCATTTCAGCCAACTGTCTTTAACGTTAGAGCTGCTTTAACGGCTGTTTTGTACAGAGTCGGACCGTTGCTGTACACACTGTACGGTAGTGGCTGCTACTGCCGATTAGTTTGATATTAATCCGTTTTACATTAAAACAGGCAGTTTTTTGTTGTTTAACCGTTTTTATGACGAGAAATAAGTATGTTAAGTTAGTTGAATTTTGTTGTTATTTCTCTTCGTTTAATGTCATGTATGAACGAAGTGTCGTTGGTGCGGTTCACCGGAGGACACGGTTGCCTGTTTGGTAAACAGACTTCATGCCAGTTTATGGCGGACTGGTTTTCCACTGGTTTGGGCTGCCAGTATGAACAGTATTGTGGTTTTAAACAGCCAGGCATAAGGAACAGACTTTCAGAGTGTACTAGTACTAGTTTATAAAGCAACTGGCTCCCAGTACCATAATGGTAGACTGGTTTTAACTGGTTTAGACTGCCAGTATGTATAGTAAACAGGTTTAAAGTAAGGCAGAGACTGCCAGAGTGTATGATACTGGTTTATCAAGAAACTGGCACCCTGTACCATAATGGCAGACTGGTTTTAACTGGTTTAGACCGCCAGTATGTATGGTAAACAGGTTTATATGAGGCAGAGGCTGTCAGAGTGTATGGTACTGTTTTATAAAGAAACTAGCAGTTACTTGCCACAACAGCGGCCTGGTTTTCTACTTTGTTCGGCTGCCAGTATGTACGGCACTGTGGTTTAAACTGGTTTAGGCTGCCAGTATTTTCGGTATTGTGGTTTGAAATTGGTTTAGGCTTCCAGTATGTACGATATTCTGGTTTTAAACTGGTACATGTAAGGACTAGACGGTTAGGGTGTGTGGTACTGGCGTTCAGTTAGCCAATTGGCAGACTGAGTTTAACTGGTTTACATGGAAGCCAGTGTACTTTAATGGACTTATTATAAGGTGTGTAGGTTAGTGTGTGCAGAAGGGAAAGTTTATTTAAACTGGACAGTCTGTTGTGCAGCGTTTGTGATTTCCTCATGATCAAACTTTTCCCTTTTTCCAAATCCATTCAGTTTGATCTCTGACCTAATTTTGTACCCAAATCTTGTTACATAAAATCCTGAATAATTAGGTGTGCCTCCAAAACCGGTTCATATGTAGTGAGATGGCAAATGAAAAGGCCTAGCAGTGACCTTCACGGCTGGGGATTATTTTCAACAAAGACATCCACTTTGGTTTGGCTTTTTGTGCTTCACTTCGCTGTCCTCGTGCGACTCCCTGCAGTTTGGTTCTAGGCTGAAGGACATACAGAGGGAGGATTTGGAGGAACAGGTGTGTAAACTGAATTTGGGCAGGTTTTACCCTCCACCACGTTTCTGACAGTGTGACTGAAGTGTGTCTTGGCTCTTGGAAAACACTAGAGAGGCTCGTATTTTGGCAGCAGCTCCTGCTCTTTCTCCTTCCTCTCTATACTGCCCGGTGACAGCGTTATCCACCACCTCCTCTCAGCTGCTGCACTCTATATGGCTCTGCTTAAAAAAAAAAAAAAAAAGTGTGTCCGATATTTTTTTTTTTTTTCTTATAACGTTATCCTCCTCTTGCCTGTTCTGGTTCGTAATCACATTTCCTTTTCCATTGACCGACTTTTTTTGTCTCATATTTGCAGCTATTGTATTGCCACCGTGTCAGGCTTTTTAATCCTATGATATGGATGCAGGGATCAGTCAGTCATGCTGCCAGTCTCCGAATCACAGTGCACTCGCTTGTTCTGTGGCTGCTATTTATTTGTCACAAACACCAACACACACACAGCTCTTTTGCACTTTCCATCCCTTGCTTGGAGACTTACACACACACACACACACACACACACACACACACACACACACACACACACACACACTCTTGCTTTCCCTCTTCCTGCTCTGACACGCTGCTATTTCTTTGACACACGCTTGCACACATTTTGCCGGGTTCCTAGGAAGTGCAGCTGTGATTTGCTGTTGCCACCTGACCTGTCACCCCAATCCGCATGCACACGCTCTGCAGCGGTAGCAAGCTTTTATTTCACCGTTTAGACTGTTCACATCGTTGGTTTTTATCGCTGGAAATTGCAGCTCGACGCATGTTTTTTTTTCAATATTTGTGGCGATTGAAATGGACCCCATTCTGTGTTCCCAGTTTGTGTTGCCCTTAGTGGCATTCAGTCATGAGGGTTTATGGCAGCTATACGAGCCGGAACACACACACACACACACACACACAGACACGTATTACTCTCATTGTGGGGACTTTACATCGACTTACATTCATTTCCTAGACACTTCCCTCGACCCTAACCATAACCAGTACCTGCATAATCCTAATCCTAACAAAAACCAAAGTCTAACCTTACTAACATTAAATGTTCTCCAAGTCTTCAGCCTAAAAACCTTATGGGGACATGCATTTTTTCCCCAGAAGGAAGATGAGTCCCCACGATGTGACTGTATAAACAGATTTAGAAGTGCTACCTGCACACATACAGTCTTTGTTGCTGTAACTGCTATTTATTTCTCTCTCTCTCACACACACACACACACACACACACACACACACACACACACACACAGAAAACATGCATGACAGCTGTATCTTGCACACACTTCTGCTCACTCTTTATTGCTTCTATTTCACTCTCACTCACACACACACTTTCAACACTTTATGAAATAGTGAAAGGCTGTGTGTGTTTGGGAAAGAGAGTACGAGTGCCAGGTTTTGCGTGAGTGAGTGAAGTGGCTGTGATTTTGTGTGGTGAGTCACTAGAGAGCATGGGCTGGTCAGAAACTGTGTGTGTGTGTGTGTGTGTCATAGTGTCCGCCTCTCAGCTGGAGCTCTTCATGAGGAAACTCGACACACACACACACACACTTGCTGTATTGGATCTGCACGGCTGCTGTTGAACAAAACCCAGCTTCCACGTTGACTGGGAGGTTTAGGGGTCGTATTTTTTTCTTTTTGGGGGTGTCCACACAAAGATAGAGTGATTGTTCTTGGTGTTTAATGGTGGGACGAATAAAGGTTCTTCTATTCTATTAATAATCTTGCTGCTCTTGGTTCCTTATCTGTCTGAAGAGTCTCATTCTTTTGATAATTTCTCTCTGCATTTGGAAATCTAGAGACATTAGTACAGTTTTGATGCATTTATATTTTCTAACACCACCGTTTGTTGTGGAAAGGTCAATATAGATGGTATAGTTGATGTATACAGTATACGTATTTTTTACAGTACAGCAGTTTTTCATCTTTGCTTCTCCAGAACATTCATATTTTTCCCTGAACTCACTTCGTATCTAAAATGCTGTAGTCTCCAAAATGGCAGGTTTTATTCTTCTTAACAGAAAACCTCTGGAAACACAAGCAATCATGTAGCGGCTAATAAGAGCGCATTGATCTTTACATCGCTTAGCATGTAATAAAGGCGATATATTATGCTAATTTCTGGTTCAAACTTGTATTTTGAGTTTGTATTTGAAAATGTTTACATGCTGTGTTGTTAAAAAAAACCACATTATTTCTGTCTTTGTGTTTGTCTATACCTGTTTTCACTGTCTGTCTGAAACGCTCCATTTTCAGGCCTCTCTCTCTTTAAGACCTCCTCCTAAAAAGCCCTGTGTGTTCTGATGGCAATGTGCTTACCGAGTTGTACAGAGCTCTGGTAGTTGACGTCACACAATCCCGGCACGCAACGTTCAAAACCAAAACACCTCCATATTGGCAGTAAAGCGCTCTGTTTAAACTACTGCTGGGGATCTCGCCATTTGTAGTTAAACACCTATAAACGTTTCTTGGGTATATGGTGGATAGCTGTTGTGCTCCGGGATGCCAGAACAGCTGAGGATGAGCAAAGGGAAGATCATTTTACTGCATTCCCAAAGATCCTGAACATAGACAGAGATGGATAACTGCCATAAAACACATAAGAAGCAACTACAAGAAAACAGAGCGGTGGGAACCAGCAGTGACCACTTTATATCAGGTACAAAATCCAAAATTCCCTAACCTTTATATCTGATTTATTTTACATGATTTTATTATGATTCCAAACGGTTGTACTTTCATTAAACGCACGTTAGACCAAGGTATTATGGCATGGATTTTGCAGAGCTTCCCGTTGCTCACACAACAACAAGCAAACACAACATAAAAATGTTTGTCTGCAGTTGTTTCAGTCTTCCTTCAGATAAATCTAAATGCACGTTATGTCTGCTAGTGTGCTGTTTGCATGTCTGTTTTTGTGATTAAAGCAAGGAACAGAGCATTGTGTGATTTCTGTAATATGATTCACCTTAAGAGAAGACATTTTTAAACATTTACAGCAACAAAACCTTTTCAAAATTCATGAAAACCATACCAGGGACACGATAAGGGTCAGAGATATTTAGTCTCTCTAGTTTACTTGTGCATATAGTCATATCTCGTGATTTAAAACTGTGACAGTGTAAATTCACTGTTGGTGCCACTCATTTTGAAGTGGATTTTCCTGCCAATATGAAGGCATAAACAAGTGGAGTCACGTGATGTGAGCTCTATTCTGATACTCCTGCATGTGACATAGAAAGAAGCCAAATCTGTTTTTTTGTATCACATGTTTTCTGTTCTAGGGTCATTGTATTTCACAGTTTGTGGGTTGATAGGAACTCCAAATTCCCAAATGTATGCACTGAAAAAGTGAGTGTCCCCTGTAAACTGACCATGCAGTTATATATTTCAGTTTTAATGCATATGTTTGCTGATAAGTAACAACTGTGACGGTAAAATATCCTGTTGCCCATATATCGATGTCAAGATCAACCTCAAAAATCCAGTATCAGTCAGGCCACAGTTGTTATCAATCCATCGTGGTCCCTTTGTCTGAACCAGTCAGCAGTGAGTGATGTGTCTGCCCCGCCACTTGCATTTTCACTCCACACAGAAGTAGCCATTAATGTGAGCAGTTTATCCAATGAATATGAAAAAGACAGCAGAAGCAATCAGTTTCATGAGCGCAAATGAAAATATCCTTCAGGCAAACAATGCACCAAGTTAACATTGTCTATAAAGTGTTCCGAGTGTAATCAATCTGTTTTCATTTCCGCTGCGATGAAGACCATGCAAGGTTGAAACCGGTTGCTTGACACTATAAAGGCCTCTTTAAAAGGAACGTTTCTCCTTGTTCTGCATAAAAGTAAAGCCAGTTTTATTTATACAGCCCAATGTCACAAATCACAAATCTGCCTCAGGGGGCTTTACAATCTGTACAGGATACAACACCCTCTGTCCTTTACGAACCTCGATTCAGAGGAGCAAAAACCTCAGGAAGAGCAACAGAGGAGGGATCTGTCTTCCTGGATGGACAGACGGGTAATACATAGACGTTTGTGCAAAAATAACCAGCATAATAAAATGAAAGCATCCTCCCCACCATGTAACCCAGAAAGAGGACAGGTGAAACTGAAGCACATCATTGAGACAGATGGCAGAATGAAACAAAAAATACAAGAGGAAAGCGGCTGTTTTCATTTCAACCTCATTTTCATCAGTGTCGCTCCACCCTGACCTCCTCCCCACGCAGACTTCGATCGACATATTTGTAATATTTTAAATTCCAACGTCATCCATAGATGACAGTGCAGTTTCTTTGTATGGCAACATAATTTTTCAGAGATTGGACTGTTTATTTTCTGCAAACAATCAATTCATTGCAAGTTTAATAGTCTGTAAGTTCACTGTGGATAGTTGCGTCTATCTCTTTATGTTTTTTTTTTTGTATTTTTGTGGCCATTTTTCTGTAACAATTTGTATGGCTCTCCCACAGAAAGAAAGAGCCATTAATGAGTACAACATTAGAGACGTAGTCAGTGATTCAGAGGACTGGAAGCAGCAGACGTAATAAAACTATACATCATTAATCTGCTTCACTGATTTATCTGTTTATTTCATTTGGTTTCTGTATTGGCTAAATTCATGCGCCGCTGATATCGCGTGATATCAGCTGATTGTGATCAGTACATGATTTAAACACAACATATTAGTTATTAAGGGACATCCTCTATATCTGATGTGGCACCTCCTGAGTGATGGTATTGCCTTGCTTCTGTGGAATTAATCAATGTGATCACCTGAATCTGTCCTTATGGTGAAACGTATTGATCTTGATTATATTAGCGAAGCTAAAATGAACACAACAGCAGAAATATTCATGGTAATGTTGACAAAGTTTGTGCTGCTTCAGAGGCTTTTCCACACTGCCAAGAATAACCGGGGGAAACACTGGATGCTTGTAATTTTTTGGCAGACAGAGGCTAAATTTTGGGATATTGAATACTGGCAAAAAACAACAGCTTTTGTCCAATAACATCAGTGTTGACTTGCATGGGTCAAACCAGAAAATAGAGTTTACTGTACATCCTAATGAGAGTAACATACAGGAGAGAATGCAAATGACTTCTTTTTGCAGATGAGATAAAACAAGCTCACCTTGTCAGCTGAGAATCTAATTAATACTAATGTAACATACAAATAAAAGTGAGACTTCACTCCTGTTGTCTGCAGAAAAGAGGTATAGAAATCTTGTCTTTATCCGGCGCAGCAGGGATCCGTGTGACGGATAAACAAACCCCAGAGTAAACATGTCGTCCTCCACTTGATGAAGTGTCTGTCTGGACCAATCACTGACAAATATGTCACCTCCTTTATGGAGCTGTAACTATTGTTTCCCCTCCGGGCCAATCAGCTTAACATCGATCTGTACTTCAGTCCCGCCCACAGCTTTATCCGCCAGGACAACAGCATACAAGACGTGATACAACAATACAGAAAGAATATGACTAAACATTTGGCAGATTCCAAAATAAATGTTTGAGACTGTCGCATTCACAAATATTACAGAAAAACAGAAATAACGCAAGGATTAAAATTAGACAAGTGGTACAATGGCGTATGATCTAAAGGACATATTATGTGCAAAAATATTATTATTAATACTTTTAAAAAGGAGGTTCCTTTTGGTTAAGATATAAAATCACATGGATTATAAATGATACAAATATTTCAATCAGTGTTTTTCTTAGACGTCAATTTCAAATACTTTTGGACCTTGAAATGCAGATACATAGTAAGATTAAAGGCACATTACTGAGTTATTTAACATTGTAAAATACTTTACAGTAATTATTTTCATTATTGTAAACAAGATGTAAGTAAATATTCCCCAGGTGACGTCTTCAGGTTGCTTGTTTTGTCCAAAATCATCATCATATATGAGGATGAAAAATAGCAAATTTGAAAAAGAAATGACAGAAACAATAATTTGACTGTCAGTGAAGTGTCTGATTAATTTCCTGTGAACTGACTGATTGATATATCTAAGAATGAGAAGCAAGTTGACAGCACTGGTTCAGATTTTATGGAGGACAGTTAATGTTTGAAAGGGAGCACTACTACAATGACGCATTCCAGGTAATGTAATACTGTAGATGAAGAAAAAAAAATTATCATTTTCCTAAAATATATTCAGGCCCCGCTCTGAGAAAGTGTGTCATTTTGACATAATTTACTGAATGTCCTTTAAAAAACTAGCTGAATTAGTTTCATGCCATCAATCATCCGCAGAAAGTAGGTGTCACTTTTTATTTATTTATTTATTTTTTTTAATTTCTTTTTAGATACCTCACATTTGGAGCGAAACACTTCAAAAACAGATGCTGTTTGTTATCACTGCTTATATTATTTAGATTTCTTTTTTTCCCCTTAAATCTCCAAGAAGTCATTTTTATTCATGAAGAGAGGGAAACGACTGCTTATTTTCTCATTAAAGCCTGCAGTGTGTTTCTCAATTACTCAACACATGAGTGACCAGCCGCACTGATGGGCTCATCAGACAAAAAAAAAAAAATCCTCCCACACGCCCCGACAACCCCACCCTACCCCGACCTGAACTGTGATTTGTTGACGAACCCCCTCCTCTCATGTCTGGATCGTTAATTTGAACCTTGTTCCAAACCCTCATTTATCCAGAGAAAGCTTACTGAGCACCGTTCCCTCTTTCCCATCAGCATCCTCATTGATATTCATATGTTTCCTCGTGTTCACACCTGGGGGCCGCTCACTAACACCACAGGCTTGTCTCGTGATAAACTCCTCCAGGAGAAAACGCTGCCTGGCTCAAGAGAACTTCAGCTAATGCTTCTCACTCACGTATTTCCAGTATTTCCAGTATTTTGCCAGCTGGTTCCCAGTTGGTACCAAGCACTTTCCAGGTGAAAGACTGTTTCTCTGAATGGTTTCTACTTTTTGTCAGTGTTTGTGTTTGACAGCAGCAGGAGTGGGAAGCCGCTAATGAACAGGTTAGCAGTTTGGCAAGACAGTCACATGAGTTTATAAGACATGCTGTTTGTACTGTTATCACTTTAATATCTCAGGTTGTGTCAGGCCATTGGGCGCAACGGTGTTTTTTATGATAATAGTCACATGTTTTTGTGTTTGTTTGTGGACTTCCACAGCAGGTCTGTTACTAAATGTCTAGTAAGGTAATGACTTTTCTTTTTTGGTCGAGGGTTTAGGATTGGCTGTCGCCATGTTGAGGATAGAATAGAATAGTTTTTTTTATTCATCCCCCTTGGGGGGAAATTTAAATTTGGGGGGATTGTGCAGAGGCTAGAGCTGTGCGATATGGACAAAATTATATATCCCGATGTAACCAATTTTATATCCCGATAACGATATATACATACATGATATAGTATTTTTTCTGATGTAATATTACTGGTAATGTTATTTTAGCTCTCCTTCATCTCCTCTGTGGTGTAATCAGTGTTATATCCCCAATATGCTTTTATTCTGAAGGCTTACTTTGAGAACAAGCGGAAGTCTCTGTTTGCGCTGTACTTTTACTGTACAGTTTGGCTAGTAATGGGTTTTGAGCGCTAATAACTTGCCGCAGGAATCATTCACATGCAACACCTCCATCCTCCATGCTGCTTTACCTCTGTTTACTCCCAAGCTACAACTTTTTTTTTTTTTTTTTTTTTAAACTTCTGAGCTACAACTGCCGGCCGCAAACCTGTCCTTGTGGATGACGTAAACATGCTAGCACAAAGCAGTAGCGTTGCTGCAGTTACAGTAGCCTTCATACCATTACGTATGTCTAAGCTACATACAATGAACATATTTTGAACTCCCATGATACATTTGGATTATCCAGCGGTCATTCTGATGTTGAGATGTGCTTTACACGCTGTATCTAAACCACAACCACAGTAACGTAACTTAACGTTAGCAACAAAGCTAACCAACACGTTAAAATTACGTACTGTAGACATTTTTATACCGCACTACGCTACATATCGTAATATCACACAGCTCAAGCAGAGGCAATACATCTTTGAGCTTTAGACAGGCAAAAAAACCAACAGACTTGATTATGGTCGTAAAAACACTCATTATTTAAGTTGTTGCCCTCTCTTGCTTTTATTGTCACGGTTTCACATTTAGCAGGGTTATTTGGTGCAAATTAAAACAAACTGTACAGTAAATTATGAGTAACTTGTGGGTTTCTGAACTCATCTAGGGCTGTGAATTTTATTAATTTTAATTTGTTGAATTAAAGAATGTTATTGAGAATTCCACTCATTTTAATCACAGTCAATGAATCGTAGACCGTTTGATCTATAGAATAATAAATTAATGACTGTTTCCCATCATATTGCCAGAAACCAGAAACATGTCCTCCGATTTCTGACCTTCAACCAAAAAAGTGTTAACTTATAATTACATGACATTCAACAAAATATATCTCGTTATCCAGCAAATATGTGGGTCTTTTATTACCTGATAAACAACTAAAATATCCAATCTAGTAATGAATAAATTACCTTGTGCGACACATTGATGGTCCAGCTATGCTATTTATTTGCTGTTTGTTCCATCCTGGGTGTGTGGCCGATGTGCGACACATTCTGTTGAAAATCGACTCTTTCTTTAATTTGAATCAAGGTGGTAAATCTGAAATGTAATAACATTATTGTTACTCAACTAACAATATAGATAAACTGATACGATACATTGTGCTCCAAAACTTAGGGAACAGTTGTTCTTTGTGTGACAGATTTCTTATTGACTCCTGAATTCTCCTCAGACCTGCAGGAGTTGATTATCATCTCAATAACAAACCCCAAAAAAATCATAACATGAAAGTGCATATATATATACGTATATATATATATACGTATATATATACGTATATATATATATATATATATATATATATATATATATATATATATATATATATATATATATGTGTATATATATATATATATATATATATATATATATATATATATATATATATATATATATACATATATATATATATATATATATATATATATATATATATATATATATATATATGATATATGTTTACTCAGCTGGGAAATACATTTTCTTTTTTACATGCTCTTCTGACTGTTTAACACTATAAATGAGAATAAACTGTTGTTTTTTGGGATGAGAATCAGTTTCTATTTTCATTTTTGAGCTGATTGAATTAGTGACATCCTGCCATACTGCTGCTCTCCAAATTTGGGATTCGTAGGAATCTGGAGCGCTCAGTCTTCATCTCTTTCGCTCACACTGTCTCAGTGCAATAGGAAATAGTTTACTGGCAGCAGCACTATGTGACACTTAAAAGCTCTGTTTCAAACCAGCGGAAGGTTTCTATCTCCGCATTTTGAAGAATCAAAATGCAGTTGTTATAGTTTCAATCAGGTAGTAACATGAGGAAGGAAACAGTGGCTTCTAACAACCATATAAAAAGCAGACGTCGACGCCAAGACATCACCCCTTGGTTTGTCGACTGCTGTTCTGAAGCCTTGAGTTTGTTTTTTTGCCTGTCGCCATCTTGGTTTTTTACAACAAGACACTAGAGGGTGGAGTGAAGTACGCTGAATATGACAAATCAAGTCTAAAAAGCTGCGGGAAAAAAAAACCCTATATCATCATCACCCACACCTCCGTTGTTTTTGTTTTCCAGGCTGTAAATACAGTCAGCTAGTGACTGTTTTTTAATGCAGATTTCATATTTTCTTACATCTTTTCCACATTAAAACTGTAAAACCTGAAATAGCCAGATATTTCAGGACACAAGAGATGAATCCCTCTGTCATGTACTTTATATTAAAACCCTTTTTTATGGTTCTTTATATTAAAACCCAGTGTTGCCCCCAGCTGTAAGTAAAAGAGCCATCAGGGCAGACATTACTCACACTGTCCCTTCACTCGGAACAAAACCCTGCTGCTACCAAAGCCTCCAAACGTGCTGAATATGATACTCCCTGACGGAGGCTTATTCATCTCCAATGAAAGAATCGTTTTCAGATGTGGCGGTGAGGACGTTACTCTACCGAACTATCCTCGTCTACCCTTCCCTTTTTTGGGGGGAAAGGGAAGTTGTTGTGAAGACTGAAATGATACCAAGGGGATCGAAGTTGGGGATGAAAACTGATGCTGCAATTCCCAAAGCGATCACTTGATTGACTTGATTGCTTTCATCCAAGTTCATTGAAGCTGCACTAAGACTCTGTCCATTACCATGTGAGTTGCTGAACTATAGCTGCATGTTTCGCTATTCAAACTTTACTCAGGTTTCAAACGATGTCTTGACTTCATTTCTGACCTCTGAATCTAAATTGATGTTTTGTCAGTGAGAGTTTTGAATAGAAAAGCACATTTAGACTGTGTAGCTAATGAGTTCATAGAAGCGTCAGTAAGGTCGTGTACTGTTTAGATTGCTGAAAAAAAATCAAGTGACATTGACTTCTATAGAATCTGACTAATATTTTCAACCAGAGCAGTCGGTCCTGTTGGCTATGAATGCCAGTTTAAGGCACATTGACTTCACTTTTCAGAACCGGAGGCTGCCCTCTGAGTGAAAGGTGAAAGTCCCATCAACCTCCATGTATATTCAAAGGTCATTTTGAAAATGATCCTCAAGAATAGAGAGAGTATGCAGTGTTGGAGGTTTGTGGATGTGGTCTTCTGCGTTTCACCTTTTTTTTGACAAAAGTGCGACTTTGAATATTATGTGATTATTACATGAGCGAGAGTCTTTGTCTGAGTATGACCTGTGTGTTTGAAAGCTGCAGGGCAGAGTATTTTTCTTTTTTTTTTTCCAGTTCCTATCCTGCAGAGTCGTACTGTATGCAGGTCAGTGTACTGCAGGTATTTGTCATAGTGACCTCTTTCTCCGTCTGCAGAGCCACCGTTACGGAAATGCGAACAGACAGACTCTGGGATTGTGTGGACAGTCCGGCCTCCTGCTGTTTGATACCTAACATCCACATTAATATTTCACACTGAGTTTGTGCACTTTCATGAGTGTGGCAGTCTGGATAAAAGACTCACTTAACTGCAGTGCAGGACAGGTCAGTTATGTCTGTCAAAGGAAGGGAATGCTCTTAAAAATATGAGCAAGCAGGAGTGTTTTTGTAATTCAAAACAAGGAATTTCTCTTTGTTAAATGGTGTAAATCTTGAAAGCGTGAATTCCCCTGAAAGCCATTTTTACTGCCTCATGTGCCTCCTTTTTGGAATATTTTCAAATGGTATTTTTGCTTATTGTCATAATATACACAGTGGAGATGGAAAAGAAGGCAACAGTGGTATTTTTAACCACCTTTGTGATTTTTCTGTGTTATTTATTATACTGTTTCTGCGTCATTAGACTGTGCGTATATACGGTGGCGAGGTTACAGGAAAGATGGGAGAGGAAGCAACATGTGACTTCAGAAAGAAAAGGAATCTAACACAGTGACATTTTCTGTCTTAGCTGCCTTTTGTCCCTGTCCTGTCTGTGGCGTGAGAGCTCGTTAGTTCCCTACCTCACTCTTTCATGTGGTAGAAAATTCCACGTTTTGGCAAAATGTAGACAAGGCGAAAACCACGGGGTCTATTTATAGACATCAGACTTGTGCCATCGTGCCAGATCTCTGGCTGACTCATTACAACGACAGGAAATGAACTTCTGTCTTTCTCCACCAGCAGCCACTTTTTGCTCTTTTACCTAGCCAAATTCATTTGTTAATTATCTATTTTTCCATCACACACACACATCTGAGTAGTTGATTTCTTGCCAAAAATGGCAGTCACCAGATGTTGCCAAACTGAACGATTTGGCAGGTGGTGACGTCACTTCCTGCTGTACGGAAGGTACTAATTTGGACCATTTAACGTTTGTTGTGTATTTCTAACTGTTGTTTAGTGGAAGATAATGACAGATTCTTGAGGTCTATATAAATTAAAATGTTGACCTGATGATGGCGCTAGATGAAAAGTCAGAGTAGTTCACGGGAACATAATTAGCACTACCAAATATCAGAGTAATCTATCCATTTTGGTCAATTGTCTTTCAAACTGATGACTTGCTCAGTCAATGTGAGGATGAGGCAGATTTGTAATTTGTGATATTGGACTATACAAATAAAAAGCCAGATGAGGACGTTTTTACAAAAACAATATTTCAGGTGATATTCTTCACACAACCCATTAACATAACATAACCAATAAATTATAGGATCCATTAAAAAGTCCTGAAGATGAAATGGATGTTGTATGTTTCCCCAATAATCCTCAAACAATTTGTACGATATGTTAGGAAAAGTTCCTAATTTTTTTGTTTGTTTTACACCAATGTCCTGCATCACGTGACAATTTCCCATCAAGTCTTTCAAAATAAACTATTACTGATATTATCTATGACTATTATGAATTATTTGCTGATTTTCTTTGTCTTCTATGATACTAAACTGAGTAGCTTTGTGTTGGATACGTCATCTTGTTCTAAAGAAATTGTACATTGTGTCCTAATTTGTCCTAATTCCTAGTGTTTTCCAGCCAGTGATGAGAAAATACTCTGAAGGTGAATCAGTGAGGAAAATGATCAGAGCTGACACCCCCAATTGACAGCAAATGAGTCAGCAACAGTTTTAATAATCACTTAATTGTTTGCATCAAGCCTGTTTTCAAGCTAAATATTTCTCGGTTCAGGCGTCTCATGTGAAGAGCTGATGCCTGTGTCACATGACGGTCGACTGAATATTTTAGGGGGTTTTGTTATGAATCAAGCAAATTGAAGATGTCAACTTAACTGTATTTTTTACCATATTTTTTGGACAAAATGATTAATCAGTAATGTAGTCAGCAGTGCACAAATACACTTGCACTGCTTCTAAATTAGCTTGAATCCTTGACGGTTGCAGGGTCATGTGTCTGTGACCAGCTTCTAAAACTTGACTTTTCTTCACTGGTTGGTCCCAATCCTCCCTCCTCTTCCTTCCTCGTCTCCTCAAACCTGGAATGACCTTTCCACTCAGAATCAGAACAGTCGCTCTCCTCTGAGTGTCTGAGGCTGAAAACTCATCTGTTCAAGAAGTACCTCACGTCCTCGTCTTCGTCCTCCTCAATCATCCTCGCCTCTCCAGTTTCTTCCTCCTCTCCAGCATCCTGCAGTAAAAAAATGAAAAAAGAAACAGCTCTGGTGTTACTTGTTTCCTCTCACTTCCTCTTGTCCTCACCAGAAGACATACATTAATATGACCTTGAACTTTGACTTTTTTAAAGCTTCTCTAGGAGTTGATCTGGATATCTGGATGTCCTACTCTTACTAAAATGTATTAACCAAGAGTGCATCTTGAATAGCGACAGTAAGACCCGCATGTGTAAAAATGGAATATTTTTTGTGATATCTTCTTCATATAGTCGGCCGCCATGTTCCTGCAGTAGTCCAAAACAGACAAGCCAAACACCCACTATGGAACTATGGAACATTTGTGTTTTCTCCTCGCCACCATAGTCCTACATGCTGGTCACATGGCAGAAGTTTCAGCTCACACCATTAGAGGCCACTAAATCCTACACACTGCACCTTTAAGTCAAGTTTTGAATGCAAGCTTTAACTTGTAACAGTATTTTTTTAAGACTGTGGCACTGCTGCTTTTACTTAAAGTCAAGTCAGATTTGCAGGCTTTGTCTTCACTTTCAGTTTTAAATAATTAATTTTTATTTTCTTTTTCAAATATCCTCAAATGACATGTCAGATGAACCAGATCAGTTTGTTTTTATGCAGCAATATGGGAGATTTTGCCCCTCGACGAGTCTCTTGGAGCTTCATTACCCATAACACCCTCCTCTGTGTATCTTTACATAAGCATCTTGAGTCAACTCCAGCCTGTCTCAAGTTTGTTTCATGTGACTTTGACTTCACACCTGTTGTCCTGCAGCTTAAATATAATTCAGTCGGTGCTTGGAATTCAGTGACAGTTTGGAAAGTTTAGAGTGGACTGATTTGATTTAATGAAAGAGAAAATGGAAAATACTGCAACTAATCTGTAAGCTGCATCCATATGGACTTCATATGGTCATTGACATCCATTAAAAGGTCTTGAAAAGGTCCTGGAGTAATGCTGTCAGAAGAATTGAAGCGTATTCTTATAGGAAGTGACTCTGCCTTCTGTTTCGTGTTGTTTTCTTCTCTGGCGTTCATTTCTGCTCGACTACCTTTCCCTGAGGTTTTCAAACATGCATGTTCGTGCCACTGCCCCCCCCACCCATGCTCCTCCTCTTTAGTTTCCCACAGTTCCCTGCTTCACCTATTGAACCCAGCCACCAGCCCGGGAATGGAGCAGGGGGAACGGCAGGAATGTGGCTCCCCGTCCGAGCCAAAAACACAAAACAAGGAAGGCAGAACTCGAACGCCCCGCCTCTTGGGAGCCAGAACCACGTTTTCATTGGCTCGCTGCTGTAGGCTGACCACAGATCCTCTGTCCCAATTGGCCGCGTTTCCTTCTTCACTCCCTGCTGCTCTTCAGCCTATCAGAGTGCTCTCAAGCTGTTAAAGAATGTGTGTGTGTGTGTGTGTGCGTGTGTGTGTGGGTGTGTGTGTGTGTGTGTGTGTGTGTGTCATCACTCTGATCCTCACCGACAGCACTGTCTTAAGTCCTGCCTGGTTTCACCAACAACACTGGTGGATAATTATCCTGCAGCTCAGAACGTAGTTCTGTATTAGCTCTCGTTAGCTCCGTGCAGCCGTTTTAAAGCACACACACATTAGTGTCGCCGGGTTATTGCCGTCATAAATGTTTAACGTCAGCAGCATTAAAGTACATGATGCAGGAAAATATGGTTATTGTGGTGCTTTACAAGATGTTCTACCGTTCTGTTCAGTGCTGCAACAAAACCAGGCCGAATGTGTGCAGCTATAGGCCAAGTTTCAACGCTGCTATTATTAGACTCCACTTCATCCTACAGGGGGGAATGATAAAGATAAGTCAGGTCAGTCGGCTGTGTCATCTGGGACGCAGGCTTCTTTTTAATGTCATAATGCAGAGACTCTTACAGGAGAATAAGCTGCTAATCCAAACTCTGCATTATGATAAATGATTGTTATGAGAGGAGGTGAAAGGTCACTGTTGCTGACCCACGTGAGAGGATAATTGTGTCGATTTTCTTTTTTGGCAGAGATAGTGACAGGCTTATAGAGAGGCAACAGAGAGGAGATAGTATGTAGCAAAGCCCTCACATTTGAGGTCGGGCTGTTGTGATGAGGATACATGGGGCCAGGTGAGCTAACTGGCCCCTACAGACATAATCTTACTGTTAAATCGTAACTGACCAGATCTCTCTGACATCCTGTCGTGTAATGGGATATTGAGCAGAAATCTTGATAGCCAATGAGCGCGAGCTCACCAGGAAGCATCACCAACCACATGTTGCATACTTGTCCCTTGCTGTCTTGCTAGTAAGCCATGCTAATGTGCTAATGAGCCACCCTGAAGACCTTAAGGCCAGTGTTTCTCAAATTATTTCAGACCAAGGATCACTTATCCACTCCCAAAATAATCTCAAGGACCATCGATCAAGAACAGCATTTTGTCAAGGTACAAAGTAGTAACAAAGGAACATAGACTATACAATATGTGGATGCTAGCACACAAAAGAGACCATGCCTTTTATTATGCCAAACTTTAAACCTTAATATAATTGTGGTTGAATTCAAATAAAAACTCAACCACTGGACAGTTGTCATGAACAGGAAATTCTGAGTCATACAAACCTAGTCTGGTATTTCAACATGAGGGTCTAGGACTCACTTTTGGAGCCTCAAGTGGCCATTTGGGGAACTGCAGGTTTTGCTGCTTGATCTTGGCTGAATCGACTGGTGTCTGCGTTCTTACAATTAAAATCTTATAAATCATTTGAAATCTGTCATTACGTCTGTGAGCTTCCACATTTTCATAATCAAGTAAGATTTGAAAATCCTCTCTTGTGGATAAAGCTTTCGTTCCTTTTTCTTCATTTCCACATATGTTTGCGTTGGCAAAGCTGCTCAAGGATTAGTTTAGGGCTGAGTTGTCTTTAACTTAAACTGTTGTTTCAATTCCAAGTCATTTATTGCATGAAAACAGAAATCACAGACAGAGGTTATTTGTAACCTGTTTCTGAGCAACATAATCCCTCAAGTATTGTGGAGGATATAAATGCTTTGAAAGGAATCAGTCTATAACCTTTGTAATGAAAACCATCTGGGACAGGAGTGTCACATTTGGTTCAAATGTAAGAATGAAAGTGTTGTGAATAATAGAGTGAAGTGCAATTTACACGGATTGCTTTCAGCCAAACTAAGCTGGTGGACACAGTATACCTGCTGAACATCAACACGTTAGCATTTAGCTCAAAGCACCGCTGTGCCTGTAAGCATAGAGCTGGTAGCACTGCGACTCTGAGGGTCTGGTTCCACCCCGTCTAGTTCAGGTGACGTGCTGTTCGACACGTTCATTCACTTCATTTAGTCTCTGAAAGCTGAAACAGTTCTATAAAGACTGAGAAAAAGAATTAGAACGATTTTCAAACCCCGTAGTGCTATTTTTTTTTTTTTAACAAACAGTAAATCCCTTACAACAGTTTTTAATGCTTAATTATAATAAATAAATATGCAAAGTTCAGATTTGAAAAAAATAAACATCATTGCAGAATTTTTTTGACAGAGCTGGGGCAGAGAGGAAATCCCAATAAAATTCGGAATTTCGGAATTCGTAAAGTCTTCAAGTTTGGAAGGAAAAAAATAACATGGGTATTGTCTGCCATTTTCAGAGAATAAACTCACAAAATTGAAAGTTTATAAAGTCGTCAATTTCAAAGAACTAAACTCGGTAGCCAGCCTCCTCAGCCTTGCAAGGTGATGCAGTGTTTCTTAAAAACTTTTTTGTATTTTTATAAAATTTTGAGTTTCTTGTGACTTGTCTTTTTCTCTGAATATTACCCTCCAGCCTTCATAATTAATATTATTATTTTTTTTTTTTTACCTAATACATTGTTGCAGTTAATAATGTGATTCCTTAAATTTCTCCTGTTCTCTTCTGTTCTCTCAAAGGAGTTGTCTGTACCTTTTCACCCTGAAGCAGAACGTGTGACAGTGAATTGGTAGAATTGATAGAAAAGCATTTCTGGAAACTTCCTGCACACATCCTGGTTGAGCAAAAAGATGCTGCCATCAAAGCCAGTAGGACATGGTTTGTATTCAGACTTTATTTAGTGTAGAGGAAATATTCGACCTTCCTCTCATCTTCCATCTCACTGCCTTCACAACAATCCACAGATTTCCTGATGGACCATCATGTAACAATGAGAGCAGAGACTGAAGGAGGCTGGCAGTTCTGCTGCTGACGGCTTCATGTGTTTTAGCTTATTAATTTGTCAAGATGAATGTGTTGGTGATTAAATGGTGTGAAAACGTTACACATTGCTGTATTTAAACAGCCACACTCTTTGCCTTCTCTCAGTGCCAGGAGGCATGTTGTCAGAGGAGGCGGTCCTCACAGTAGATCCATTTACAGACATTTATTTTACTCATACAGTTTTGGGGGGGAAATAAACTGCTGGAGTGGCAAGAAGTCGGCAGACTTGGAAGCGGGTTTTGGGGTCGGGTTAGGCTGCAGTCTGGAGGCTCCTGTTGGGTTTCTTTTCTCTGGTGAGAGGAGAGGTATTTGGTTGGAGCCTGGCTCCTCCACTCATCTGCATCTTATTTGAATTTCCTGCTTGCATAATTCCTCGGTTAATGTGGAGCTGCTCGGCACTGCCACAGCTGTTTTGCCTTTCCTGCCTGGCAAAGAGCGCTGCACACACAGAGAGTAGGGAGGGGAGGAAAAAATGTTTAAAAAGAAAAAAAAAAATCTGCAAGTCATGTGGTGCAAAAAATACAGTACAAACAACGTGTGATCCCCCCCGAGGACGGAGGAAGAGGAATGGAGTCAAACACCCACTCCTCCTCCTCCTCCTCCCTGCATGTACAATCTAACAGCACCACACCCCCTTCTCCAGAGCCACACTGAGCATGTGCAGTGATAGTGATGAGTGTCTCCTCCTCCTCCTCCTCCTCCTCACCCAGTCCTCAGCTCTGCCATGCTGGTCCTGTAATTGGTTGGTAACAGGCTTGAGCAGCACCACATTGCACCAGACGGACTTCAACCAGCCGCATTAGTCTGTTTACGCATTCACAGCCCTATTAGAGGCTGTTTGTTCGCTCATTAGCAGAGCCGAGCTGGAGTTTGAACCCCGCCACAGACGCTTTAATCAATAAAAGAACGGAGAATATGCAGGCATTTGTGGCAGCGACGCTGATGCCGAGACATGTTGACAGCCGACAGGGTCTCCCTGACACACAGAGACCTGTGGTTCAGTTTGTCCTGGTGTTAAGCCCTGTGTTTAAAAGGTCAACCTTAAATTATCTGAGGCCCAGATAAGTATTATAATGTGTAATTTTGGATTAAGTAAGATCAGGATGGGTGGTATCCAGTGTGTACCACACAGATGGACTCTAGTGCTCTTTTCATCATGAATTTCCCCGTTACTCATCTCATTTAACTCATTTGTAGCTTTTTAACTCAACACTCAACACAATTTTGAAAATCGTTTGTGTCATTCCTCAAATATGACATTTGTTTTTATTTTATATTATTTTAAACTGAACATCTTTGGGTTTTGGATGTTGCCTCAGAAAATAGTGATTACTATTTTCCGTTATGTTAATCACTAAATGATATTTTTTTCACTTTTTTTTTTAAAACTAAATGATTAATACATTAATCCAAAAATGATGGCTAGATTAATTTCTATAAAATGAAAATGAAACACTTTCCTAGTCTTCAGGCAGCCATTGGCGTCCCTTTGTTTTATTTAAATATCAGCTTGAGACTTGACTCACTGAGCATCCTCTCAGCTTTTGTTGTCAAGGTTACAACATTGTTGTGTGGTTTAGCAGTTGTGCATGAGTGGAGGTTGATTCAGAAAGTCTGCAGCGAGTGGCCATGTAGTGATCGTGCAACATTAAATCTGCATTGGGGGGGCCGCAGAAACAAGCACTGGTATTTTATCTGCTTAATAAGTCAGACTGCTGTTAACGTTAACGACACTGATGATTAAATCTGCATCTATAATAATTCAGCATCACAAGGGAAATGTTATGTTATACAAAAGGCATAGATGTAATGAGAGTCTAGTGCTCTAGATTTGTTATAGCAGAGGTTTTCAAACTATTAGAGCTCGATCTGATTTGTTCTGCTTTTCAACAAGGTCAGCAGTTTGATCTGCAGCTGTGTCACTGCACCTGATTGCCACAGTTTGAATCATAAGTGAGCACACACAAGGATGCTGTCCGTCCATAAATTTTCTCTGAAATAGTAGAAACAGACACTCCTTATATTTGCAGAACTTGCCTGAGAATCATTGAGTTTTTAGGTTTTCTTCAATATCAAAGTAATCCACTAACAGTGTCTGAGCATCCACAATTACACAGCAAACAGGAACTGTTAACAACTAATTCTGCATAATTTTAGCTGTGCTACTCAAAATAAGGACAAATATTAGCTAAAAAAAAAAAAAAGTTGTGGTCCACGGTGTGATGAATCCAGAGCAACATTATCCTTAATTGGCGCTTTAAGCCTCAACACAGTTTAATGTGAAAGTCATTAAAACTGAAACTGTAAGCTGGACATTTCAAAATAAAATGAAATTAAAATCACACACTGTATATGAAAGGAAGAGAGGGGATTCTCGACTTTTTGTTGTTAACTCTAGAATTGGGTGTGTTTGTACACAGCCGTAATACAATCAATGAAATCTTATTAGATGTTTTTGGTGTGTGTGTGTGTGTGTGTGTTTCAGTCACAGCTGTTGTGTCTGTTTTTATTACTTTCTCAGCAGGTGAGGAAGACTTTTTCCCCCCAGTCTTTATTCCGCTCGTCCTGTCCTTTTATTAGCTCGGTCGAGCACCGGTCATCCTGACATATTGAGTCCTCACCAACACAAGATCTCTGGTATCCTGCATTAATAACCGAGAAGGAATTTACCGCTGTCCTCCAGATCAGTAATGAAATCTGTGGTGTCTTTGTTATTCGGCGGCGGTCATTGTTATGATCTGAAGTTGGACAGTGCAGATCATTGAAACGCTTCAAGGAGAGATGAGAAGGACGTTGCATTGAATTCAGAAAGTGCTTCTGATCTTTGCATTATTGTTAAATAACAGTTCGCAGCTGTTTCTGTGCTTATAGAAGTTATATATTTTCTCCTATTATTCAACTTCCCAAATCGGACATGCTTCAAACGTTCTGACACACAAGCATGTTCTGTGTAGTAAAACAAAACCCTTCACTCACTTTCCGAGCCAAAATACCCCCGAGCTTGCTGGGACTTTGCTTCTTTTCGTTGTCTTAATTTGTTGTATACTCAGTATTGATTGATTGAAAATAATGGGCAGTGAAAGTAAGAGTGAATTTCATGTCGTCTGGAGGTTTGTTTTCGCCAGTTAAACTTGTATTAATATCTATCAATAATTTAAACCTACATATTTAAAAGGAATATTTTACCCCCAAATAACCATTTGTCAATTACTTAGTCAATTACTCACCCTGTATGTTAATTACGCTGCAGCTGTAAAATGTATTATTCATTTTTAAATATTTTATCAAAAGGTAAATTAGAGAATCAGATTATCAAAGCTTGTTGCACATCCCTAATTATTGTCTTAAAAAATCTGATATTATTTTTTTTTATACCTACTCACAACCTCAGTGGAATGATCTGGTTAAATACTAGTATATCTTAAAAAAATCTTGAAGGTAATTGTTGACATCAGTTCTTAGCCTGTCTGCGTGTGACAGATATGAAGCTGAAACACAGATTGTTCATGCAGGTGGTAGCAGTGCTTTAAAAAATGAGAAGCAGGTCCAGTATCAGTACAGCTCCTCTCAACTCCTCAGCTCCATCTCAAACAGGAAGCGCTGCAACACTGAGCCACTGAGCAGGTGCTTTTGAGCAAGGCAGCAGTGAAGTATAGCGTCGCGTCAGTGCGCCCTGGATGAAGCCTTCCTGTCTTTATCTGCACCACCACTGTCTCTGTTTCTGGAGCATCAGCAGCACTCAGCCGCACTCAGATTTCACTTATAAATTCAGGGCTCGTTGTGTGGAAATCCCCACAGCTCCAGTAATGTGTTGTCATTAAGACAAAAACAAGCACACTTTCTCACCTCCTTATGGTTGCATTCCAGTCACACTGGGCCTTGTGTAGACTGAAAGGTAAAATAATGAGATATTTGGGGATAAATGTGTTTTAATGACACCATTTGATGGAAATTAAGTGTTAATCCTCTACAGTGTTTTCGACTTTTGGTCATTTTATTGCACAGTATCTCATTTAAACAGCTACATCCCAAGCAAACCAGTGTGCGGGTGTTTTAAAGATAATGCAGCGGCTTGTCTGGTCGGCTGCCTATGAACGCCATCTTTATCCTCTAGCAGGCAGCGGCTAATGATGATGGCTTTTCCCTTTAAATTGGTCAGAAATAATAAACACTTGTTTTTAGCAGGTATGTCTTTTACGCACCACATAGATATCTTTTAACAAATGTCTGCTGGCTCATTTTATGAATGTTTTACACAAAAATTCACATCTTACTCATTGCACCTTTAAATATACTTTTTTTTTTTTTTTTTTTCAGGATAACTGTGACCATCCGTCTGTCTTTACAAACAGTAAATTCACAAAAAGCCTGAAACCCTGTAGCCTCCTCTCTGTGGACTACCAATGTAAACAAGAGTCCTCTCTTTAATTGACCTGATTGATTAAATTCAGGTTGGGACAAAAAAAATCATACAGACAGGACAGACTGACTGCCTCAAATGAAGGAAACCCACAAAGCGTATTAATTAGGGCCGACCTGCTCGTTTGTATGCTTTGTAAGCTCTAATTAAGATATGCAGAATATCCAGATGAGCGGCGCTGCGTAAATATATTTTAAACGACTCGTTGGCACAGAAGTATGGACAGGAGAATGGATCGAGGACGCGTCCTCCGCCGCCATCGCATTAATCTGGCGGCTTCCCTGCGTCAGAGTCGGGAAGTGCAGGACGTACAGGGATTTGTTTCGGTGACTTTGGCACTTAAATAATACAGCATGTAGTGACAGAGAGCAGCTGGACCTCAGGTATGATGCAAAAGGCCTGCAAGACCTGGAGCTCACAGAGCAGCACGTATAGACAGGACAGGACAGGTGAGGTCAGATGTGAATGGAGAGAAAAAAAAACAAAAACAAAGTGTGAACGTGTTCCTGAGGCTCAGAGCAGTGAAATGACAAACACAAAGTCTGAGGCAGGGCTGCAGCTTGTTATTATTTTCTGCATTAATTACTATCAATTGTTCGATTTATAAAATATCAGAAAAAAAAAATGAAAAAATGTCCATCTCAGTCCAAGGTGATGTCTTATTTTGTCCAAAACCCAATGATTTTTAGTTTGATATAATAAAAAGCAGAGAAAAGACTCTCGGTCTTTTTTTTTTTTTTTTAAATTACTGTAACTACTACTGAAATAGTTTGAGCGTTACTGTGAGTTATTAGGACACCATATTTCAATACGTTCTGCATTGAAATATGGTGAAATATGACTTTTAAATTCATGGTCTTGTATTATTTAGAATTTGAATCCATCACAGCTCCCAAAACAAAAAAGCAAATCACTTACAGTCTTAAACAGAACAGAACATCACTGACTGATGTATTTAGATTATACTTGTTTACAGACAGCAGAATTGATCTGAACCCTAACGTTGCACCAGAATGAGGCATCATCAAACTGTTTGAATTTCAAAATAATATTCCCTGATTGGTGACTCCTACACTGAGAGTGTTGAGGAAACAAACATGTTGCACAAATACAACAAAACTATGAACCATCAACATGACATGGCATCATGGAATGTGACCTGGGACCTTTTCCTTCAAACCATAAGCTACGATAAGCAGCCACAGTGATGTCACTCATTGGTATGTGCATCACCATTTTGCAGCCCAGAATTTGGCAGTGTGGCTGCCGCCATCTTATTTCTCTTCAACCAAAGTGACACAAGAGGTTGAAGCTAAGAACAATTTCAATAAGACATTTCTCACCCAACAAAATGTCAAAACACTGAAAGGATTAAGACAAAAATATAGACAACTCTTTGTTTTATTTATTTAAAAGTTCTCGACATTCTAATTGCAAAGTTAAATACTCTTGAGGAATGAAAGGCTTTATAATAATAATATTGCCATTTGCACCATGCCTGTCTTTGCTGGTGCTGCAGATTTGTACAGTAAGATACAAATACTCACAGTTGGTTTCTATGTGTAGTAGTTTAGTGTAGTGATGATCACCTCTGTGCCTCTGGGGCAGTGTGAGAGTAACACACACACACACACACACACACACACACACATTCCCAGAGCAGAGCTGGTTAGTGTCAGGTTGTGATGGATGGAGGATGAGGTCAGTCCTGAGGGGGATCCAGACTCTCTGGAAAAGACCTGTTGTTCACTCTCACTGTCTGTGTGTGTGTGTGTGTGTGTGTGTGTGTCTCCCTGCTGTGCTGCAGTCCTCTGATGATCTCATTCACACACACACACACACACTCATCACATCACTGCCGGTGATTCCCTCTTAAAGGAGCTTTATAACATTTTGACGCCCATGATGCATTTTGGCTCCAAAAAAACGACATTTTTACAATGGTAAACACTGCTTTTCATTTTCTGGATTTATTAAATGTTATTGTGTGACTTAAACCAAAGGAATGACAAAATCCTACAAGGAGCAGTTTCGTAGGGCTTTAACAAGGCAAAACAAAAGACCACATTAAAAAGCTTAGTAAAGTGAAATAAAAAACACTAAATAAAATGAAGTAGTCCATAAATGGGACAAAAGGAAATAAATGTGTAGAAAGAGAAACCAAGAAGGCGTTTATTCTGTTCTGCTTGATATCCTGATAAGTATTGCTCATCAGAGCATGTGGCAGGTATGTGTGCTCTCTTTTGTCATGAAACTTGTAACTTGTCCTGTTTTCTTGTCTGAAGGCTGTGGGGTTTTTCTTTAGATTTGTTGTGTATAATTACTAGCTTGATCATATGACAGATCTCAGCAACATTATTGCAGGATATTACCGTATTTGTAAGGTTTAAATCAAATAAAATAGACCACGTCAGACTAAAATAATCCACTAATACCAAAGGTGAAGTGTGTGGGGTTTGGCGTCATCGAGTGGTGAGGTGGCATATTGCAGCCAACTAAAACCAACTAAGGGCATCTGAGGACAATTCTTATTTTCAGGTGATAATACACAAACGAAATCATACATATTGATATTACATTCCATTTCTGCCACCAGATCCCACTAAATGCTGTACTGTCCCTTTAACGACCGTGGGAAGCCTCTGCAGTGAGCCACCATGTTCTGCATGTAATACCAAACACTAATTACACCTGTGCTTTGATGTGGCAAGATGGCTGCCGATGAATAGGATCTTTATTGTTGAGTAGTTTTTGAGAGCTGTTTCTTTCTGTCGTCTATTAGACAAATTAAATGGTGATCAGGCAGTTTGACGCTTGAATTGAACCACTGACCCTGTTTACACCTGGCATTAACATATGTCTCATTGGGCCTGATTACATTTACAGCTGGTGTTAAGGTGTTTTTCAATTACGTTACATATTTCTGCCCTCTTGTGATGTGTGGGTTAGACCTGCCAACTTAATGTGTCATAGCAGTGTTTCCATAAGTTATCAATAACTTCAGAATGCTGCTTTGCCACATTTTGAGCCGCCGGTCTTCCTGCGTGCTCTAACCTGCTATACCTAGAGATGTTCCGATACCATTTTTTCCTTCCCAATGCCAATTCCGATACTTGTGCTGTGGGTATCGGTCGATACCGAGTACCGATACCAGTATGTTAGATATTTAAAAACAAAAAAAATCATACCACGCCTGCATGACTGTTATGTGATCATCACTGGTGAGGCCTGGCTCAGGTTAAAACCTTTGAAAAACATGAATGAATACAAAAAAACTGAAGCCATTTATTTTTTTAAAATTTATTTTAAATAGAAAAGTATAAATAACAAAATGGTGCACCCTCCGTACCCTGTCTGAAAAGGTGAGTCACCTGTTTAATGGCCTATCACCAGCTCAAATTTCAGTTCATAGTTCACATTCATGTGTGTAAAAAAAAAAAAATGAACTAAGTTCACAGTCCTAAAAATTAACTAGTTCACGTTGTTACATTTTTTAAAATAAATCAGACACTATGTTATTCAATAAAATCTCTTCTTAACCATTCATCATCTGCTGTAAATCACTGCCATTCCTAAACTAATCAGATTATCGTATCAATAAAGAATCACAGACGCCAGTACCGGCTGTGCTTTGCCGCGGCACCGGCTTCCACCGTGACACGAGTCGAATCGATTCAACATGTACCCTCTTCTCTCCCAATGACAAAAAATTATGTTTACCGCCTGTTCCTCTTTAGGACCCTGGGGAGTGAAAAGTTTGCTTTATGGTGTGTTCACTGGAAGTCGGAACTTGGAGATCTAATCAACATAACCTCAAAGTTAGGTGCTCCCAGCTCTTCCAGCCTTACAGATGTACAACTAAACATGTAGCTACTGTGAAAGTAAGCAGCAGATAGCATGAATTCTATGTCGGGTTGGTGAGATAAATCTGGCTTTCCGTCTTCATGGCGGTTCTGATTTAAATTCTGACTTTGAAATTCCGACATTCGTACAATTGAACACACCATGAGCCATACCACACAGACGTCGGGCTCACAGTGCTGCCGCAGTTTCCTCTAGTTTCCACTGGATGCGGAACGACACGGATGTTTTGTCGGACCCGATATGTTTCAATTCAAATCACGTGTCAATTTCCACTGAACGCGGAACACCACCGACGTGCCAACGCCTGCCGAAACAAATCAACAGAGCTTCTATTTTTGTTGGGCGTCGACAGGAAGTCGTGTACAGACACAAAATAAAACATCTGGTTATGCGTATTCGAGGCGGATCGTATAATCACTTTCTACTCAGTGGACACAGGGTGGTTCTCTTTCGCTTTAACCCGCTGCATTTTGTTATTTACGTGAATTTACGAGATCTTGTTAGTCAGCAAGATCTCGTTCTCGTGAATCTTGCTGTACGGTGGAGCCACAGCAGGCGGATCTGGTGTGTATTGATGGACGGATGTCAGCATCGTTCCGTATCCAGTGGAAATTCACATGGTAGCCATGCCCAAAATTTTATGTGTTATTTTCACCATATGTTTGACCATAACTCAGTAAATGGACACCCTGATTTATTATAGCATTATTAAAACTAACCATTCAGACCATAAACTCAAATGTATAGTGTATAGAGGTATAGAGAGCAGGAGAGAAAATGGTCATTTTCCCCTAGACTTCTTTTTGAAACCACCAGTATCGCCCCCTCTTGGCTGGTGGAGAGAAGTTTAATTTACTTTTGTATGGGCTTCATTGCCGTTGTTCACAAACCAACGGGTGATGTCACAATAGCTCTGTCCCCTCTTTATATACAGTCTACGACACACACATACTTTCCAGGTGTTCAAATAACTTTCCTGTATACTTATTTTTCTGTTACTTTTTGCTCATTCATGTCAACTTAAAAGCGATGCACTGTAGCTACTTTTGCAGTACGCCAACAATGACAACAACACATTTTGTGGATTCGTATCGGCTCTTCAGGCTGGTCCTGATCGTTATTCTGGTTACAGTGTGTTTAAAAATGATAATCTGAATTAAATTTAAATATTGAAATTGAAATATTTAAGGCTGTTATTGGGCTCCTTCATTTCCAAACACATGTGCTACCACACCATCACACACACCCAACAACACACACTTCTACACACTTCCTCACACTACTCCCTCTGCTTTCAGATTACCCATAGTGCCGCTGGCTGGAGGATCATCGTGAAGAGAGGGCGAACGAGGAGGACGCACAGTGATTGGAGGAGGAGGTGGAGCCTCAGAGCGACCCCCCCCCCAGACACACCCCTACTGCTTCTAGTGAAGCCCTGCCCTCTGAGGAAGTGAGTCACAGCTATTTTCTTCATCATTTCAATCACATTGTCAGTATTTTATTTTGAAATATGCACATAAGCGCATCCTGATTGCACAAAAATCTGTTTGTATTCTGGCTGGAGCGTCGCTAGCGTTAGCTTCTTACGATAACGAAACAAACTGCTACTAGTCAGTTCCCTGTTGAGGAAAATGCAAATTATGTTGACATTTGGCACGTTGGCATTCCTGCCAATCCAGGTCCTGAGTCATGCTGGTTTAATGGCAGACCTGCAGGACTGGGGGGGTTTGGTATTTGCGGTGGCCGCAGGAGGAATCAGTACCGTACATTGCCGAGATCTCACAGGTGACGGTGTGTTTTTGTTGCAGCAGCGAGAGCTCTTCGCAGTTTCCCTGTTTTGTTGCTAACCTGCCATCTTGTCCACGTGAACAACGCAGATTAAATTTTCACCTGCAGTGTAAAGGCTGTGTGAGATCTACGGCAGCGCTTTCCAGTGCAGTGATTCTCATAAATGGCGCCGTGCACATGATCCACAGGAGTCTTTCTTTGGCTGATGAAGCCACGGTGGTGCCAATGCTTCAAGAATATAGATGATAGACGTTCAGCTCAGATCCACAGGTTTTACAAAACTGTGCTTAAACTTCTCAGAGGCTTTAGGTCTAAAAGTGTTCAAATACATTATAAAAAACAATTTTACCAGTTATTGGTGTCAGAACTTGATCAATGTATCATCCATAGACCACCTCCAGAGTAAATTATCAAGCTTTTCGGATGTGAGGTTTTACTACTTTACTCTCTGTGTGGGATCTCTTTGTTTTTTGTTGTTTTTTTTAAACACAAAAACCTACAAAAAATAGGGGATTGGCTCCTTTTCCATTGCCAATAGATGTGTATACCTTTCTGTTTTGTTCTTTCAAACCAGAGTCAGTGATTGCTGGAAAAATGGAAAGATTTTTCTGTTTCTGTCAAGTTTGAATGAAGTGTGTTTCAACAGTCAGTGAGGTGTAATGACTGTTTCAGTCAGTGGAGTCTGGTGGCTTTAAAAAGTGTGTGTAACAGCTGTTTCTTAACACATCTAGACCTGTGATTGAAGGGTTTATTTCAGCCAAACAGACTTGGGCATTGTTGGAACAGTGGAAAGACTAACAAAGACAGTTTCATTCTGTTTCTGGTGACTTTGAATGAAGTGTGTTTTGATGATCAGCGAGGTGAAATGACTGCAGTCTGGTGGTGGGAAAGAGCATATTAATTATTCCCTCAATCATTTGTGTGTTAATAATTTCTGCTAATTGTCCAAATCCATTTTTATGTTGTTTACTATATATTATTATTATATTTCCAGACACAAGGGGGTCTCATGGGTGTCATGTTTCCATCACTGTTGATCGAAGTATTACCAATAATACTCTTTACCACTTAAGACCAATGGCAGATGTTAGTACAAATGCAGTGTATATAAATATATATATATATATATATATATATATATATATATATATATATATATATATATACAGTCATGGAAAAAATTATTAGACCACCCTTGTTTTCTTCAATTTCTTGTTAATTTTAATGCCTGGCTCAACTAAAGGTACATTTGTTTGGACAATTATAATGATAACAACAAAAATAGCTCATGAGAGTTTAATTTAAGAACTAAGGATTATTCATTTTCCATGGTTTTCTTGATAATAACCAAAATTACTTAAATTCTTACATCAATAGCTATGGCATTGTACTGCCAAAAACACTACTTTTAAGCATTCCATGTTTTCTTTTCTGTTTGCTTTAAACACATGATACACACAAGAGTTAATACTTGATTGCATAACCGTTGTTTTTGATGACTGCAGCCATGCGTCTTGGCATGCTCTCCACCAGCTTCTGACATTGTTCTGCTGTCACAGCAGCCCATTCCTGTTGGACAAATTCAAACAAATTTTCTTTGTTTTTGGGCTTGTGGTTCTCCATTTTGAGTTTGATGATTTTCCACAGGTTTTCAATTGGATTAAGATCTGGTGATTGAGCAGGCCAAGGCATGGTGCGAATGTTGTGGTTCTCCATCCAGGCTTTAACTGACCTTGCCGTGTGGCAAGGGGCATTGTCTTGTTGGAAAATCCAGTCATTCGAGGCAGGAAAGAGTTTTCCAGCTGATGGAAGAAGACTGTTTTCAAGGGTAGTCCTGTACTTGACCTGGTTCATTCGGCCTTCACACAATTGCATTTGCCCTGTTCCACTCAGACTGAAACAACCCCAGATCATGACTGATCCACCCCCATGTTTTACTGTAGGGGCAAGACAGTCTGGGTTGTAAGCTTCTCCAGGCTTCCTCCTAACCAGTAAGTTGGCTGGAGTGGGCATCAATTCAAAATTGGATTCATCACTGAAGAGAACCTTAGCCCAATCATCAGCAGTCCAATCCTTGTGGTCTCGAGCAAAGAGTAACCGGGCCTTCCTCTGCCTTTCATTGATGAAGGGCTTCTTGCGTGCTCTGTGTGACTTCAAACCAGCTTCAACAAGTCGGTTTCGAACTGTCCTTGCCGAGCAAGTCACATTTCTCGACAGTGCCCACTCATTTTTAAGGTCCCTGGAGGTCTGACGACGATTCCTGACACAGGAACGGATGAGTGCACGGTCATCTCGTGGGGTAGAAAGACGTTTCCTGCCACGGCCAGGTAGCAATTTGGTAGTGCCATGTTCAGCTTGTTTTTTTTTGTTGTAATGAACGGCTGTCTTGGAGATCTTCAGTTTTTTCGCTACCTGTCTCTCACTCATGCCAATTTCCAGCAGTGCCAAGATGGCTGCCTTTGTTGCTTCACATAATTCTTTTGTTTTAGGCATTATGTGAGAGCTGACAACTTCTGAGTTGTGCTACGGCTTGAATGTAAGCAGGAAACCACTCTAGGCCTTTGCATGTGCAGTGCTGCTTGTGACATGAAATGGCCTCTTATATACCCTGGGAATCAATTAAGCTTAAGAATGTCAAATAGGACATAAAGTATTATGTGACCAGCTGCATTTTTTGTTGTGTTCATTGTATTATACGTTTAGTGGTACCAGATATTAAAACTAACAAGAAATTGAAGAAAACAAGGGTGGTCTAATAATTTTTTCCATGACTGTATATATAATTTGATCTCCTAGTGTTCATCATGTCACCCAGTGTGATCAGTTGTGTTAGAGTGTGTGAGAAATTGTGAAGTGCCCACATTTTGTAGTGAAGAGTGTAAAACAAGCTGGTAGATGCTCAGATATTTACTCAGAGCCTCAGACGGCAGCGATGAGTCAGTCGTAGGATGTTTCTGATTGGACGACGTGGAGGAGAAAACCCATGAGGAGAACCAGATTACCAGATGTGATTTAAGACACAAAAGCATGAAATGTGTAAATCGGCATTACAACGTTTATAAAGAACAGTGGGGATCATCTCGTCTCTTTGCTCTGCTTTCACCCAATTGCTTCTCATCCATCAGGAAGAGGAAACTTAAAAGTTTTAAAACCCGGCTACATGTCTCTGGACTCTTTTGTCCCGACGGTGTCTTCAGTTCCTCAGTAAAGTAAGAAAGGCACAACTTGAACCAAATTCAAGGCTCAAGTGTTATTAACTCATCCTGAATTCACTGGATGACAAGGTGACAATTGATGTAGTTTATATTATTTTATTCATTTCTTTTTAGGTTTCTTTTTGACAGGCTGCTTTTCCAATGCATTTGATTCGAGGTAGAGGAAGAAGAAACAGGTTTCAACATATAGAACGGTTGATATAGTAGAGAAAAAGAACGTCAGAGTCACACCTGGATGGTCGACAGATTTTTCGGGATGGTAAAAGAAGGAAGAAAGGCAGAAAGTGGCTCCAGGAAGATGTCAAAGGACACTTTGAAAGATGTGACATTTCATCTCCAAAATTGAGGTCTAAACGGAGGTCTGTGCAGATTGTGCTTATGTGGAGTTAAAAGGTGTAGAGCAAGTGAGGAAGAGCAAACAGAAGAGGAAGAGGGGGAAAAACATATTTGAGAGTGACGTATGTAATTATCTGATCTGAGCATAAAGAAGGGGATTTGATAATACAAAAGACAATAGGAGGAGGAAAATGAAGGAGGACTAATGGAAGAGACATGTTCTTCAAACTGAATATACTGTGTGTGTGTGTGTGTGTGTGTGTGTGTGTGTGTGTGTGTGTTCCTCCTCAGCTGGATGCAACATGCTGGGTTCAGCAGGTCCACTCAGTAACAGTTTAAACATGGCAGCGTCTGCAGCCTCTGGTGCTCCCGCAGCGCTAAGCTAAACCCACTTTGTAGTCCGAGGTGCCTCAGAGGCTGCGAACACTGCATTGTATAACTCAGGACAAGCGCACGTTTGGAGGAACTGTACAACAAAGCTTTTCTTCAGTCGAGACTCTGCTGCAGTTTATGTGTTGAAACATTTTAGTCACCACATCTGGAGCTGTCATGGAGGTCCTGTGCAGAATATTTGTCACATGGATCAGTGTTTCACGATCAGGAGATTCATGCCTTGATTGGTGCCTTTAAACGGATTCATGTTAAAAGTTGACAAAAGTCACAGAAAGCATTGCCTTGCACAGCTGGATTCTTGTAATATCATGAGATCACACAAAAATCTCTTGTTTCGGGCTTCGAGCATGACGCCTGCATCCAGACCACGACTGACGCACATGTGACGGGACACAGAGCAACAACTGTGGCAACTCATGAAGAGGTTAGAGTAGCTGCTGCAGTAACATCAGTTAAAGTGGAGCTGGAGGATAATTCTTCATTGAAAGAAGAGCGAAGAATGACACTGAAGGCATTTTTTCTCCAGCAAGAGTTAGACTGACAGGTACGTATTGAAGGTGCCTGTCCAGTTTTCAGTGACGGCTTCTCAGCTGGTTCAAACATCTGGAGGGTCAGATGGACTGGTCATCCAAAACTGGTGCTGTCCCCGGAAATCATCTGGTCACTTAATCATAAATTATCACACAGTGAATAACAATCACACAAATTATATTTAGCTTTTTTATTTGATAAAATAGGCCCTTTTTGATTAAAATAAAAACCACTGAGAGCCTTGGGAGATGAGTACGATGTGCAATTTTTGGGTCAACTACTTTGAGGCTTGAAGGTCTTGGCTCCCTTCACCAGATGAGAATTTTAAGCAAGAGAATTTTTTTTTTCAATCCATAGTCAATTTTCTCATTTAAAGTAGCCACTCCTTAAAAATACACCAAGGGTGCAAATGGTTTACGGAAAATGAAGCCCTAATTACACTTTATAATTAGAATCCCATAATTACCACCTGAATTGTTTTGTTGCTGTGCGCCTATTTCAAAGAAAGGCTAATTAATTATGCTCTGCGATGACACGTCAGTGTTAAATATAACCTTTACAGGGTCCGATGTTAAGGGTTTTTCCTACTTGCCCTTCTGGTCAACTTCTGGTTCATACTTGAAAAGAACTAGCTCAAAGTTCAGTTGACACATGTTCATAGTTCACTTTTAAAAAAAATGAGTTCACAGTCCTAAAAATGAACTAGCTCACATTCCTTATTTATGTTTTTTAAGGCATCATATTACTCAATAGAACCTCTTCTTAACCATTCATCACCAGCTGTAAATCATATAATGTAATCATATTATCGTACACACGGTGGTGTAGTGGTTAGCACTGTCGCCACACAGCAAGAAGGTACCGGGTTCGAATCCCGGGCCCGGTGCCTTTTTGAGTAGAGTTTGCATGTTCTCCCCGTGTCTGCGTGGGTTCTCTCCGGGTACTCTGGCTTCCTCCCACCATCCAAAAACATGCATGGGGATTAGGTTAATTGGCTAATTTAAATCGACTGTAGGTGTGAATGTGAGTGTGAATGGTTGTCTGTCTCTATGTGCCCTGCGATGAACTGGAGACTTGTCCAGGGTGTACTCTGCCTTCCGCCCTAAGACAGCTGGGAAAGGCTCCAGCCCCCCCCCCCCCCGCGACCCTATGAGTATAAGCGGTAGATAATGGATGGATGGATTATCGTACCAATAAAGAATCACAGACGGCACCGGCCTAGGTTCATAAAACTCTGTCTCCACCCTGCAACTGGACAGAAAGAGGTGCTGCTGGCTCGATAGGACAGGGTCTGCTGACCTGCAGGTCAATCGGGCTACTGTTAATGCCAGATGATCCTGCTTGTTTTTGTAAAGGATACAAAATAAAAATAGGTTAAGAACCTAGAAACCAACAAAAGAACAAAAAAAAACAACAAACAAAAAGTTTTTTATACCGTTAGATATGAATTGTTGGAGTGTAAATTAAATGTTGTCCTGATTCCTAAAACCAGTGCTGTTTCAGTTTGTCCATGTGCCTCTCCTCTGACCCCGGCAGTAACTTTTACCATTCCTGCCTCCATCTTGAGGTCTTTTCACTGCAGCACCACCAAATCCCAGTCACCAGTCTGAGGGCTCGCTAGCTCCGAAAACCTGACCAGCCGAAGCCAAAATCTACCAGCGCTTGGCTGCTGTCCAGTTGGATTCTTCAGCGTTTTCCTGGTCTGCAGCCAGCCTGCGGGCCGGTGCCAGCCCCACTGGGTGCTCGGGAAAGGTTTTGTTTTCACAGCCCTTCTGCTTTATTGAATGGGCTCTGTGAAGCTCAAGGGGTGGAGCACTGCGCTAGCACTGCCGGGGTGACCGGTGTAGTTTGCACATGGGTCATCCCTGCTAAAAATATTTGCATCGAAAGGTGATATGTAGCAACCGCAATGAAAGCATCCACCAAATAGCACATTGCTAGGGTGCAGCAGTGTCTCGGCACCTGATCATTTCTCCTTTTTTCACTCACATTCAGGCTTCCTCAGTCTTTTTTTTTTTTTTGTTCATGCTGAGTGCATTTCATGACCACTGGGTCTGATTAAAACCTGATTAAAAAGCTACTGTATCATTTAGAGAATGAATGGGCATTAAGGGGAGATAATGCAGTTTTCTCCATCTGCATGCAGATATGTGGCTTTATCACCACTGAGATACCTCACCCTATGTGTGACTGCACAGTTATGGCTTTCAGCTGTTATGAATAAGATTATTAGTCTTAATTATTCGCTGAATCAAAAATATTTATAATTTCAGCGGCGGCGGATCTAAATCACTGGTGTGTCTCATGATTAATTGTGGGACAAACAAAGACTGCACGATTAGTGTGATGCCCTAATGTTGTGTCACTCTCTGATCGTACTGTTGTTGATAAAATCGCCATCTGTTACCTCCAAATGCTGCTGCTGCTGCTTAGTCTTAAATGTGAGCGGCGGCGTTGAGGCAGGAAGCGAGCGGAGATCTGGTGAAAGTGTGAGGAGCGGTGCGTGGCCTGGGTGAGGCCTGATGGGATCTCCACAACCGCTGGTGGAGGTATGGACTACGTGGGAGAGAAGTGACTCACCCTAAAAATCCACACACACCTGTGGAGGAGGTGTGTGTGTGTTTGTGTGGGCAGCCATTGTGGCAGGGCAGATTGCTGCTCGCCTCTCTAGCCGAGCTGTAGTATTAAACCGAAGCATTGCTGCTGCTCAACTTCACCACAGCAACACTCCTTTTCTTTGCATTTTCTCTGTTTTTGTGTGTCTTTGAGTTTCCCCACAAACACACCTGAGCCAGAGCAGTCAGTGATTCACTTGTTTTTTGCGTGATGGTTGTTTGTGATTCCTCTGAGGTCCTGGTTTGGTGTTTAGTTTTTTTTTGAAAACTTTTAGGTTGTCTTTATTTTTCCTCTTCCCCTCTGCTGTGAAATGTTGTGGGTGTTCTGAGTCGAGGAATGTGTCATCCGAAATCCGTGCACAGATCCAACCGCTCTGTTGTTCTGTCTAGAATTTCTAGAAATGCTCTCAGCAGTTGGAGCAAGTGCGAGTGAATCCCAACACGTTAAACATGTACAGCCTGGCTGCACTAAATGGCATGTGAATGACACTGCAATTAACAAGTTATTTAGTGTGATGAAATGTTCCGTTCTTGCTTTTGGCGTGTCATTTGTTCACCAGGTTGTCTGGATTAACTGAGCTAGTGACGTAGACTAAAAAGTAAGAAATACTGCTTATGTTGGGTGGGAGGGGAGGTGGATGGGACCATCAAGCATTCTTGAGGTATTTTTAGTGAAGTTATTTCTGTACATATTTTACTTATTTTGTGCCCAATCATGAAAAAATACAGATAAGTGGTAGATTTGCAGAAAGAAGAGTAGACGATACTAAAATTCATCTTGCAAAGCTAATTATTTCATAATAAGTTTCACAGGGAGGAGGCCGCTCAGTGTCTAAAACACCAGACTTTCACCCAACTTTCAAATTTCATGGTGTGAAACCAGAAGTCACTGATTTATTTGTCCAGAAGTGCAACTTTTCACCATCCTCCAGTGAACTCTGCTAAAAGAAAACTCGTTTCTTGTTTGTGCCAAGCATGAAGACATTAAATGTCTGTTTCTGTCAGATCTATTACAGCTTCAGCTTGGAAAAGCAATTTAAAAGACATATTTTGATTTTTCACGGCAGCAGGACGTCACAAGACAAAAGAAGAGCACAACTTGAACTTTTTCCACAGGTCACTCCTGACTTTTTGCCTGACTTTTAATGGTTCACAGTAGCTCATCCAGGAAGTTATGATCAAAGCAGCTTGTAATACTTATGGTAATGATGTGCACAGTAAAAAGAAATAATCTGGCAAAATTAGTTTCAAAAGTTTGGCCGTGAATCTCCCACTGTTTTCTCATCCAATCACTGATCTTTTTGCAGATCTGACAGCATCAGGATATTATTTCCTCATGTTAAACCTACTTATTGTGGGGTGAGTGCACCTTTCAGTTTCTTCACATCAACATTAAGTTTGAAAAAAAGTTAAGGAACGCTTCCCCAAATCTGTTTTAACACTGACTGTTTCTTTAAAGATGAGTTAATCAAGCAAACATCATTAAATTAACTCTTCATAGAGGCTGAGTGGAGTGAAACCATTTTTTGAGTTTAAAGATCTTCTGGTTTTCAAACTTTATTTTAACTGGAGGTGTCTGGAGGTCTAAAGTAGCTGCTTGTGGGCTCTGGCTCAGAGACACTCAGGAACCCCGTCAGTGAAAGATAAGGAGGTCACTGCACTTCTCTTCCAGACACTAGTTTTGGGGAATTTTTTTAACGCCGGCCCCCCTCCATTTGACGAAAGCAGATCAGTAACACTGGAGTTTATCCAGCACCACATAATTGAGGCCATGATGAAGTCAAGTGTTTTTCAGAGTAATGAGCGTTAGACTGTTTTATTCTGGAAGGTAGATCCGCCTCACAGCTCCCCCCCCCCAAATCACCCACCCAACCACCCACCAACGCATTTGTTCAATTTTGTTAAGTGCCACTCAAGAGATATTTCTCAAATTTTCAAATTGATTTTTTTTTTTTTCAGGGGGGTGTGAGATCAGATCACATGCATATTTCACATGTTTTTTAAGAGCTAAAGTAACAGCAGAGATGGAGATTTAAAGGTAACTAATCCAATTACAGTTGAATAAAATGTGGTCTCTGTGTTCAAAATGGAGACGGGACACAAGCTAATTGCGGCAGCAGAAAGCACCCAGATGACCCGTGTTCAGCCCTTCTGCTAATGATCAACAACTCATTTCAATTTTAGATGCATTTGTCAAAAATCACATAAGCCTGAGGCTGAAATTTGGTTTGAAGATGGTAGAAATAGGCCAATCATTTTGGAAATGAAGAGACAGAAGTTTGGCAGTAACTTTTCAAGAACATCGGTTCGATTTCAGAGAAGAAGAAGAAGAAGAAAAGACAGTGAATTAAGACAAGCAGTGATGATTTTTCCTACAATATTCTTAATGAACTTTGCTTCTTTAATAATAATAGTGGTATCACAAACAGGGAAATATCTGGCACTATGCTGGTTTTGCACATATAGATCTGTTTTCTCGTCACAATAATGGTGAGATATTTGTACCAGAAGTTGTTTACTGATCAGAAAGTCTCCAGGAATTGCTGTTGCTTCATGTCAAACGTAGGATCTAGTAGTTATGGAGCTTGGCCCATAAAAGGGACTGAATGTGGTGATATCAGTGCTTCTGCTGCACAAAATATGTCTTTTGCAAACCCCCCAAGGTGCAATAATAAATAAATAAACTCTTTTAATGCACTAACTCCCCTTAAAATCACATTAGGGCAATCTGCTAGTAAGTAGAGTAAGGTAAACTGAAATGTATAGATTAATGTGTCATTGAGTTGGAAGATGAGAGTAAATGCACAGTACAGTAGTTATTAAAATAAAGAGATTTAACTTGGCTGTTTGCTGATGTAACTTCCATTTTTTCAGTAATGTCCTTGTTTTTTCATGTCAGTGTCAGTGTGGGCAGCATATAACAGCCATGTGTGCATTAAAAAGAGAGCAACATGATGGTTTTTTTTTAATAAAGGGCTGAGGACTGACTGAGGAATAGAAAGCTGGTGTTGTTAAAAAAAAACAGATTTGAATGTGGCTCAGGTGTTTTGCTGTAGAGAGTGTCACAGAGCTAAGATGATATTTCTGCTGTTCAGAGGTGGTACGGCGCGATACTTCACTGATATCAAACAGTACTCCCGGTGAAAGCCAATTGGAGATATACTGCTGGGAAATTTCTAAAATTACTATTCCAAATTTACAAGGTGGAGCGCTGCCACTGTTAGACAGTTTAGGGAAAGCCGCGGTGCGTAAACCGTTTTAGTTCGTCTCCTGCTGTGATGCAATCTGTTACGAGCATCAGTCAAATCACCCTCTCAGTTAGAGGATAAGAAAACACAGCCGTCAGCCAAGTCGGTAAACTCGGTAAACATTATGGAGGATTCCCCAACCTGCATTTACACTGCAGATCGAGCTGCAGCATCACTGCTCTCTCAGAGGGAGGCTGCAGCATTTAGAGAATACCTACAGGTACTTTAACACATGTAGAGCTCTTTAATGTCGACATGTAAAATGAATACTGTCTTTTAAATATTGCCAGTGGAGCACTTATTTTTCACCATTTAATTGATGATTGGCTTCTTCTTCGCTTTATGTCCACTTTGACTAATCCAGAACAGAATTCGAAGCATAATCTGCTTCCTGTCGTCCCAAATGTTTTATTTCCTGGTGTTCTTTTTTTATTCTGCTCATTTATGGTTTTACAGCTTCTATATTAGCTGCAGAGTAGCTTGGAGTAACTTGGAGAAGCTATAATAAGGAGAAATGAAGCTGCTCTGGAGGCTCATGGTGATGTAATATTAATACACTTTATTACTGATCTATACATGTGAAAGGTTACCATTCATTAGTTTCATTCATTCCCCAGGAGTGGTGTGCCATGTGTTCACACTTGCAGATACAAAGTGTCAGACATCATGAGTCTGATGCTTGCAGGTGTGTCTCATGTTAGCACGTAACCAGCATACAGTAAAAGAGTTCCTTTCCAGAGTGACGTGTGTTTTTCTTCTTCTACTCCTGGTAGCTTGTTAAAGTTTCACAGTAGAGTATTGGGAAGAAAATTCTGTCATTTTGCTGGGTTCTTATAAGCTCCAAGTGGACGTGTTCATTTTATTCCACACAGAAATATTTCACTACACAATCTCAACAATCAATGCTTCCTAGAGGATGAATCCTCAACTTTTCCTCTCGTGCCATCATTTTCTTTGCTTTTTTGTGGCTCATTTAGCTGCAGTTAGCATGTTAACACGCTAAACTGACATGGTGAGCACGGTAGTTATTTTACCTGCTAAACATGAGCATGATAGCATTTAGCTGAAGCAGTATAACCTTTCAGAGCTGGCAAACAGATTGATCACTATTTTTTTTTTCAACACAGCATCAGTTCATGTAGTAAATTATGGTTCCCTTTACAGTCAAATAGTCCATAAATCAGAGGATGATTAAGGACACCGTCACTGTGTTTTCGTCTTACAAACTTAAGCCTTACAGAATTATGGACGCACCTTGCCAATCTTGCAGCGTTAACAGTATCTACCCCTGCTGGGCCACGCAAAATCTTGACCCCTAATATCCACCGGATGCAGAACGATGACGTCAGACCCAATGTGTTTCCATTCAAATTAATTTCAGGACTCTCGAGATTCCAGCTGTCTGACAGAGCAGCTGACGGACGATGGCTGATGGACGATGGTGGCATTCCGCATCCAGCGGAAATCAGGGGTAACACTCTTGGTCAGGTAAAGCTCTCATCTGTTCACAGTTGTTTTGTGCAGAACACTCCAGTAGTATCCAATGATGGCAGTGATGCCCCTGACCAAATTGGGGCCCTAAGTGAAGTTTTATTTGGAGGCCCCCCCGCCTCGCCTCTTCCCCTTCCCAAATGTATCATAGGTATAAAATGACCATACAACAACATGCCATTCCACCTGACCAACCTTTATTAGCAATATCAAATGTAAAGGTAGTTTGGCAGTATGATTCGAATAAAATCAACCTGAAATGAGTAAATATTAAAAAAAATAACTTCTGAAGCCATCTATTCTCTGCGCATGCTGTATGAGCCGCACGCGTTGCATATGTGCATACCCAATAAAATTAAAATGCAATTAATGCAAATTAGAACTAATGACAATAATAATAATAATAACAACAATAATAAAACTGTTATTATTATACTACTATCTGTTTTTATAGACTATAATACAAATACCACTACTGCTGTTAATAGTAACAACATAAATTGATAGGCTATAGGCTATAGTTTATGTCCTATGAATATCTACGGCCATCAGCTGGTCATGTTACTACTTTTTTCATCAGAGGTAAATGTAGAGGGCATTAACAAATCTCCAGTCTAGACAGAGACTGGAGACAGAGATTCCTCTCTAATGAGTAGCAGCTCAGGTAAACGTTTGATTTCAACAACATATCTGCCTGCTTTACTCCCGACTCATGATGTCTTTTGGACGACATGACAACTCCTCACTCGCTGCGTAAGTGTGTGCCAGACCTCCCCTCTGATTGGTCAGATGTTGCGTGCTGTCAATCATTGCAGCTGATTACAGCTCTCTTCTCTCCCTCCTCGAGCTGATTTGATGCTGTGCGTGCTTCGCGTCTTGTGTCTCGTGGTAGAACATATGCGCATCCATTGCGCATATATGCAAATGTCTCCCCTCATGCAAAATGTGGCCCCTCGTGAAGGATGAGACCCTACGCAGACTGCGTGATCTGCGTTTACGGAGGGACGGCACTGAATGAAGGTCTCATTTAGAACATTTGGATTTGGCTTTTTGAAACCTGAGTCATCTCGCTGAGAGACTGGAGATGGTGTTGAGGGCGTAGAAGGGTCGAGGATGTCGAGGATGGATGGAAAGATGGGAGAAAAGGGATGGGAGGAGCAGAGAGACTCTCTGATGTAAACAAAACGCTTCAACAATCCATTTGTTCTGCAGGATTTTCTAAACAATTCCTGGATGACCGAGGTGGTGTAACAGAGAAAGAGACAAAAAATGGCAGAGTGGCCATAAAATCTGTCTTGTATCAAAGCAGCTTTACTTCTTTTTTTATTGTAACCATTTTTGTCGTTTTTTTTTTTTTTTGTGATGGCAGTTCAGCACAGTTTTGAAAGCAATTATATGTGTATTATTTCCTGCTGTATAATCATGTGAAGAATGGAGCTTGTTCGGGTCGACACTGAACTCGACCTCCCTCCTGAGCGCTTGCTTTTCCTCTCGGAGCAGGAAACAATATGTATGTACAGAGCATAGAGAAGTAAGACTAGGACCATGGCTCCATCTGTACAATATTATCCTCGTTGAGTCCCTCCTTTGTGAGTTTGGTTTCTGAGAGTCTATTTTGAATTAGTGCTGCATGAATTTTCCACAAAAATCTTCCTCGAAGATCAAAACAACAGAAACAGCCGGACCTGGTTCAAGCGTTTGTGTGCTTGCCTGAAGGAGAAATCCACCCTGGACACTGTTACACAACTGTTGGCAGCTTCCTTCATATGTTTGGGTCGTTTTAGCAGTTTGACGTACACTTATACTTGTTGTGGATAACAGGACAAATCTATTCAATGTGCAGGGAAGGATATTGAACCAAGTTTTTGATTCTTTGATCACAGGGATCTAAATTTTGACATTTTCTTTTGGATAACCACACGCTTTTAGTTAACATGTCAGAACTCTGGCTTCTTTTTTGAAATAAAAACTGTAAAAAAAAGCCTTGTTTTTATTTAGATATTCAGAGAACTACAGAAACTCAGGATTCAGGTTATTCAAATTTGGCTCTTCTTCCTGTGTCATCATTAGAATATATCACCCACATTTTGAGTACCACCTTTGCAGAGGTGCTCCCTACTTTCCTCTCCAACCAATCAGAGCAGGCGAGGCTCTAACTGTTTGAGTGTCGTTGACGTATTTATACGTCATTTAAAATCTGATGCTTGAGTGCCATAGACGTGTATATACGTTTAAGTGTTTTTTCGGCAGCTAGCACAAGAGGGCACTCTCACACAGCCTGTGAGTAATGTTGGGACGGTGATTTATAGTCAGGACATAAAGAGACGGTTTACGCCACAGAGATCAAAGCAGGAAGTGGGTCACGATTGGTGGTGATTTGGGTTAAAGTGGCCACTACTCTCCTCCAGACAAAACAAGAATGGAACATGGTAAAATCAAAAGTTATTTTTTTCATGATGAAATTGAGAGTCTCTTCTCAAACACAAAAAGTATGAGGCTAAAAATGATCATGATATGTCCTCTGCTGCTTTAACAGCCTCCAATGTCCTGGTTTCAGTCTTCAGTCCAGCTATATCAGATATTGTAACTTGGCTGCAGGGATTTGATCCCATATTAGTGAGGTCCAACACTGACGCTGGATAATAAGAGAAGGTTTAGCTCACAGTCGGTGTTCCACTTCATCCCAGAGGTGTTGGATGAGGTTGTGGTCAGGGATCTGTCCAGACCAGTCAAGTTCTTTCACGCCACACTTGGAAAGCCATTTCTTAATGGAGCTGTTCTTAAGCATGGGGGTATTGTATCGTCATGTAGAAAGCAGAAAGAAAGACTGTTGACATCAAGTTGGATGTACACTATTGTCTAAAATATCAGTGTATGCTGTAACATGATTATTTCCCTTCATCAGAAACAAAGGAGCTTTGATCCTAAACCATGAAAAAAATGGCTTGGATCTTTTGATGTTCAGTTTGTGAAGCTGATGGTTATAATTGTTGAGACCTCAAACAAATTATCCGGGAAACTCCAGTCCCTTCTTTGGGAACTTTGAGGTTATTGAGTTTAAAAGTTGGCTTTCAAGATCAAATTGGCTGTGGGGAGAAATGCTTCCCTCAAATAAAGACAGAGTTCATGCCCTCGTCACTGTGTGCTGCATTTGAACTCAACATAATCCCTGACATGTGATAAACACCACAAACTGATGCTTCCTCATGGTGTCAGAGAATCTGTAGAAACTATTTTTTGTACGTTTCCAGCTTCTCCTTCGCTGTGGCAGCAGTGCAGTGAGAGTGGGAGTCGTACCGAGCCTACATCTGCACAGCATTACACTTGTTAATCTTCTCTGAGAGGCCAGAGCCTGTTTTCTCTGTAACAACATCTTGATTCTCTCCAAGTAATTCCTCCCTGGGGGGCGTGAAGACTTACAGCAGAGCAGCGGTGCATGTACAGAAACGTTGATATCTTCCAAGCACTTCCTCTCGAGGTCAGCGGGTTTGGTTCAACCTTTTTTCTTACAGGCAAGTTAGCAACGATTTAACAGACAAAGTCAGCCATTGGTTTAGTCAACGGGCAGGGTGTGTGCCGCTGGAGTGTCCTTGAGCAAAACACTCATTTCATGAATTAAGAGAATCTGCATTATTTGTCACATACATACAGGTACATAAATGAAATTTGTCCTTATTTAACCCCTCCTGTAAGGGATAGCAGTGCTATAAAAAGCAACTTCTGGTTAGTGTCTCGCTCAAGGATGCAATGACTTGAGCGGGAATTGAACCTATGAAGGATTGATTATCATTTTCTAAAAAGTGATACTGTATAGAGCAACAGCTTTTTGTCTTTATTTTTGCGCCGAACAAGAAAAGCCACAAGCAGGAAGACAGCAAAACGTTCAAGCTGGTAACAACTGGATGTTTCTCTGCAGGTTTTCCATTTAGCCCCTCATGTCTGATATTTTCGACAGAGCTGATATATCATCCTTCGTACAACATATCGGCGAGAACTACACCGTGGAAAGTAAAGGCCTTCGATCACCGCTACATCTGTGCATCATTAGCTTGTTTTCTGCTTGTCAACGTCCAAGGCCAATGCCTTTTAGTGTGTGTCTGTGTGTGTGTGTGTGTGTGTGTGTGTGTGTGTGTGTGTGTGTTTGTGTGTGTGTGGGACACAGAGGAGTTTTGTTTGACGCCGTCGCAGGAATTAACAGGATGTTAGATGACAAGAAGTTACACCGACACACAGTGGTCTCTCTGTCTGCTTCTTCGAACGGTTTGTGTTTGTTTATGGCAACAGGAGATTAAGATCCATCTGGTGTTCGTGTGTGTGTGTGTGTGTGTGTGTGTGTGTGTGTGTGTTTGTGTGTTTGTGGGTGGATGGGTAGTTGGTTTGGTTTGTTTGGGAGGGGAGAGGGGTGCAGAGAGGAGAAGAAAAGAATTGGAGAATGAGCTTCATGTGTGGAAACGAGAGAAAGAAGCAGAGAATAAAAAGATACAGCAAGATGGATATCAACACGAAAGGTGTGTGTGTGTACGTGTGTGTGGGATTTGTAGTAGGCTAAGCATTGCGTGTTGTGTGTGTGTGTGTGTTGTGTTCGGTGGTGTGTGAATGATAATGACCTCTGACTTGGTTCTCCTTTACTTTACTGGATTAGCTCCCCTTCACTGCACCGCTTCTGGATACACACAGTTACACACACACACACACACACACACACACAGTCTCACATACACACTTGGTAAATATCCGACCTTACAAGCAGCTAATATTAAGCAGTGCATTGGTGGGCAGCACAGCGCCCTGACACCAGATAGTACGCAGCAAATACTCCAGCTTCATGTATGAAGTACTGGTGCTGCTCAGGTACAGCAGGACAGAGAGGGTATTCATATTGATTGAATTTTATCCTGATCTGTTCTGATACGGAGTCATTTCCAGAGCATATGTATCGATATAGAATCATCTCGCTGCATCTCTTTTCATACTGGTTCATTTATTTACTTTATTGAGACTACTTATATTGTGATGCACCACATTGATACGTATTCATAATTTGACGTACCATATTGATACTTAGTCATAATATGATGCACCACAGTGATACATAATCATAATCTGATGCATTGTATTGATACTAAATCTCAATGTGATTCTGAATTGTAGTTTTCTGACTCTGTCGTATTGGTGAGGTATCACACTGACTATCATGATTCATTGTTGATACTGAGTGGTTTTATAAACACATACAGTATACTAATAAACTGACTCATATGTACGTAACACATTCAGAACACACCCACCTGGCACTGTGAGACCCTCACACACAAACACACACAAACACACACACGCACGCACATGCATTAGGAACTATATCTCTCTTTCTCTGCTGTAGGAGTTGCTCTCTCTGCAGGACATGTCCACATGTGTAACACCAACTGGTCAACACACACACACCCCTCTCCTGCTGCTTTAACACACCTCCTGCTAAGATTCTTTCCTTTTTGCATGTGTAATAGTACTCACACACACGCACTTTGTCTTTCTCTTTCACACTTGTTTACACATTTGCTCACGCACCCAACAGAAAACACATTTGTGGTACTTCAGTACTCCCTCTCTCTCTCTTTCTCTCCCACGCACGCACGCACACACACACACACACACACACACACACACACCTCTAATGCCAGTATATCTGTTTACTGGAGTGTGTGGCTGCTTTCTGCTGGCTGCGCAGCATGCACATTGCATCATCCCGCAGCCACACTCACATATGGACCCACACTCACACACACACACACACACACGCTGCATGTCTACACATGCACAATCTATAGACACACAGCTACACACACATACGCACATTTAATTGATAATTGCATCATATTATGAGGATGTATGTGTACACACACACCGACTTACACACAGATTGCATCACAGTCTGGCAGTAAACATCCTGTATTGTTCTCTAAACTTTCATCACTGAGACTCAAACAGGCAGCAAATGCAACCAGCCAGTCAGTAAATCTGAAGAATGATGTCAACCAAAACTGATCCCTGCAAATCTGAGTCATTCAGATCAGTTTGTCCAACTCAAAAGACAGTCAGTCCCTTCATGTCAGTCAATAAGCCAATCAGTCAGACATAATGTGAAAGTTAAACCTTAAGCCAGTCACTCAAACCAAACATAAAATAGACCAGTCATCCCAGTAGATCAGAACAAACCAGTAAGCCAAATGTAAAAAACACCTGTAAACAAAATAAAATCCATTTGGTCACATTTAAATACCTGTCTGACAAATACAGAAACCAGTCAGTCAAATATAAAAACCAGCCTGTCACATATAAAAACCAGCCTGTCACATATAAAAACCAGTCTGTCACAAATAAAAACCAGTCTGTCACAAATAAAAACCAGTCGGTCAGCTCAGAATCAGGTAGTCAGTCTTATTGATGAGTGTGGCCAGCAGGCCGAGCCGCTTGACCAAAACCTCCACTGAATGAAGGCTTTGTCCACATGGTGTGTGTGCATGTGTGTGTGTGTGTGTGCGTGTGTGTGTGTGTGTGTGCGTGTGTGTGTATGTGTGTGTGTGAGAAAGTAAAGTGTGTGAAAGAGAGACAAAGAACAAAATCGAGTGAAAAAGAGACAAAGAAACAAAGAGAGAGAGAGTTTGGTGTTTCTCAGTGTGGAGCTTAAACAAGCAGTACAGGATGTGCAGCCAAACTATTTTCTCTGCTTGGCTGCAGCTTCACAGTGTGTGTGTGTGTGTGTGTGTGTGTGTGTGTGTGTGTGTGTGTGAGTGTGTGGGGATATGGGGGGGTTGTGGTGAAGGGGTGGCTGATGGGATGTCACTTATTCTCTTTACCATCAGAAAGTGGGAGGGACACACACACACACACACACACACATGCACACACTTACAGTTAATGATAAACAGTGTGATACACAACTGTAAGGCCACACTAACACAGTTACCCAAGTTTTTACTCGTTCTCACCTGAAAGACCTTCATTAGAGTCAGCCTTTCTCTCAAAAACACATTTCTCAAGTGTGAAAGTCAATCTCCAGAGATGGTCAGTCTAATAACACAGATCTGAAGATCAGACTGGACAGCTTCCACTCTTTTCCCAGCAATGTTACCTTCAGGTTTGTCATACGTTACTCATTATTGTGACCTTTTTAGGACTGTATGGACACTAGACGTTCATGTCCCCATTACAGTGAGGACGTTTGAGTGGTTTTAGTCGAAGATGGTCACTGTGTTTAAGGAATGTTTATTTATATACATTAAAATCTGGACATTTTTGGTCATGGAGTTTGCTTGGACATGGACTGTCTGCTGTACCTTGGTTTGACAGGGCTAACTGACAGGAAGTACTACTGAGGTGTTGTTTGTTGTTTACTACGATCCATACATCCTTCCTGATTGGTACATCCTGCCCGACCAGTACATCCTGTTCAATCAGTACAAATCTCAGCAGAGAAGAGAAAGAATCTAGATGACATAGGTACACGTGGGTCGACTTGGGTTTGGGCAGCCAAACTCTTGATTGGAGGAGGTTACCTCGTGGCTTGCATGTTTTGATCAATGTTTTCATCGGTGTTGTCAAATTTTCATTCCTTATGAACTGATAATGAGCCTGTATGGACAGGCACTGTCATTGTCAGCAAAGAATTGGTAGTAAGGATTTCCCAGATTTTTCTTTTTTAAGTTTGCTTACATGACTATGACCAATATAATGATGCTGTTAGTGTGAGTGTTTTCTTCTCTTCTTTACACTCTAACCTTTAGAGCTGGTATTTGAGGTAGCGTTTCTAGTGTATGAACAACATCTTGTTCAAATATTGGGATGCTATTTGATTTTGAGCTGCACTCCTCAACTTTGGAAGCTTTTAAGCCTGAAAGAGATAGTTTCAAGCAAAGAGAGCAGGTCAGACATTTTCTTCAAATGACATTCACTATATTCACCATACTTTGTGCAGTGTGTCATGTTGAATCTAAACCCAAATCTTCCAATGGAATTTCACCAATGCATTTTTTTTCGATTTTTGAATGTGTCATTACATCTTTTCACATACAAAAGCAGATTATCACCCTTCTCTACCAAATTAATGTTTAATTCAAATAGCCATCTCTCGTCCTTTCTGTGTTGTGTTGCTGTAATTAATATTTATTTAATTAGATCTTTTTCTACCACTTTTCCCCCTGTAACTGCTTTTATCATTGCATGTTTGGCGCTAGTTCCTAGCTGTGCTGCCGAGCCGCTAGGAGCAAAACACACCCAAATGTCTGGCAGTTTAGTTGCATTGTGGGTAATGTAGGCTCCAGGTTCTTACAGAAGGAAGTGTTTGGAACAAAAATTAGTCTCTGCTTCTGCTGCATTTTGATCGTTTTTGTTTAAAAATGCATCCGACAATGTTAGATAAGAACGATCCTTTTAGTTTTATTTTAGTATGTCCTTCTACTACTACTGCTACTACTATAACTATACTACTACATACAGGAAGTAACAATGTCTGCACACACCTCAGCATCGCTCATGATTATTTCACTGACAACATTTTCGTACGTCTGTTGTAAACATGCTATTACATTACAGTTATTTATTGATTTTTTTATTATTATTTTTGGAGCAGTTCAGTTTTCTCTTTTATTTATTTTAGTTTACCCGTCTTTGTGTGGTGTTTCGGTTGGGGGAGAAGTATTTATCTCAACAGACAGCAGAAAAAGAAACTTGACATCTACCTGTCGAAGCAACCGCTCGTTCCACAAAAAAAAAAAGGCAAAAATGAAAAGAAATAAGAAAGTGAGTGTGTCAGGCTTCAGGTTGGCATGTGTGCGATGAAAAGGCCACCGTTTGTCATCAGAAATTATTGACGTACAAACAAATAGACGCTGTGGGAGGACGCAAGAGTTTGGGAGGCTTTTGAAGAAAAAGAATCAAAGAGGAGAGAGGGAAGGAGATTAAGAGACAAAAGCAGGAGAGAAAAGGTGATGGAAAGAAGAGATGAGGAGAAAAAATGGAGGAGAGAGGAGAGAAATGCAAAACAAGGAAAGAAGCAAAGATGGAGGAAAGGAGGGAAGAAGGGGAGGAATGGAAGGAGGACAAGTACAAAAGGATAGGGTGATATGATGGGAGAAGAAGGGAGGAGAGGGATGGGAAGATGGTAATTTTCTCCTCCTTTACCACTTCCTCCTCTATCTAGTTCCTCCTCTCTTTCTCTTGTTCTTGTCTTCCTCCTCTTTTTCTCCTTCCCTCTCTCTCATCTTTCTGGTCCTCCTCCCTCCTCTCTTCCTTTCCTTGTTGTAATCCCTTTGTCCTTTCCTTTCCCTTTCCTCCCTCTTTCCTGCTTTCCTCCTTTAGTCCTCCTTTTTCTGCTTTGCTCTCATCTTTTATTCACTCCTCTCCCTCGTTTCTCTTTTTCATTTCCTCCTCTTCCTCCTCCTTCTCTTCCATTCCATTTCCTTACTCTACTCTCTCTCTTACTCCTTGCTGCCATCTTCCTCTCCATCTCCACTTCTCCTGCTCTTCATCCTTCATCTCCCTCCTCTACATCTTCCTCGATCCTCTATTTTCACATCCTTCCCTCTCTTTCTTCTCCAGTTCCATCCTTGCCACCTTTTCATTTTTTTTTCTTCTGCTTCCTTCCTTTATCCCCTCTTCTACTTTCATCTCCTTCATCCTTGACGTCCTTTCCTTTTCTTCTTTTCAACCATTTTCACCCTCCATTTGAATTTCCAGCCTAACTTTTCTCCTTCCCCTCATACTCCCCCGTTTTCCCTCTTTCTTCCTCTCATCTTCCTTCCCTCCCCTCATCCCTCTCTACCGGTCTTCACCTTCATTCCCATCTTTCTGACACTCATCTCTCCATCATCTTTTCCTTGCATCACCCTCTTTCATTATCTCCACCCTTTTTACCCTCCTCTCCTCTCGGGCTGCCTGTTGAATGAACAACTGAAACGTAAAAACAGACGATCTGCAGCCATGTTTGTTCTGTGGTGATCTCCTCCTTTTTCTTTCCCTTTCTCTCTGTCTTTTTGTGTTTTTATTTGTCTTCATTTCATTCCTTTTGTATTTCTGTCTTTCTGCATGCCTAAGAGGGCACTCAGTGCCAGCACTTTATTAACAAAATACATACATGAATACTTATTGTAATTTTAATACTCATTATTATCCACAAAATCACCTGTAATAACACTTAATCATCAGTTGTTGTGGGTATTTAAAGGCAGATAATGGCCTTTTCGCTAATTACATTTCAATATGTTGCCCTTTGTAATCCTTTTTATGTTACAGCTTAAAAACTCATTTGATATTCTGCATTTTTCCTTCTTGTTGGTGTGAATACCATCCTGGGCCGCAAACGCATGCTGTATATAAACTGTAAATGTGCATGGCATTGTGATAATTATACATATCTAATAACCCAGAGAGGGATTGATAATGTGTGTACATCAATAATCAGCACGTTCATATCTGTGTTTGTGTCTCATGGAGACAAAGACTGAAGCAGACACAGACTGAAATTGGTGTGTTTTGGTGTAGCCACTCCAATCATCTGGGAAAAATAAAGCACACACACACACACTCACACATTGTAGTCCACAGTTTGAAGGAGTGTTTAGCACATTTTTTTGGGGAGGTTTCTTTTTTTTTTCTTTCTTTTTTTTGGGCAGGACGAGCAGGGTAGCGCTCTCTCCCTCCAGCGACCATGGGACTCGGCGCGTTGCCATGGAAACAGCCCAAACTGCACCGGAGGAGAGATTGAGAGAGAAAGACAGAGAGAGAGAGAGAGAGGTATTTATTTTGCTCCAAGAAGAGGGCCTTCTGATGGCGACTGTTGTTCTTCTCCACTCAATGTGAACACTTTTGTGTGTGTGTGTGTGTGTGTGTGTGTGTGCGCGTCTGCATTTGTGTGATTGTGTGACTGTGTGTGTGTGTGTGCATTTGTGTGATTGTGTGTGTGTGTGTGTGCATTTGTGTGATTTTATGAGAGTGTGTGTGTGTGTGTGTGTGTGTGTGTGTGTATGCGGGGTACTTTTTGCTTCTTTTTGCCTGCACGTGTGTGTTTTCACATTTGTTTTAGTGGCATGAAAGCATGTAGTAGCACACATGCAGTGTGTGTGTGTGCGTGTGTGTGTGTGTGTGTGTGTGTGTGTGTGCGTGCGTGCGTGCGTGCGTGCGTGCGTGCATGCGCTCCTCCCTGGGCCAGTATCAGTGGTAAGCTGTGATTCAGGCTGTGAAAACACTGATTTGGCAGCCAGAGCGTCTTCCTCCATCTCCGACCGACTCAGCCAAGAAAAAAAAAAAAAATCCATCTCTTATTAACTGACGCTTTATTACAAAAGAAAGTGTGTGTGTGTGTGTGTGTGTTTGTCCTTAAATCTGGGGGTTTCAATAAAGGGGGTGTGTCTCTATGGAGCCAACTCCTGGTGGAGTTTGGAGGCTGACTCCAGTCACTGGTAGATTTCTGATTGAGTGTGTAAAATGTCATCTGGACAAAGGTTAATCTTCCTGGATGTTCATAAAAAAATGTCTTTATCCTAAAACACACAGGGGGCGTGTCTTTGAAGCTTGGATGTGTTTTTAAGGAAAGGGGGTATGAATTGCAAGCAATGCAAGAAGAGCCACCTTTGTCTGATAAAATTTTTGGATCTGCCTCAAAATATTCATTGCAACATTGTAGAAAACACTGCAAGATTGTCATTCTGTTAGATTTCCAACACCCACTATGATTGAGCTGTGGGGGGGTTCACCCACCTGCAGTGCACCTACAGCTGCAGCTGACAGCATGGTCTCTGTTGAATTAAATGATCTGGATTCTGATTTAATGGGAAACAATCTGACATGGTAAAGTGTGAGATGCACGACAGCTCAGCGTGACTTAGTGTACAGATGTTTAATATTTCATAACCAGACTTTGAGTTCACCCCCGACCAAAGACAGACACTGCGTGCACATGGGCGATCTTAATCATATAATAAAGGCATCAAAATTCAAATTCATGTGCACAGGCTAGGGATTGTATAGGGACTGGATTCCCGATGGGAACCCCTGGCTTAAGATGTTGTTAATCTGCTTTTTGCCTCTTGTGAACGGTATCGTATTTGCGTCCTGCACATGCTCGAGGATTTCCGTCGGGGATTTCACCCGGAAGTGGAAGGAGGCACCGACACCGTCATAAATAGTAATGTTGTTGTCGGAAAAGTGCACGCTACAACAACATGTACGCTAATGCTGCTCTGTCAAACTCCTCAAACACCATTTTGTTTGTATGCCACCAGATTGTTTATTGTTGTTGTTAATTAGCTGTCAGCGGGAAGTAGTTCTAACACCACTTGTTGAAAGGGGTACAGCGCCACCTAGCGAAGTGGAGTCAGCCAGGTCGCTGAGCATTACCTGAATTAAAGAAACTCCATGTGTACCTGCATTGTGGGACAGACCATCCACGGACTTTGGTGAAATCCAGTACGATCCTACCATGTGACTGCAGTGATTGTTCGTCGACCCGTTATTTTGCAAACTAATCGACAAAGATGGAGGATACCGAATCATGTCTAGTATATCATATAAATACAGTTCATATACAACCGTAGGTTTTGTGGGGGCTTCCAAGACTTTTACAAATACGGAATTGCTGCATCACTACGGTTAACTGGCTGAAAAGAAGTAAGCAGCGCTTCTTGCCAAATTGTGGCTCTCATGTGTCGAGAGTGAACTCAGAGTAAAACTGGACCACTTGATAAGGTCCAGTCCAGTTTAGATTCAGGATTTTTATCAATGTCAACATGTTCATTAATCGGCTCTTTTATGATTTGAATTTTCTTATCAATCTCGATCTTTGCTCTGCGACGCTGTATTTTATGTATGTAGTAAAATATACATTTTAATGTGTGTGTGTGTGTGTGTGTGTGTGTCTCATAGTGATTATGCCGACCTCAGATCCCTCCCTCAATCATCAATCAAAGTCTTCAAAGGTTACAGTCTGTGACAAACGTGGAGTCACATTTCAGAAGTCTTCTAACCACATATGATGTTTTTTTATGCATTCAAGCATTACTTAAATCTCACATAAAAAAACAATCATTTGTTGGTTTCATGTATTTCTATGCTTTATTGTTTCTTTTCATCAGATGGTAGATGGATCTGGATGTCTGGACAGAAGGAAATCAAGTTGAATAACAATTTTCTGCCAATTTAAAAAAGAACTGAATAGGCATTTAATAATATTTCGAAGCCAAATCAAGTCCTTTTCATCGACGTAAATGTTTTGCTTGTGGTCAAATTACATATTAAATGGACAGTGCCCTTTTTTTAGAAGTAAAAAAATCATTCAATGAATCCTTAATAACTTGTGGTATTCACTGAAAAATTCAGATCTTTGAAAGAGTATTCATTCTCACACAAAGATATGCGCTCAGCTTAAAAGATTTCTTTTCAATCAGAGACATGAACTTACTGAAAGCTCGCCCTGCCTCGGCTGCTGCAGCGCATCCTTAGAAACCGTTTGTAATTTAACCACATCAGGCGAGCTGACGTGTGTCCACTGTTTAAATGCACAGTTGCCTGCCAGCAGCTATTTGGATGGAGAATAAACCGCAGTGAAAACCACACAGCTTGTACACACTCGTTATTGGCTGGTTCATTAGGTCATGCACATGTGTTTCGCTGTGTGTGTGGACTAGAGGAAGAATTCATGCTTTTTACACTCCCACATACAGTAAACAGCAGTCAGTCTCATTGCATAAGACCTTAGGAAGTTCATCTGGTTTCGATGAAAATTTTCCAACCTCAGAGTATCCTCACCTGCCAGCTTTGAGATGTGTGCTTTTTTTCCTTCTCTCTCTTTCTTTGAAACTGTTTTTTTTCCTAGTAATCCTGTCGTCTTGTGCGGTTTAAATGATGCTGCCACAGGAATTTACTACTTAAATTCCAAGTGAAACAGTATTTTGAGAAAACTTCTTTGAAACATGATGTGAAATTTTAGTTTTATTGAAGTCGAGTTAAGTATAGTTGTACTCCTCGATATTACAGTAGTGCATGTCAACAGTAAACTCTCCCTAAGGACTCTATGAAGAAACTATTGGTGCTTTTCCACTACACAGTAACGGCATGGTGCGACCCAGTTTTGGTGCTTTTCCATTACAACTTAGTACCTCATACTACCTCCTCGGTGTGGGCGGGGTCGTCATACGGCAGCGCGAAGGTGCCATGATGTCATTTACATTTACAGAAACCCGGGAAGAAGAACAAGAACAACACTGCTATCACAAACAATGGAGAACACCGAAGCGATCATGTATTTGTTGCTCGCTCTGTGGCTTTTTGTCACACAGAGTGAAAGGTGTTTTCTGTGATGCCATTTTCTCTGTAACAATAGCAAAGCAGTTGCAGGTTTTAAAAACTGCGGGGTCAAGTTGTGTTTGGCTTTTATAGTCTAGTCGGACGTCGTTTGCCAGTCAGTAGAAGGCAGTCGGCTGACGTCACGTTTTAGTATCGCTTTGCCTCGCTTGGAACCAGGGCTGAGGAGGTATGAAAAAAGTACCTAGTACCAGGTACTAGTGGAGAAGGGCCACAACTGTGTCAAGCCATGCCATACCCTACCGTACTGCACCTGTGCGACTGAAGGTTCTGAGGTTCCTAAAACCATTTGCTTCTGAAGAACCATTGGACACAGCAATGGTTTGCAAGTGTACACAATGTGCAGATCCTCTCTTTGGTTATTGCTGATTCTGTGATTCAGTCTTGTTGATGATGATGTCATGGCAGTTTTGGGCACCATTGCTATGGCGATCAGCTGAGCATCCTGGGGGTTACTATCTGCAGTGGACACATGGGGTAGAGACGAGAACCGGGGGGTTCATGAAAGCAGAAATGTAGAAACGCTCGCGTGGAAACTGGCGCTTCTCCACACCATCTTTATAGCTGGCGTACGCCAGGTTCTGATGCTTTTGGTCCAGGGGATTCTGGGTAATTGTTATTAGTTGATAAACAATGATGTGCACATCTGGCTCACATTACCCATCAACACTTCCACTTGTTGGTAGTAACCTGCATGGGTGTAAAAACATCTCCAGAAATTGTGCAGAATATATGCTACTAACAAAAATGGCAGCACTAGCCCTATTGGAGAATGTGGCCAACAGCTTACAGCTGTGTGGGCGATGACTGGCTAATCAGCCATTTCCGATTACCGTGGGTGGTCATCCTCCAGCTGTGCATGGTGCTGTGATTGGTCTTGAAGCACCACAGTGAGGAGCTGGGCACTGCCAAAGCCTACACTGGGCTTTTTGACCACTGGAGCTGGCCGACCGATCAGGAGGGATCCAGTTGACCCTGAGCTGGACCACGCCGCCTGTGTTTGACGGAATCATTAGCATGTCAGCCAAGCATGTAAAATTCAAACAATGCAGTTGAACAGACCAACATTAATGCACAGTTCGGAGCGATAGCTGGATTCGCTAATGTAGTACGATCTCCATTTATCCATTGATTTATCCGTTGATAATCGATTCATAAGTATAAACCCGCCTGCCAGTCTCGCGTGAGGGCATCGATCGCCATACATACGTCTAGTCTGCAAAGCTAGTCTGCCGAAACCAAAGAAGAAGAAGTCTCATGTGATCAGCGTTCAGTGCTGCTTTCCACTGCTTTCCAAGGAACAAGATCTCGTGAGATCTTACTACCAGCAGTCAAACAAACATGGCGGAAGCGAGTCCACCTCTCCAGGCATCACCAACGAGTTTAAAAGCTGATGTTTGGATGCATTTTGCATTTAAGAAGTTGGAAGAAAATGACGAGTTGGACAAAAAACAAGTAGTATGCAAAATATGCAACGGGAAGATAAAATACAGCGACAATACGACAAATCTTCGCAACCATTTTACAAGACATCACCCGGAAACACAGTCGGCAGACTCAGCATGGCTTAAAGAAACCAGCCTGGAGCAGGTATTGGCACCTAAGTTACCAGCAAACTCTCAACGTGCAAATATCCCTGACTGAATCGATATTGAATCAAATCGGATTGAATCAGAGGCTCGTACCTATTTGCTTAGTCAAATCCAGGTGGCGATTTTTTTTTTTTGACCAGGCAGTGTGTGCTTGAGCGGACTGAGTGTTTTGGCAGTTCGACAACAGTTGTGACCCCTCTGGAGAAATGATTCAGTTGTTTCCTGAGAAACTTTGATTTATATCAGTATTTTCTGAAAAGAGCTGCAGAGTTGAGTAATAACTCTCTGTGGGATCAGCTGAGTGACCACATTCATATTAGGTCATCATGTGATCCATTGTTGATCTAAAACAGTGTTTCATAAGTTAAAATGTTTATTGTTAAGAGTTTGTGATTACACGGAAATTGTGACTACACAAGATTATATTCCTGGAAAGAACGTGAAAGCATGTTTTTGATTAAAAGGGGATTTTTCCAACATTTGTGCCTCCTTTGAGGAACTCATAGAAATTTCATTTTTTTCATCAACTTTTCACCGATAATGAAACAAGCTCTTGGTTGTTGTGGATGAAAAGATATCACAGTATGAGGGAAGTTTTGACCCATCACTTACCCTTTGCAGAGAAGGTAAACAAAATGGTTGTTTTTTTCCAGATGTTCATTCTGCTAATGCACTTATATCAAATGTAGTGGCTCAGGATAAGACTTTTGAAAACTGGTGACATGTGGGGCGACCTTGACAAGCTTTTAGATTCTTCTCCAATATAAAGACAATCAACATCAAATAAATTCTATTATATTAACTTCACTTTTGCTCCTAATGAAATCACTGTTTTACCCTTCAATATCAAAGTAATTTGTTTTAGGGGCCAGGAGCTATTAATTTTTTGCCATTTCCTCTGGGCTTGATGTGACATTTCTGAACAAATGATAATTAGCTGTACCGTACAATTTATTTTCTGAAAAGCGTTTGGAAAAATGTTGCGGCATTCAGTTGCGACCTTGCCTTTTCTCCCAGTCCGCCTCTGGACGTACACACCTCCTATTAAACGGCATGTTGGTGCTACAAACCTGTTGTTAAAGCTGTAATGTTGATCCAGTCACCAGCTAGTAGAAGCACTTAGCCTCTGTTTCTTATTTTTAAAACCACTTTCTTGCTGTTCCCTTTTACATTTTCCATCCTCCTGATGTTCATGTCATGTTTTATGGTAACAAGCTCATTATTTTGGATAAATGTGCAGTAATTCACATTAATTAATTAACATTAGTTCACAGAAAGTTGGATTAAACTGAGTTAATGTGACGACTGCAGTCCAGACGCACCGGACTGCCATTGATTGACAGCAGTAATGCATTAGGAAAGAGCAGATGTCAACCCTGTTCACGTTTCCTCAATAGTGATTGCTACTGGAAAGTAACAGTAGTATAATCAATGCCTAATCCCTCTAGTATAGTCGTTTATACCAGTACAGTGACCATTACCTAACCTTTTCCTAAACCTAACCAAGTTGTGCCTAAACCCCACCAACCTCACCCTAACCCCAGTGCTGTCACATTGTTAAACTGTCAATATGTATTCCATCATATATGATATAATGGTTGTAGATATATATATATATACACACACACACACGTTGAAAAAAATGTCTCAATCCTTAGCATACAATAGAAGAAACCTCATACCTTCAAAAAATGGCAATACAAACAAAACTATAACAACAAGACAATACAAGGACTGATATCGATAGAAGTCTAGACAGGAAGTAAACCTTTTGTTAAAAGATTCTGAGGATCTGACACCAAAATCTGATTACCTTAGTTGTCCACTGAATCAGTTTCTGAAATCAAAGTAACATCCTCTACGTTTGTCCGGTTAGCCACAGGAATGAAAAACAAACACACCAAAAACAACCAGAATCGCTGCCTCCGTCAGTCACCAGTGAATCTGTACTTCTGGGTGGAGTTTTCTTTTCTTATCAGAACAATAAAGCAGACATTTATTGATAGAAAAATGTTCCCAGCCATCTTGTTTTGAGTGTGTGAGTTAGTGTGCCGCATATAACTCACCGCCATCTTGTTTAGAGTGTGTGTGTGAGTGTGTGTGCGTGTGTGTGTGTGTGTACATTTCAGCATGAGTCCGAGGAGTCGGCACTGTAAAGCTGCTCGTCCTGTCGCAGCCAATGTCAACAGCCGAGCGCATAACTTCCCATGAGCCTTTTCCCCTAGAAGGTAACTGGAGGGCTGCTGCACTCGTCCAGCTCCATACGAGTGTGTGTGTGTGTGTGTGTGTGTGTGTGTGCGTGTGTGTGTGTGTGTGTGTTTTTACACCCATTCGTCATTGTGTATTCATGCCGTGTGTGTGCATGCAGTGTTGTAGCACCCGTGTGTCTGCTGTGTGTGTTGTAGCCTATAAATTGTTATGCTACGTGTGTGTGTGTGTGTGTGTGTGTGTGTGTGTGTGTGTGTGTGTGCGTGCGTGCGTGCGTGCGTGCGTGCGTGCGTGCGTGCGTGCGTGTGTGCGTGCGTGCGTGCCTGTGTCTTTACATGAACACTGTTGTCTTGCTGGTTTGTACTCATGGGGGCAGTTTTTCACGCTGTGTGTGTTTAGTTTTAATGCACACACACACACACACACACACTCGCCATGAAGTCACACACACATACACATACCAGAACAGGTACTGTGTGTGTGTTTAGTGTGTGTAGCAGAGCGCAGTAGAGCAGAGTGGCGGGTCTAATGCGATTACGTCCCTTGTCTCCGTGCAGAACTGATAAGGTATTAGAGGGCGGGCCGTGATGAGATTTAAATTAATTCAGCCTCCATTCAAATTCACCATGAGATGAGCTGCTCCATTATTTGGCCTTCCAGCCCAACACTTCTCCCTCCTTCCATCCCTCCTTTCTCCTCTTCTTCTCCCTTCCTTCCTCCTCCTTTTTTTACTGCTCTTTTACCCGTGATCCCTCACTCTCCTTTCATCTCACCTCCTTTCCTCTCCTCCTGCCTTAGTAATCTCCCCCTTCCCTCCCTTCTTTTCTCCCCCTGCATCCATTTCTTTTACTCCTCTTTTACTTCATCTTGTGACAAACCTTCCTCATCCTTCCCTCGTCTTCCCTTTTTCCAATTCTCTCTCCCCTTCCTGCTGCCTTGTTACCTTTCTCCTCCCCCTCCTCCTTCTATCATTTCTGCTCTCCCTCTTTGTCTCCCCTTCCTTCCCTCCCTTCTTAATTACTCCCTTCAGTCCAATTTGATCCAGTTGTCTTCCCTCCCTCAATTCCTTGCCTGTCCCTCCTTTCCTTCATTTCTCCATTCAAGCTTTCTTCCTTCATCTCGTCTCCTTCCCTTAATACATTCCTCCCACCTTTCTTTTCCCTCCTCATTTTGTCTCATCCATCTGAAGCAGAACAGCCTTCCCTTCCTCTTTCATCCCTCCTTCTGTTTTCTCCTTAATGTATCCTTCCCTCTCTCACGCTATTTTCCTTTTTTCTTCCCTCCCATTCCTCCATTCATTCCTTTAATTTCTCTTCCTTCTTTCCATTTATTTTCTCCATCTGGATCACCTCCTCCCTTCTTTCTTTCTCCCTTCTTTACTCCTCCCTCGCTCATTATTTCGCTCTTAAAATCTGATTCAGTCCTGTCTTCTTCCCCATTTTCTTTTGAATCTTTCTGTCTGTCCTTCCTTTCTTTGCTTTCCTTCAGTCTTCATTATCCTTTCCTCCGTTCATCTCTTTTCCTCTCTTCCTTTCTTCCTTACAACCTTCCTCCATTCATCACTGTGATCTCTCTTTCCCTCCTTTCCATTCCTTTTCTCCATCTGAATCATCTGCACTTTGCCTTCCTTCCTTCCATCTATGCTCTTCTCTTAATCCTCCTTCCTTTGATTCCTGTCCTCCTGTCTCAGTCCACCCTCCTGTTTTTCTCCTTCCTTTCCTCCCTCCTATTTTCTCAGTTTGTGTCCTACCTAAACCATCTCTTTCAGTAGTTCCTACCCTCCTTTCCTCCATTCGTCTCCTCGCCCACCACCCACCCAATCGCTTCCTCCCTTCCCTCCTTCCACTGGTGTACCTCGTTTTTAACAAAACGTTTAACCAAATGTAGTAAAGCTTAGCCTGTTAGAATGGGCAGCTTAATGTGTGTGTGTGTGTGTGCGTTTGTGTGTGAGTTTGTGTGTGTGTGTGTGTGTGTGTGTGAGAGTGTGATTAAAAGCGGCCACCCTTCAGGGCCGTCCTCTGCTGTGCAGGCTGCCGTTTTCAGCCAAAAATTACACAAACCGCTCTGTAAATAAAGTCTGTCAGTGAGTCGCAGTAATGTTAGTACGTTGTGGAAGATTATTTTTTTAGACCTTTAGCGAAAGTGTTCTTAATGATTTCATGAGGAATTTGGTTCAAAGTGATCCACCTTTTGTTTTTTTTTATTTCAGCTGAGGGGTCAAAGGTCACAGGGCCTGCAGGGATGGTTCAGTGTTCAGCTGAAGGACACTCTGCAGGGATGGACACAAGGTCTATAGCAACCACTGAACCTTTGACCCTCCAGGCAGCTTTCATTCTTGGCTCAAAATGAGATTTCCCTAAAAATCTGGTCTTCATTTAGGAGGGAATAGCTTTGACAATTAGTAAATTACTTGATTTGCATATTCATAATCACTTGATTTTGATTAAAATAGCTGCGGCAAGCCTTAAATGCGAGACGAACCCTCACAAACCTCCAACCCGCAAGCGGCAGCTGGAGGGCCCGAATCAGCTCAAACACCTGGAAATCAAACATTTCCAGAGCAGGTTAACAGTCTTATTATGGAGAACACCATGTCACTGAAAAGGAGACACACTGTACTTTCAGAGAACATTGACCTCATTAACCTGAACCCCACAGACCTTATCACCTGGAGTCAAGACAAACACACCTTAACTTTATTGTTTTGAGATAAAGATGAAGCAATATGCAGTAATGATACACAGGAGGAGGCCATTGAAAGCTTGGCGTTTGAATATTTCACTCTAACTGGAGCATGAGAGGAAATTTATGGGGACAAGATACTTGTGGCGCTTCCTGACAGTAATAGAACCACCATTCGAATTAGGTGGGAGCCACTGGGAGCTGAACTCCCACAAACGAGGGATATGAGCTTCCATAAAGGCAGTAAATCTAACCCACATTTTTTTATTTTAATCACAAATACATGTTTTCTAACTAAAACAAACATAGTTTCCAAAAGAACTAGTAATGTTAAGTTTATTTGTTGTGGAAATATTTCTCAACTCCCCCCTCTCTATTTACGTAAAATGGTTCAGTCCACCTGCTCCGTCAGAAAGCCTGCACAGCGCAACAGACAGCGACTTAAGGAGTGGAGGTATGGCAAGCTGTTTTAACATTTAATCAAACCACACTCCTGTCTGTAATTATATTTTAAATATCCATAATAGCATTTCTCCAAAATGTAATTTTGACTAGTCAGAATGGTAATTGAAGATATAGATTCTTACAAGTAGAAATGTTATTTTGTGGTATCTACAACTTTCATTGTACTAGTCAAAACTAAATTTTAGATATCTAAAACTCCTTAAAAATTGTACGTGGCTGTTTTAACATTTAATAGCGAGACTGGATATGTATTACAGATATCTGTAATTCATTTCTTACTCGTCCAAAACAACATTTCAGATATCTTCAATCCAGTTGTTACTAGTCATAATTTTCTTTTCAGATATCAAAAATAGAAAACTATTCCAGATATCCACAATGCATTTGTGGATATCTGCAGTTGTATTGTTGCTAGTCACAATTCTAATTGTAGATATCTGAAATTACATTTTTACTAGTCATAACACAAATGGTCAGTTGAAATTAACCAATTAACCTAATCCCCATGCATGTTTTTGGATGGTGGGAGGAAGCCGGAGTACCAAGAGAGAACCCACGCAGACACGGGGAGAACATGCAAACTCCACACAGAAAGGCCCCAGGCTGGGATTCGAACCCGGTACCTTCTTGCTGTGAGGCGACAGTGCTAACCACTACACCACTGTGCCGCCCATCCAGAATGTTCATTCTAGATATTCAGAATGTAATTGTGGATATCTGAAATTGAAAGCCCAATCCACATGAATGGCAAAAGTGACGTCATTTGAACTAGGAAGAATGTCATTGTGGATATCTGAAATGATGATTGTGAATTGAAAGAATATCATTGCAGAAATGTTCTTTTTGACTAGGAAGGATTGAATTACAGATATCTGTAATACATATCCAGTCTAGCTATTAACTCTTTGAGTGCCAGCCGTTTTTTAAAATTGAAAGTGTCTTGTGCCAGTGTTTTTTTGCCCATTTTTCAGTCATATTTCTAGACCCACAGAATATTTTGCACTGTCTCTCAAAACACAGAGGAGCTTTGTTTTTACCTTGTTCCATTCTTGTTTTATCTGGAGGAGAGCAGAGTCCACTTTCACCAAAATCTCCACTTTTTGTCCAGAATCTGTTTTGCTCTATGAGAGGATAAGCAGTAGAACATGGATGGATGGATGGTTTCCTGACCAACACATCATATTCTACAAACTTATAAAAATATCTTTGTTCGCTACAGATGCTCACAAAACTTACGCTGCAATATGTTTTTTTTAAGTGAGGATAAAAATTGCAATGCCAGTCATGTAACATTTTTGAAAATTGCTCGGCTCTGAATCAAACCCAACATGAATTACACTATTAGTCCTAAAAGTGTTTTTGAAGCCACCTGTTCAGAAAATGAAGTTGCGTTATGATCGGCCCCTTGCAGATGTGTTATGGTATCATATGGTTTGTGTTACAGGACAGTAAAATGATGCTGTTTCCTGCAGACAGCTGCCTTGATTCCTACTCAACCTCAGAAATAACCTGCCTGTGTTCACATCTGCAGCCAGTCAGTTTGCTCCAGAAGTGATCCCCTAACAAGGTTTCTGGACTCTGATTCTGATTTGGGTTACTGGAAACATGAAGAGCAACTGTGACCTACTGGGTACAACACAACTGCATCATTGAATGTGTTAAAGAAAATGCATTCAGTGATTTTATCAGGGGAGATGAAGGCTTTATGTTTGCAGTGGATCTTCCACATTATTAATTGTGAGGGATTGAGTTGCAGATAGTTAATTGAATCTTTTTTCCAGTGATTTAACCAAATAAAAATCTGGGCTATTCACAGTATTTCTTAATGAAATCAACACTGAAACACAGGAAACATTTCAGCACTAGTAGTGAAATAATTTCATACATTACCTTATTTACATAATTATGCATCGGGTCTTTTTCTTTTCCATCGGAGGCATCAACTCAAATCAATCTCTGTGATGAAGGACAATCTTAATCACATTCAGAGTGACTTTGTGAATGCTGTGTGACATCATCATAATGAACAAAGACCACATTAGTCAAATATCTGGTATTGAGTTTCACAGTTTCTGGATGTGGCTGCAGCTCGTGTTTCCTCCTGTCATCAGATGTTGATTCAGGTGTTTGGTATGAGCAGCCTGTTACACTGAAAAGTGATGGGGATGAAACTAAGAGGAAATGAGCGTGTGTGCGTGTGTGTGCGCGCGCGCGCGCGTGTGTGTGTGTGTGTGTTGTCACCGACCTCGTGTTTCTCAATTTGTCGTCTGCTTCTCCCTGTCCTCCCTATGATTCTCCCCCAGCTCTCCCCCTCTCTGTTTCCTAATTGCTCTCCCCTCTCTTCTCTCTTTTTTCTTGCGGTTTCTCCCGCCTGGAAACCGATGTAAGATTTCGGCGCTCTGCGTCCCGCTCATCGATGATTATTCATTCTCCTTTTCATTTTCTTTATTTAACTTTGATTTCCCCCACGGTTGCGTCTTTGAGATTGAGTAGGGAGCATGGAGAGGGTCTTCCACTGAAGCACTCCGGTTCAAGCCCCCTGTTCAGGAAGACCGACTTGCTCAAGGGCCCTTCAGCGAGGCAGTGAATACCTATTTTGACCTCTGACCTCCTCTTGCGGATTTGGGTCAGCAAAAGGAGAGCTCAGACCCCTGTGTGTGATTGGATTTGTTTCGCAGAGAGAATAGATGAAGGACACGGGACAACAGGAGGGGCTTTTTCAGAAATCAATGCAATCAGGGCATCGGCAATATCCCATTGATTCATACACAAATTAGCAATATTCAGCATGGAGTAATCCTAATATTACCATGGAAACAGAGCTTAGGCAGACAACAAAAGCCCAACAGTAAACAAGATAAGGTGTGTGCGTGCCTCGGTATCCCAGCTAATCTCAGGCACGCATCTGACTCATGTTTCTCATAAGTCAGATAAGTGATCTTTGTCTAAGTCATTGCCAATGAAAAAATATTTTCACACGCAACCAATCAAATCAAAAAAAACATCCCTCAATAATTGGTGCAAGTCAATGTGAGGGAAGACAACTTGCCTTCTGTGACTGTTGTTTAAAGTCAGATTTTTTTTCTGAAAATGTCTAGAAAGTAAAAGTTTCAATCAATATGTTTTGCACTAAACAGCTGTGTGCTCTCATCAAGCTCTTCCTCACTGCTTTTACAGCAAAAAAAACATCTTAAGTGCTGAACTTGTTGGAGGACCTTTGGAGAAAACAATTACTGCTTTCAGATTTGTGTCATTAAGCTGCAGGATCACATTTAATTTAGTCCAGAGTGCACTCGTAAAAGATGTTGGATGTAGTCGTTAACGTCCTCTAACCTGTACAGAATTTTTTAATCATTTTTTCAAAATCAGAACCAAAATATGAAATTTAATCTCCTATTCATCCAGGTGACTTCGCTCACATTCCTTCTGTCTCCCTGTGAATGTTGTATATAAGCAGCATGGCCGTGACTCCGCTTCAGATCCAGACCCACAGCGTCGTAAAAGCGTCTATAAAAGGCAGAGTGGAACTGGAGTAACGTGAAAGAATAAATCTGGTCTGGAGCAAAGCACCGTGACTGATAAAAGTTTATTAGAAGTCTTTTTGTGGAGTCCTGAGCAGTATTTTTCTCCCCCTCAGCACGGCTCCCTCCACACCCGGCTCCAGAATTTTTTCTTGGCAGGCCGTAAAGGCCCTCTGAGGCAGCATTACAGCCCATGTGACAGTAAAACCCTCCACAGAAACCAGCGCTAATGGAATTCTCTCCGGCGAGGTGGCCCATCCTGCCTATTCAGATGAAGAGGAGGAAGCCTTTTCTCTCTTCCCCCCCTCACTGCGTAAAGAATGCACTGCACCCCCAGCAGTGCTTTTATACACACAAGTACCATCGCTGGACGGTTATTTACATTTACATTTGCATTTTAGGCAGTCTTATCCGGAGCAGCTCACAATGAGAGCAATGGTAGATGGAGCGGGAATCCCTCGAACGGTGATCGTACAAATAAGCAGCAGGAAGGAAGGAGTCAGTAATGTTTCTGTAACCTCAGAGTGAGCGTGTCGGGGGAAGTCCTGTGTATGAAAAAAAAAAGAAAGAAAAGAACAAGAAGAAGCAACAAGAGGCAGACAGATCAGATCGTTTCAAATGATTAAAATCGTCCTGAGTGGATGTATCTAAAAGATATGTCTGGTTTCCATCTGAAAAGGACTTTTGTCAGTTTCCTCTCTAGTTATGCACAGCACCTGTTGCTTAAGGTTGTACTCGGCCAAAAAGTTTGTGGACAGCCAAACAATACAGATATTTGTCTTCCTAAAACTGTAGTAGTTAATCTGTTGCTGCAACAAGCTCAGATACCAAGTTAACTTCCTTGTCTGTGCAAATTTACTTGACAAGAAACTCATTTTTGCTTCTGGTTTCAGTCTCTACTAGACATTGAAACCGGCTGCAGACTAGTCAAATTGATTATGGTCCCAGCATTGCCCTCTATTCTCCAAACGTAGTTGAATTTTATTATTTATTATTATTTTATTCATATCTGTATTTTTTAATGCTATAATTTTTTATACATTTACGTTTTGTATAATCTTTCCTGCAACTTTGTATGCTGGTCCCTCTTGTGAAAGGAGTTATCCTAGTTAAGTACAGGTAAATAAATAAAAACACCATTTCGATGATGTGCTGGTCCATTTACAGCAGGAGGTCTATTTCTGCAGCCAAGCATTGGGGTGAGAGTATTGTGAACTTGCAATTAATATGCAACGTCAGTATTTTCCAGATATAATATACAATGTGTTGATTTGCCTTCACTGTAAAATACTGAAAGAATAATCCGTCATCTGCATGGACTGCTGGCTGCCTATGGCTAAGCTTATCCTATAAAAGACAGGCCACAAATAGAATGATTTAGAAAGTCCTTTTCACTAATTCTCCATAAAGGATCTGTCATTAAAATGTGCCATTTGGTGGAAGCTTTTATCCAAAGCCCCTTACAGGATGCTGAGTGCATACGTTCTCAGTAATGTTAAGCCTGGTAGCCTACCTCAGTGTCCTTATTCACATGTTCTAACCTGTGGAGAAAATCCTATAAATGACAACAATAACTGTTTATATTACTTGGTTTAGCTTGTCACTCAACCAAGCAAATGTTAAAGTGTTAGCATACAGTATGTCAACACTTAGTATACTATAATGTATGCTAATTTGCTAGAGTGAAGAGTGCTAACACTCGATAGAGCTTACACTGTGCGGTGTTAGCATAGAATCTGTCAACATGACGTATGCTAAACTGTTAGCATTGAGTTCACTGTCACCCCATAAAGAAAACTGAAAGCTAAAGTGAAGTTTATAAAATTGTTGGCATGGAGGAAGGGAATGACAAGGCCCAAGCATTAGCATTGAGTGAATTAATGCATCAGTGTATTTACTATATGAATGAAATGTTTTGGCTGTCACCCTGCATTAGCCACAGTAAGACATTGGTGTTCAGGCTGCTAAAGTGTTAGCATTAAGTCTACGGTAACTCATCAAAAGCAATGCCAAAGTGAATGCTAAAATGTTAGCATGGAGTTTGCTATTGCTCAGTGTGACCACATCAAGTCTGTTAAACAAAGTGAATATAAGTTCAGACCCGGCTGTGTGAATGCTTAAATAATAGCACAGTGTGCTCTCATGTAGCATGTTGCGTGCTGAAATATTAGCATGAAGGCTATTTACTTCACTTTGGTGTGTGCTAAAGTGTTAGCAAGTAGTCTATTATTATTCTTAAAGGGAAATGCCAGCATTGTGCCCACTATCATCCAACAAAGTGAACACTAATTTGTTAGCATACGGTCGACTACTACATATTTTGTGAAATGTGACATTTAGCCTGGTGTCAGATATCATCAATGTGGGAGGAAGTATTCATTGTGTACTAAAATGAAGGTACTAATACCACACTGTGGAAGTACTCCACCACATAAGTATATTCCTTAACTAAAAATACTATAGTACCATCAAAATACGTTTAAATTACTCAAAGTAAAAGTACTGATTGTGCAGTGAAATGTTCCCTGTCACTTTTTTACTGACAGAATCTGATGCTTCAGGATTCATATTGCTGTTTCATTAATGTTTATGTTACATTTAAATGCTGTCAGTGTTTGTAACTCCTTTGTACAAAAACCCTACATCTCTAAAACTTATCGCACAGAAAAACCAACCTCTTTTCATCTTTGTGATAAGGCATTTTCCAGCTTATTCAAGAGGCTTTTAAAATTGTTCATTTAGCATTCGAAGAAATTAACTTTTGTTTTCAAAATTGATGTGTTAGAAGCAGGAAAAATGTTCAAGAGTCAAGATTTGAGTGAGTTTGACAGCAAAAATCAAACAGTGATGTCTAGAGGACTGGATCAGAGCATCTCCACAACTGCAGCTCTGGTGGGCTGTTCCTGGTCTGCTGTGGTCAGGATCTATCAAAAGTGGTCCAAGGAAGGACCAGTGGTGAACCAGAGACAGGGTCATGAGAGGACAAGGATCAGTGATGCAGGAGGGGAGTGAAGGCTGGTCCTGTTGGTCTGATCCAACAGAGCAGAGACGTTAATGCTGCTGAACATAGAAAGGAGTCAGACACAGAGCTGAGCAGTTTGTTGTGTTTGGGGCTACATAACAGACCAGTCAGGGTGCACACAGTATTAAGCAATAATGTTATGCCTGATTTGTGTATGTAGTTCCAGCACTTGACATAAAACATAACACATGATAATAATAATAGTCTCCTATCACTTTTGTATATATATATATATATATATATATATATATATATATATATATATATATATACGTATATATATATATATATATATACGTGTATACTATATATATATATATAAATATTTATATATATATATATATATACACATACTATATATATATATATATATATATATATATATATATATATATATATATATATATATATATATATATATATATATATATATATATATATATATATACACACTGCAAGTACTTCTGTTCCTTTAACTTGTTTTGTTTCCTCCATCGTGTCGTGTGCCGTGAAATGATGAAGTCGGGGCCATGACGCGGCGCAGTGACTGTTAGCATGGACGGGCTGCACTGACCTATATACAGCTGAATGTAAGTCTGCGTCGGAGCACAGAGTCTCTGAGGCTTATAGCAGGGGCTCATGGCTGGATGGAGGCGGCGCCGTGTTAGCTGAGGACACAAGTGAGGACACACACGTCCACATATGGAGACATTCACGCACGCGTACACTTGGAAATGCTCACACGTGATGTGAGGACACCCAATTTACACAAACACGTGCTCACACACACACACATATAGATGAAGACACTTCATACACACACAAGACGAAAGAGGAAGACACCTGTAAAAGGACATGAACACACACTCAAATGGACACACACACAGACAGATGTACACAGAGGGACTACCTCATGCATGTTTTATTGACCTGACTCGCTCTTTCTACTCCTCCGTCTCGCCTCCCCTCATACTTCCATCTCTCCTTCTCGTTTCATCTCCCACTCTCCCTCTCCCTTTATTCTCTTTCCTCTCCTTTGTCTCTCCTCCCTCCTCTGTCTCTCCCTCTTTCACCTCCTCTGTCCTCCTTTGACCTCTCAGAGCAGAACGGATCAACCTGACTGGCATGGAGGACTACTTCCTCTCCTTCTTATGTCTCCTTTTTTCTCTTTGTCTCCTCTCTCCTTCCTCCTCTCCTCTGTCCTTATATGTCCCTCCTCCCTGTTATTTCCTCTGTCTTTATCTCTCCTTATCTCTTTCCTCTTTTCTCCTCATCCCTCTTCCCTCCCTCTCTCCTCCTATCTTCCATCACTGCCCACTCTTCTACTTATCTCTCCTTCTCAATCTTTCTCTCTCTTGCTCTCATTTTCTCCTCTTCTTTCACTCTGTTTCTAACTCCTCTTTTCTCCTTGCCCTTCTTTCTACACCTCTTTGTCTCCTATTCCTCTCTCAAGAAAGGAGGGGTTCTTCTAGTTTTCTCCTTTTCTTTTATTCATTTCTCCTCTTCTCACCTTTATCTCCTCTTCTTCTGCCTCACCTTCCGTTTCCTCTTCCTCCACTCATCACTCGTTCATCTTTACATGATCATCCTCCTGTTTCTCCTCATCATCTACTCCTCTTGACCTCCTCTCTACACCTCTCCCTCTTTTCTTCTCCTTCTCTCCCTTGTCCCCTTTTCCTCTACTCACCACCTGTTCCTCATTCCTTGCTCCCACTTCTCCTCCTCATTCCTTGCTCCCACTTCTCCTCCTCCTATACCTCCTTCTCCTCTGTGTTGTTACCTCTTGTGTGTGTGTGTTTTTTTTCAAACTCCTTCACTACCCCCTCCTGACCTCTCCTCTCACTCTCTTCCTCTCACTCCCGTCCCATCTCTCCTCCCTCCTGACCTCCCTCCTCCTCCTCCTCACCTCCTCCTCCTCACCCTCCTCTTTTCCTAATTAGCACCTGAGCATACAGGGCTGGTTAATATTCGGCGGCGAGGCGCTGCGACGGCAGAAGGGCACCTCGCCGCCTCTCCTGCGCGGCTGTTGCTATGGTAACGCCATGAAAATGAAGCGCCGCTCTCTCAGTCTCTATCTCCCTCTGTCTCTTTCCTAATTTTTTTTGCCCCCCCCACCACCACTCCTTTCACTTTTTAATGAGTCACTGCATCTATTATATTTTGGGATGGAAGTATAGCAGGGGAGTCACGAGTGCAAAGCCGTGAGCTCCGAGACAGGGAACAAAAAAATGTAAAGGGCGGAAAAAGTTTTCATTTCTTAAAAAAAAAAAAAAGGTCAGTATTTGTTTAAATTGTTCGAATGCACAGCCATGGTAATTATTTATCTCTAGCTCTGACAGATGTTTGATTAGTCGCTCCAAGGATGATGCCGTTTATTTATTTTCTCCCCATCTGACAGTTCAATGAGGTGTGTGTGTTGGGTGGGTGGGGGACGTTTGGACAGAGACCTTGGCCTTGATGAAGTTTTTTAAAGCTGTTAATTGTATTTCATTCATATTTCATGGTCGCAGGGGGCAGACAGTTTGCAGAGGGAGAATTGATAGAATGTGTGTGTTGCATTCCTAAACCATGGCCAGGTGAAGCTGGTGTGTGTGTGTGTATTTGTATTGTCTTGTGTGTGTCTTGTATTTGTCCGTCATGACAGCTGGAGGTCAGGGGGATTTTTGTGTGTGAGTCAGCATGTCTGCGTGTCTCCCCATAGATATTCATACATGAGTCTGTGTGTGTGTGTGTGTGTGTGTGTGTGTGTGTGTGTGTCCACATTTTCTGCCGTGTAAAACATGATTCAAGTTTTTAGACATTTCAATTCAGTCATCTGGTGCTGCTTAACTTCTGAACCCCCTGTGGAGAGTGAGTTATAATTTTTTTAGCATATCTTCTCATGCACTGTGTTAGGAAAAAAAATCAGACTTTTGTCTCTTGTTCGCCAGACTGTCTATTTTTATTTACTTAAATGTCAACAGAATCATAACCGAAATGAAAAATAATGTGAAATTGAAATTAAAATGACATCCAGGCAGCTCCCCTTAATAATAATTCACTGGTGGCAGATTTATAATGTCAGATGTACACAATGTGTGAAAAGTCTTACTTCTTAGAAAAGTCATTATAACATTTTTTTATACTTTTGTTCTAAATTTAAGAGGGAAAATTGTATTTATTAGCAGCATGAAACTGAGCATTATGGATCTGTATTTGGAGTAATAAGTGTTGGTATTTTGACATTGGAACATCGAAAGGTGACAGGAAGTAGAAGGTGAGAATAGAGGAGTAAAGGACTCAAACCACATTACAATTACATGTTAAGCATTTTACACCTCATGGACACCAGGATGCTTAAATAAAAAAAGTTTAAAGCTTAAATGCTGCCTGATGTGTTTCAGGTTAGAACTGAGTTTAAAGATGTTTTTCATGCTGTTGGTTTCCTTTCACTTCAGTGTGAAAATCAACTTTCTCAGACACAGGTGCCTCTGATAAATGATTAACCACAATGAACATTACAAAGTTATGTTATTGGTGTTGGAAAGTGAAACTTGATTTGAAAAGCCTGCAGTCCATCAGTACATTCTGATAACGAAACTGAATACAGATATTTCTGTTCAAGTTGATGTCATACCGAGCAGAAATAAATGGAAAAACAAACTACAATTGATTCATTATTTTTTTGGTGTATAAAATGGCAAGAAAATATTGAAAAATGCCCAAAATGATCCCCAGCCAATAGTCCAAAACACGAAGAAAGAGAAATACAATTATTAGGAGTAATTTCTCATATAGGAGAAGCTGCAACCAGAGACTCTGTGGAAAATGACTCAAGTCAAGTCAAGCCAAAATTTGTTTATAGAGCACATTTAGGACGACAGCTGTCAATCAAAGTGCTGAAAACAGGATACATAAGACAAATGAAGCAAATATATAAATAGATTACAACTCAGACAATGTATCTGTTCTATATAAAAACCAATTGGGGTTGATCATTTTAGCTGTAATATAAAGTGTTTGTTTTAATGTAAGAGCCTTTTGGACGATCCAACTCCATTAGATATCCATCCATCGTCCATCCATCCATCCTTCCTTCCATCCATTTTCTTGTGCCTGGTACACCTCACCAGGGAGGCGTCCGGGAGGCATCCTAACCAGATGCCCGAAACACCTCATCTGGCTCATCTCAATGTGGAGGAGCAGCAGCTCCACTCTGAGTCCCTCCTGGATGACCGAGCTTCTCACCCTATCGCTAAGGGAGAGCCCGGACACCCTGCGGCAGAAACTCATTTGAGCCACTTGTATCTGTGATCTTGTTCTTTCAGTCACAACCCACATCTCATGACAATAGGTGAGGGTAGGAACGTAGACTAGATATAAAGCACAATTTACACCGCCCGCGTTACTGCAGCGCATTATGGACGTATTGCTTGCAACATCAATTTATATCGGGAGCATTTTACAACGTAGCGCTGCATGTGAGGCTACTCCACACTCTCACGAGATTCACAACATAACGTAGTGAACTTCCTGTTTCCTATGCACAGCCGCTCATTACTTCACAGCTGATCTCTCCCTTGTTCTTCCTTCGTCCGTTTTTGGCAAGTTTTTGAAAACTCATTCAATCGCACACACAGGCTACAGTAGAATTTACTCACCGTCAACTGCAACCACTTCTGCAGTTTCTCTCCATGCATTCTCTCTTCTGTTACTGTCTTCATAAAAGGCATATTGGACATCATAAATAGTGCTGTGTTTCTCTACTTCGATGATAAATCTTTCCTCATCCATTATTGGCCTTCCGCCGGTTATGCTGCTAAAATGAAGTAGCCGGAGTTCACCCATGACATTTTATTTTGAAAATACACCGTAAACTCCTGTTCTGGTGCCTGACTTCCTGTCTGCTTGATCTAGTTAGTGGCGATTGTTGTGTTTTGACCGCGACACGGCTTGGAAATAGAACCAGCGCGTAACTCTTGCAAAGCCGTGCGTGAACGCTGCAGTTACGCTGCAGTTAGGGGAGCAGTTTAAATTGGGCTTGATGCTCTGAAGACCGTTACATACCATAAAGATATTATCTATTGTGTTTCTGTCACGTACTGTTGTTCTCTGCACATGTTGCTCCACACACACACACACACACACACACACACACAGAGCTCCATCTGATGGAGGAAAAGTCAATGAGTGATATAAGACATCTATCAATCTATTCAGCCCTCCATAATAATGGAGGGCTGAATAGATTGATAGATGCCATTCATCTTCAGCTCTGCAGACTCGACCTTGAGACACTCAGCGATACAAGGGTTTGGCTAGCGCGTCACCCGTCTTCTGTGCAAGGCTGTAAGCGGCGTTTCAATTATCCAGCCAATCACCCGAGACCTAAAACTCTCTCTCAAGGTTCTCTTCCAATGAAAAGCCAGCTTTGTTCTCATCAAAACATCATATTGCCTCACAAGATCCATCAGTCATTTAGCTGTGATGCTCTCCACAGCCATTTAACACTTCCAAGTTATCTAATGCTTAAAGTGCCATTTGGCCTTGTGTGGTTCCCAACGTAGGGCTCCAAAACCCACTCAGGGTCCTTTCGAGAGCCTCAGGGGAATAGAATATACTGCTGCTGATCTGTGACTGTCTGGTGGATTGCTTTTTACAATTCTTACAATAACAAGAAAGTTTCTTCCCACTGAATATATTCATAAGACATGCACCTAAAACTGTTAAATCCAGTCCAGAGGCGAAATCCTCTGAACCCATATTCTGTCTTATTCAAGAATTTAAGTTTGGGCCTCATTAAGTTTATTTAATTAGAGGATAAACACCTTGAGATGCACATCTAGTTTTCATGGGACATCGAAGGTAACAAATATTTAATCACATAGATAAATACTGATGAAAATAAATTAAACTATTCAACATAGAAACATCAACAAGGACATCCCAAACCACACCAACATAACATGAACATACAGTAAGGCATATAATAACAAAACAATATTATTACAGAGAGTTTTCGCAGGAAATCTTAACATGTAGATTCTACTAGGCTGATGTTTCAAACTTTTATCACAATAAAACAAATGTTGCCTCACCAGTATGAACAATCCAGTGGGCAGAGCAAAATTTGGCATTGCAATGATGATGTAAAATGTAAGATGTTTAGTTTTAGGCAACTACTTGGTTATGGTTGGAAAAAAATAAAGGTTTGAATCAAAATAATGTAACAATGAAATTGTGAAATTATGTAATGTTTCCCAAATGGAAATAAGATGGCAATCTCTGGGTATGAGAAATGAAACTAATGCTGAAGTGCCTTAAACTTCCATTCTTTCTTAAAAATGGAAGAATTTGAAGATTGCTTTTAGATTTTCAGAAATCTACACAATGTCGTCATGGAAGGTGGAAAAGGTATATCCTCTTTGAGGGATGATTTTCTGATAAAATATTGACTTATTGATGTCAAGGTACTTAGGTAAAACTATCATGTTTGATGTTGTCAATGTCACCCAGACCTACTTAGAGCCCTGTTAAGACGGATTATCTTTCAGAAGGGAATGATTTTTCCACCAGACTGTTTCTGTCTGTAATTTCAGTCCCACAGACTGCAGTTACCGTTAAAAATCCAGCCCTCTTTCCCCTCCTCTAAAAGGGCCAGCTAAAATAACCCGAGGTAAAACTAGTCATGACGTCTCTTCTGTAGGGTTTCGCAGAACTCTTATATAACACGAGTGAGATTTGGATCTCTATAAGCTTAAGAGAAAGCTGCTGGAAATAGCCTGGCACTCTCAGAAGAGATGGGTCATACTACCAGCTGTGTTAATGATGCATTAGCACCACAAGGTGCCTACACAAAGGCATCCTTTGATCAATCATTTAGCAGCATCCACACACATATTGAATCACAGACGCACACACACAGAGCTGGCAGTTTATGCTGCACGAGGACTCTGGGCCCAAGGAGGGGGGGTCACAGGGACTCCAAAACCAGGACGCTTTTAGTTTCCAAACAACACCATCTCCAAACCTACATAGTCATTCTTTTAGTCACTGATTCATTTCCATGTTACCGTCCTGTCACTTAACCCAGGTGTGGTGAGAGCAGCAGGCAGGGGTGAAATCAGTCCGTGATGCATTCATCCAATCTGCAGGATTGGTGTTCATGCTGACACTGATGTGACAGTTCCACTTTCCACTTTCCTGTTCTGCTCCGTTCATTTATTGTGGTGAACAAAGCCACCTGTGGTACTGCGCCATGTTTTATAATAAACAATAAATGCTTATGTGAACACAGTTGCAACCCAGTAACCCAGTAAAGTGAAGTTATGTTGGAGCTCTAATGACCCATTTGAATTCAAAATTCAGTGCATATGTGCAATAAAGGGCAACATATGGCTTGAGAGTGGCCATACATTATTATGTTGCTCACAGATGTTGCTGATGTGTTGTGTATGTATGAAAGTCACACCACAATCTCAAAAAGCATAATGCAGAAAAATATTAGGGCTGCCCAACGATTCATTTTCAATGGTTAATGATGATTAATTAATTTTTTACCCTATGTTTAAAATTCTATTATTTTGCTTTTCAGAGCAGTTTTTAAGATCAATTTAAAAATAATTGTATGTACAATGATTGCAAATGACAACAAGTCAAAAAGAGTATATCTCTTAAAGCACAGTCTTCTATGATGTTGACTGGTCTGCAGTCAGCTGACACCCATTTAACACGCGCTGTAGTAGTGCTTTGCCTGTTAGCATCTGTCTGATTAGCTGCACTAGCATGCATTTGAATTCCTTTTTACACAAGGTGTATATCGTTACTGCGACAGTAGGAAGCAGGAACCTGCTAGTAAGGGTGTGATCCAGATCCAGGCACAGCTGAAGAGGTCTGGTAGGGAGATTAAAAACATGTAATTACATATTGTGTTGCCTTTTTCCTCTCTGATTTGTCCTGTATTGTATTCACAGCACCAATATCCCAACACAGTTGATTGTTGTAACATTCATAAACCTTAGTCTATAATTAAAATTTGACCAAGCCTAAAGGATGGCGTGTGCATGACCCTGTTTATGATGTCATGTGTTAGACTTGAATTACTTTACACATAGAGGAAATTCAAAAAGTTAAACACAGGGAGGTTTAAAGATGAGCCTTGGTGTTGGATTGGTGAGTGTGTGTGTGTGTGTGTGTGTGTGTGTAGGATGAGTTATGAGCCACCCTAATTCAGATCCCCTGGTGACTATGAGACGGGTTGAATTTGTTCTCAGCTGATTCTTTTCTGTTCCGAACTGTTCGTCGTCTCCCCCGTCCCCTCCAGTTTGCCCTTGTTCCAGTAAAACGTCTTTAACCCCTCCTATTAGCACACTTGCCGCCTTCCGATCTTCCTTTCTTCCTCCCAATTTGTCATTTAATTTCCCAAGATATGTCCTCATTGCCTTCTTTTTTTGGCTCTATGTTGTTTTATGGCTTCCTTGACACCCTTCTCTCGTCGGTATGCCCTTCGCCTCGACATGCACACTGAATTGCCTACAGTGCAGTCAGATAGATGGATGGATTCCGATTTTTGTTAGACTGATGGTTTGCTTTGCCCTTGATGGAGGAGACAGTCTGATATGATTTTCCTCATCAGTGTCTGTAAAACTCTCAGTGAACCCTGCCTCACCTGGCCGGATCCACTCCAGTTACTCTGGTGTCACTCTCAGTGGGGAGTTTTGGTGTCCCATCCTGGTCCGACTGTTTTTTGGGAGGATTTCAAATAGGGGGATCCTGGGGGAAAAGGTCCTGAATGTCTCATCTATCTAAAATTATCTCTACTGAAAAGAACGTTCAAGTGGGAGAAGGAGAAGAGGAAATGTTTTCCATAAAAGTTTCCAGTATTCCAAGCCCAATCTCACCTGTCTCTCCAAACCAAAATTTGCCGCTTCTTGCAATTTCTAAATCACCGTTGTCACGGCTGCAGATTTATTATTTTCCACATAATTACGGAGTGCTACCATGCTCTAAACAATCCCCTGTACACAAATACTGTACTAGTAATTACAAGGATGCGTGGAGGCGAGCTGAGCCTGACAAAATGGGACGCAGCCAAGCGGCATATGACTCCCCTCGTCAGGAGTTGGCCCGGAGTCCTCGAGGCCGATCCAGTGATGCAGCAAAACATGACACTGTTGTGTTTTTTCTCCCTTTTTCTGCCTTTTTTTTAGAGCTGGCGGCGGCAACGCTTCTCCTCGTCGATATGAAGCGAAGCCGCCGTTGCAGCTTGAGTGAAATGCATCGGCCTGCAGCTCTGTCTGCCGCTCTGCAGCTCTTATTTTCCATCATCTGTTTTCTCTACCTTTTCTCCATTTATTTAAACTCTCTTCTTTTTTCAGTTTCCTCCCTCCACCTCTCAATGTTGGTCTACTTTTTGTCTCTCCACCTACACTCTCTCGACCTTTTCCCTTTTACTGTTGATCTGCACTACTTTCTTCTCTTTCTCTTTGGCTCCTACACACTCGTCTCACTCCACCTCTTCCTATACATGTGCCCAGTGCTCTCTTCTCTTCACTTCACCTCCTCCTACACTCTACTTCTTTTCCCTTGTTTCATCTCCCTTTTCCCATTCCCATTTCTGGCAGTAGCTGGGTCTCTGGCTGGTATTTTTAAGGAAACCAGCATGTTCAAAAGCACTAAATGTGAATGGAAATCACATAATTTGTAAAGATTTGGTCAATGTTTGGGCTGCAGCTCTTCTTTTACTATCTACTAGTCAAAGGTGATGTCTTTAAAAAGCTTGAATGCAGTCCTTTTATTGAAAATCTCCTGTTGATTGCATCCTCTTCATCTCTTTTACCATTACAACTTCAAACAAGAGTCACATATGTAACTGTGTGTAATACCTTGGGTTTCCAGTAATAACTGTTTTTTTATGTCTTGAGGGAAGGTGAGGGCGTGAAGTGCAAAGCAACGTAAAACCCCTAATATGCAATCTACAATTATATAACACCAGGAAAAGTTGTAAACTAGTTCTGTGTTATTGGGGCACTCTCCGAAATATTTAGGCCACTCAGTCTACCAACATTGTTGTATGATATCTTCAGTGTCTCTGGAGGAGTTTTTGTTAACCTGACAAAGTTACCCTGATGATGTCATCGGCCCAAAGGCCGATCGTCACCAGCATTTCTACTCGAGAAACAAGTTTACAAACACTGCTGTTTAACTGGTGGTTATATTGGGTTTTATTATGGGGAATGTAGGATCCAGAGTTCATGGAGTTTGACTGCACTAAGGGATAATTTGAGGAAGTGTCTGCAGCTGCTGGACCAAGTTGGATCGTTGGATTATTCCCTTAAAGACAGATGTCTTAAGTTTGAAAGGTTTTGTTATTAAGATCAGGCAGTAAGAACTTGAAGAAAAAGTAAACCAAACCAGAAGGATTTCATGGGTCCTCTCGTTTCCTAGTAACATCCTGACCCAAGACCTGATCTGGGCCAGGGCCAAAATCATATTCGGATTAAACAGGTCGTGTGTGGTAGTGCCGCAGGTTTTTAGAGAGTGTGAGCTGTGAAGTCTGTGCAGTGTTTTTACTGCTTTCGAGTACAGCTGCTAATTGATGGAGTATCATTGTGGTGCTGGTGTTGGTGCTTTCTATATCTGGGTACAACTGCCCACATATCTGTCCGTCTCGTCCTCTCTTTTTAACTTTCTTTCTAAGTTTTTCAGTGTTTCTTCCACACATCCTTGGCATGGGACATCCCAATCTATCTCATGCCTATGTCATATCTATCTCATGTTGTCTTATGTCTATTTCATGCCTATCTCATGTCTTCATGTCTATCTCATGTTCATCTCATGTCTCTCTTTTGTCTTATATCTCCCTCATGTCTTCATGTCTATCTCATGTTCATCTCATGTCTCTCTTTTGTCTTATATCTCTCTCATGTCTTCATGTCTATCTCATGTTCATCTCATCTCTCTCTTTTGTCTTATATCTCTCTCATGTCTTCATGTCTATCTCATGTTCATCTCATGTCTCTTTTGTCTTATATCTCTCTCATGTCTTCACGTCTATCTGTCTATCTCATGTTCATCTCATGTCTCTCTTTTGTCTTATATCTATCTTGTGTCTTCTTACATTTATCTCATGTCTGTATCACGTCTTATATCTCATGTCTTCTTGTGTTTATCTCATGTCTGCATTATGTCTTATATCTCATGTTTTCTTATGTTTATCTCATGTCTGTATCATGTCTTAAATGTCTATTGCATGTCTTCTCATGTTTATCTCATGTCTGTATCATGTCTTATGTCTATTGCATGTCTTCTTATGTTTATCTCATGTCTGTATCATGTCTTATGTCTATTGCATGTCTTCTCATGTTTATCTCATGTCTGTATCATGTCTTATATCTATCTCATGTCTTCTTGTGTTTATCTCATGTCTGTATCATGTCTTAAATGTCTATTGCATGTCTTCTTATGTTTATCTCATGTCTATCTTATGTTTGTTTTTGTCCATCTCATTTCTCCTTGTTCATCTCATGTCTTATGTCTATCTCATGTCTTCTCACATCTGTCTCATGTCTTTTAATTCCCCCTTGCCATTTTCAGTCATGAAGCATGAATGGTTTGAACAATATTTTGTTTTCAGGTGTCTATCATGTTTTTTATATTCTTACCTGATGAAGAAATCTCATTAGCTGAAGTGTGCAGTAAACAGCAATGTAAATGCATAAGATTTATAATAACACAGGATTAGTTCAGTCTCATTGCACAATGCAACAATTCAAATAGGACTCTGGATACTGTGAAACTATAAAATATGTCTCCTGGGTAAGCGGTGAGAAGCTGATCAAGGCTGCGAGAGCATGAAATATGTCCAACATTAAGTGACACTCGGGACAAATAACAGCTTGCCCAATACTAATTAAGTGTTGAAATGCTCTCAATTTTTCTGGCAATTCCACCCCCAACACCCCCCTCTCCTAAAAAAATTAAAAATATTAAATATATTCAAACCTTCAACTCTACAGATATGAAATGCACCAAAACTCATATTATTTTTGTGATTTTTTTTCCATAAAAGATCCTGTCAAATGTATAACTGCTTTCTTCCTCCTCCCCTATTCATCTGCTTTTGATTTTGTCCTCCTTTTCCTGTCATCTCTGTCTCCTCTTTTTACACGCTGTTTGTTGTCCCTCTCTCTCTTCCTCCCTCTTTATGTTTGTCTGCTTTCTTTTCTCCTCCGTCTGTTTCTACTTACTTTTCACTGTCTTCTCTCCCTTTCTGTCTGCCAGGCCATGGCCTAGTTAAAACGTCTTTCTGCTTTGTGACTGTTCTCTTTCATCAGCTTGGAAGTTTTTAGACTCTCCCCTTTCTCTTCTCCTTTATCTTACTGCTTCCTGTCTCTCATTTTTTAGATCACTCTCTCCCTTTTACCTGCCTTTGTCTTTTTATTATTACCTTTTCTCCACCTCTTATGTTTATTCATACCTGTTATTCCTCTTCTCTCTCTCTTTTCTCTCCATCTGTTTTAACCTTGCTCTCTCACTTCCATTGTGTGGATTATAGCTGTCAGGAGATCTCATCTCTGAGTCTCTCTTATTACATGATTACAGGGTAATTATCCTGTGAAGTTGTCTTTGCCCGAATCTATGAAAGATGCTTAATGTCTTTTTAATGGGGTTTGGAGACTTTTTTTGTCTTTTTTAGTTGCTGCGGACTCTTTAATTTATTGCATTTACATGTGATTGGCCTGGAACAACGTGTCCTGATTAAGTGGCACTTGGATTCAATGTGATTTCCAGGCGAATTAAGTTTGCTGTAAGTTGTCAGTCTGATTTGCTTTATTTTTAACTTCTGGCCTTGGCTTTGTCAGCAAATGCTGTTGTCTGCCAGCATCTGATGAAGCCGGACCTGGTGAAGCTCCTGTGATGTTCAGGACGAGTGCTGACGCATAAAGCTGGCTTGGACTTGAGAGGAAGAGGGAGGGACAAACAAGCAAAATGTCATGTTGTGTATCAAGACTGAAACCTCCCAGCTTTGATGCAGAGTTGTGAAACAACCAGAACAGCCCCAAAGAGTATATTTGTGTTGTTCTAGGCAATTGTGTTATCAATATCTGCCTCATACTGAATGCGGGATATATATACCTCAGCTTTCCCCATTTATCTGATCAGTCAAAAAAAAAAGATATTCTCTGTATCATCAAGCAGTTGATGTCAAACAGATTGTCTTCCTCATCAGAGTCATCACCATATTTGCTGAAAGCTTGAATGAGTAGATGTTCTGCATTTTTGATTTGTATATGACTAATGCCGTTTTAAAAGCTCATCTATTATAGCTCAATTTCTGTCAATTGAGTGATTAATTCAGTTGTGATGAAGCAGAGTTTAAACTCTTAAGTAATGCATTACAAAAGGATAATTCTATACTTTAACTATAGGCATTAAAATGCACAACGATCCTCGCAAAAAAAAAACAATAAGTGTTTAATGTTTTTTCGAGCATTTCATAAATATTTCATGTTGTAGAGAAAAACAGTTTTCAGGGGTTTAAAGTTTATTGCTTCACACCCAACTTACTGTCACTGAAGGAGCATTTGATCCAAAGCACACAAACTGCACTGATTTTCAGTACAAGTGACCCCCGTAGGAATAAAAATCTCTGTTGATGTTGCTGTTTCATCCTTGGTACTGTGTTGTTCTGACATCTTTCAAATAAATAGAACCAAAAGCCTGGTTTGCCTGTTTACAAAAGTGCAAATTGTCTATTTATTACCCTTCTGTCATTGCCCATCATGTATTTTTCCCATTCTTTGTCTTATTCTGGGTGAATGCAGCGCATCACTTCACACACAAATAATATCAACATGACTTCTCTCTATGTTTTATCTAACATGTATTTTTCTCTGCTTTTAGTCTTTCCCCAAGTGGGTGATGAACAGCTCGCTGAACACAAACAATATTAACATGTAATTTTATCTCTCTCTGTTTGTATCTGTGCAGCTTGAGAGCCGCTGCTGTCTGTGATGCCCTCCCATGACGCCCAGGTCGGTAGCTGACACTGCCAGTGAGCGGGAGACGCCACTGCACAACCGGTCCTGGGCCGGCACCATCAGCCGGTTCTCGCCCTCCCTCTTGCACGCTGGAGACTCCAACTCCACCCACCTACCAGTATCCACAAGCATCAGCTCAAATCCACCCCTGTAAGTCCCTTTCAAAAATCAACACGCTGACGACCTCAGCCAGCACCAGCAGCAGTAGCCAAAAACCACAGTATCTTCAACGCCGTCAGCAACACCAGCGCCACCATTATCACCAACGCCACCAGCAACCATCATGTCTAGTCGTAGAAAGTCCTCCACCCCCTGCATGGTCCGGGTCATCAGCGACTTGCCTGAAGAGCAAAATGACCCTGAGGAGGTAATGGACATGGAAATATTTGCGGACAACGATGTGACAGAAAAAGAACAATCTGCAGAAAAGAGTCAAGACACTCAGCAGGAGAATTCAGAGAATCCAGACCAGCAGGTGTTTCCAAAACTCGTGGAAAACCAGAACCCTGAGCCATTAGAGGAAGAGGAGCAGACCGGTGAAAAAGACCAACCCCCTGTCATTGAAGACGTGGAAGCCACAGAGGAGAAGGACAGGGAAGGGGCTGACGACGAGCTGGCGTCCCAGAAAAAGCAGCCCAGAGGCTATGAGTGCAAATACTGTCCGTTTTCTACACAGAATCTGAATGACTTTAAAGAGCATGTGGACTCCAACCACCCTAATGTCATTCTAAATCCATTGTACCTCTGTGCTGTCTGCAACTTCAACACCAAGAGGTTTGACTCGCTCACAGAGCACAATGAGAGCCAGCACCCGGGCGAGACGAACTTCAAGTTCAAGAGGATAAAAATGAGCAATCAGACGATCTTAGAGCAGACAATCGAAGGCAAGGACAATTCATCTGAGTGCGAAATGACAAATGAACAGGGTGAAAGCAACAGCAGCTCTATGTTTCCACCTTGCATATCAGTTGCAGGGAAAAGCCCAGACAATGTGCAGTCACTCTACCGAGGGAGTGAACTGAAAAGCCAGCGGGAAGGTCTGATCCAGAAGAATCAAATCACAGCGGTGAACATCAATGGGACAGTCATCATCCCTGAACCCACCATCCTTCAAGGGCTCTCCCATGTCTCTCCAATGCTCCAGCGCCCGCCCAACTTTAACTCTGTACCAAAAATAGCTGTTCCCTTGAACACCACCAAATATAACCCTTCTTTAGATGACAACTTAACGTTGATCACTTCCTTTAACAAGTTTCCTTATCCTACACATGCTGAGCTGTCATGGTTAACAGCTGCCTCCAAGCACCCAGAGGACCAGATCAAAGTCTGGTTCACCACCCAGCGGCTTAAGCAAGGCATCACCTGGTCCCCAGAGGAGGTGGAAGAAGCCAGGAAGAAGATGTTCAATGGCTCCATTCCTCCTGCACATCACACGTTCACCGTCCTGCCTACAAACCCTGTCTCTCAACCGTGTGCCAAATCCTCCCAGCAGCCCTTTGTCCATACTACAGTGGGGCATGTAAGTCATGTCCGGACAACCACCTCCAATGGGTTGAGTGTGGTTGCTACAACAAATTCTCCTGCTGGAGTCACACCTGGTTCTAGCGTTGCCCTTAAACGGTCCCTACCGACACACCTGACGACAGTGTTCGGTCCGGAGTCTAAGCGGCCCATCATGGCGGTTGCACCCCATTCTGGCGATGCTAAAGACAGGGGCCTCATGGCTCCTCCACCCCCTCCTCCCCCGAAAGACCGCCCCCCAATGGCTCCGCCTCCTGTTCCCATGGAGACAAAGAGACCTGTAGCAGTTCCTCTGGTCACCCCAGAGATGAAGAGGCCATCCGTTACTGTGCCTTTAATGTCACAGCCATCGTCATCACCATCCTCGTTGTCCAAAGGGAAAATTCCCACAATGTTAGGCAACCCCAAAACAAAGCCAGTGGTGTCACTCCCTTCCATCGTCTTTCCAGAGTCTTTGACGAGACCACTGATAGTTCCCCCGCCTATCTTTGCCCCGCCATTTAAAAACTCGTTACTTTTTCCTCTTTCTTCATCCATCTCTTCCAAAGAAAAGCACCCGAATAACCAAGCTTCATCAGCTGCTGATCTGAAGCTCCAGAACTCCCCACCACTTAATACCCCACAGATAAGAAGGCCCACAATTATCCAGTCGATTCGGGCTCCAACTAAGGCCCAATCCCAGATTCCAGGGTTCCCCTTGGATGGCAAGATACTAAAAGAGCAGTTAGGAGTGGAGGTAAAAGACAGCTACCCCAGAGGAGATAAAGTACTCACTCCTCTTGCAGAGGCCAATGGGACATCTCGCACGGATGGCAAATGGTCCCACAATCAAACCTCTCTAGCTAACAACAATGGGGTCATGCATTTGGATGGGCCACCCGCAGCACTGAAACCAGACTTTCAGCAAAAGTCCTCGGTGCTGACCCAATTCCCCTTGCTGGAGAGGATGAAAGGAAAGACAGCAGAACAACTAAAGATCTTGGAGGAAAACTTCTTGAGAAACAGCTTTCCCACGCTCAGTGATGTGGACAATCTGGCGGGCTCCACCCGACTGTCTCATGAGGAAATTGACAGCTGGTTCGCAGAGCGCCGTGCTCTACGGGACAACCTGGAACAAGCCCTTCTCAACTCCATGGGCACTAAGAGGATGGGCACGGGTGGCATCACGCCCATTACCAAGAAACGACTATATCAGCAGCAACAGCAGTACCAAACTGCCCAGCTGAATGGGATTCATAAACCAAGTACTGGTGCAGGACATCTTAAAAGCCCTCTTCCTCCCTCACACACCCTTCCCATTGTTGCTCCCTCCATCCCCAACCCAAATTCCTGCTCAGTGCCTCCAGACAGCCGATCCCTGGCGCTCCTCAAGGACGATTTTGCTCAAACGCGGTGGCCTTCCCCTGAGGAGTTCAGCCAACTGGAGGGTCGGACAGGACGTGCCGAACTCGCACGCTGGTTTAACGACAGCCGGCTGCAGAGTGGCAGCCTGGAGCTGACAGAACTTTTTAACAACAATGGAGTGAATGGAGGGCAAGGACCACCTGTTCGCTCTCCCAAAATTGCTCCACCCAACATCCTTCAGCGCTGTCAGGAAGGAGCCCTCACAAACAACAGCAGTAAAGTGTTGGAGGTTGAGTTGGGCTGGCTAATGGAGCAGCGTGCTAACAGCCTCAACAGTCAACAGCATGATGATCTCCAAGACCGCTTGGCTGGCAGGTACTGTATTCATTTTCATTGTTCATACATTTTTATATATATATATGTATTTGGTTTTAATGATCAAAAGGCCTTTCAGTGGGATTAGTGAAAATGTTTTAGATATGTGTAGCAGTCTTTCATTGTTAGTCATATTTTATCCATTAACTCTTGAGTGCCAGCCATTTTTTAAAACCGAAAGTGGCTTGTGCCAGCGTTTTTGCTCATTTTGAGTCACATTTCTAGACCAACAGAATATTTTGTACCATGTCTCTGAAAACACAGAGACCCTGTACCACATCTATTTCAACATGAAAAAACATTTGTTTTTACCTTGTTCCATTCTTGTTTTATCTGGAGGAGAGTAGAGGCCACTTTCACCAAATCGCCACTTTTTGTCCAGAATCCATTTGTTTTGCTCTCTAAACGTGATGCTTATATTAATTCTTTATGTACCGACTACAAATCACAGAAGCCCCAAAATTACTCACAGACTGCGGAAACCATGATCAGTGACCCGCTGCAGAAAAAACACTTTGACTGCGAAAGCCGTCAGTAGCACTCAAAGAGTTAAGTTCAACAGCAGGCTGCTCTTCTACGAAAAGTAAGCAATATAATTAGTAACATTCCCATTAAATCAGTCTGCATGTAATCCACATAATCATGAACCAAAAACTATAAATAGTGATCGGTGCTGCATAGGGAGGAGGATGGGGTGGACAGGTGAGTTCAGAAACACCAGACATTCGCTGAGGAGAATGTTCATGTCCAGTATGACACTGAAGTCAATGTTGTTTTTGTCTACACATATGTTCACAGATGCTTTCAACAGTTCCAGATTTAATAGTATTAGAATAAATAATATACGCCTATTCTTAATCACTCAGATTTACAGGTTAATATTAAACATGAAATAAACAATGGATTTCTTCAAAATTAATGTGTGCTGATGGAAATGAATGTGAATGTCATTTGTATTGCTCAAATCACAAAATTGCCTCAAAGGGTTTTACAATCTGTACAACATACTACTTCCTCCATCCTGGAACGCTACGTTCACTTTCTGCCCACCAACACCTTCTGTGGTGACTTGTGTGACCAAAACAAATTTCAGCTTCCTCTCCAGGGGTTTGTGTTGTTGTTTTCTCGTTGCCACATTAACATTGTTTTCAGGACATTAACCCACAAATCTACGGGACTCTATTTAGTCTGCCTTCCCTTCCAGGAGCTTGGGAGATCGTTGGCTAAATAACAGAGCCATTAGGTTAGAAACCAATATCTCCACAATAATTTGGGCAAGAGTTTTATTCTTCCCATGAGTCAGCTCTGAGATGGGAAAGCACCACAGTATGAACCTGCACTGACAGCACATTGAAATCAATGCGGTCCTTGTTGGTTTTACATACTCTGTACTCAACAAAGCACACTCTGTGATACACAATATACAGACTATAAAGAATTAATGACACAGCAATGCATTGCTGCATATTTATAGTAAATGCAGAGAAATTATGATACTGACGAATGCTCAGATTGGGACTGTTCACCTCCCATAACAGCTCAGAGTGACCTTTTTTGTATTTCACAAAGTAAAACTTGATTATTTTTTTTTTGACAAAAACTGAAACCTTGACAAGAAGTTTGTCCCAGTTTTCACCAGTGTTGAGGTGTGTGCATGAAGAAAATATCCTCCATCAGAAGGAAATTAGCTTGCGTTAATGCAAGATCTGTTACATCTTAACTTCACCGTGTTGTTTCATATTTTAGCATGAAGACATTGTGGTCAGAGAGGCAATTCATGACTGGGGATTTGTAGTATTAAGAGTGATAAAAGTGTAGAAAAGATAACCGTACTAAATCTATCCACCGATACATGTGTCCTTTTTCGATTTGTGTAACAGAGAATTCTCGTTAATATTTAGGGGAAGACAAAAAAAAGGAAGAAAGTAGCATCTTATCAGAAGGGTTTTATATGACATCTTTAAAAGATCTTAATCTATAAGAAAAAGTTTCAGTTTTTGCACTTGAATTAAAAGTCTGACAATGAAAATTAAAACATAAGAGTTGTAAGAACACTCTCTAATGTATTTACATTGAATATTTTCTTCTCCTTCTTTGTTTATAAATATGTCTTCATACACATGCTAATAGAGTAGGATATATAAACAAATATAATTGTTTTCACATATATCAAAAAGGAAATCATTTCACCATAGTGCCAGAATTAACATTTGACCGGCTTCAACAGACTGAGGCAGCAGAACGCGGCGGAGCTGAAGAACGGCGGACAGAACGGAGGGGTCGTGGGTGGCGTGCGAGATGTGTTCGGCAGCTGGCTGGAGGACGGACACTCGAGGAGAGGACGGGAGCTGCTCCTGGACAGAGAGAGGAAGATGACAGAGGACACGTCTGGGAGGCTGACTGGATAAACGGTGAGAGAGCGGCCAGGTTTGGGTTGATGTAATCCATCTTCTGTCCTTGGTTTAGAGGTGCGTTTCTGCTTGTTTTGTGTTTCCTTTTTGTATGTTATCATAAAACTGCTTTTTTACTGTGATGAAGGCCCTGAATTCTCTGAGCACACAGACAGTATCCTCTGAAAAGGTGCATTCATGTCCAAAATAAAAAAAATTGTACATGTTAAAAGGCCAATATCTTTTAATTAGACCTGCAACTGAATCACATTCACTATCAGTACCAGCACTAATTGTTTTTAGTTAAATGATTAATTGCTTAAACTATAAAATGTCAGAAATGACAAATGACCTCCTTAAGTGAAGCATGAATTACATTTTTCAGGGAGGCTTCTTGTTAATATTTCTGTAGAGGAAGAAGCACAACTTAACTACAGAGTTTGTAGTGTGACCTGTGGAGTTCGGTTGTTTTCTCACCAAAACACTTGTGTTCATCCTTGAGCTCTTTTAAACATGTTGAATGCATTTTTTCTTTTCTCTTGAAATGCAAAGCTGACTTTTCTTAAAAACTTTTAAACCTGTCTTACATACATCCATTGATGATGTATCGTGAGAACTGGACATTGGACTCGTATAGAGCATGTAAGCTTCTCATTTTGCCTCAGTGTCATGTGACCCCATTGCTCATTACTGTTCTGGAAGTTTTAAAAACATCTTCCTGATTTTAAATATGCAGAGTAGAAAGAGTAATAATTTACTTTGTAGTTGGAAGTGTCCTGTCAAAAGATTTACGGATGTCGTAAAAACATTGTGCCACAGCTCAAAAACTCCACAGGGTTCCTTTAATATAACAAAATTCTGACATGTGTCAAATCTTGGATAATGATTGCCTGTGTTTGTATAAGCTTTTTATTATTAAAGCCCTCGCTATGCTCCCACTTTATCTGTCCAAATTCTGCCTTTAAGAGTAACTTTGTTTTTCAACCCGGAACCTATTTCCCATGTTTTTGTGACTGACTAATGGGACAACAATTACTGTCATTTACATCCACTAAAAGTGCTGTTTTTGCCATGACAGGCTATGTCTGACAACCTGATGGAAAGAGTTTCATTCTGAAATCTGGTGAGGTGGTCGGGTCACTGGAAGTCAACGGTTGAACGGTGGAAACATGAGTGCAGAAATCGTAGCTTATTGTTATCTGAAAGATGTCATGGCTGAATATTTTAGATGATTCCACAATGTGGAAGAGACCTTTTTCATTTAATCTGCCCATATTTATTTTATGCAGATATTTAGATTTCACAAGAAGAATGTTTTATTTTTCTGTAAGTTTCTTTCCATGATGTTGTCAGATATTTATAATAACAAAGTGAGGCTGTCAGTGGCAAAACAAACACTCTAAGTGAACCTAACGTTACAGTGACGCTGCCTCACAGCTGGTTTCACGGTTTCCGCCGTCGACAACGCTCTCGAATTCAGAAGTGATTGTCCCGGTTATTCACAAACACATGGAAAAATGAGGTGAAAATACAGAAGTAAATAAGTTATTGATGTTTCACGATGAAAAATGTAAAATCTAATGGTCTGAAGTCTGTGCGACTGAATCTGTGGCTGCAGGTTTTCACATGTCGAGCGAGTGAAGTGGTTTAAGTCCCTGCTGGTCCCCAGTGTCTCCCCTCCACTCCCCAGTCTGTCAGTGCTCAAGCCAACACCTCGATCCCAGGCAACAAACAAAACCACTCCAGCCAGTCACCGTCTGTGTGTGTAGCTGTGTGAGTTTTGGCTTCAGCTGCTCAGTGACAAACACCAACTTCAGGAAAATTTAGGAAAAGAACAAAAAAAAAACGTTATTGGAGGCCTAAAATAGCAGCAGACCCCCTGGTGTGGTAAAGTTTGATAGATAAAAGGCTCCGCCTGGGGCAAAGTGTGACGACAGAGTCTGCTGCCTCTTTCCTCTCCTGTCTGTTCTGACAGAGGATTGAAAGTTTTAATGTTTCCACACGGCTTTTGCTTTTCAAAATAGAATCTGTTCAAATGATTTCCTCAAGACAAACAGCTGTAAACAAGGTGGAGACTCAACTTCTGACACCGTCACTCTTGAAAGGTTGTCAACACTTTTGGATGTCTTCAAAATCAAAAGTTGACAGGTGGAATCAATAATCAATATGCAGCATTCTGAACAGGCGGCGATAACTGTGGAGTTTGTAAATATGAAATCGTCCTGTCAGTAATGTCTCATTGTTGCTTTTTCCTGCTGGAATCTGACACTAAATACACTAAAACCACTGTTTTATTCATCTATTGAGGAAAATATAGATAAAATCTCAATGTAAAAACAGGAAGTATGCTCTCATTGAATTTAAAATACAAAAGTAGTGTATAATACTGTGAAATCAATAGAACAATGGAGTATTTATCTATACAGAGTTAGTAATTATGAACGAGTCAAAATGTCATACAATGACATTTTGACTCAAGTCAGCTACAGTAAAACTGGATCGTAATCCCTCTGCTACTTGAAGTATAAAAGAGATTATTTTATCATATCATTTTTAAGTGGTCCAGATGACGGATGCAGAGGCTGGGACATCCTCATCTTGAGCAGGTCAACAGTTTTGCACTGGAGGATGAATGTTGCACTTCGGTCCAGCGAATGTTGAGCCAGCTTCATTTGTTCTGAATCTCTGCTTTGGCCAGAGTCAGCTTTAAGCTGTGCCCTCTGTGCAAATACTATCGTAAAGCTCTGGTTGTCTGCAGACGGCGACAGTGTTTTTTCCTCCGTTTTGGATTCAACATCAAGACATCAGTGACACCAGGAGAAGAATTTCAAATGAGGCTTCAAGCTTCTCACAATTTTTTTGTGCAAGTTGAAAAATTTCAGTAGTATATATTTGATCACCAGTATATATTTTGTGGTAATCCTTCAGCTAATTGAAGTATAAAAGAGATAAAAAATAATTTTACAATGTAGCAAGTTGAAAAATTTCAAATTCCATAATTTTCGGCAATTTTCAGCTTTGCATCAACATTGTTTGTAATGGTACAGTGCAAAAACTTTGTTTGGTCCGAATACACCATTGGGGTCGTTTCCAAATGAAACTGCCCTGTTTTAAAACACACAAGGGCTCCAGATACTGTGACTGAGACAAAGACATATGGTTTCACCTCAAGAACACTGGATCCATCCATCCCATCCATCCATTATCTACCGCTTATCCTCACAGGGTCGCGGGGGGGCTGGAGCCTATCCCAGCTGTCTTAGGGCAGAAGGCAGGGTACACCCTGGACAAGTCGCCACCTCATCGCAGGGCACATAGAGACAGACAACCACTCACACTCACATTCACACCTACGGTCAATTTAAATTAGCCAATTAACCTAATCCCCATGCATGTTTTTGGATGGTGGGAGGAAGCCGGAGTACCCAGAGAGAACCCACGCAGACACGGGGAGAACATGCAAACTCCACACAGAAAGGCCCCGGGCCTGGGATTCAAACCCGGTACCTTCTTGCTGTGAGGCGACAGTGCTAACCACTACACCACCGTGCCGCCCAACACTGGATCCCTAGCCTGGAAATCTAGATGCACCCTAGTGGCAAAAATATTTTTGCCTAGCAGGATGGTCTGGTGGCGCACCAGAGGAGATAATCCAGGCTCAGACAAGAATCCAGCTGACCAATCACAACGCTCTATCTGCGTAACGAGTCGTTGGGGTGGGCGTAGCACGATGACGACAGGGCTGCATGACGCTGGAGATAGCAAAACAACCAAGAGGGCTGTGGCAAACAAGCAGCGGTAGTTTGAATCGGCTCTGTCATCTATTGTGGAAGAGTTAGACTTTTGAATGTTGAGCAGAAAGAAGCACTCAAGTCATCCCTTTTAAAAGAGAATGTATTTGCTGTTTTGCCGACTGGTTATGGCAAAAGTCTAATATACCATATAATACAACATTATATTATATTAAAACCTAGCGTGAGTGTTTATCTGCTGGTTGGAGTTTTTTTTTCTTCAGTCTTCTGCAGCTGCTCTCATAAACTCCTCCACTCTCCAACCCACACATCAGACTGAAAAACACAACGTCAGCAGGGTGTATTTGCATATTTCCAGAAATGAGAGAACGCAACTTTTTAATGTCAAACATGTTGAAGCCTGAATGAACGGTCACCTTCAGGGACATCAGCAGAAGCAGCAGAAAGGTGATGCAGGTGTAGAATCGTAGCTTGGGCATGCAGAGAGGGAGAGTGTGGTGAGTTGTTTTTGTAGATCTGGTCCAGTTTGTGAGCGGGATGATGAATCAACATGAGCTGCTATCTAAACTCTGGCAGTTTGTGGTTGTGGCCGCGCGCTCGTCTGCTCCGCCAGCCACTCAGTTCAGGTGCCAGTCCTCATCGCAGACTGAGCTCTGCTTTCTCAATCAGTTTGGCGCACAGATTAGCGAGTGTGGCAGGTGAATGCTGGAATCCACCAAACACTGTTGATGGAAAAACTGCTCCTGTTCAGTCACACTCGATACTCTTTGAAAGTTCAATATGTGGTGAGAACTGGAACAGAAATAAGATTTTTCTAATCAGAATGAAGCGTTTAACAAAACATGAAATCAGGAACTTTGATGAAACTGATTAATTGTGTTGATCTGATGGCTGATGAACCAAACAAATCACATGCTTTAGGTACACATTTCAGTTATTGTACATAATTTTTCACATCCTGAATCATTACCTCTCTCTGTCTTATTTCAAACCAAACTTACATTTTGTTTTCACTTCACCGCTCAGTCTTTTGTTGAGTTCATGTCAGGTGATTTGTGCCTGAAGGGAGATATTTCTGCATATTCAGACATATCCATCCGATCAGTGTCATTTTTTTAGTCAACACTGAAGCTGTGGTTTGTCATTGATTGAAATATGTTAATTTTAGAGTCATTATTTCTCAATGTGTACAACTGTGTCAATCTAAACTGTTCTGGCTTTGTCACAGGACCGTGATGTTACTGTTCTTCATCATGTTTACAAAGCTCTGATTGGCTCAGTTGTTTTTCTAATTAGGGAAGGAGCCATTAATTAGCACAACACCAGATCACCAGACATTCAGAGGTCATTGTTGTTCATGGCAACCTTGGATCCATGTCTCCACTAGTTATCTTCCTTGTGACATCATGAGAACACTTATACAACTTAAAGTATAGTGGAAATGTGTCTTTTGCTACAACTCAGGACCATCGGGTCCAACATATGAAATAATAACAACCTCAGACATTCAGTTTCCTTCCTTCCTTAACATGTTTAAGCAAGATCCAATAAAAAGGATTAAATTGCCACAATGTTTATAATATTGCCTTCAATTTTCTGTAACTTTTCAAAGTAGAAAAAACACAACCTTGTTTTTAGAGAAGAAAATTGGAATAACACCCATATTCATCAGCAGGATATCTCTTTTACAACTAACTCTCTGAAGCTGCTAATATTTTCACTGTTACTGCTATTTTAAGGTAAATATCTGCATATTACCTCATTTAAAAATGTGCATATTTCACCGGAGTCTTATTGCTAACTGTCTTATTTGTACAGCTGCAAAGCACTGCAATCCTTCAGATTTTTAGGGTACGTGACTTACAGCCTTATATATATATATAGTCAAATATGTACATCATCCAGCCTTTTCTCTGTATTAATTGTAACCCTATGAAGGAATATATCTGTATCTTCCGTAGCAATAACCTGGCTTCATTATGAATTTATTCCTCTGTGCTTATCTGAGTGAAATGTCAATATCTTTCACTTGAAATGGTTTCCAGTAACCTTTTTCTTGAGTTCTTAATTCAAATATTTTGAGATTTTTCTTTTATCCCTCTTTTTCATTTCGTTCTTTCTGATGCGTTCAGTCGGCTTGGCGCTCATCTCTCCTGGACCAGACACTCTCAAGTTGTATTTGTTTTAAGCCCCTCCAGTGCCAGATGGGTGGGGTTTGTCACACTGGATGCCAGCAACTGAGGACACTGAAGTGACAATCAGACTCACTAGATTTCAGTGATTCCCCTCCCCTTTGGTACACCAGGGAGAATAAATCAAACGTCAGGTATTCATCTCAGATGTGAGATATTGAATGGGACTTTGTTTTGTGTAGATATGATTAAATGAAAAGCAGAAATGTTTTTGTGTATGTGCGGCTATGTTGAGTTGGTTTGTGTTCGACTTCCCCACACGTTGACCTCAGAGAACAACTCTGTTTTTAAAAAGGAGGAGAAAAGACATTTTCCCCTCAACTCTTTTCAACTCTGCATTCTTCTGTTTGTACTTCAACTAAAATGCATTTTTGTGTACTTTGGATGCTCGAGGCACACATCTCTGCATCACAAAAAAAAACAGGAATGTCTGCTCATCACATTTTTTATTATATTTAACCGTCCGTCACATCTAAACTCTGCCCTCCAGCACAGTGTTTTCCTGCTTACACAAAAATAAATCATAATTTCTAACAAAAAACACATCACAGGTTAAATGCAACTCATGTGGACAAAATGAAGCTACATTTATGTGCAACAGAACATATTGTTCATAATAGCCATACCCTTGTGATGCAACACAAAGGTACCATATTAAATATAGATATTGCTACACAAGAGAAGCTAAATGCAGCATCAGTTATGAGTCAGTCATAACAAAAGATCATCTCATATTCAGCCTTAAGACTGTAAATGTTACTCAATCATTAAGAAAAACATCCACCTGACATCATTCTGTATTACTCATAATGTTGTGCTTTCGGGGAGAAGGCCAAGGTAAATGGAAGGTAAAAGACACAAACATATCTGTTAGGAATAACGGTGCTGAAATCAATTACCAAGAGGTGGCTGCAAAAAGAAAAAAACAATAAAAAAAAAAAAAACATGTCTATGAATTACACAACAGTAAGAGCTGCTAGAATAGGCAGATTTAGTAAATGGAGCACATAGATCATAAAATAACCAGTGGGTTTGTGTGAAAAACCATGGATGAATTATGTTGGATTTATGCATCTGGGTCTCAAAATTAGGCTTGTTTTACTGTCTCAGTATCCATAGTTTTTTTTGTGTCGATCTAACTGACATCACCAGCAGCATGTGAAGAGGTCACAGTGTTGTAAATGTGTTGTAGAGATATGCATGGAAATTAGCATGCTAGCCAGCTAGCCCGTCTTGTATGGATGAAGATTGGAGGTCAGTGTTCGCTTTAATAGGAATGGGACCTGTGAACCCTTCAGACTCTGATCCCCAGGGGTCCGATCCCCAGGAGTCTGATCTGACCCCCCGCAGGATCAACAAACTTTCTGTTGTTGCCTTGGATTAAACCAGGGGTCACCAACCCGCAGCTTTGGATCTAGGAAATGACCACGACTTCTTAACACCTGTAGTTGCCGCAGACCATGACCCACTCTACTTCCCAGTTATTATGAAAGAAAATTCATTCCCAAAAATCAGCCTTGCAACGCAGTACTCTACAGGCATTTACTCATATTTCTGTACACAAGGGGCCGTTAAGTTTCTGAGGTGAGAGCTGGTTTTTTACATTAAAACTCACAGATCAATACTTCTAGACAAAAATCAGTTATCATAAATCAAGTTTAAAATAAATTGGTTAAATACTGATCAATAAAGATGATGGAATAAGGTTTAATAAACCTTAAAACAGTATACTGGCATTTTTTTTCAACACTTTCCATGCAAAAATTTTGTCATTTGAAATAAGCATCATTTGCTATGTTAAAACTTTACTTCTGCATGGACAGATTATTTTTTCGCCTTCACTGCCCACAGCGGCTTGCCTGTATGCTTGATATGTGGTGACAAATCAGAAGTGGGAGTGTCATTTTGACCTCAGAGTTTCAGCAGTTTGAATTTTGTGTATTCTTGCCCTACCTTTAGTTAGTAGTTACCTTTTTTATATATAACCGTAGATAGTAAGGACCCAGTAGTATTGCTGCACCCTAATTTTTGCCAGGCATTACACGTCTTTAAAGCCAGGCCTGCACTGGGTCTGATTCCACCTGATTGGTTGTCCTTTTCCGTGCAGTTTGAGGTCACATCTTTCAGGCGATCGAATGGATTTCTCACCATCTGTCTGATTCGTGACAAACAGAAGTGAACTTGTTTTGATCTCATTGGAGTAGTATTTACAAAATCGACACCTTGTGAGGATGAGATTCAAGGTCAAAGGTCACAGCGGGATGATGATACAAATAAAGAGCGATGGCGTCGCCCAGATTACATTAAGGAGCCATAACGATTGATGGAGCAAAAACAAATTCCTGCTGCGCAAATTGATACGATGTCTCCAGCTTGTCTGTGTGTGTGAGTGTGTGTGTGCCATCTATTGTCCTGTCTCACTAATCACAGCAGCTCGGGGCTTCATTTAATCAGCAGAGCACTGCGCAGCGTCCCATAATAACCCATCAACAGTCGTAGCTTATAGATGAAGGCTTAATTGCCAAAATGCTGCATCGCTTTTCCCTCCTTGTCATCATTAAAATGGAAAACAGAGGCAGCAGACACATAAAGTTACCTGTTTCCAGTTTTTTACAATCTTAAAATAAGAATTAGAATAATAGCTTTTAATTGTGTTCCATCCGTTTTGATAAGAAGTAGTTTTTCATTCCAGTAAAAAAACATTTAATTTGCAGTCAGAAACACATTTTCAGGGCATTATCACCCAGAGCTGCAGTCGTAATGTTGCATCAAAGGCAGCAAACAGCAAACCCAGGTAAAATGTAGGGAAAAAAAGGTGTTCAGAATATTTTTATCTTCTTTTCTGTATCATCTTTTTTTTAAATATTGCACAGACATTTGTCCTGACACTGAAATAAAAACTTTCTTGTTTTTCTGCAGACCTTTCCAAAACTGTTCACACAAAATTCTGCTCTCAAGTTGTTCGTATTACTGTTTTTTTTTAATCATTGGCTGATCCTAAGCACCCATCCAACTCTGAAGTCACAGTTGATTCCGGACAAACACAAAAATGAAGCGACTTCTGTGATATTTTGTTTTACACTGGCTGTAGAAATGGCCTTTTGCATTTTTGCCTTACTGTTGTAGTTCTCCTACAGGCTTGGCACGTGGGAGAAGTTTCTGTTGGTTGCAATGTGAAACCACGCATCCAAGATGTTGCCAGATTCTCCACACTGCACCTTTAAAGTCTGTCTGCCTGTTAAACAACAAACTTCACTGGCAAATACTATGTCCACTTCACCATCAAAACAATGTTTTCTTCCGCTCGTATTGTCACAATAAAATGCTCAGTTTCACAGTAAGAGTGTCTCAGTTAAATAAGCATTAGGCATCATGTACAAAGATATGCAGCCGTTACAAAGCGGTAGGCAGACACTGTACTGCACGGTACTGCTAGCTAGCTAACAGTAGCTAATCTGTTAGCTGACTTCATGCAGTCAGTGAGCTAAATTCAACAATGGATTTTTCTCTTAGGAACTTGGTTCTTTAAATATTTAAAAAAAAAAAAAAAAACAATGTTGCGTTTTGTGGCTGTAGAGTTCCATGATGTGTATTCTGCTGTTTGTGAGGGTAATGAAACGCACCCTCTGTCGGCCATATTGGACCGTCAGCTGTTGTGTAATAGCTTGGATTGTACAGCTGATTGAACAGCTGTTCACAGCTCATCCAGCTGAATGAAATGGCTTCATTTTTTTCTCTCTTTTGATTGGAGCTGATGGCTTCATCACTGTTAAGAATCAAAACATTAACGGAGCGTTCAGAGGAAATGCTTAAAAAAACATGCAGCGGCCTTTAACATCGGCAGAAAGCTTTTATTTTGAAGTTGACTGCAGAAAAACTGAATTGGCGGTTACAAACCTTTGACAAATTATATTTTCTATTTACACTTTTGTTGCAACTTGCTTTTTTTATAACCACAGTTTATCTGCAGACAGCTTCACTGTACAAATGTAGTAGTTTTCAACCCAACCATGTACTATTCCAAACCAAAATATAGTGGATTTGTTGCCTAAACCTAAAGTAATGAAGTCAAATTGAATTAAAACAACATGGCACTGGAAAACAGGGAGGTTCATATGGAAGTATGAAATATGTATATGCATATTATATACACAGTATATTATGTATTTTTACTGCACCTTCAAAGTTTCCTCAGCAGATCACCTCGACCACGTCTACACACACACACCTAAATGCATCCAGTTGCTGTCAGTGATTGGCTGATTAGATATTTACATTAACAAGCAGGCTTGTTATGTGTATACATTCTAAACACACATATATAAATGGATACATTAGGAATAAAGGCCTGGTTCTGTCTCTAGTGGTCACTGTTTGAGAAAAACAAAGGGAATCCATCTGTGTGTTTCCATCCATTGTCCTGTTTCTGTAATCACAGTGACTGCCTCGTTTAATCACTCCCACACAAAAACACTACTTTAACACAGTTTCCCTCTTACATGGATTAGGAAAAAGAGCGCCGGCCGGTCGGTCAGGTCTGCCGTTATTTCACAATGTGCCCCAGTTCCCAGCAGCACCAGGCGACCACAAACACCGGCTCCTGGCACAACAATTGCTTTTTAATCCCTCTCTTGTTTTTTTGTTTGTTTGTTTTTTGTTGGGAATGATCTAAGTTCTTGTGAAACTGACATTTCTCATGTATTGAGAAACGTTTGACAGTTTCCTCTCTCTCTCTTTCTCCCTCTCTTTCGTCCATCTCAGGTGCGAATAGGATTTGCCGCCATCGTCGCCACCGCTGCTGCTGGAAACATACAGGAGGAAAGAAAACATGGTGGAAAAAGAATGGAGCAATGTATTTTTTTATTTTATTTTTTAACCTTTTTTTTTTGATCTCTTGATTGTCGCATCCCATCTCACGCACAACATCCTCCTCCGTTATGCCGGAGGTAATCTTGTCAGTGTTCTCAACCCGGAGCCCCCTCCACGTTCACACAACAAAAGCATGAGTTTAAAGGAGATGGGGGGGTTATTTTACTTTGGCGAGGCGTAAACAGGCTTCAAATTGAAATCAGAAGAGTGCAAGGAGAGATTCATGGTCATGATCTGTGAAGATAATTGAAACTGTCCTCCCTTACAGTGAATTTGAAATTGGTGCTTTCTTTTCATTCCTCGCAGTAATGCGAATTTTACAATAGTTTTATAATACAGGAGCTAATCCTCTTGTATATGCAGAGATGAGGATCAGTGCGCAGAAGAGCAGCTTGTAGGTGAGGCGCTGGTTTCCAAAATGCTGTAAACAACAGGCAGAATTTGTTTTGTCAGACAACTTTGTTTTGTGAGACGCAGTGCTTAACAGGTAGATTAGTTTCACCTACCAGCCAATCACAGGTTTATGAAGAATATTCAGACGAGTGGATATACACAGGAGCTCTCTCCTGCTGGCCCCGCCCCTGAGATCCCATCGTGATGATGTCACAAATCACTTTTTTCAGCTGGAGGAAAGTTTTACAAATGTAAAACCTCCATGGATAAAAAAAAGTCATAATAGAAAAAATCATAACTGACTTTGAGTTCAAAGTGTCCTGTCAACACTTTTATAGGTGCCATCAGGTCTTTATTTCTATCAACCAGTGAACTGGTTTTCTCATGAGAACAATCGGTTTCCTTTTAAAATCGGCACTAAATTTGGATTGAAATTTCCTCAGCTTCCTTTTAAAGATAACTTCCCTTTAAAAGCAGGATTTGTTCTTATGTAATGAAGAGGATTGGCTGCTTCACATCATACACCTTCCCTTTAAAGGGTCCAACTTTCCCTTTAAGTTTGACTGATGATCAAAGATTTGTACTTTTACAAAAGCTTGGTTTGGATTTGTTAATCAAATCCTGAACAGCAGTGATGTGCGTTTCTGAACTTTTCTTTTAAGAGGAAACCAGCACAGAACACTGAACATCTCCTTTAAGTCACTCCGAAGGAAGCAGTGTCCGTCTCGTGAGAGGGGGATTAGCAGGTTGTGAACCCTGGACTGGACGGATGTTTTGGCTGAGGTGATGTTGTGCGTGACCTGCGTTGCCATGGAGATGCGAGGAGGCTGAGGAGGAGGAGGAGGGTGAACCGTAGCACTGAATGTTTGCCTGCAGCAGCAGTCTGACGGTACACCCAACCGACAGACAGGGTGGATTTAAAACAAACAAACAAAAAATAAACAAAAACGCCGAGTGCCAAAGCTGGGATCTGCTGCATTCTCACTACACTTTTGAAAAAAAGGGTTCTTCTTCTTCTTCTTCGTCTTCTTCTTCTTCTTCTTCTCCTTTTTCTTCTTCTTGTAAATAGATTATATATGTTTGTTTTTTTTCCTGTATTGCTACAGATTTGTAAAATTTTGCGGCAAAAAATTTTGTTACATTTTGTAAAATGGGAGCAAATCGTCCCCCCGAAACCCTCCTGGTTTTTTGTTTGTTTTTAACCCCCTCTCTCTCGGGTTTCTCTCGCCTCTCATTTTTTTGCGGCAAGGGTTTTTTTTTTTTTTCTTTCACCGTCTCTCTTTTTGTACTGAACCAGAGTGGAACCACTACAAAAAAAAAAAGACGGACCAGTTGGCAATACTTCAGTCACTTCTTCTTCATCTCACCGGCACTGGACTTCCGCCCGCCACTTCCCTGCTGAGAGGAGAGGTGGGAGGAGGAGGAGGAGGAAGAGGGGGGACTTCGCTTCACATCAAATCAGATTTAAAAAACAAAACACAAAAAAGCACCTTTGGACCTTTTTTCTTCTTTTTTTTACTGTGCTGAAGTGAAGTCAAGTGCTATTATTATATTATATTATATTATTATTATTATTATTATTATTATTATTATTGTAGCCACTCTGTCTGGAACCCTTTTTTGAAGAAAAAGCAATGGAAAAAAACTGAAAAAAAGAAAAGAAACTTAAGCCAATCTGCACTTCTTGTTCCGACAAACATGCTTGTATGACCAAGTGACTGTCATGGATCTTTGTTTGAAATTGATAAGGAACAAACAAACAAACAACAACAACGTGAAAAAAAAACAACAACAAAAAAAAACAGTTGAGAAACTGAAATGGTGGAAAGCGCAGAAGGATTCAACGGTAACGATCACACAACACACACTCTCAGTGAAGAAAAACCCACAATCCAGAATCATGCTGCCTGAATCATACTTTAATCTCTCTCTTTTTCTCTCTGTTTGTCTTCCTCGCTCTATCACTGTTTCTTCCTCTTTTTTTCCCTTTCTCTCCCTCTTTCTCATCTTTCTTCCCCTTCCCCTCTGTTTCCCTTCTTTGTTTTTCTCTCTCTTTCTCTTCGTCGTCCTGCGCACCATCATACACACCTGTAATAAATAAAAACGAACAAAACAAAAAAAGATAAATAGCCTTTTATTCAATACATAACTACATGTTGGCTTGGTAGGCTTAGTTGAAACTAGTTCCATTCCGACAGAAAAGAATAATAGTAAAAACAAAATATGAGCTTCTTTATGTATTGCTTCTGCCGCTGTAGTGTCCTGGTCAGATTTAAAGATGATAAGACTACATATATCTGAAATACTGTATTTACAAATGCATATCAGGGCTGGCCTCAACAAACAAACAACAGGGGAGGGTTTTCAACTCCGTCCACTGTGGGGCTGAACGGTATCAGTCGGAGGTTTCTGTACAGCTGGTTTGAATCAAAATGCTTGTCTCTTCGCTTAAAGTCTTGGTAGTGTTTTTTAAACTTGTAGCGTTCGGCATCACCATCAGCTCTCTGCACCGCTGCACGTCCTCGTCCTCTGCAAAAAAAACCCAAAAAAGAAAGCAGCGCTGTAAAGAGAGGCTCCTGGTGGACGCACAGCCTTAGCAAGCTTCCAAGAGACTTTTATTTTTGCAAGTGTATAGTTGCAATTGAATATTTTTCTGACGAAAGATTGAATGTATTTGCTTTGAGGAGTTAAGTCAATGTTGTGGATTTACTGTCTGAATGTCTGAAAAGGAAAGACTCGAGCACACTAGAACCATTTTAAGTAAAAGGTGTTAATGTTCTTTGAAACTTATGATAACGAAATGATAACAAAAAAAAAAAAAAAACAGCCAGTGGATTTTGAGCATGAGAACTGCCAGTTAGCAAGCCGTCAAGCTTTTACGATGACTGAAGACGCATCCAGCCAGCATGATCCTGCATGGTTAGCTAGCGTGTTAGCAGTCAGCAAAGCTTCTAGCAGGAGATGTTTTCTAAGGACGAATAGATGTGGTGAAGGCTTGAATGATGAACGATTTCTTTCCAAAACAAATATTCACCCAACAACCAAACTCTGTGATTGAACTCTGTCAGGTCAGGTTTTGCTGCTGCAGAAACACAGCGTGGAGAGGAGTGTGCACGAGTCCTTCCTTTGCTCCATTTAAAGTCGCTGTTTGCTCACTTTGAGGTTCATCTGTTACGTGCCCCTGGTTTCCCTGAAAACAAATTTCAGCAGTAAGACCATTTTTTACCCCAAATTTATTTATTAAAACTAATTGAGAAAGTTGATTTCGCTGAAATCTTGATCCAACATGGATTCTAACCTTTGTTTACAACCCAAAAACCTTCTTTTCAGTCAACTCCAATTCAGGTTGGTCTATTATATTTATTCCCTGTCTTTTTAGCTCAATCAATATAACATTTACAGTTAAAAAAATATAAATTTAGCCAATGCAGACTTTTACTTACTCTACTAAATTCTTGACTTATTCCTAACTGTAAATACAGAGGGACAAACATAACTTTTTGAGTTACATTGCAAACTGACAAACAAATAAACAAACAAACAAGCCCCGGTGAAAACATAACCTCCTTGGCGGCGGGGGTAACTTTAAATAAAAAGTCTTGGAGGTCTGCGCTCTCTGAGTGTTTTTCTAGTTTTTTATTTGAACAACTGTCAGTTTAGAAACTTGAAGGTTTTTAAGGTTTGAGTCAATCAACACTTTCAGATATTTACTCGATCACTCTGTGAAAGGTTGATTCAAACAAATGTTTTTTCGGGCTTAAACACAAACTCTCTGTGATGCAAATCCACATGCTGTAGGGCTGACAGGGTTCATGCAAGCTGAATGCAGCCTGAATTTATTTTAATCAAAGTGGATGACTGATCATCCCAAACAAAAAAAGAGTATTTTAGAATCTTATGGTTCAATTAGACCTCTTCAAAATGTCTGAAACATCAAGAACAGGATAAAAAAGAACAAGACAGGAGGCCTGAAATTGGCCATGTTTTCATTAAAAGGTATTTAATGAAAGGTTCTTAAAGGTTACACTTTTTCAGAAAGGATTGCTCACAAGGAAAGAATTTCATCGAGCTGTTCGAGCATCAAAATGCATCAGACTGCAGAAATAAGAGCCACAAAGAGTTGGACTCTTATGTGCGAGCAGGAGGACAGTTTGTGATTCTTTTTGGGGAAACCAGGTGCACTAAATGTCTTTTTAGGGGGAGTTGAGGCCAGCCCTGCTTCATAACTGAGGTTCTGCTTCTTCTACTACTGCTACTATCAAACTACCAGCCCTGGGCACAAAAACAGACACGAACACTGTTTCAAATCCTTCCTCCAGTACTCGAGGTGCGTTTGATTTTCATATACATATACCAGCATTTTTGAAAGTCTAAGTCAGGACCCCAAAGCGGAGCAGCGGCTTGTTTTCATTTAATTTGTGCCGACTGTCAACCAGCTTGTGGTCCAAAATGAGGCTTCATTTCCTCAGTTTGGGCTCCGGGGTTTGTGGGTCTTTGTAGTTTTTTGACTTCTTGTAACAAAAATAGCCATCGATATTTGTTTTTGCGTGGATTTGAAAAGTATTCGAGCTCTGTTTCTGTTGCCCGGGTCAGCAAAACAACCTGTTGATGTCTGCTGTATTTCAATAAAACACAGCCTTTTTCAAAGGATACACCTGTTCAATCTGTCCGTCTTTCTGTGTGTCGTCTTGTGCGTCACATTTTACCTCGTTTGAAACCAGCATTAATTTCACACTACACCTTTGTATCTCAGCACCAGATATTCTCCCTAAGCCCTAAACTCCGTCCGCTGATGGAATGAGTGAGGCGTCTGTCTCTCTCTCAGCATTATTGTTACAAATGTTTGAAACCAACTCCAATTTTACTTTCCAATTTAATTGCCGCTCTCTGCCTAACTGATGTCTGAGCCATTTAATCAACTAGTCGACTCAATCAACAATTCTGACAATCTCAAAATGGTTTCAATGTCTCTGAAGGTGGCAGCTGCAGCACACGAGCAGGTGCAAAACAAGCTGTGTGTTCATGAAGTTAACTGTGATAAGAAGGAGATTTTAGCAGGAAAGATAATGGTGTTTGGAGTCTGTGGCTAGTGTGTGGTTTAGCCGCTGTCATCGAGACCGTCTGTGTTGGATATTCATAATCCACAAAACCAATTTTGGGAAGTTCAGGGCAAGCTCAAAAATATCTAAATTATTTTTTCTGTAGCCTATGAATATTTTTTGTTATGTAAGTAATATGTGAATAGCTAATAAGCTCAATGTTGTGTATTGTGGATACTAGTTCTGGATATCTAAAAACAGTATATTATTCCAAAATGGCTCATTTCAGTTATGACTAGTAAATCATAGATATCTAAACTGTGAATAGGCCTTTACAGTATATAAAAAAATGTCATTGTGGACATCTGAAATATAATTTTACTGGGAAGAACTCTTCCATTGATTCATTCCATTGATTGGGGATGGCATGTGTAATTGGGACAAAGTCCATGTCCAGGTCAGTGGTTAGGGTTAGGGTTAGGGAGGGTAAAAGGGAGGGTAAAATGCCTAAATACCTCAGTGGTGACTTAAACCAACGTGTGTGTGCAGGAGATATTTGCAATTTTATTTTGTCTGAGTTATTATGCAGACCTGTTTGGTACAATATTTGACATTGTGGACACTGTGAACACACTGGGGTTTCCATTTACATTATTGAAAGTTTTTATGTTTGTGATATTTTGACATATAGTTGCTTGTTGCTGCATGACACATTACAGAGGGGTGTAATGGTTTGTCAGCAGAAGTGCAGGTGTTGCACCAACATCTGTGAAGTAGTCAAACGATAAAGGGGACTATATAAGTTAAATACACACAATACAGTGCCAGAAATGTATGCTACTTTCTATGCAAAGTTAATATCCAAAGAAGCCAGATTGTAGAAATTGCCACTCATTCTAATTTAACTTTATATTATAAACATTCAAACCTGCAGTATTATGTGTGCTAATGACTCATACCAATCCCTTAAGCACCTTTCAGCTGTTTCAAAAAATATTCACCAACTCTCAAATTAAATTCTGCTGAATATTTCATCAGCAGAGGGCCAGCATGACAGTGGTCAGCTTTTGTAATTATCAGTGTAAAATTGCACTGACCAGTGTTAAAGAATTACAGTAGTTTTCAATAATCTTTTAATACTGTTCATATATCATGATAGCAGTGATCAGTGTGATTGCTGCCTCTGGACTGAGAAGGAGTGTTCAGGGACCGCCTCACTCACAAGCACTTCAAAATGCTTTCCTTGGGCTTCCTGTCAGTAGTTTTCATTGAGCAGCAGGTTCCTGTGCATGAACATTCATGAGGTGCTTTCTGTTGACCATCCATGGCTGAATGTGCGTGTGTTGAGGATGGGATCTGATGAGGCTGATCTACAGGCACACATGTCCAAGTGGATTTGGGATTTACAGAAGGAAATTGTGCACTGACATTCACACAGATTTCCTCATACATATGTACGATCTATCATCTTCGACCTGCTGCCCCCTCGATCCTCACCTCAAGTGTGATCTGATGAAGTTCAGTGAACTCGCCAAGAATCAGCTGATTTCTCCTGATAAACGCCACTTCAGTCGTGAAAAAGAGGGTGATGATGGAGATGATTGGAAGGAAAAAATGGTTTTGAAGAAAAAAACTTGTGCAGCTCTGAAACTGGTGCCACCTGATGTAGCTGTACAAGATGAGGGAGCGACATGTTTAGCATTTCCATCCCGTTCATCCTGGATGTTCTCCACGTCGCTGGCAGGCTGTAGCCTAATATCTGGTCGGTACTCTCAAAGGATATCACGGTGCTGGTGTTAATTTTAGATAAGCTCTGCCTTTGGAATCACAATGAGAATGAAGGGGGCTGTAAAAAAAATTAAAAATGAATGTGAATAAAGGTGAGGAATCATATTTGGGGCTGATAGCAGCACAGAGTGGATTGAAATCTGTCGTGCCCTCAGAGCGCTTGGTGTGTTTAAGTGTGTCGCTCTTCGGGTGATGTGCAGTGTGTGTGTGTGTGTGTAAATATTCATGCTGTGTGTTGAGTGTTTGGGGTGTCAGTTTGTGTCTCAGCAGATAAATCGACCTGCGAAAGATGAACAGTTCTACAGAAAACATTTTTTGTGTATGATGCTGTGTTCGAGCCACATGGGAAATCAGGTAAATATGAGTTCTCTACTTGAAACACTGTTTTTGTCAGCATCCCAGTGGTAAATGCAGCTTGACAATTCAAGCCTTGATATGTTTTCTCATGTAAAGAAACGTGTATTTATATATTAAATGTTTTGTATAATAGATAATGAATGAATGGAAAAAAATGTAGGACTCTCAGAAAGCACGTACAGTACCTACGTCAAGGTCATGCTCGATCTCAATGTTAATGAAAGTTCAACATAATTTGTTCATCAACCCCAAAATGTTCATGAAAATAAGGGCTGCAGTTACAACATTTTTGCTGGAATAATAATTTTATCATTAAACTTATCAGTAAAGTTTTATCTCACAGGTGATTTTTTTTTTATACCTTGTTTTACTATCTCAGCCAAGGAGGTTATGTTTTCACCAGGGTTTGTTTGTTGGTTTGCAAAATAACAAGAAGAGGGACAGTTAACTTCAAAATAAAAGGACAATAAATAATAAACACGGGACAAAAACATAGAGTCAACTCAACATGACCTGACTTGGCATAATAGTAACTTGATAACTTGGGCTGATTTATCAAGTGACATGATATCAAGCTAGCTAAGTTAAATTAGTTAACTACCTTTTTTTTGTCCCTTTGCAATGTGTATTCACGGCATATGTTGGACATTATGTTGTAATATTGTGAATCCACAATAAATGCACATGTAATAACAGGCAGAAACTGTAAATTAAAAGACAAAACATCCAAAAATGAATGGTGATAATAATAATGGAATTAATAAAGAAAAAAGCAGTAACAAATAAATAAATAATTAAAAATAATAAATCAAATGGTATCCAATAGCAACATCATTTTTTTCCCAAAATGGAAAAAAAGAGAAGAATGGCAAAAAGAAAATGGTTCCATATGGTTCATATGGAACAAACAACATTAAAGGCCAGGACAGTGAGTTGCTGGTCTCTGCAAGTCCAACTAAGGGGAGAGTCCTCCTGGAGCTACAGGAGGACATGCTGGATGAGTTTGTTAATCATCTCCTGGAACAAGTGGACAGCATGTGGTTCAACCAGAAACACCTGACTCATCAGGTGATGAGCCACCACAAAGGTCAGCTTCTATCCAGGGAGTCCACACTCCAGAAGACACCTGACAAAGTCCACAAATTGCTGGAAAAAGCCAAAAAAGACCTTGTGCAGCAGTACAACATTAATAAGGACCAGAGTCTCCAAATGGAGCACATGAAGGGAAAAATCCAGAGCCTTCAAAAAGAACTGGAGGCAAATAAGGACCACCACCAAGGAGGTTATGTTTTCACCAGGGTTTGTTTGTTTATTTATTGGTTTGTTGTTTTGCAAAATAACTCAAAAAGTTATGGACGGATTTTGACAAAATTTTCAGGATTGGTCAGAAGTGGCCTAACTTCTGGTTAATTTTTGGTGGTGATCAGTTCCAACTCAAGGTCATCAAGGTCAAATGAAAGGTCACACCATAGTAATGTATGGGAGATTTTGCATATTTCTGAACGCTCCAGGGTTTACAATTTTCAGCCAATTGTCACCTAATTTAGTATATAAACTAATATACAAATCCAGAAGTCATCGATTCAGTTTGGTCAAGATCAGTAAAAGGTCAAGGTCACCAAGGCAAATATGCATTTTTAACCATAACTTCATGTAGGAAGGAGCTAGAGCAATGCAACTGGTCTGAAAATATACAGAAAAGAATTCTCAAATTGTGTTTGCAAAGTTTTAGTGGTATTTTGGACTTTTATAAAATTCAAATCCAAATGTGACAAAACATGAAATAGAGAGAAAATAAATTAATAAAGTACATGATATTAATGTTAAATGTTAAATGTGGGTTTCAAGGTGCGTCAAAATCAACACATTCACTCTTAGGTGTTGTGGGCTTGCGGGAGTATACACTCTCTCAGAATGCTGCCTTGTCGGAGGTCTGCGCTCTCTGAGTGCTTTTCTAGTTTTGCTTTGTTTTTGGCATTGTGATGTTGAAGTTCGTTGTTCGTGTGTACAAAGTCAATCTTAAGACACTGTTGTAGCTGTAACTGTTTTGCACTCATTTGTTCTGGTTGTGACAACTAAAAAAACAGTTTGTTCACTTCTGAAATAGTGTGTTAGTCTACAGCAGGCGGGCTGAACATGCAATCTATGCAAAGAAATACGGCAAGAACACACTTCAACAAATATGGAGAATTACATTTCCAATATAAACAAGTAATTGACTGATATGATAATTGATACTTTTGCTGCTTTTCTTACCAGCCCATAGCTATAAGTACAGCTGTGAATGTGCAGCGCTGCAAATGAAAAGGAGAAAACCTGAAGGAAAACATGAGAAACGAGCGGAGCTCCTGGTTATGTTACACGTCAACTGTTTTTCTTCATATAGATGGAGGGTGGAAGCTGCCTGAAATATAAAATTATTTAAGTCAAGTTAAGTTAATTACTCAATAAATTCATTTATATACCATTAAATGTATCAAAAAATAATATTACAAATCTCTTTTATTTTATGCATATGAGGTAATAAATGACAGCTTTTGTGAATTCAAATTTTGTTTTAAAAACAATAGTTTTTGGATTGAACTATGTCAGATACTGTGTCATAACAACAAGCTGAATCTACACACCTGTATCCATCAAGCACAGAGGCTGCTGGATAACTGGGTTAAATCCCCCTCCTGCCCTAGGACTATGAGCAAGGCCTCCCCTCCTCCTCTGAGGCGGCTCTGCAGCTCCCACATGTGTGCAAGTGTAACTGTGTGAATGTCAATCAGGATGTTGTTGAGAAACACGGCACACGCTCAGATAAGCTCCCAGGCATGAATAAAAAATAAAGAGAAAAAAAATCATAGGTGAGAGTCTCGTGATAAATATCCGACTAGACTTCCTTGAAAAACTCCAGGGATTTGAAACCAGCTTCTTTATGCTGCTGTGTCTTCTTAACATGTTCAGCACGAACCCAGCTGTGTTAGCATGTCAGAAAGTAAGTCCTGAAACCCTGCTGCCCCACTTTAAATCAGTCGACACGTCACCGGACAAATTACCAAACAGAAGTCGACTCGCCACGCTGCATCTGCTGCTGTATGCGACAAACACCATTACATAACATGTCTGTGTCTTAATTGGCCGCTGAAATAGCAGCCGCCATTTTCTTTGCATTTCAGACGCGCTCTGAACAACGGTGAGAGATGGACAGAAATACTCAGAAAGGCTTATGCAACTCGGCGTTGTGTAATTGCGTCTCTTTGCGCTGCTGCTGTTCGGCCTGTAATTGGATGTTGGTTTTCTTCAGAGCTGTTGCATCACCTCTGCTTGTGCAACCAGCAGTGCATCGCCCGCCTGTAATCCAAATGCATATTCATTCACAGAGGCTGAACAAAGGCTTCGTGAGATATCGCTCTGCTCTATCTGGAATAATTTGGCAGTAAAAAAAAATCACACTGTGAAAAGAGACTCAACATTGAAATTATGAGCAGGTAGGAGAAGACAACGTGATGAGTTTTTTTTTCCTTTTTTGCCTGCTGAACCTTGACCTTCACCTGGAGGGCAAACATGAATCACCATATGAAACGTGGCAGCTTGATTTATTGTCTAAATTCCTTCAAAAACACAAAAAGAGCTGTTTGTTCCACGAAAACAAACATACTTCAGCGAAATACGCAGCGAGCAGAAAAAACGATGTGCGCATGTGAAGCAGAGATGATAAAACATGACGAGAAGTGAGTGTTCATGGGGACACAACCCTCCAAACACATCTAAAGTTCACTCCCAGTGCAGAATAATAATCGGTTACTTGATCGATCTGTGCAGAGAAATGCCTCCTTTTGGGCCTCCTCCACATGAAGGGCAGAGGTCAGACACTGAGCTGGGCAGGATTCAGTGTCTCCTGTCCCTGCTTTTTTTTCGTCCACTAGCAGGATCTTTCACACGATTGCTGCATCTCAATTCAGGACCAGGTTCTTCGAAGGACGCAGCCCAGAAAGGCGTGACCTGTTAGCCGACCTGATGTCTCAGATGAGCTGCCGCTTTAACTCCACAAGTGTTACATCTCCATGTAAAATCCAGTATCTCCAGGGTTGTCAAGGGAACATAGCCTTCAAACATTATTACTAAATACATGAGCATAACTTTAACCAGAACACACTGTGAATAACAACAGGACAGGTCTTTGTCTGGCTTCTGTGATTGATGTTTTATGTGATTCATTTAATACAGGCACAGCACGGTGGTGTAGTGGTTAACACTGTCGTCTCACAGCAAGAAGGTACAGGGTTCGATTCCTGGCCCGGGGCCTTTCTGTGTGGAGTTTGCATGTTCTCCCCGTGTCTGCGTGGGTTCCTCCCTGCCACCCTATGTCCGGTAGAAAATGGATGGATGACACATCTTGACAGTTAAGTTAAAAGTGAACCAAATATGACAAACAATAGTGTTTTTATGTCGCTGAAATGCTGCAAAATTATCTGGATGAACACTTGGTACACATGTTAGTCATCAGTGTTAAGCAAGTGTGGGACCTTAAAGGAAACGCTACTGTGCTTTGGTTATGGGCCCAATGGATGTGGAAGATCTGGGTACTTCTGAACCAAGTAAGTCCTCCTTTTTGGGCTTCATGCGTCAGTGAGCAACCTTCATGGCACCTCCTCTGATTTTATATCCAGTTCTCTTTATACTGCAGGTCTGTGTGTGCGAACAGACACATTCAGTCCACTATTTACCAAAAACATGAGCATGCTCAATGAGTCGGTTCTTCCAGGAAAGTGAACCAAATACTGTTTACAGTGTTAAAGGGCAATTTCACACTTTTTCTATATTAATACAATTATCAACCGAGAGTCATTGGTGGCTATAATCATTCTTCTTGCCCATAGCAGTTGTGAAGTTATCTCACGCTTTTGTGAGGAAACAGAGGACAAAATATTCCAAATAGTTTCCCTCTTTGTGATCCCACAGGGATTCGTCCCTGAAGTCATGTGTAGGTTTTGTTGCTGGAAGTCGACACCATCATTTTTTAGTTTGACGGCTGAAGCCTCACTTTAGCTTTTGCTGAACTATAGAGGAGAGACTGTGAATAATGTCCTCTATTTCTGACAATACATTCAAGTTAAAGATCACTTCAATACCAGAATGGACTGGAGGATTTACCAGTAACTACTTCAAAGCATGCTGTCCATGAAGCATGTGGTGTCTAGTTTCCAGTCTTCTTCAGACAAATAGACCATAAAGTAGAGGATGCTTTAGGGTGTGGCTAGCTTGTCATTAACAGCTCACAGTTTCCAAAGAACAAAGTCACTGTCCTTCTGTGTGAGTTAAAATCCAAGCTTGTCTGTGCTTTGTTTATGTGGCTGCATGTCAGTGTATGTGTGTCCCACCAGACACGTCTACAACCCAAAAGTACTCATTATGCAGAGTGGCCTGTTTCAAAATAATATCTATATATTATATTATGGAATTACAATTATTGATGTCTATATGTATTCAGCACTTTAAAGTTACAGCTTGTGAGGTGAAGCTCATCTGAATTACTTTGATTGTATGTCATACTTTATTTGTTAATTATATTTTGCATTAATAATCAGAATCTGCAAAGTAACTATAGTTATCAATGGAGGAGAATAAAGTGCAAGTAATCGACAAATTGTACAGTAAAGTACTTAGTTTTTAAAGTACTTTCACCACTCACCACACCTGTTCAAGATACAGCGCCTCTCACTTGCTCACATGCACAGCATGTCTTTTAATCTATAAAAATTCAGCTGGTGCAGACTAGAATAACAACTTCATCATGTGAGTCTGAGTCTCTTCACAGCTTGCAGTCAACCCTCTGTGGTTTAACAGCATCATGGGACTTGTTCTCTCTGAGTTTACAGTCTCATTCAGCTGTTTGAAAAAAAAAAATCTTTGTGCTGCCCATAAAAAGAGACTGTTTCCTCTCGATACAAGGCCGGTATGCTCTTTCCTTTGAGCGTCTGTCTGCTGTTCAACTTGCAACTATCACAATTTGTACAAAATGATGAAACGCACGTCGCAGAATAAGAGAATTATAATTTGATGTGGAAAAAAAACAAAAGAGACTAAGAACAAGATGTACAAATTTGTTGGGCGATGAAGAATGAATTCGTGTTCTGCTCTCGTCATGTTTTGATGATCTGTTTGGTGAAAGAAAAATGAACTTTATTCTATGTCATTTATTCGGTTCCCATCTAGGTGCTCCAGCTGTTTGTGATGAATCTTGTCATTCTGCTTTTTGGTAATGAACTGTTTCTCATCCGGAGTTCTGGTTTCTGTGGCGGCCAATAGAGGAGGAGTGTTATGAGAAATTTAATCACAAGTTGTGTGTGAAGCCGATGTGTGAATCATGTTTTAATGGGCGGCTGCTCGTCAACAGAGAGGCGCTTACTCCAATCAGACCAGATATTGGGCCTCGCCAGGAAACCTACAATGAGCCATCCTGCTGCACTTTATTATATTTTAACCTTCGTGCGCAGCAGGTTTGCGAGCTGCAGCACATTTCACACAGCTCCACACTGGGGGCTTCCCATTATGACCACAGCTTGTAACTGGTCAGCACTGAGCGGATCCACTGAAGCAGCTGTTAGACTTCACTAACCCCTGGAGTGAAATCCCTCTACTGCATTTAACCCATCATCAGAAATATTTAGGCAGGAGCATACCACTTTAAGCTTATCATTTTCACACTTTACCACTGAAAAACATGATGATTTTTAAGGATTTCATTGTTTTTTCTTTTAAAAACTTGGCATATAGGTGTCTTCATTCTTGCATAATGATTTTTATTTTAGAGCATCTTTGTCTGTGTTTAGACTCAGCTGTGTAACAGCTAAATGGTGACATCAGCATGTTAACATAACACCAGTACTGAATTAACATACTGATGTTCAGCGAACCTGGCCGAAACAAATGTTGGCAGTCTGACATTTAGATTTATAAAGGCTCATATGAAGATTGATCTGAATTAACAACTAAAATACTTGAACCCAACAAAATTCTGTAGTCTAATTAATTTAAGTTTTGCAGACGACACCTGGATGACTGAGAATCTTAATAAATATATTTATTAATTCATGTAGCTGCTGATCATTTTTTTTTTAAATAAATTCAAAGTCCGGGTAAGCAGAACTGCAGGCACAAGAGCTGAGTTATAATTCAAAACTGTCTGTCCCAGTGTCCCTTTAAAACAGGTTTATCAGAACAAATGAGTCCTGGAGTCATTATACAGAAAGGGAGCCTTCGTCCCCAAAACTAATAACTTCACCTTCTCAAAGATGGCTCCCCTGAGAAAGATGCTCCACTTGGAAGAGTTTAGCAGAGCACTTAATTACAATAAGACAGGAGGACAGAGTGGTGGGTCTTACCAATCTGAAGATCTTTGACTGAACTAAAGCGGGAAACATGCTCAGAAATAACACATCCAGATTTATTGTGGGTTTTTTTAATAACCTTTATTTACCTCGAGTGCTTTCCTGAAGAGCAGTGCTGTCTTTTTCAGCTCCACACATTCACACCTGGAAGCTTCCCAGTACAACCAGTCTGATCTGCTGTTACAGAGGGCTGGAGCGTGAGGTAACGAGAGACGCTTTTGGACAGTCTTTTCCTGGACAGCGTTCACAGTGCTGCACTCCGCTGTTCACACAAAAAGTGCCAGAAGTAGTTGTGTGAAGACAGAGATAGAGAGAGATTCAAACACCACCCTTTTTCTCAGCTGCCCACATCTGGTCGATCACAGTGTGAAGTGGGTGTGAATGCTGCAATGTTGGTTTCACAAAGTTGAGGAGAGATTTTCAGAAACGGGCCTGACGTAAGAAAGGTGTGAGGACAGGAGCTTCAGGTGGAGCGTGCCAATGTCTTTTACAGGTCTTGTTCAAAGGCAGCTGGTGATGACGGACAGAATAGAACAGAATACTTTTTTATTCATCACCCACTGGTTGGGAATTCACTGCAGTTATAGCAGTTACAGTAAAAAACAAACAATAAAGAGCACTAATGAAATAATAGAATAAGTAATAAAAGTAAGAATAAATATTTAGAGATGTACTAAACAAAGAACAGAAATATATTTTAATGGCTAATCGAAATTAAATTAAACACAATAAATAAAATGTATTATTACTATTAGTGCTTTTTCAACCTGGACCCTGTTTTCCCATGTCTGTCAGAACAAGACTTCTGGCAAACAGACAGACGGAATCAGGGGAAAGGTGAGAAAACGTTTTTATTTCTCTGTAGGATTTTTTTCCATAATGTTGTCAGACACATATAACAACAGCGTGAGCATGCCAGTGGCAAAAACAAGCACTTCCAGTGGACGTAAACTAACAGTGAGGAGTTACCCCGAGCAGTTACATTACAGCCCATTTAGAATCTGCCAGCTGTTGTGTCCTCACTCAATAGTACACCAGCTCCAAAAATGTGCTTTAACGCTCGCTATCAGCATCATAAATGTGACAGAAGGAGCCTACTATGTCATAAAAGTGAAAGCAAAACCTTCCTACACAATGTAAATCTGCATTAAACATTATGTTTTATTCTGAAATGTCACCGTTAAACAGTTTATGTATTATACTTCTTCTACTCAGTGGCAGCAAAGAGCCGTGTGCATTCTGGGAGTTGTAGTTGTTTTCTACTTTTGAGCAAAAGGAAACACTACACTACTACTTTATCTGTTTATCTGAAAAATTGCATCTTCCTACAGCCTAGTTTTTTATGGAAAGACCATCTTTCCAGGTGAAATACGTCTTTAAGGTGAGGGTAAAAGGCTAGGCAATGCATTATATCAATGAGTGTCTACGCAAACATAGAAGAACAGGGATGTGTGTGTGTTTGTGTGTGTGTGTGTGTGTGTGTGTGTGTGTGTGTGTGTGTGTTCGCCTAAGTGCATTTATCGTTATGCTATTAGCTCCATATTCATGCAGAGTGTGTTTGTGTGTGCGAGAGATTTTCCTGTGAATTGCTCCATTTAACAGAAGGCTCTGTGTGTGTGTGTGTGTGTGTGTGTGCGTGTGTGTGTGTTATTTCTGCAGCGACGTAGACGCAGCAACACTCTGCTCCCATATGGGCGCTCACACTCGGAGGGTTTTGGGGTGAAAGCGCTCCTCTTGACAAACACCGTAGTCGTCAGCAGCTCATGGCTGACATCTCACTGGTTGAGTTAAATCTGTACAAACACCAGAAGGGAAACCTGAAGGTGGAGGTTCGACAGGATTTTTCGGGTGTTGATGTGCTCCACCTCCGTCAGGTGCACATAAATGGAAAATCTGTATCGTGTACTGATGAATACGATTGATGCAAAGCACTCAGTTATTTTGTGATTTGGGAATTTATCAAGTTGAAACACCTGACAGATATGTAGTTTTACAGTCCTTTAAAGTGGTTATAATCTGTGTTTTTATAGTATCTGTGTAATATAAGGCTTTCTTCAGTTGTTACAGAGACATGAGGACAGAAAATGGGTAAACAGACAAAAATATTAATAATAGAGATATAAAACTAAAATAAAAATAAAACTTAGAAATGTGACAGTGGTGTGATGTGATCGCTCAGATAACTCAGTAGCTCAACATGGGTGGAAGCAGCTGTAGTCTCTTATACTGACAGCAGAAATAAAAAAATATATACTGGAGAGTTACAAGAGTTTAAAGCTGACGAAACAAAATTTAAGTCCAAAAACGAGACAGATAGATAGATAGATAGATCGATAGATAGATAGATAGATAGAGAGAGAGAGAGAGAGAGTAGATGCAGATAGATGAGTTTTTGGGTGCCGCTCATTTGCATAAACTAATGAAACATAGCTGGTTTAAAATCAAAAAAGTATTCCTGTTTCCATCACAACTAAATGCCTAATCCCAAACCTAACCTAAACCTAATTCTAACCTGAACCTTAAAACCAAGTCTGAGCCCCCAAACAGGCCTTTGAAGAACCATCATCCTCACAAAATCTCAAATCGGTCCTCACAAATACAGAAGCACACACACACACACACACACACACACACACACACATTCACAGCTTTTTTGGGGGCAGCTTTTATTCCTGACTGCAGCTCTATCGCACGGAAATGTGATTTCACACTGAACTTTTCAACCCGTTCTTTCAGGAGGAGAAGAAAGACGAGCGGCAGAGTAAGAGGAGGAGAAAACTGTCAGCGCATCCATATTTTTGGCAGCTGGTGAGTGAGGCGATGCGTCGACGTGGAAACCTCTCCTCCCCCAACAACAGCCTGAGATGTTTTTAGACTCCTAAATGTGAGTTAAAGTAAATACATCTTTAACTAAAAAACGAGCTTCTCTCGCTGATGTGACTGAATTCAACAAGATGCACAAACAATTACATCTAAAATGCTGACATGATCACAAGAGGAACCTATGTGCAATATGTGAATAATATTTTCAACATGTCCCAAAATCATCATCAGATTGAAATATTTGAAATTTCTTGTGCATCATTTTTGAGTTGTGAAAAAAATACTTCATAATTCCCCTTTTAAATTATTAAACTATTTCAATGTACAAATTACTTTCCCCAAAATTCACCTTGTCATATTTGGTGTCTTAGCAAACATTTCTAATGAATTCTCTAAATTCAGGTTATTTATAAGAGCATCTAGTGCAAAATTAAAATAGAGGTGGTGGTTTAACCAACAAAATGAGATTGGAAAGATGAAAAAAAGATTTTTTTTCTCTTTAATCGTGGCTTTTTAAAACAGTTTTACCACACATGATTGAAATTAAACATCTGAAGTTACCTGTGACAGAAGGTCAAATCAGTCTGGAGCCACTGATGTGGAGAAGGACGTTCTTTTAAATCCCTTTCACACTTCATGTGTCTCTGTTTGGTCAGACAGGTGTTTGATACCAAAGATGTCAAGTGTGTGAATGCACCCAAAAAGCATTGAGTTAGGCTGAAGGATTCAGATTATCACCACATGTTGAGAAGATCTTATATGGAAATGTATACCTCGACCTGAACTGTAGGCGAAAGCAACGATTTGATGATATTCACTCCCAGGATTGACATCAAAACATAGGTATTATCAATAATATTGAACATAGTTGGTCCATTTAGGTGAGCTGGTTCCACCAGCGCATTTAAAGATGCTAAACGTGAGATTGGAGGCATTTCATTTGCTTCTGCACGACTCACAGCTAACGGTGCTAACAATGAAAACAGCGCTGACAGAGATAGCAGTGTGATCCTCAGGGATCCTTCATTGGGTGATACACTTCAGCTCTGGAGCTTCACACTGACGGCCTGACAGGCTGCTCAGTGACTAAAGCAGACTAAAACAGGCAGGTACATCAACATCATCAGGTAAATAGAGGGGCAACGCTGGTCGACACGGCTTGCCCTTCACACTTCAGCCGATCCGAGCCGATAAACTCCCGGGTCGACTGGAGGGTCGTTCAACCTGCGTCAAAATGCCGCATCGGCCCTTTCACACTGCATGAAAAAACCTGCGTCGACCTGGGTTTTTCATGCAGTGTGAAAGGGGCTATAGTGTGAAAGACAAACACTCACATTCACGCCTACGGGCAATTTAGGCCCCATCCACACGACAACGGCACGACAACGCTTGTGAGAACGTTGCCAGAGTTATTTCTGTCTGCACGGCAACGTGATAAAGAGTGACAACGAGTGACAAAGATGTAATACATATGCCACGCCACGCCAAAGAATGAAAGAATGCAATGAGCATGCAAATGAAGTCCTTGTTTACTACTTCTTCTGGTCACGTGATGAAGTGACGTCATCGTTAGCAACAACGTGCTCACACACCGCAACTCCGAAATGGCGTCGTCAGATCTTCTCACTCTGGAACCCGTTGTCAGAAAATACCGTTTTGGGTCTCTGACAACACCGAAGCCGTCTGTGTGCAAGGCGGACTCTGTATTAAAGTTTGTTGGATTCACAGAATTCTGTTGTCGTGTGGATGGTACCTTTGATTAGCCAGTTGGCCTTGACCAAGCATGTCTTTGAATGGTGGAGAACATGCAAACTCCACTCAGAAAGGCCAGGAATCAAACCCAGTACCTTCATGCTGTGAGGCGACAGGCTCACCACCGCACCACCATGCCGCCCTCTTTTAATCATGTTAATAATCTCTGATACCAAGTCTGATGACTTGTGAGTACATAGATTTTCATGTGTTTACCTTAAGAACATCTGTTTAACTGCACTGTTCATAAATCACACTTCATACAGAAGAAGAGAAGAGAAAGTGGCTGCTGTTGCCACAACATGCTGTTTTTTTTTTCGCCTTGTTATTTTCTCGAGTTCATAACTTCATCACATTTTATTTTAAGTTTACAAATAGAGATTTATGTTCACACTAGAATGAATGTTTTGATTTATTTTCCAGTGCTGCGATCTGTTTTGATTTTGTGTGGCTAAACATACGGTGAAATAAGACTTATCCATAAATAAACCAGAGGAAAAGTGAAACAACACAAACAATTTAGAACATTTTGCTTTGTCTTCCTTTTATTAACTGAATCATTTTTTATTACAAGATTGTATTGTCTCTAAACGTTGCACACCATCTGGCTCCAGACAAACTTTTTTTGGTTTCCAGTTGATAGTGTGGGTGCTTTGGGGGAGATTTGTGAAGTTTTTATTTTTATTATTTTTTTTTTCACTAAATAAGATAAATTTATGTTTTTGATGCCACATTTGGGTGTTTTTTTTTTTTTTTGTTTTTTTTGCTGCAGCTGAGTTTTGTTCCTCCACAGAGAAAAGAAGAAGAAACAACAGCTGGAAGAGGGCAGAGCGAGCACACACACACACACACACGTACACACACACAAATTACATATCCTCACATTTTTTTTTCGCTTTTCACACACACACACACACACACACACACACACACACACACACACACACGCACACACACACACACACACAATCTGCACTCAGTCACACTTTGTGTCTCTTTCACACACGTATTCACACATTTCTCATTTTCACATTCTTCTTTTTGCTTACACACACACACACACACACACACACACACCAATGCATCCATTTTTCTTAATCTCATAACATAACAGTCTCTCTCTCTCTCTCTCACACACACACACACACACACACACTCATTTTCGGGCTCTTGGCAGATATCAGGATGTCCCGGGGGGAGGGTTGCGGTTGCGTTGGAAGATACAACTGTCTCTCTAGCTCCCTCTCTCACCCGGGGGCGAGCATGAGGCCAACCCGAACCTGATACCGGACATCCATGAGTGTGTGTGTGTGTGTGTGTGTGTGCGTGTGTGTGTGTGTGATGTAACACACACTGCCTTTGTGTTTATTTGTCTGCACTTCTGAGGGACAAAGAAAATTCATGTCGTTTCAGCTTCACAGTCCATATTTAAGATTTTTGATCATATCTGGGCATAAAATGACGATACAACCCACTCACTGCATGAAGATCTGGATCCTTAAAGGAGATGATATGAAAGGAGAGACTCATACCAGTTTGACAATATCACTAAAAAGCCAGATGTGTTGTCCTAGTAGCATTGTTGTTGTTGTCTTTTAGCTCAAGCATTAACATGTGATGTGTGTATGTCTATAATGGCATCTGATCTGTTTTTTTTTGCTGTGTTTCTCTTATCAGTGAAAATGTTATGACATGATGTGCGACAGGCAGTGTTGGGCAGTAACGCGTCACTGTAACGCTGTTACTTTTGACAGTAACTAATACTCCAACACATTACTTTTTAAATAAATAAACACAGTTACAGTTACAATATGGTGAGTTTGTCCGTTACTTAGCAAATGATTTCCTGATTGATGAATTCAGATTGCTTTCATTCATGCTCGCAGATGTCTCCATGGACAGGTGGACATGTCTCCATAGTGATTCATAGTGACACCCATCTGTCTCCCACTTTCCCTGCATAAAGCGAAAAACATTGCCGGTAAAACAGCATTAATGCAATTGCAGCAGCATGTGAGCCCAGCATTTGTGTGGCTCGACTCATGGTGCGTTCAGGTTGTACAGGAATGTCAGAATTTCCAAGCTCCAAGTCAGAATTTAAATGAGAACCCCACGTGAACGAACTGACGTAAACAGTTGCTGCATGTTTTGTTGTAAGGCTGGATTCGCTGGGAGCACTAAACTTTGAGTTAAGATGATCTGAGCTTCAAGTTCTGACTTCCAGTGAACACACCATAAGGCAAACTCTCACTCCCCAGGGTCCTAAAGAGTAATTGATTTCCTTTTGAATGAAGTAACTACTTTTTTCCAGTAACTAGCACAACACTGGTGACAGGTGTGTCCACCAGGTAACTGCAGCACCTGCAGGTGATTGACATGAGGCCACTGGAGTACACAAAGACCCAAGATGGCAGCCGTGCTGTGTGGGGAATAACTAGCCGCCCACTGCTCTAAAGGTGAGTAAGAGACCACAGTCCTTTCCTAAACCTAACTTTGCTGTGTAAGTAAACATAAAAACTAGGAAATATATGTTGATAGTTTATTTTGAAAAGACACTGAATGCATGTGATGGGAGCGCTGTCCTTGATGTGTCCTGAAACTAACGCCAGAGAGATTCTTCATAGTTTGAAACACAGATCCATTCTTTGTTGAAGAAGTAATAATGTTCAGTAAACAACAACACCATCAAGCTTCCAGCTCCACCTGCTTACTGCATCAGTTTTTCACTTTGAGACTGGATGAACATCTCTGATGACCTTGAGTTCAGATAACGTCAGGATTTTACAATTTTGTCTGTGCTCAATAGCTTGATGCTCTGATTGGTGGTTTGGAGCTGTGAGCTCTCTCCCTATTGGCTGCATCACTCAGAGAAAGAATGAGTCACAAAAATGGCAACGTGTGTGTGTGTTGTCGAAACTGGACACCCCGCCAAAAAAGACACTCAAGAACACGCACACATACTCCCTGTTCACACTCCCTCATCAGCCCACACACACACACACACACACACACACACACACTCACACACACACACACACACACACGCACACACACGTACACACACACACACACACACACACACAGTAACATCAAACGAGTGCACCAACCCTCTATCAAGGTCGTCCAGCATTTCTTCACAGCAGAAAGTGATAACAAGCTCAGAGACAGAAAGAAAGAACCACATTCTGGTATTAACGGCCATATTTTCCTGCTTTGATGCTGAAAACCAACAGGCTCATCGTCTCTGTGACCTCTGACCTCTCTGTGTGTCTAAGTGTGTGTGTGTTACATGTATTTACTCACTGTAATCACACCTGTCTGGTAATGTGAATTAGGCTAAATGTGAATTTTATACACAAAGGAGATTCATTTTAATGTTTACTCCAGCAGGAAGCTTCCTGGGCCATTCTGCACCATGAGCATAACTGTGTGTTTAAAACAAGCCGTCAGGATTTCTGTAACTGTGATGTCACAAATCTACAGTATTTGGACTATTTCACATATTTAAAGGTAAATGCTCTAAATGTGTCACATTTTCATATTCAGACAGACTGTGAAGAAAATGCTGTTGTTTTGGACATCACAGCATGTAAACATATTCTTAAAAAAAAACAAAACACAAAATACAAGCATGAAACTAAAAAGTGTACAATAAGGGGCCTTTAAACATATTGTAACGCTAATATTTTTGTACTCCAGTAACATTTTGAATGCAAGCCTTAATTATTTGGGCACCGTAGAACTGCTACTTTCACTACGAAAAAATTTTAGATGATTTTGTGGACAAAATTGGTGCGTTTCTGAGCATTTTGTCTTTTTAAAAACATATTCTCCTGCTTAAAAATGTCATCACTAACACCTTTAAGTAACTTTTCTGGCTCTTTTGATTTTATCCCATGATCTCCCTCAGCAGATGCTGTTTACCCAAAATGTTTTGAAATTGCAGAAGTTCAAATTTCTGTTTTTTTTCTGTTCTAATTTCTAATAATATAGTAATTATAATTACTAATAATTTAGTAAGATATTAGTTAATAGCTCACCATATGCAGGTATTTTGGCAACCTCCAATTAATCCAAAAGATAAATTTGAAAGTGTTGGGTGTATTTTGGTTAGCACAAAAAGATGTAACACAACATCAACTCACCTGGTAAAGGAAACAGGATAGTGAAGAAATGCAGAAAGAAATTCAACTTGTACAAGCAGCAGAAGAGAGAAGCGAACAGACGTGTTCAGTCCTCAGACGTATACTGTGTCATTAAACAGCTTTTTAGAAACTCATAATTTAACACTGCTGTCAGAACAAAGGGAACCAGGGCCGCTGAGGCTCAGAATAACTTTAATTGTAACAAACAACAAACTGAGTGACACAACTACATTCAGACTTCCAGTTGTTCAGATGCTCGGTTGTTCCCATGAGGTGCTTCATGAAGTACCTTTGACTCTGTGTTTTATTGTTCCTCCTCTAAACCTTTATCATATCACACCAAAACAAAATTAAAAGTGAAAAGTAGGAATGAGACAACAGGACCTGAAGTGTTCAGAGTGTGAATTTTGATGAAACTTTCTTCGCTGTCTGTCTCACTGAGGACGTCTTATCAAACCTGATCAGGCTGTAAATACAAGACTGTGTTTCATGAAGACAAACACAACAACAAAGTAACACAACCATAAAGTCAACCCTTACTTTAGATTTAAATCATCAATACAAAACTTATAGAGACAGTTCAGATAGTTCAGACTGGACCAAAGTGGAGGATCGACTAGCACGCTACCAAAACCAAAGTACAAACCAACAATAGGCTGATACAAATGGAAGAAGTTTAGCAAATAAAATACATTAAAGTGGACCAGAATTAAATAGGGTAAAATTAATTAAAATAACATATCTTCTATATATACAGTATATATAACAATGAAGACATAAAAGCACAAATCAAGTAAAAAAAACTCAGATTTCAGATGAAAACTGTTAGAATAAGAGATTAAACAGTCCTGTGTCAGAGAGAATAATTGGTTCTGGTATTTCAGTATTTACAGGATTATTTGCTCTAAATATGGTCTCTGTCTTTTTGCTGTGGTAGAGAAGGAAAGTGGTGAAACAGTTGGACTTCGGTACCCAGAAATCCTGTTAGATGACATATTAAAGTGCGCCTGGCTGGTTTGGTGATGTCACCTTAAACCGGCAGAGGAGAAGAGGAGCTGGTGAGTTGAGCTTTCTGGCAGATTATCGCTTCGACTTGGCATAGAGTAAAAACAAAAATACACACCTAGAGTTAATTCAAAGAGTGCTGGTGCAGTTTGGCACTGTTGTGCCATCAGCTAATGTTTTTGAGAGTGTGTGGTATTAAAACATGCTCGGAGCACACTGCAGGCTGCTGGCCGACAGGTAGAACAGGATCTGAGGAGTTTGTTCACCAAACAAACAGCAGCATGTTTAACCCTGCTGTGCCATGTCTCTTTCCTCTCTAATATTAGCTGAAGGTGCAGACACAAAGAGTGGAGGAGAACCACATGTTTTTTAGCTGCGACCCACAGCTCTATAGCTCAGTCTGTCGTTTGGTCCACAAAATGTTCTCCCCCCTTTCGTGGCACCAGTTTTTTGCTGAAAATGTGCCATGGAGGCCAAGTGTGTGGGTGTAAAGGTGTGTGTTTGTGTTCATTCCAGTATGGCAAAATAGGTGTGTGGCAGTGGGAGGAGCCTGAACTGATGACTCCTGGAGGAAGAGTCTCTGGTGTCAGCGGAGACTTCCTGACTGAGGACGAACAGTAAAAAAAAAAAACTTTTTGGAAAATGTAATGAAGTGGAAGGAAGATGTGATCTTTTTTCTGACCTTAACTAAGTACTTTGAGATTTAACATACAGTGCCAACATTGTTTCTGATTGGTGTGTTTGTGCATCCTGTATTTCTCGTGCCCCTTTAATCATCTCATCTTATATCTTTGTAGTCTACATTTCTAATTGTCACTGTCACACAGGTTGATGTGCGATGCTTGTTAAACAGCAGATTAAAACAAGAGCAAATAACCAAATTTCCAAGGGAAAGCAACTCAGAGAGCACTTTTACATTACACCTGAAGCAAGGGAGAAAGACAAACGAGATCAAATGAGATGAAACACAGGAGGAAGAAGCTGAGAAGATTTAACACAGGCTGATCTGAAGGATCTGAAGTCACAACTGGGTCAGCAGCGTGGAGTGTCTGGAAGCAACCAGATACCGAATCACAGCTCTCATGTCTTCGCTCGGCATCTGAAATCACATTCGACCTTCACCGACCTTCATCGACCCAGATGCGACGCCACAGGAGGAGCAGAAATGTCAGAGGCAGCGCGAGGGCTCCTTGTCCTCATTTGACAAGTCGAGTCGACAAACGAGCCGTTGTCCTGCTGCGTCTGTGACTGCAGTGTTTACAGGCCTGCAGGCAGGTTGTCAGACACAACCGACACTGAGAAGCATTGAAATCCACAGTCGGAGTTTATCTGATGATAAATGTGAAGCCACAGGCGCTCTGCACTGATAAAAATACCAGCTTCAGCGTTACATGATTACTGGAAACTGAAAACTGGATAGAGAAAGTGCTCTGACAGCTTGTTGAGTAGCTACATAATTCTTTGTTGTGACAAGATTAAATATATTCTTCTCGTGATTATCAAATGGTTATTTTTGGACTTCAGAATAAAAGCTTGTTGTGTTGGGGTCACATGTAACTGTCTTGTGACCGCCAGTAAACACAGTAAAAAATACAAACACGTGAGATTTCTGGATTTTGGCTTTTAAAGAAAGTTCAACATTTTTTCAGTGCTCTTTTCAAGGTTTTAAATAATACTGATTATACTTTAAAGGGTCATTTCACTGATTTTACATAGGCAGATCAATTTACAAATCATCTGCTGCTCAACCTGTTTAATCTTGTTGAAAGAGGACAAACTAAGCTCATGTTGAGGATTATTGCTTATTTATGTTTTGATCAGAATTGTTTGTATTGATAGTTAGCGTCAGGAGGAGGAAGAGGTGGCAGATGGGTCAAACAAACAGGATTTTCATCTAGGAGGTCACTGTTGATGTATTTTAGTTTACATCAGTAGGTTTTTAATATGATGAAGACAGTCATCTTTTTTTTTTACTTAACACAAGAAAAAAAAGTGGTTTTGTTATGTTCCAATTTACAACATGTTTAAAATTGTTTCCCTTGAAAAGTAACTGAGAATAAAGTGCTTGTGATCTGCTGCCTGGTTGCATGTTTTTTACAGAGGCTGACGCCCAGACATGTCAATGTCAACAGCATAAAAGAAATCCAACCTCACCTCAATCAGATGTGATGACGGAGAGGGATTTAAATTTGTGTTAGTCCACACCTCATTTTTTGGAACAGTCATTCTGCCCTTTAACGGTAGCTTGACATTTTGGGAAATTAGAATAAGATTGACATCTAGCTTGTCTCTGCCTAAATCTAGCAAAAACATAATATGTGTCTTATTTGTTTGTCTGTAACATGTAAATAGGATAATTATGATCATTTATGGAAAGTATAGTAAGTCCGTGGTCCCTGGACTTGAACGCAAAACTGCACATTATGGCTTTTTCAAATTGGCTTCAATAAGTTACCTGATAAACGGAGGAGTCTGGTTGTGTGTCAAACATGCTGCATCTTCAGATTTCAGCAGTAAAAATGTCATAGAAAAACATAACAAAACCACATAAAAGTAATCAAAATTTATGCATTAATGCATGGGTGATTTCTGTGAGTGCAGCAAAGTCCACGACCACGTCCTGAATGTATTTAATGGTTTTCTGCCTCTCAGTCAGTGAAGATGTGCCTCCTCCTTTTGTCGCAGCGTTTTGTGTCATTTGAATGTTTTAGATAAAACTCCTTCAAAACAAACACTCAGGCAGAGGCAGAGCTCATTTCCCTTTTTTAATTGCATCACAAATCCTTCCAGGAATTTGTTTTTCAGTGAAGTGGGGAGCATTTTAAATCAAGAGTGAGCTGCCTGATCACAAGATGTCAGCGCTTAATTTAAACCTGAAACAAGATGAATTAAAAAAAAAACTGTAAATCATCACTTCTGCCACTCATTTACTTTAAACTACATGCAGCAATAAATAACTTTTCAATACACTTTTTTTTTCTTTTTTTGCAGTGCAACAAACAACGTGTTTGGTTTTGCTTATTTTCCATAGACCTCTGGAACAAAGATGGCCTTCAGACCCACGAGTCCTCTGCAGAGTCATGACGGCAAAGAGGTCACGCAAAGCACACAACAACCACACACACACACACACACACACACAGATATGCATCCTGCTGTACATTCTTTGTTCACTGACATCATTTTCTTGACCTCAGAGTGTGACCTGAAATGTCCTCTGGGTCACTTAAACCAGAACTGCCTCTAGTATTTTAATGGTTCCAACTAAAACCTGAGGTAAAGGTGCAAGCAGCAGGTTTGAACATAGGCTTCTCGTTCACTTCGTAAACTTCACTATGGCTTCATGAACAGTAGGAACAGGCCACTATTCATCCGAACGCTCTAAAAACAACTCGGCCAGTGGAGTTAAACGTGGAGTCCTGAGGGAGAAAAGCATCAGGCGAGTGTTTGTTGATAAAGTAGTTTTGGCGAGACATTAGTCCTTTTTGTATATTTTTGGACGTTAACCTATATTTCCTCTCGTTGTGTCGTTGGTTGCCAGGTGTGGAGGAGTTTTATCCCTCGTTACCTCATTCACTAGATTCAGTCTTTATCATTCTTATCTTTTCTGACGCATATCAGTTTGGGAATTTCCACAGTTATATTTGAAAATTGATTTTTTTTTTCCATTGTCTTTAAGATGCCACTCAAACCCTAATGACTTTTGAATGACCTGTTGAGCTGAGGTTACTGACATACTGACTACTGTCAGTTTGTTGCTATCCCTGTGGTTCTCACAGATTTATTTTCTAGTTTCACAGATACAGTCTTCATGGTACATGTTACCTTGTTGTCATGTAATAAAAATTATCTTAATATACTACAAGACAAGACAAGATAGTCTGTAAGGAAGAGGGTCTCTGTAGATGTCTGTGCAGGGAAGAGGGCAGGGCCTCATCTATTTAAGTGTCTCTTCTACAAAGTGTCTTTGTCTTTCTTTGTCTTTTATAATCATCACAGTTGAAGTAAATCCTACAGTGTCGTCCACCAAAGAGCACTGACAAGACAATATCTAAGCCATGAAACGTCTCACTCTTTGAGTATTTGGTCACAATTTAACAAAAAAAACTAGAAATTACACAGAAGTATAAGAAGTAAAAAAGTGTAAAAAAAAAAAAGTGTTTGTTAACACCTGATTTGTTTAAATGTTGTAACAGCTTCATAATTTAGATGCTCTTATATATCTGATCAAACCCATGGATCAGGACACAAATAAAATACATTATATAATAAATAAATATGAAAATAAAACTCCAAGTGACCTCCATTGTACTGGGGAGAACTGGAATAGTCATGGATATCTCCAACTGGGCAAATACAAATATACGTATGAAAGCCAGCTACTACCTAAGGTAAGTGAGAAATATGTTTGTTTTATTTTGTAATTTGGGTGAACTAACCCTTTACTTTTTGCTCTTTAACTTTACTTGAGGTGATGCTTTGCATACTGGACCTAACCAAAGACAAAATGATGACTCCTTTTTATGAAAGTTTCACTCTTCTCTCTTTCACCCTCAAATGTCAGAAGTATGAAATATGACCTTAAATCGTCTCAGAAATTACAAATTTACAAAAGCGGTATTTGTGTTATTCAGAGCTAAAATGTGACTGCACACTTTCTAGCCCAAGTGTCATGTCAGTGTGATATTGTGTGTTCAGATGTGAGTCTTTGTTACAAATAGTTTACACTTTTATAACAAAACCAGCATGAAATTTGAAAACTGCAAAATGTTGATTTTTCCTCCTTATTTTATTCACTTCATTATACTTTATCCACATAAAGATAAAACCATATTCATTCAATTGCAGCGCAAGTGTGCAAATAATTATCATAGGTGAATAAAATGAAATAACAGCTGGCTAACAGCAGGGTGAGTAATGTACATGTTTTAATGAATTTGCCGTCTTGCTGGTGTAGACTGCAATATTTCTTTAAAGGTCTCTATTGGAAGTTTTAGTTGGATGCAATCTGCAACCTTGCTGCTGGAGGCGAGATGGCTCAGTGGGTAGTGTGGCCGTCTTGTAACCGGAGGGTTACCGGTTTGATCCCGCCCTGGAGTGCTCATGTCGAGGTGTCCTTGAGCAAAATCGATGGGTCGTTGTTAGTGCCTTACATGGCAGCTTCCACCATCAATGTGTGTGTGAATGGGTGAATGTGATGTATATTGTAAAGTGCTTTGGGTATCGTTGCATGTATAGTAAAGTGCTGTAGAAATACAGATATTTTAATGTAAACTGAAGGGACATAATCAGGTATGGTAAAGCTGAGACAGATCAGCCCCTTGTCAAAACTCCAGATGTTGTGTATCAGGTGATAATGTTTTTATTTTACATGCTGAAACATCTTCTAATTCACCAGCTGAAAAGAAAAAGCTGGTTCCTAATGTGTGGAGAGCTTGAATCCAGTCTTTTATATGATGATGATTAATGTCTGGTTGCATTTTAAGTGCTTGCTTCCAAAAGAGGGGAAAAAAAATATCAGAGAATAATTAGACTCGGTGCCTGAATTGGGCAAAGAGCTTGTATGAAGAATTCAAGGTCACAGGTTCAAGTTTCCTTTCACATTCCTAATATGCAAGTGTGTTTTCAAAGCTTGCATCTCGTGGAAATATTGAAAAGCTTTAAGAGTGGAGCGCTGAGGCTGCACTGCGAGGCATTAGCTCACTGCAGTACGCAGCTGCACTCAGTTGTGGTGTTTTTGGATTAGACACAACACTTTTGCTTTTGACAATCAAGAGATGGCATCGAAACGAAAAGGGCTTGAAAAAGCTCTCGCACATGACGACTCAATAGCTAAATCAGCAATGCAGATAGGTTTGGAGGTGGTAGGATCAAATTGCATCTCTGCTTCTAAAAGTCTGCTTTAAAACCAGTGTAATGGTAAAGTAAAAATGCAAGAGCATTAGCATCAAAATAAACTGAAAGTACTTAAAGTATAATCACTCATTATGCAGAATAATATATATTGAATTATCCGGTAAAGATGGAGATAATTTAGCTTACCATGAGCTATAATAATACATCCCAATTTATTGGTTGATTTTTTTTCATTATTAAACTGCTTACTGGAGTGATTGTGGTGGGGTAGAATTATAAAGTAGAAGAAAGTGAAAATACTCATGTAAAGTAAAAGTTCTTAATCACTCCTGTTGAGGAACTTTCCGACACTCAGTCTAACAATCAGTAAATAAACAATTCAGACAATAAAATAACATTTCTATGTGAAAACAACAAAAACTTTTAATTGTCCTAATAATAATTTAGCCACATAGCCTGCTTGACTAAATACTATGGCCAGAGACAAGGAAACCCCCTGCACTCTGCTCAACATGGTACAGTCCAGGTTCCTCCACTATAAAGCTCTTTGGAAGCTCACTCTTCCTGTTTGGCTGTTGAGTTCAGGAGAGCAGCAGGTAATTGTGATGCTACAAACATTTGGCTAATTAACGTTAGCTAGCATGCTAACAGTGTTTATGATCATGGACATATCTCTCTCTCTTTTGTGGACAGCTAAAACTGTGCAGACAAGGTTAAATGCATCCTTAACAATGTGTTGAAAGTAAATTATTAATTACATTCTGGCATTTTTGTTGAAGCTCAGGTGAATTTCAGGGACACTTGAGAAGCTACAAGCTAAACAAAGCTACATGAGTGTTTCCAGGCCATTTTCATACGGACCTCAACTCAATAAAACACCCAATGAGTGCAAAAACGTCCAATTCTCTATCATACACTCTAGTAATCAATGGTGGAATAAAAGTGTTATTTCTTACTAGTGAAGATAAAATAAATTATTCTAAAAACAGGTTAACGGCAGCTGCTGTGTTGTATTAGTGGCTATATTTAAATGAAGAGCTCCCAGAGAAAGCTGCTCTCTAATAACTGAAGCTGTGTTTTAACATATTCACTCATTCTCATTTATGTATGTGTTAATTGCCAGTAAAGTATGTGATGAAACAGTCTATTACAGGTTACTGGGAATACCACAGGATCCATGAGGAGGAGCTGGTGGCCTGCTGAGACCTGCAGGTAAGCAGCAGAAGAGTTACAGTCATGTTATAGTGATGCTCCTCTTCTTTTCATTAACTATATAACTGAGTTCAAACACTATAATTCAGACACCATTAATAACTTTGTCTAAAGAAGAAGGATTAGGTGATTCAACCTTTCATTTAATCTGTGTTTTCCAGTTCAGAGAAACGTCAGTGTGATCGAACTAACTGGGCTCTAAATATTGAGATGGTCTGTCTTTTTTCAGGCCCTCTGCAGTCTACTCAGCAACTGGACTGAAGATGTTTAAACTGTGGTCTGTCAGTCCATAACACATTCATCTGATATTCTCTGATCCAGATCCAAGAGTCCTCAATGGGTCATCTCTCTATTAGACTTAATTGGCTGTGTTACCTTCATTATAAGGCTGTTTTGTAGTTCTAGAGAAGAATGGCTCTTTTGATAGTGCTGACCTCTGCCCCAGACTGACCTTCTACTTCTAGTGTCTAGAGCTTTGGTAAAGCAACACACTGCAGCTGTTAATTCTAGCCTGCTGCATCATTGTGCACTTAACCCTGAAACGGGAACTGTTTCCCATTTAAATCAGTGCACTTTTTTGATGCCAGCTTTCTTTTACAGATCAATCACTAGTTTCAAGGCTTCTTCAATACACCATGACATTCATTCAGGAAATTATGCTAGAAAGTCATGTAGACATTTGACACAATCAAGCTTTGGTGGAAAAGTCAAGTCAAGTAAATTTTATTTGTATAGCCCAATATCACAAATTACCAGTTTGCCTCCATGGGCTTTACAATCTGTACAGGATATGACTCCCTCTGTCCTTTACAAACAACCCTCACATCGACTAAGGAAAAACCTAAAAAACCCTTTTAACAGGGAAAAAGAAACGGAAGAAACCTCAGGAAGAGCAACAGAGGAGGGATGCCTCTTCCATATATACACTATATTGCCAAAAGTATTCACTCACCCATCCAAATAATCAGAATCAGGTGTTCTAATCACTTCCATGGCCACAGGTATATAAAATCAAGCACCTAGGCATGCAGACTGATTTTACAAACATTTGTGAAAGAATGGGTCGCTCTCAGGAGCTCAGTGAATTCCAGCGTGGAACTGTGATAGGATGCCTCCTGTGCAACAAATCCAGTCGTGAAATTTCCTCGCTCCTAAATATTCCACAGTCAACTGTCAGCTGTATTATAAGAACGTGGAAGTGTTTGGGAACGACAGCAACTCAGCCACGAAGTGGTAGACCATGTAAACTGATGGAGCGGGGTTAGTGGATGCTGAGGCTCATAATGTGAAGAGGTCGTCAACTTTCTGCAGAGTCAATCACTACAGACCTCCAAACTTCATGTGGCCTTCAGATTAGCTCAAGAACAGTGCGCAGAGAGCTTCATGGAATGGGTTTCCATGGCCGAGCAGCTGCATCCAAGCCATACATCACCAAGTGCAATGCAAAACGTTGGATGCAGTGGTGTAAAGCACGCCGCCAATGGACTCTAGAGCAGTGGAGACACACTTCTCCATCTGGCAATCTGATGGATGAGTCTGGGTTTGGTGGTTGCCAGGAGAACGATACTTGTTGGACTGCATTGTGCCAAGTGTAAAGTTTGGTGGAGGGGGGATTATGGTGTGGGGTTGTTTTTCAGGAGCTGGGCTTGGCCCCTTAGTTCCAGTGAAAGGAACTCTGAATGCTTCAGCATACCAAGACATTTTGGACAATTCCATGTTCCCAATTTTGTGGGAACACACTCCTAAACCTTGTGGACAGACTTCCCAGAAGAGTTGAAGCTGTTATAGCTGCAAAGGGTGGACTTACGTCATATTGAACCCTATGGATTAGGAATGGGATGTCACTTAAGTTCATATGTGAGTCAAGGCAGGTGAGCGAATACTTTTGGCAATATAGTATATATATATATATATATATATATATATATATATATATATACTGTATATGTATACACACACACACACATATATGACAGAGAGAGAGAGGACTGTATGAAAGTGTCCAAGGGGATGAAGAGCATCATAAAGCTGTCGGCAATGGATAAGCAACACATCTTCCTCTCCACCATGCCAACCAGATGAAGCCTGGGCATCACATCTTCCTCTCCAACAAACAGGAGAAGCCTCAGTCCTTGTAATCACCATGTCACTCAGTGCTAGAAGATGAAGATGAAGCCTGGTCTGTCCAACCTCTACTCCACCAGGTAAACTGGACCCATGGATACCTGTGAGAAGAGAACGCACAGGGACTACGAGGCACAAAACTAATCTGCAACATGTGTTAAATGGAGCGAGAGGAAACACATCCTCTTCTCCACTACTGTAACAGATACAACCTGAGCAGCATCGCCTCTTCTCCATCTCATCAAACAGATGACACCACCTCCTTCCCACCAAGTAGCCTCAGCTCACAGACACCTGGGAGGTGAAAAGCACAAGGGAAAAAGGCGAGTTAGTAATATGACTTAATGGGGGCATCCAAATGAAGAAGAAGAGAAGCTCAGTGTGTCAGAGGAAGTCCCCCGGCAGTCTAGACCTATAGCAGCATAACTAAGGACTGATCCGAGGCAGCCTGAGTCAACCTTGGATCAGTCCTAACTATAAGCACTATCAAAAAGGAAAGTCTTAAGTCTACTCTCGAGTAAGGGGATGGTGTCTGCCTCCCAGACTGAAAGAGGGAGTTGGTTCCACAGAAGAGGAGCTTGATAACTGAAAGCTCTAGCTCCCATTCTTCTTTTAAAAACCCTAGGAACCTCTAGTAGTTCTGCATTCTGAGTGCGCAGATTTCTAGTTGGATTATAAGGCACTATCAGCTCTTTAAGATAAGATGGTGGTTGACCATTCAGGGCCTTGTAGATGAGGAGGATTTTAAATTTTATTCCAGATTTTACAGGGAGCCAGTGCAGAGATGCTAACACAGGAGAAATATGTTTTCTTTTCCTGGTTCTGGTCAGAACACGTGTGCAGCATTCTGGACCAGCTGGAGAGTCTTGATAGACTTATTGGGGCACCCAAATAATAACGAGTCACAGTAGTCCAGCCTAGAGGTAACAAATGCATGGACTAATTTTTCTGCTTCGTTTTGAGAAAGAATATGCCTGATTTTTGCAATGTTATGCAGATGAAAAAAAACAGTTCTAGCTGTTTGTTTCATGTGGACATTGAAGGACATATCTTGATCAAAAATTACCCCTAGATTGGTGCTCAAGGTAGGTATAATACCATCTAGAAGAAGTAAGTCATTAGATCATTTATTTCTGAGATTTTTGGGGCCAATTAGAAAAACTTCAGTTTTGTCTGAATATAACAACAGGAAACTGTCCATCATACAGGTTTTTATGTCCTTAAGGCATGCTTGGAGTTTAGCTAACTGGCTGGATTCGTCTGGCTCGAACAACAAAAATAGCTGAGTATCATCTGCATAACAGTGAAAGTTTATGGAGTGTTTTCTAATAACATTGCATGAAGGAAGCATATATAAAGTGAATAGAATTGGCCCAAGCACATGACTGACTTTGGAGTGCATGGAGGACTCATCATTAACATGTACAAACTGGGATCGGTCTGATAAACATGACTTAATGCAGTACCTCTGATACCAATTAAATGTTATAATCTCTGCAACATGATATGGTGGTCAACAACTACTGAATTACTGTGTGTGGAAAATGCCTTAAAAATTATATTGTTGCATTGTAGTGTGGCAACACTTTTATTTTATTATTTCTATTTTATTCCATTTTATTGGTCTTATTGTTTTTAATTGCTTTTATTTACTATCTATTGTAAAGCACGTTGGTTCGCTAAATGTTTGTAGTAAAGGGCTGTATAAATGAAGAACATTTACATCAAACTGTGTGTGCACACGACCTCTCTGTGCCCACTACATGTTGGATGTGCCAGGTTCAAGCGCCATTCAAGTTATTTGATCAGTCAAGGGCAGCACTTCATGAAAAACCCACTGCAGCCTACTTGTTAAACATCACCAGCAGCTCACCTGATTCAGCTGTAATACACTATTGATCAGTTATTGTCTGGGCATGCCGACATGGATCAAAGCTGTGATAAAGAGCCAGGGTTGCTCTGCTACGCATCGACCGCTCAACCTGCTGCTCCTGAAGATGTTTTTCTGATTCATCTACATGGTTTCAGCATTTCGAGCAGCTGTCACTGAAATAAGCGAGACTATGTCTCGTTTGAAATGACGATCAAGTTCATAGAGAAAATGGGAAAGTTAACACACACATCTGGCCTCTCATCTAGTCTCTATAGTATCACAACTGTAGGAGCTTGTGTTTAATGATTTTCCTGTTCTGTGTGTGTTTACTATTAGCATGCACATTAAATAACCCACCACAGTAATAACCTTTTGTCCCCCGTCAGGGATCGACCCACGAGGAGTGCTGCTGATGGTGCATCCGACCGTTTTTCCTGCTGCCCCCCCTCCTCCTCCTCCTCTTCTGTGGTAAGACAGTAATAATGTAGTAAAAAAAAAAAAGTAATAGTGTTTTACATTAGTGGGGTTCTGATTTTTTGAGTGTATGTTTCTCTCTTTGAATTGTTTTGTCGGCTTTTTCTTCATGTCGGTGCACGTTGCATCAACATTAATGAAAAAAAAAGCCTCCTCAGAATTTATTTTAACTGTAGACATGGTTTTATATCAATCTGCAATATAATGTATTCCATTTTTCTACTCTGCCTGAACAATCTCTGTGTGCTTACCTGCACCTGTGAGGTTCTGCACTAAACATTGCATATTTCTTACTGTTGGTGATTTTTTCAATAATCATGTTAACATGCAGCTGATGAAAACATAAACCGATTAGGCATAACATTATGACCACCGGTCTAATATAGTGATGGTTCCCTTTTTTCTGCCAAAACAGCCCCAAACACAAACTGCGGTATCCTGACACCTTTCTATCATAACCAGCATTAACTTCTTTGGTCTGCTGGATCAGACCACCAGGACCAGCCTTCACTCTCCACCTGCATCAGTGATCCTTGTCCTCTCATGACCCTGTCTCTGGTTCACCACTGGTCCTTCCTTGGACCACTTTTGATAGATCCTGACCACTGCAGACCAGGAACAGCCCACCAGAGCTGCTTCTCACAACTTTAATGACTCAGTGTTCATTTGTTGTCTTATATATCCCAGGACCCATGTTGAAGAAATAATCAGAGAAATAATCAGTGTTATTCACTTCACATGGCAGTGGTCATAATGTTATGCCTCGTCAGTGTATAATCCACTTTATTTAAACAGGGAGATTGAGGTGAAAGGGAGTGGTTTATGATTATTTCTTTGCCACAGCCCTAAAAAAAAGCAGAAGTACATTACTTAGTGTCTGACTGAGAAAAGGATCAAATGATCCAATTTCGTTGCTCTCTCAAAATGAAAAGGGAATACTATTTTGTTGTCATGGCGTCGGCACAAACCGGTGCGAATGGGTCGTACATTCATACCAAGCGTGAAGTGGATTTTATTGCTCTGCACATGTTGTGGAAGTCTCAGATCTGTCTGAAAACCAAACACCGTTGTGTGTAGCTTCATTACATCACCCGGTGGTGGTGTTTCTCGCTTTGTGAATAGAGTTTATATTGATCAGTGTCAGGTTATGCTAACACTGAAGCTGCTCCATCAACACTCAGCATAATATGTGATGAATACGGCAGCGATGTTCTTTATACCATTAAGTAATACATACCGTTTACTGTTACTGAATGTCATTTGCTTTATTATAAATTCTGCTCTTGCAATTCCATTTAAAATCTTTTTTGCTGCGTTTTTCTGTCAATTACATAACAATGTTGTGGTATGCTCGGAACCAGGAAGAGCATTGAATTGCATGCAGTTCGGCTGCTGATCACGTCCCATGACGTCCCATGAATTCAACTTTGATTTATTTATTATTATTTCATACTCACGTAAAGCCACTCCATCAGTTAAGTCAACTCAGTAGTTTTGTTGCCTGACAAAGACTGAAATTGACACGTTGCAGAACATTCACAGGAGAATACGCTGAAACTGAGGTGTAACTTTTAGTAAGATCTCATACGAACAGTTGTGTGTTGTTTCTCAGTTCACCTTCCTATAATTTTCTGCATCAGCACTTCTGGAGATACTTGGTTTTCACTGGACAGCAAGGGAATGTAACATCACCTGAGAGGTAAATAAAGCTGTCAGACAAACGTCATGGAGTAAGAAGTACAAGGTCTGCGATGTACCATGAACTTGTACTGAAGTACTGTACAATACTTGTGTTACTTATGTATTCAGCCCTGCTTGTTCAGAATCTAAGGAAATCAGAAATAACCACAGATTAAATGACAAACCTATATTCTTGTCAGAGTCGGGAGAAAACAACAAGCGGTGTTCGTTTTCACCTCTATCAAATTGATGACAAATTGCGATACTGTGCGTGTGAACGGGTCATAGTGATGAATCAACCCAACCTCTCCTGTCAGAGTCATTTAAAACAACATCACACAGCTTTTGATCGCAGCTTTCCAGGAATAGACAGACACAGTTTTGAGACAAAATGCTCGTGAGACAAATGCGAGTTGATTTGAAAGTTACGGTAAAGTGAACTGAGAAACATTGTCTGACCTCTTGCTGCAGCTCCCTCAGCTCCTCCTCAGGTGAGCCGGGGGGGAGGAAGGGAGGCAGATATCCTTAGCGCTTTGCGGACACGCTGTAATTTCATTTGACAACATCTTAAATGGATGCTGCTGTTTTTTTTTTTCTTTTTTCGGCTTGTGCAGAGCGTAAAGGGGAGGAGGAGGAGGGTTGATGTAACCGGGCTGAAATCACAGTTTTAACATCCCAATCTGTCAGAGTATCTGTAGACTAGACATCTGACAGGCTGCGGCGATGCACAACGTGTCAGAAACACCAAAAAAACAACACAGACACATTTCCTTTGGCATGTGCTGAACTTGCTGATTTTAGAGGTTTTACAGGATGATCTGTCCCATACTGCAGCACTCACTTCTCTATATTTGGGGATTTGGTTTTAAATGTCTTTGTGCTCTGATCAAAATCCTCTTTGAAAACACACTTCTATGATTCGTTTCATGTTGCTTCATCAGTGCGTCTCTTGTTGGAGATCAGTGGCTCAACTTATGTCCTGTAAAATCATTATAATACTGTACAGTTTGTGTCATATTTTGCTTTTGTCGGGCAAATGTACCAGAAAAGCAGAAACGCATCCACGATGTAATGAAATGATATGTTTAGTCAACAGCTGCCACTAATGATTTTTGTTCATTATCAATTAATTTAATGTTTTGATTTTTGATTTTATGATATAACACACAAAAAACTGAATTTCGTAGGTGCTGATTGTTTTTCATTTGCCTGATTAAAGTGCTCTGTTGGGCTGAATTATATTATGCTATGATTTCCTCCAAAATAGCAACACCACAAACTGCAGCCTCGGTAGAAAAATATTTCTTTACAAATGTAGTTGTTCAATTATACTCCATTAACAAACAGAAAAGAACAACAGCACCGTTTTAACACCATGAAATGCAGCCTTTTATATTTATCTTATCCTCTGAATAGTGCTTAGGTCTGCTAATTTAAATGCTCCTTTATTTTTTACTGTAATGATTACTCTGAACAGAAAAAGCTTTGGATCCAGTTAGTTTGGAAATAAACTTCTCGGTTTTAACTCTTCCCTCTTCCCAGAATGTTTGAATCTTTCTGCTTTGCTAACTATAATGAAACAATGTTCCTCTAGTTTCCATACATTTTGTGCAAAAGTCTGGTATGTTTTTGTTATATTGATTTAATTCCACCCATGTGAACCATTTATTTTGCAGTTGAATTGGACTGCAAACTTTTCTTTTTACTCAGCACATAGGGAGAGCTTTGGAGGCCGTTTGAATGCGCCTACACTATTTTTTTCTTTTTTTTTCCTGCTACTTTATTCAGAGCTGAAGTGTTTTTAAAGAAACTACTCTGTATCAGATAGGGAAAACATTTAGCACCTAGATGGAAGTAAGAAGACGCAGGTTTGTCTTTTTAGTTGTTGCTGGCCTGTCTTTAGTCTGGTTTCAGGGTCTTTGTCTGGCTGGAGGACTTTAGTCTTCTTGGTAATCTCAAAATCTCAAAATGAAATTTTTTGAGTTTAGTTTCACATCTTCTCCAAAACAGCATGATGTTCATTTAGTAAATTCTGGTCCCATCCAGTCAAATAGACCATAGAGCAGGGGATGATTTAGAGTGTGGCTCATTGTGATTGACAGGTTGCTACCACTGCGTTGTCTGGTCCGGGAGTCGTTTGTGTTTTCGTCTCAGAGCTTAAACCCTTTCACAGTGTGATTTCACTTCATGAAGGTTAATTGTAACATTCAGTGTTTGTTTGTATTTCCCGCCACCATCTCATGTCACCTGTAGTAGTGAAAACTAAGGCGACAAAAGCCATGATAGTGACAGACGAAATGCCAAACTCAAGGTGGTCCACAAATCAATGGGTGATGTCACAGTGACTACATCATACAGTCAATGATCCCAAATTGTCCCCTTTAAGTAGGCTCTGACTACTAAGATGTAAGATACTTGAGTACAATACAAAGACCTCAAAATTGTCCTCGAGTGTTTAGTTACTTTGCACCACTGAGCGTCACTCTGAATGAAACATAAATTACATTTTAGGCCTTGAAGCTCAGATATGCTGTAATGCCACCACCACAGTTTTCCACCTGTAGCACTGTTTAATCAGTTAAAAATGGTCAAAGCTGAGCGTTTGTTGCTGTTGATCAATACGATACAGACAGTAAAATCTGACGCAATGACCCTTTAAGCGGCAGACGGGCCTGTGTGTTTGTCTTGGTGTGTTGAACCGCACCCATCTGCTGCCCTGCCGAGGTTAGAACAAAGCGCTAAGAGCATTATATAACATCACTGCACCACCAACACAGATCTGCCTCCTAACGCAGGCTGCGCTGCCAGAATCGCTCTTCAAACCCGCAGACATTACACAGGGGAGTTTGCATCTTGCTCCGGCGACCCGTCGGCACGCAGGGAATGTAAAGGAAAACACGTTCAGTCTAGTTAGATGTGACAGACTCAAACGCCTGCAGCGTCTTTGATGAGGAGGAGTGTTCGTGATGTTAATATAGGTTAATACGACGGTGGAAACATAAAGGTATACAGCCGAGAATAAACATGACAGCAAGAAAGAAGGGAAACGCTGACGCACTTGTCCAAACGTGGCCCGACAAGTGGAGCGGAGCTGACAGGAGCATGAACACACACTTATACACACACTCAGATATACACACACTCATATATATGTAACTATACTGTCGATGCTCACACACACGCACACGCACACACACTGAGAGCAGCGCTGAGAGAGAATCTGTGTTGGTGTAACTGTCTGTTCCTGCGACAACACTTTCATTTCAGCTCTGACCCAAATAGACCCACATAGTTGGCACTGTGTGTGTGTGAGTGTGTGTGTGTTTTTGCAAGGTTTTACATGATCTGTGAGGTCTTAACAGTTCGAGGAAATGTCTCTGAGGTCCGAGGTTAGAAAATAAGATTTGTTTAAGGTTTTATGAAGGCCTTGAGGAGCAAAACACACTCTCATACAGTCGTAAATGCTGAAATGTGTGTGTGTGTGTGTGTGTGTGTGTGTGTGTGTGTTTCCATGTGTTTATGCATGTGCATCACTTAAAGGTGCACTACACCCCAATTTCCTAGCCGTGCACCTTTTTTGTGACCGTCAGACAATTCTTCTATCGTGATTGTTTCAAAAGTCTTGACCCTGTCGGATTTCGGTTCACCGTCGATTTGAATGGGATCTGTATTCAGGTGAGAAAGGGCGCACACTATACACACATTTATACACACACATTCACACAGTCAAACACACACAGCAGATGGTAAGTGTGATTCAGCACCGAGCCGGGTTCCTGAAAAATAGCACAGAGGTTTGAATGCAGTCTTTGTGCACCCAAGACCTCAATAGCCTCGATACAATTGTGTAACGGACCTCCTTTCAAAGAGATGGAGGGAGGGAGGGACAGAGAGAGCGATGTGGCAAAACTGAAGAATAAGAGAGGGAGATCCAGTCAGAGACGAGAGAGAGGAAAAGTGCAAAGTAAATTGGAAAAGGGACTGGGTAAGAATGGAAGAGGAGAGAAAAAGGAAGCATGCATGTAGAGAAAAATAGGGAGGAAAACTACGAGGAGAGTCTGGAAGATGAGAGGAAAAAGGAAAAGACGTGGTCAAAAGTATGTAGACACAGGACATGTGCTTAGTATTAGTGAGGTTCAACCCTGATGCTGGATCAGGTCTGACCTGTCCCAGTTCATCATGAAGGTGCAGGATGTGGTTGAGGTCACAACAAACTGGGAGAGGCTTTTCTTTATGGAGCTGACTTTGTCGCAAGCTTTTTGAAAAATGTGTCCATATCACAGGTTATGGCCTTAGTGTGTCCTGTAAATTAAGATTAGATTGTTTCATTATTATTTTTTTTTTTAATAAAAGTAAAAAAAAAACTGAGGTGATGAAATTATCCAGGATTTAGTATGTAGCTGTACTTGGCTTGTGCTTATTTGTTGATTTTTAGCATGTTTAGCATGATAACATACTAACATTTAAATGGACACTATGTAATTTTTTTCTCCCATCTAGTGGTTAAATTTGATATTACATTCGCTCTCTAGCGCCAAGCGTTTTTTTTTTTTTTTTTTACTGCGCATTGCATCATGGTTGGAACTACGGTAGACAGAATGGGTCGAAAATCGAGGTCCAAGAGGCTGTTGACAACAACATGTCTTCAAACACCAGTTCATCGAGTTTTTATTCGGGTGATGAGATACGTTATTTCAAACTGCATAGAATCGTTTGTGTGAGATAAATAGTAGGGAATAGCATGAAATGCCCTTAACTTACTCAAATCAAACATATGCTAACGTTACCATCCACCAACGAGGTTTATGCTTTACGTGATCTACTGTTATGCCGCCAAATGTAATGAATTACTCAACCACGCAGTGAGACATTTTAATTACACAGTAACATTGACTTACCTGTCGAGAAGAAAGCAGGCAAGTTCAGCGTCCCTTTGGAAATGTTTCTCAGTCATGAGCGCTTTCCACCTGGGAAAGGCGACCCCAATGTTTACCCTTGTTTTTGTTAATTCACCAGTCTTTTTAATTCCCTTTTACGCTTTTTTGTTGATGAGGATTCCTTCTCCGTCACCGTGGCATAACTACGGTCTTACATTACGACCAATAGTGCAGTGCAGGTTTTAGTGTAGTGCTGGGTAGGTAATAACATCTTCTCCACGCTGCTTCTCTGTGAAAAATGAATAGTGAAAACCCGTTTTGTCCTATGGGTACGAGCAAGAAGTGCTTTATGTCCCTCTTGGCAGTTCATAGTTTTTTGATGGACCGGAGCCTCCGTTTGAGCGACCTGCTCTATGTAAAGACAGATAACTGATTCTTCACCAAGGAGAATAAGTCAGATTGTTGGCATAGGTTATTTTACACCAATGAAGATCTATTTATGAATGAAGGTGTTGATTTGAAGTAATAAAATACTTAAAAAAAAACAACATAAAGCTGAGGCTGCAGGTATTTAGTTATAAACCACTTTACCCAGTGTAAAAATAGACCAAGTAACATCCCAAATATTCCAATCAGCACAAAACATTAGCCCTCCTACGTCAACAGTAAATGTAAGTCTGTACCGAATAGTTCGAAGCATCATTCATAACATGGACATACAAATTACTGTTATTAATAACAGAAACATTTCATGCAGTCGTACAAGTACCACCTCCTCTTCCTGCTCCTGCTGTCACTCTCTCAAACACCATCTCTGTAGTTATCAGTCCTCTGTTCAGAATGTACTGAAAATAAATGTGATTATTTCCAAAATATTTTACTAAATAATCTGCTTCAATCAATCCTTGTTGGTGTTTAAGTGACAGTTCAGCAGAGTAGATGACATAGACGAAAATGAAATGATGGGTAGTGAACATGAAGTTACGTAGCTAATAACTAATAACTGGTCTAACAAGAAAGTAACGCCTTGTCCATACTGGAAGTGAGCACATCATGACTGTGTCCACGTACTTTGGCCACAACAGACTGGAAGCTGACGACTTGAACAGGGATAGTCGAAGCGTTGCAGCTCTGCATGTTGTAACTGTAAAATTTGCAGACTCTTGTCTCACCTGAAGAGGTGTTGTGTATAGCATCTCAACACATTTCAGTCATTAACACCTTCGATTCGAAACGCAAGATGTCACAGCCAAGTTTTGTCTGCTTAATTCACCTGGAGAAAACACTGAGTACTTTTAAAGTTCATTAAAAGTACAATGTGACTCTGCATTTCTGTGTGGCACACAGCAGAATTTAACATCTGGTTTGCTATTTCTGATCATTTGTCTCCTACAGGAGCACTTTTTTGTGTAAGAGAGGCACTTTAAGACTTAAAGATGTCAGAGTTTGCACCGTGAAAGGAGTGAATGTTTGAAGCAACCACCGAGATCCAAGTAAACAGTTTCATCCAATTTACTCAATTATTCGGTCGACGTATTGATTCTTAAACAAACACATAAGCGGTTTTCAGGGGAAATTGGAAAGATTTTTCTTTTTGTCACATTATCTTTTGGGAAAGTGTGAAGGTCTGTGCCAGAAAAATAAAACAGCCAGTGAGCTGAACTGAAAAGGTTATGAAAGGTTTGAGAATGAGGGCAGACTGAGGTTAAAAGAAGGAGAGTGGAGGGTGTAAAAGTGAACGATGAAGAAGAGGGTAGACTGAGAGGAAGGAGACGGAGACGAGGGAGAGATGATGAAGCGAGACGAGAAACAAAAGGAATACTAATAGATGAGAGATGTGACTGAACACAGTGCCTCAGTATGTTCAAGGTCTCTACATGTCGTCGTATATTGAGGTTGTATATATGTGTGGGAGGCTATCATCATCATCTTCATCATCCTCAGCTGCAGAGATTAGACAGATTGATCCGGTGGAGGCTGAACGCTTTCAGGTGACAGACAGGAAGCAGGAAGTCCAGAACAAAGGCTGCCATGAACACATCTCTGTGTTATTAATCAGTCATCAGTTATTCAAACTGCTTTCTTTTATTAAAGTCTAAACTCAGCCTCACATAGCTGACCAAAGCTAATCAGTAAAGTAATGAATAATGTGAATGCTAGCACTAGCTGAGTAGAAGCTAGCTGTGTTAAGTTTGGAAATAACTGAATGGATTTTTTTTTTTTCAGATTTTAAAGTGGGGTTGTGTGGATACTGTGAGGTGAAATTACAGCTTATTTAACTATTCAAGGTGTGGCGCTGGTGTGGGTGTGTCGTTTTAGGTGTCAGTGATGAAAGATAATCCAAATTTAGGTCCAACATGAGTAACAGATGAATGAATTTGAGGTTTATCACACACCAAAAATTTCACATTAAAGTGCATTAAACTTTCTCAGATGACCAGCTAAACCTTTTGCTGGATTTTTTTTTTTTTTTTTTTTTTTGCCTGAACCTAAAGCTTTGATATGATGTGCTTCTGAGATGTTGATGATTTGGGAAATGAAATGCAAAGTATTATGTTTTATGCTCGGCTAAGGTAATTGTTTTGGTCGCAGTAGGATTATGCTGTGCAATTTTATGATAATGAAAATATAAAATAGAGGCAATGTAAAGAGTTTTTGTGTACAATGCATTTAAATTTGCTTCACTATCTAATTTCCAGATATTTTACTGACAATATTCTGATTTAACTGTTTTCAGCTCAGTTTTTTAAAGTTATTAGTCAATGAAGATTCCATTTAAAGAATACACACAGTATTAACCAATAAAATCCCATAATAAATGAGTAAATACCTGATACTGTTGTCATTCATGCACTAATTTGACTTGAGTTTTAGCCTAAAAACAGAGCTGTTGAGACAGTTTGTTGTCAAGGAAAACACCAAAATCAACTTAAAGAACATGTCAAACTTACTTAGTTAAGTTTTTAGTAGTAAAAACATGAAGTTTCCTACCAGAGCCCTGCAGTCAGTGATGAAGGTGTCTGTCTGCAGGTCTGCCTGGTCGCTCTCTGACATAAACACATTTCTATTTAAAGCTGCATATGTGGGGTGACCTGAGGACGAGCAGCCAGCCGCTCACTGGCTCTGTTTTGTCCTCAGCGGAGGATCACAGTATGTTTGTGTGCTCATGCGTTGCTCTCCGCCTGCATTCATGCATACATGTTCGCGTGGGTGGAGAGCGTGTGTTTAGGTTTGCTGATGCGCTGACCTGAAAGGTGGTGAGCGGATTGTTTTTACTGAACAGACTGACTGTATGTAAAGTGTCTTCTGACCTGGTGACTCACTGGCTGAGGACTTTATTTATTAATTTCATATAGGCTCGGCGAGGGCACACGTGCCGACCGGGAGTGTGTTTGTGGGCTTAAACGTGAGAGCGCTGGAGTGCATGAGTCTGTGTGTACATTCAGCTGACTGCAGGGTATCCTGGGAAGAGCCGTCACACAGGCCGGGTTTCCACCACATCACACTCACAGGAAACACACACACACACACCTACTGAGCTTTTAGAGGAGATAAGTAGATCCTGGAAACAGTCTCCCTCGTTGTCATGTATGAGGCGTCCTCACTTTGACCTTTTGCTCAAAGTTTTCCCAAATCTTTTTTTTCTTGTAACTTCCTCTCAGACAGCGTAGCTCTGATGATGAACTGCAAACTAGATGCATGACTGTAGTTTTATTTTTTTTAATTCTGTTGATGCAAAATTATTCCATGGGTAAAGTCTTTCTTTAAAAATAGCTGGTTGAGAAGTATGATTTATTGTTATTATTATTATTATTTTAATGAATAATACAGTGGATAAATGTTTTGACATGATAGGCCATAACTTTTTAATTTTAAATTTTTAAAATGTTTTATTCCTGAAAAACATAATAAAGTTATTTTTATTTTATGGCTTTAGTTTCTTACTTCATGATAAAAGAAATATCGAGAATTCCCTTGGTGGGAGGAAAAAAAAAACAACAAAAAAAAAATTCACTCAACAAAATTCAACAACATTTCTGTCCTGGCCAATGTTCAGATTTCTGTTCTGGGAATTTGTAACTCCCACATATTTAATAAGATAATACCTAATTGGCATATTTAACCATACAATTTCAAAAAACTTGTTGTAAAATAATTATTGTCTTCATGTAAGTGATCAACTGGGGAAGTTTCATGGCAATATCTGTGCCCTATTCACTATTTATGAGTTACACACTAAATTGTTTTATGCCGAGTTTGATGACAGATTTTTAGCTGTATTTTAGTTTTAATTCAAATGTAGTGACGTACATTTACTCAATGTACATAATGTGTAGTTCAGCTTTGATACTTTGATAACTTCATGATGTGTACGTAGTAAATCGCGTGCACATGGATGCCATCACAGCTACAGAAAAACAGTCACATGATTAGCTTCCACTATTCTACAAATATTGTAGTATATAATAGTGGTGATTAGTAGACGTGTGTTTTGATGAACTGCACACATTAATCTGTGTTTGTAAAATAGAAACATGGAGCAGCTGCAACGAAGCACGTCCCATTTATAAATACGCCCAAGACGAATACAGAAATAGTTAAATGAGCCTATAAAACTTCAGTTATCGCTTCAATTATCTCCTGTCACCATGACAACGTAAGATAATAACAGAGAGAAAGTGAAATAGCTGTATTGATTGGTATTTTGGAGACTAACCAGAATGAGTCATGAGGATGAAATATGAAAAGTTTTGTCCATCAGTGGTTATATGATGAGAAAAATGTGGGAGCTTCTAATAATGGGCATGTTCCACTAATATCTGACATTTCAGAGACAAAACAATCAAGAAAATAATCAGAGGATTCATCAATAATTAAGATTATAATTTGAAATGTTCTTCAATGACTTGAGTGATTAAAAAACAGAGTTATGTTTTATTGTGTCTTTATTTCTGACAGTATTGATATGCATTATTGCAAAGTAAGTTAATATTATAATTCAAGTACTGTTCTTAAGGACACATTTGAGATACTTGTACTTTAGTTGGAGTATTTCCATGTTGTGTTTCTTTATATTTGATTCTTTTTAATCCTCTATATTTGTCTGAGCACTTTAGTTATTTTGCAGATTCAGATTATAATTACAAAATATGTCATTGTGATGCAATATTATAGCTTAAACTATGCAGTAGAATATGAAATAATAAAGTCCTCCTTTAGCAGCAGCAACATTAAACACACAATGCATCAATAATTGGACTCCACTGAAGTAATATTTGTATTTCTGAAATGAGCTATTCTGCATAATGAGCACTTTTGCTTTAGGTTCTTTAAGTAGATTTTAATGATAATACTGAAATACTCTTTCGCAAGTGTGATTTTAACTATAGTACTTTTACTTTTAACAGAGTATGTTGACACTGGTATGGCAAACATTTAACTATGGGCGTGAGGCCAACACATTTCTTTGTTTTGTAATGCCGACAGTTTGTACGAATGACTCGTTCAGTAGTTCAGTCACCGTTCTTTCTGTTAGTGTGTCATATCACTCCACTGCAGTCTGTACTTACATATTTTATATCTAAGTGGTTTCTGAAGCCATTACTTAGTTCTGTTGCGTGGCGTTAAAATGACTCGTGGAAAGGCTTGAATGTGTTCTCATGACGGACATGAATGTCCTTGTGTCTGCAGATGGTCTCAGTAGTGGTCTGGTTGGAGGAGCTTCCTTATGAGTCCATGTAAGCTGTGTGTCACTGCTGTCACACAACCAATCATCCCTCTGGATTTTAAACATTTTATGCGTGCAGAGATTTGATCTGTGTGGAAGCGGCCTGTCAGGGGTCTTGTGAGGACACGGTGGTCCAGCCAACCGATCTGTTGAAATGTCCACATGTTAAAGGGATTATCATGGAGGGAAAGCACCACAGACTGACGTTTCATCTACATGTACTGACAGAGTAGCCTGCAGGGACTATATGTCACTGCGGCGGGACACCAAACTGTTTCCAGAGATTCATCTTCTCCTGAAATGACATTAAAAAGTCTGATGGCACATAAATCAAGCATGTAAACTTTAAAATCCAGGGAGGAGAAAACACAAAAAGCTGCAGTGACGTGGCTGTGAGCCGACAGCGTGAATTATTTATTCTCATGTTGGAGGGATTATCAGCAAACGGAGGAGGAGAGCCGGAGCGCTCTGACAGTTAATAGAAGGCAGGAGAGTATTGTGGAGGGACGAGGAGGAGAGAAATGTCTCATTTACACTGTTTTTTTCCCGATTGAATAGACATAATGAGAGGTGTGAAGACTGTTATCAGGTTGCCAGCCAGTGTGTTTGCGTGAATAATGGCATCTACCATTCATCTCAGATATATCCACCTTTTGGGAAAAATATATGATGACTTAAAATAAAAAATAAACAGTTTACTAAAGACTCCAAAGGCTCATTTAGATGCTAAGAGAAGAAACCCCTCATGCGTCAGCGTTCATGTCCGTCCTCTGGTCACAGACATGCAACACGTCTCGATGTATCACGTTTACAGGCGGCAGATTTCATTACACAGTGAAACAGGGGTCAAAGCCAACAGTACAGGTCAGCGAATGTAACTAGAGTGAAGTTACGAAGACAGTGAATGCAACACGAGGCAGATTTTGACTAGAGAGTTTAAATAGCATATAAAAGTGCAACATTTAGGGGGATCCAGGTATGTTATCTTATCCTACACACTGCACCTTTAAGTAAAATGTTAGTATGGAGTATTTCTGCTCTCTGCTATTGATAGTATGAGATAGTATTTTCCATGGTGTCTTACAGCTTATGACTCTAAATGCTAACTTTATGGAGACCTTTTATAATTGAAATTACTGTTTTTATTTTCTTATAACATTCAATAGTAGTACTGTTCATATACAGTACATGTTTAAAGGCCTACAGAGTGTCAGTTTGCGGCTGACTAGTCTGAATTTAAATTTCCTTGTATAATATTCCAGAGCATACACAGTCTGTCTCTCTCTCTGGTTGTGTTTCATAATAGAGATGAATGAATGAATGCATGAATTAACTACCAGAACAGCTGCATATAAAGAGCTATGCATCGGTGCTGCAGTCGGGTTTGCGTGCAGCCAGTCATCCAGGCGTTTGGAGATATGTAGGCCGACGCAGCGAGCAGGCAGAGGGACCGCGGGCACAAACTGCACACATGGGAGGAGGAGGAGGAGGGTATAGGAAGAGAGAGGGAGGGTATAGAAAAAAAAGAGGAGGGAAGGGAGGGGTGAAGAGAGGAGAGCTGTCCTCAGGATGACCCACAGCAGCACCAGACAGCCTCTCTCTCTCTCTCTCTCTCTCTCTCTCCCTCCCTCCCCCCCTCTCTATATCACTCTCTCTACTGTATCTCTACCTCTCTCTCTCTTTCTCTCCCTCTTTCCTTTTTCTCTCTCTATATCTGCCTCTCTCTGTCTCTCCCCCTCTTTCTTTTTTCTCTCTCTCCACTTCTCCTTCTCTCTTTTTCTCTCTCTCCCCTCTCTTTGTCTCTCTCTCTACTGTATCTCTACCTCTGCCTCCCTCTCTCTAGCTCTCTCTCTCTTTCTCTCCCTCTTTCTTTTTCTCTCTCTCTCTCTCTCTCTGTTTCTCCCCCTCTTTCTTTTTTCTCTATCTCTACCTCTCTCTCTCCTTATTTCTGCATGTCTCTCACTCTTTGCTGCGTAGTCAGATGAAAAAAAGAAGAAAAAGAGAAAAAGAAAAGCATGGCTGTGACGATATAAGTCAGTTTGAAACTAGTTCAATCCTAAACATAAAGTACTTGTACTTGAGCATTTTCCTCTCATGCCATACTGCTTCGTAGTACTTCACTGAGTGAAATATTGTACTTTTATTTGACACTTTTGAGACGCGACCCGCCTGTCAAAGTGGCCACGTCCTTAATTATGCTGAACTTTAAGTCTTAAAATAATTTAAAACAAGATTCAAGGTGTTTATTATAATGTCAACAGTAAGGACATGTCTTTCTCTGTACTATGAAATACTTCCTTTGCTGTCCACAATGAATGCCGAGCAATAAGTTTAATAAAAACAGATAAAAAGATAAAAATTAGATAAATAAACAGCTTAAAGACAGATTAGGCAGCACCGTGATAAAAAAAGAAAAAGAGTTATATGGAAATGCATCCCTCTTACAGCTGTCATGAGCGGGGAAGTTACTGTTTTGTTTTGTACCAGGCTGTAAACGTGTTTATTTCTGCTGTAAAGTGGCATGTTAATGTGAGCTTGACTGGCTTTTTGAACTGTAGCATTTGCTTCATCTCTCAGCAGCAGAGGTTGCTGCTTGGTTGGAAAGCACTTTGAATCATTTCTCAGACTAGAGTGTTTCCATCCATCCACCTCAGGCGCATTTTATGTTTTTGTGTGTAAAAACCTTAGTGGGATGTATTGATAGAAGGTTAATGTAAACTGACTCACTGAATATATGATGACGTCCATGAAGAGCTGAAAACATGAGATGTGTGTGGAGCGATGAGGAGACGGATTTCCTCTCATTAAGACATGAAACTGACAGAAATTTCATCGTTGGATCATCTGAACTTTGACTGGAGCTCTTTTAATCACCTCAACTCCTTTTGTCCTCTGCAGTGGTCGAATGGCACTGACTGGAGGGTTTTATTTATTCTAGCAGCACCTCTGACACTCAAGAACATGTGATGATGCTAATCGGTGATCCTCAGATGCATTTTATTTTAGAACAGAGCCAGGCTGTCGACCACGGTCGTGATTTGAACCGTTATTTAAAGTGGCAATCATTTAGATCTTCATGAAATGAAATCACAATTTGTGGTTTATTTCTTTATAATTTCAGCAAAAAAAACATTCAGTGTGTTAATCAAGTAAAAACTCCTAATGTAAGCTATGGTGGTACATTTAATCTAGAACTGTACTTAGGTACAATGTTGATGTACTTATATTGTACTAAAGTATTTCCATTATTATGCCACTGTCATATTGTAATGTAAAACTTTAATGATCCCCAGCGCAGCAGTATTTAAAGTGATTAAAATGATCAACACATTAATGGATCAATAATTATAATCCAGCGGTATAACATTTATTAGTCTGCATAGTGAGTACTTTCACTTTGGGTTCTTAAAGCACATTTTGATGACAGTACTTTTGTACTTCTTCCACCTCTGAATAATCTGACCTAAAAAGGTTCATCTTACACTGTGGAGCCGCCTGTTTTCACAGTGTGACGATGTGTTTTTGGAGTGTGTGAGAAGTTTTAAACATGAGATTCAGTCCTCATCAACCTGCCAATATAGTGTGTGTGTGTGTGTGTGTGTGTGCTAGTGGAAGTAGGTCAGTAGTGAAAGGGTTCTCGGCTGTCCTCGCACGGCCTCTGTTGGACCCGTCACACCACTCGTGTCGACTCTAATATTCTCCTCCTCCTCCTCTCTCTGCTCTGATTAGGAAGGGAGCAGTTCCCACCCCTGGTTCAGACGGGTCTTGTGGAGGTTAACTCTTCAGCTGCCGCCTTTCCTTTCTTCTTTCTTTATATTATCCGAAAAACAACTTGTACCTTGTGCCGAGGCCGGCGGTCTGTTTGTGTTTTCACTGACGCCGCTGCCAGACCATTTGTGGCGTGTAGCCGGCGTTTTCTAGGCACACCCGACACCACAAAATGAGGCAGAACCCTGTGTTGTGAAGGACACAAATCAACCTCCCCCCCATGTTTCATTCACTAACAGATTGAGAGGAAAAAACTCTGAGTGGCACCGTGTTTCCAGCCTGTGAACTTCCAGGAAGGTTGGATAATGCCCAGATCTGGGAACAAATGGTGTATTACCTAACCCCAACCAGCTTTACATGACTTACAGTAGAGTCAGGAGAGGTGGGTGTTTGAGCTCACACTGCCATCTGCTGGAAGAAGCAACAAGAAGACAAACCCCTCATTTCATCACTCAGACATGCCAAAACGCCCCAACATGGCTCCCGAAATTGTCTCAGGCAAACCTCACGGTCAAATCCAACCGAAAATCTGGATTTTAAAAAAATTAAACATACCCAAAATGTGACGCTCGGGTGTTAAACAGACAGGTGAAAAGGTGGAGTGAGGTATGCAAAAGTATTGGTTGGTATCTGAAGGAGAACAGTATGTTCCTGGACTGGTTAGACTGGTTTCTATGGTGCTACTGGTTTCTATGGCGTTTCACCAGATGCACTTGGCGACGGTGATGAATACTTTGAATGACTGAGACGATCCACCAAGGATTAAAAATACAGGCGCAGTGTGGGAATGAAGCTGCTGCTGGCAGAGGAACAAAACAGCAGACACTAAATGACAGAGGTTTTTATTCATTAATTATGATTTCAGTCTAACAAAATATTAAAATTGTAGATTTATGATGTATGTGAACATTTAAAACAAGAAAAAGAATCAGTGCTACACATAGGGTCAAAGGTCACAAGTGCCCTGATCCTTTTGTGATGTCAAAAATAAACTCCTAATAATTATGATATCTATAACCATAAGATTATTACTGTTATTGATGCATTAAAACAATATGTGAATACTGGATGCTCTTCAGTGTGTCATGGTGGAATAAATTTCAATTGACAACATCACTGTAAAGAGTTTTTCTCCACTCCTTGCATTCACACTTTGGTCTTAAGCAGAATCGGGCTTTAATATGAACTTTGTTGAATGGAACTTGATGCTTTTCTCAGTTCAGGTGAAAATATGTCAATTAAAAACTAGATAACACCAGAGCAGCATCTTAACTCTGTTGTTTTCCATGCAGGTCAGGCTGGCAGAGACCAGTGGATCTACAGTACGTCTGCAGTCTAAATGGATGGACGTGTGTCATGTGACAATCCCCCTTCCACCTGACCACAACTGAACGCCAGCTGGACCCATCAGGTAATAAAGTATGCTGACTCTTTTTAGCAAGACACTAAGATGATTAAGTGGTGAAAATATTACAAATACAGCATGCACTAATCTGGGGGGTGTCTAAAATAAAACTTTTCCTCTGAATTAAACTGGGATCAGGCTGATCGGCAGTGGCCCTCTCCTTCTGTGACCTCCATGAGATATTATTTCAGAAGTCAGAAATTAATCCAGTATTACAAACAAACACTAAACAATATATTTTTGCTCAGGAAATAACTGTAATTTATTCATCTCAATAAAATAATAATAATAATGCCCTTTGCTATTTTTTTATGCTTTTTTTGGTAAAACAATAAATTAGAAAATTCGTGGATAACAACAATAATTATATTTTAACAAAGTATATCGTTTTGATTAAATAGGTTGCACATACTGGTGGATTAAACATAACAGAAACATTAAAAATATTTAATGCACTGTATGTACGATCTGGAGACACCATTTTTTATTCTGTTGCAGAATTAATTACATTTGATGATTGATCTTTGGTAAATTAAAACATAATTCTGCATGTTAAGAAAGTCACAGTTGGTCTTAAGTCTGTCACGGTGTTCTTTGATTTTGTGTGGAACTGCTCAGTGATCTCTTATCTGATGTGTTTTTATCAGCCAGGAAGCGAAAGAATGAGCGCGAGCTGCTCATGTGAGAACATCCAAGTATCGTAGCTTCACGCTTACACTTACACAGTTTTATGATAAACTGTAACATTCATGACTTTTAATTAAATTAATAACATACATAAACATCAACAAAGAATAACACTAGACTCTCGTGGTCAACTACGGTTTATATTTTTTCCAAAATAAGATCCTGCGGTGGTTTGCTGGTGTATCTCTCGATACACTAAGTACCTCTAGTATCCACGTCAAACAACTTTAAGTAGCACAAGCTAAGTAAGTACAAATGCTTCCTAACTGCCCTTAAATACAGTACTTGAATGTGGCATGCCTTTTAACCTGGAGCCACTTTGCTCCCAATCACAGTTTGTAATGTGAAGCTCAAAGAAGATTAGTGAAAACCACAAAACAAAAAACAGCATTTGGATATTTTTACTTTTTATTTTTTGCTTGCAGACAAAAAAAGATATCCATGAAAGTCCAGATGTAATAAATAAATTAACTACTAAAACTGTTGGCTATTAAAGCAATTTAAAGTATGGCAGAAAGGCGTAACTTACAGAGCTCATATAGGGAATCAATAAAAAAATCCAAACCACCACTCACCCCGCTGATTGTTCTTCGATGTTTGCATATCCTAACAGTCCTACGTGGTTCAGTAAACACAGGACGAGACAGCAGAGAAAAGCAAAATAAAAGCTTATTTCTTTTTTTTTTTTTCACCCCACATATGAAAAGTTAAAAAGTTCCCATGGGAACCGAGTTGAGTGCTTGTGGTTTCTCGTCCCTAAAATATCTTCTGTAATTCTTGTGGAAAACCTGAAAGATATTGTTTTGCTAGTTCACCCGTATTTGAGCAAATAAATGCACTAATAACTGTCTTCTTTTTTTCTTTAAAATTGTTTTTGATTTTTTTTTTTTTTTTTTTTTTTAAACTTTGGTGGCGAGGACAACAAGAAAAAGAAACACCCTCTGAAAGACATAATTATTGTGTACTCATATTTTCATGCATACACTATTGAATTCTCTAGAAAAAGAAAACCGTCATAAAAGTGTAAATGTCACAATCTTGCTGAGTTTGTAGCTTAACTGACTGAGGTAAAGTTGCCTGTTTCCTGATGTAGAGCACACATGCCTTTCTCTTTATTTTTGGACAAAGACACAAACAGTATTTGGGTTCATCTCCCTTTCAAGACCAATGAATCTGTTTGTTGTTTGGGGAAAAAAGACCCAAATATCAAATTATTTGGAAACGTGCCTAAAATGACTTAAAAGTGACTGAAGTTCAATCTGTAACAACCTCCACCATATTTCTATAAACAAATCTTTTCAAAGGAAAAATCCACCTTTAAATCACATTTATTTGATGTTTATTTTGTACATTTATTTTAAAATTTGGTTGTTTTCCATAGTTTTGAGGAAACATGTTTCCCTCCTGCATTTCCCAGAATGCATCTGAACTTCTTGCTTTCAGTCAAAAGCTGGTTTGCATGAGGGTGTGTAACGGAGCAAACAAGGTCAGTGCATAATCTTTTAAATATTGATTAACCTGCCCCCTATTTCCATGATTGATTTTTAAATGTCAGAAAAGTATAATAAATAGCTTCATAACTTCCAAGAGCCGACGGTTCTGAGTTTTCTATCGTTATAAACTGAATATTATTTGTTTTTTTAAGACTGTTGGTCGGACAAAACAAGACATAAAGTATTTTTTAAAATGTGGACCTATTATTTCCTTGATTAATTATTTTGTCCATTAAAGTCAAAGTGAAAAATATTCATAATAATTTCCAAGACCCTTAGGTGACATTATTTAATTTGCTTTGACATAAAAAAATAGGGAAAAAAGCAGCGAATCTTCACATTTAAGAAGCTGAAACAGCATAATATTTGCAGTGTCAGCTGAAGTAGAAAATAGCAAAATGTAAGTAATTAACTATTCCAACAGACCTTCATGAAGGTTATGATGCTCTGTTTGTGATATTCAGAGGTTGTGGTGTTGTTTAGATATTAATGGGGAGGTCAAAATAAGAGAAAAACCTGTCACACAGGACTGTTTCATCAGACTGTCGTGCAGCAAGGTGTACCTAATAAACTGGCAGCAGAGTCTGTAAAGTGCATCAGCTGGCAAAAACCATATGAGAGATGGATCACCATATGCTGCTGTTGAAATTAAAGCCAGATCAATACATAGCCAATATAATCTGCCAAATGTTTGTGATCCAGATGTATCAAAATAGATATCGGCTTCAGAAACAGCGGCTTCATTATTTTCAGTTTGTCCACCAGAGAGCGCTGATGAGCTCGTTATGTTATGTGAAACGTCTGGCTCACTGCATATTTCGGTCAGAGTTGCTTTTATGACTAAATTCCACAAATTAATAAAACATATTTGTTTATATCAGTCAATATATCATTATTGGAATTTGAGAGACTCTTACATATTGAAATTAAAAACATAACAGTATAAAGAGGAGGTTTAAGGTGGATTTTCCCTTTTCTCTCTTTTTTTCCCCCTTCCATCCTTCAGTGATTTGCATGTTTGGAGATAAATGTTGATGTCATTGAAACTGAATGGACCCAAACACCTGCTTCCATGGAAATTATCACCATATTAAAAAAAAACAAACAAACTCATAATAGCATAATAATAGTATAATGGATTCAGTCCCCATTACATTTATATGCTGTTCAGTCTGAAAAATAAAAAAAGTTATGTGGAATTCAATCCAGCACTGATTTCTTTTGATTTAAAACATGGACTTACACACTGAATGGCACTAATTTGAGTTTGCTATTCACAAAAAAAAGCAGTACAGTTTCAAAAACCTTTTTTTCTTCATAACAGCAAAAATGTTTTCATTGGGACGAGGACATTTCTCTGGAAAAATGGTCCATTATTATGAAAAAAATTGTTTTTATTAATGAGAAAACCATGCAAGGTTTCTCCTCTTATTTTAAAAGCATTTTTTGTATGAAAAATGACAAAAAGACCAAAACAAAAGCCTTGCCATTTCTTGAGGAGCAGAGCTGGAACTTACTCTCATGGTGATGTTTGTTTGACTGGTCCCCACAGTTCATCAGCAGAAACAGCTGTTCATTCAGCTCCATCATCTCAGGGCTTCTCAGCTGCATCAGGACCCAAAGTTCATCTCCAAGGCACAAACCCTTGTTTTCAGTCAACCTGTCATCTGTCGGAGCCTCCTGCGGCCGTCTTTGGGTCCCGACACACCAGCTGAGAAACACTTCTGCTGTAGATTTAAAGAAAAGGAAAAAAAAAAACAACAAATTTAAATCTTAAAGGAAGGTTTCTGACAACCACATGCACATTATGTGAAATAATCAATTTTTAGAGCTAAATTCCTTTAATTAAAAGATACTTTTGTCAACTTCAGATTAAGATTAAATCCCAGCTGATATTTAATATGTTGACAACACTGAACTCTTCAAATAGCCCTACTTTATACGACAGAATATTAAGTCCAAAACAAAGCAGATTTAAATTTATTTAGAATAATCTAAATTGTTGTATCTACTTCATTTCCACAGGGTGTTCAAGGTGTACCCCTCCACCTCCAGAGGAAAAAAACAAAGCCACCTCACTCTAAGGTGAGCCTTGGAGCAATCTCTTGTTCAGTGCTATTTTTTTTTTTAAATTTCAAAACATAGCATCATTAAAAAAAAATGAAGATGTAGCATAGCATAGTATATACATAATATGATGAAATTTAAAAAAGCCAGAGCACAGCATGCCATAATTAGTCATGGTATATCATGTCAAACATTATACCATGACAATTTATGGCAAAGTCCAAAAACTTTCATGAGAAAATGTCATAGTGTAGCATTTCAAAAAATAATAAAAAAAAAAGTCCTATGTCAAAAAAAAAAAACAATCCTAAAAAGGCACAGTAAAGTATGCCATAAATAACTATAGTGTAGCATGTCTAAAATGTGTAAACAGTCACAGCACAGTCTGTCAACATTCCTGAAAAAAGAAAGTATAGTGTGCTGAAAATTTTATTTAAAAAGTGATAGTGTGGTATGGTATGTCGACAACTCTAAATATATTTAGAATATAAGAAATTGTGATATCGCCATCGTAAATAAATTTCATGAAAATATTTTTTTAATGTAATGGAAAAAAGACAGTTAAAAAATTTTTTTTAAAAAATTAAATGAAAAAGTCATTGTATAGTATGCTGATAATTTGATGTAATGACAGAAATCAAAAAAATGCATCCAAAAACTCATAAAAACAATACATAGTATAGCATTGTGGCAGTATGTCTAAAAAAAAAATAAAAATAAATTAATAGAAAGAAACAGTCCTGGATAGTGTGTCATGATCATCATACTCATTTTCCAATTACCAGTGAAATGACCATTATAGTACTGCATTGCTAGCAAGTGACAAGGTTAATGGTAAGTGTTGTTGCCACATAATGACAACTTCTGTTTTGTTTTGTTTTTCTCATGCTGGGACCACTGGATCCTTTCTAATCACCCCTGCAGTCCAACTGGAGCAACATTCTTCCTTCAGGCACCACAAAAAAGAGCGCTTTCATGATATAAAACGTCACGTCAAGAATTACAAACTGTGTTACTTATTTGTGTTTATTTTAGGAAACTAGTCAGATATATGTCATAGTAATTCAATAACAGCTGTTAGCCACATGAGGCGGGGCTTTAAGTTCAATCTGTTAGAACGTTCCAGATTTAGTGAGACAGAAACTAAACCCACCTCTCTGCTCATGTCTGCTCTCCTGCCTGAGGCTGTGATTGGCTGACGTCTTTAGATTCCTCCTGGATTGTTTCATTGTCGTCCTTCACCTCAACTTCCTCCTCTTCCTCCTCGTTGCAGTCGTCATCTGTCGCCACCTCTCCCTGTTCTTTCACCTCCATTTCTTCTTCGCTGTCTGCATGCTCTGCTGCCGCCTCCTCCTCCTCCTCACTTCCCTCGGCGTCCTCGTCACTGAAGGGCTCCTTTGCCTCCTCCACCCTCCTGGCGGTCTCAGAGAACCAGTCCCTTACCTGCTCGTAGCTCATGCTGGACTTGGTCACCAGATCGTCCAGGTCTTTCTCACTCAGGGCTCTGTGTTTGAGGTAGTAGTCCTTGAGGAACGATTTACCGGACTTCACCTGCACACATGAAAGACAGTTTTAAAACACTTACATGCTTTATATTAACTCGCTGAATGTTTGGTTTTTCCTGGCGGCTGGCACAAGAGGGCACTCTGGCGCACCCTGTGAGTGATTTTGGGGCTTCTGGGAAATGTTGTTGGAACGTGAGGAGCCAAACATGAAATATATTCATGAGGAGTGTCCCAATCTGATATGGGTATCAGTAATAATTGTTGTCTACATGCAACACGTCCACTCTTGCTTCCTACCCGGCCACCGTAATAACAGTTCTAGTCGACACGCAACATTTTTTTTCCTCAATCATAAAACGCTGAAATCTGGGTAGTCATCCAAAATGGAGACTGTCCCCAGACTTAATTTGAAACAGTATCACAAAAACAGATGAAGATTTTCAAGGTCTTTTAATTTATTTTTTGTTTTATTCAACTGTAGAAAATTCTCATGTTTAAAGTTTAAATTGATGTAACCCATTGGTTACTAATAAACGGGTCAGTGCTTTTCAGACCTACTGTTGCTGACTGTTGTTCTCTGTTTCAGTAAGATCACTTCATCAAGCCTTTTCTAACATTCCATACTACAAAATAAGTAATAAAAGTATGTGATTCGTACTGATATCGGAACAGATCATTATCGGCCAATACTCCAGGCTGCAATATTGGTATTGTACACACTGACCTTGATGGTGGCAGCGCCCCCCTGTGGGGAGTGCTTGCAGGGATTCGGCCGGCGTGTCCTCCTGGTCCAACCACGGAAACGCTTCCTAGACTTCTTCTGGGTTTTGGCTCCACCGTTCAGTGCCTCGTCCATCTTAAATAAAATATACTTATTTATACAGTGAAATCATTACAAGTCAAAGTGCTCTAAAGTAATAGAAACATTACTATGACTGCTGTTACACTTTCACCTTTCCACTCCGGTAGAGGTAGTACCACTTCAGGTTGCTGTTCTTGCAGGCATAGCGCGTGTCTCCAAACCAGTTGACGATGTACGTCCTTGGTAGACCGCTCTCCTCCGCCATCTGGTCATACTCCTCAGACGTCGGCCACTGTGTGCGGACGAAGGCTTTCTTTAGGATGTGGAGCTGTCCCGGCGTCTTCTTCAATGTCTTCCTTGTAGAGGATGAAGGCACAGCAGCAGACACTTTCACCTTCTCGCCATCCCCATCCTTGTCGTCTTCTTTTGAAGGCATTTTCCGCCTCTCAGTGAACCAAGCGTCCACCTCGCGTCGTGTCAGCTTTGTCTCCGCACGTAGCCGACTCAGCTCCTCATCTGAGGGTGTGTCTGATTTCTGGAAGCTGGCCTCCAGGATGAGCAGCTGTTCTGGAGTTTTTTCCTTGAACTTCTGTGGTGTGAAGCTCTGGAAGGCGTGGCGGAATTTGACCCTCGGGTCACTGGTGGAACCTGATGGAGCGTTGGCAGAAGTTGGGGAACAGTCGCTGGCGTCGTCACTGGAGTCGATGACAATGGTGGCGTTGTCGCTATTGTTGCTGCCACTGCTGTTCCTGCCTCCTCGGCCGCCCTCTGGCGTTTTGATGGGTGGGGTTTCGTTCAACAGAATACCATGGTTGTCCCTGGAGACCCTCTGGTTGTAACGCGTGTCACTGAACCACTTCTTTATCGCTCGTTTGGAGAGTTTGGTGACCTGCATGAGCCGTGAGATCTCCGCCTCTGTGGCGAAGTGCCTCCTGCCGTAGCTCGCCTTCAGCTCTGCCAGCTGCTCCTTGGACTTCTTAGGTTTAGCTGCTGCTGCGTCCGAATTGAGCGCTGCCGACATCTCAGTCTTTGACTCTGATGCTGATGGTTCGGCGGCTTTCGGCTGGTTGCAGGGAACACCTGCAACTGTCAGGGTAATAGGAGAGGCGACGGGCACAGTACTACCGTTACCGGCCACCTGCGTGAGGACGAGGCCCGGCTGGCCCACAATCTGACAGGTCTGGAAGATGGACTGCAGGCCGTTGGTGGCTGCAGCTATGTTGGCAGGGATGACAGTGATGGTCTGAGGGACGGCCTGCACTGTGCCATTAAACTTCTTCCTCCTTGCCTCTTCCACCTGCAAAGAGAAGCAGCAAAGCGCAAGAGGCTTATGAACTTAAACCCATCTTAACTAATGATATTTTTTGACATACTATGACTTTTTTTTTTTAACCACTTTTTTCCCCAACATGCTATAATATGCCATTTTTCAGCTTTTTCCAATAAATCATACTCTAAAATCACTCATTACTCATTATTCTTAAGACTGCCCAGCACTTTGTCGGCATGGAGCTCTCACATCTGGATGACAGCTACACCCAGTGTGATGAAGAATGCCAGCAGCCTTTTTTAACTTCACAGATGTCATTCATGTTATTATACAATGTGTAATGACAATAAATGCTTGAATTGAGTCTAAATAATATGGCTTCTGTGTGCCTTTCACTTTTTTCAACATACTATGATGACTTTTTTTTTTAACCATTTTTCCCCAACATGCAATAATATGCCATTTCTTCAACAAATCATACCACCCAAAAAAATAAAATAAAAATAAAATCACTGAACAGACTATAGCTTTTGGATGACTTTTTTGAAATTACATTTTTCAAAATACTATACTATGACTTTTTTATAATTTTTTTCCCCAAAATGCAGTAAAAAATGCTTTTTTCAACAAATCATACTCTGAAGTCACTCAACATACTCTAATAGCTTTTGAGTGACTCTTTCTAACCTTACATAAAATAACATTTTTAACTTTTTCAACACATTATAGCTTTTTTTAAACTAATTTTTTCAAAAATGCAGTAATATGCAAATTTTTCCACTTATCTTTTTTTCAACAAATCAAACTGACATCAGTCAACATACTATAATAAATCATTTGGAGGACCTTTTTTAAACCTTTTGTCAAAATTAAAATTTTCAACATATTACACTGAATTTTTTCACAACTTCACAACAACACAACTATTTTCAAAATGCAACAATATGTAATTTTTTTCAGCTTTTTTTAAACAACTTACTGAATAATTAGGCTTTTGGATAACATTTTCAGACCTTTTATGAAAAACATTTTTAATTTTTTTCTATATTCTATATCATGACTTAACCACTTTTTTCAAAATCCTACATTAATATACTCTAAAAATCACTTAACATACTATGTCAAGCTTTTACACTTTTTTTTTAACTTTCTCAAATTTCTCAGTTTCCAAGGCTTTTGAATTACTTTTTGGACCTTTTATATGACATTTTTTCAACTTTTTCCCCCATACTATAATATGACTGATTATCACTCATAAGGCTTTTTAATGACCCTTTAACCTTCACACAATGTTGCAATGCTGCAGTGTGATTGCACTACTACATTACTATGTAGCATTTAAGACCTTTTGGTATTGCATTAAGTTATTGCAAGTTGTTTTTTTATTGTTTCATTATACAATGTATAATGACAATAAAAGTTTGAATCAGAATCTAAATAATATGGCTTCTGGGTGATATTTAATGAAACAAAATGTTTTCATGAAATTTTTAACACAATATACTCAGACCTTTTTTTTTAAATTACATTTTCGACAAATTATACTATGACGTTGTTTATTTTCTACATACCATACATAGTAGACAGTTAACTTTTTTTTTTTTTTTTTTTTAACAATTCATGATGATCATGATATTCACGATATTTAATTTTTTATTACCCCATGACATTTTGACATACTATGTCATAAGCTCTTCTAGTCTATGAATTTTTTTCAATATATTATACAATGACTTTTTTTAAAAATATTTTTTTCTGAACTATTTCAACATACTAATTACATACATAGTATGACATTGTTCAATATTCTATACTATGCTTTATACCGAAACATTAACTAAGACACGCTTTCCTATGCCTCTTTATGGTTTTTTGTCCTGCCTTCATTATGACATATTTCAACACAGCAGACCATGATTTTTGAAACACTAAACTATGCCTTTGTCTAATTTATTTTGAGATGTAAGAACTTAAGACTGCACAGTGAGAGAATCAGGTAAAATTCACCCCCCAAAAACAAAAAAATCTCTTGGATCCTTGGAGCCCTACAGATCAGGGACAAAACTTGAACATGCAGCCTAATAAAAGCTGTGTGGATGTGCACCAACCTCCTCTGGCGTCCAGCTGACTCCATGTTTCAGCCTCTGAGCAGAAAACCAGACCTTGATCTGCTCCTCACTGAACTTGGTCTGCGAAGATAAACCCATGATCTCTGACACCGAGGGGTATGGAAACCTACAACACATAAATCAGAGTTTGATCACTTGGATTGTCCAACGGTCATTCCAATATTGAGTTGTGCTTTACACAGCCTATCTATTTTACTACTGGAGTAACGCTAACGTTAGTGTAGCATCAGAGCTAACCAAGTAGCCTATATGTTAAAATTACAATATAAACAACAGAGGTTTATATCCTACGGTAGACATTTTTATATCGCACTATGGTATATATCGTAATATTGCACAGCTCTAATGCAGGGTCTGACATTAACAGTTGACTGAATGACCCTGGCAAGTAAAAATAACCAGCCGGCCAGCAGATCCTGCACAGACATGCCCGATCGCCCACAACATTTGAACAAAATTTAGAGTGGAATATGATATATACACACACACACACACACACACACACACACACATATATGCATACAGAGTGATTCCTTGCTTTACAGTTAGATTTGTTAAATAAAAAAATACTGTGTATAGAATAATGGTAGATTTGTCCTTAAAGACACATTTAAAAAGAATAAACATAATCACAGTCAGTTGACAAAATATACATTTCCTGAAAGATAATAAGTTACCTGTTGTAGGCGCTGGCCAGCAGGACGTTGCTGTCCATGGCTGTGTTGTAAGTGGGGATGCTGCTGATGGGGATGAGGAGCTGATTCTGAGCCTGGGTGCTGTTCTGCTGGTTCTGCAGGGCCGACAGGACCTGAGCCAGCGTCCCAGGAGGCAGCACACCACTGCCTCCGCTCGAGCCACCTTTAATCTGCAGCACACTGGGACTGTTGACCATGATGCTCTGCGGGATGGTGTGGACCTGCACCGGCGTGGAAACGGGGATGAGGCAAGAGGCGGCGGGAGTCATCGGGGCAGGGGACAGCGTGGGTGGCTCCTTGTTCTCATCGTCCTCGTCGTCGCTTTCCACTTTGATGACGTCGTCTGCCATTTTTTGCAAGGTGGTGAACTTCTTGAGTTCTGGTCTGCTCTTGATCCTCATAATGGGCGTCTTGCTGAGGGCAATGCTTTTGCGGGACGTCTCTTCCGCCTCCTCGTCCTCCACTTTGACAAAGCTGCCGTCAAAGGTGAGGTCGTTCACTGTCTGCTGGAAGATGGTCTCGTTGTTCCGCTTCACCATCGTCCGTGTGAAGTTGTCCTCACCCGGGTGGAGGCGAGCGTTGTGGGCCAGCAGTGTGTCGTAACTGGACAGGGAGGAATGTGGGTCAATACTTCTTATCAGACAAACAGGAGTACTTGATGGCACAAATAACCACTGAGTGACGACACAAAAAACCTCCTATGTACACCACATTTACCCACAACTGAAAAGAGAAAGCAGGCTGAAGGAATGCATCTAGTGATTGCATCTAGTGATTGCTTCCTTCATTGACCAACCTAACACTGTTCTGACCAATCAGTGAATTGTTTAAATAGAAAACACCGATCAAAGCAAGACACAAGATCAGGGAACTGCCAAATAACCCAGTACCAATACCTCACTAGTCAAATGATGCCTGCATTCAGGGGCTGAAATCAATATTTTCCTGCCACAGTGACAGATGTTTTATTTTGTCTGTCAAACAGAAATATCATCTGTTCCTTTTGAAATATATGCGCTAGATGAAGGTGATAATATTTTAGATCAGGTACAATTTTATGTTCAATAAATTTTACACAAAAACACAGTTATCTGGGAGCCTGTTCTTGTTGTGTGTAATAATTACTTGCATAAAATACAATTCAAATTAACAAGAAATAAATTATTGCATTTTAATTTCAGTAGTTGCTCACATTAAAAAAAAAAAATCTTGGCATTAGGCTAGTACCTTTAATTTTATAGTTTAATGCTTAGAGTTAGGCTCATGCAGTAAAACAGTCAAAAAAAAGCTACATGTAAGGACCTGAAAGAAGTAAAATAGCTACATAGGAACAACAAACATTGATGGCCGCAACAAAATAATGTTCAATAACAAAAACAATACCCAAAATGACATCTACATGACATTCTTATTTTTTTGTATTTCATTTTTTAGTCTCCTTCTGGAGGAAAATGTACATTTGGAGTATCTGCACACTGTGTCGTCACATAACACGTGGTGTTTTTGGTATTTCTAATAACATTATGCATAAGCAGGTGTCACACCGAACACGGACAGTGTGGCAGAGCAAGGCGCACCGCAACCAAGTTGCTAAGCTACGGATCAGTGGAGGGAAATTGAAATTGGGAATGCCACGTCTGCGCCTTTGTGTGGCGCAACCACATACACAATGAATACGTTTCTCTCGGCGCACCTGCACCTTGCGCTTTCTGTGAAACCAACTTAAATAACAGCAGACTATATTTAAATTTAGCCTCCACGCTTAACCATAATAATCATCTACTCATCTCACATTCGTATGGAATGCACACTGAATGATTTTAGGAAATGTATTCCCTTTCTGGCATATGTTGTCATGAACAGTGACAGATGGTATTTTGAAAGATGTATCAAAATTGGCAAAAATAAACTGTCCACTCTGATGTCATCTCTCACACACGTAGAATAGAAATAAATGCTGTACCTCTTGGTATGGTAGTCACACTCCATGCAGACGTACGAGGTGTTGATGACGACATCGGGATGCTCCGTGTCAACGTGCATGGTGAACAGGTTGAGCTCTGATGTCTGGAAGCTGCAGTATTTGCACTCATAGCCTCCCTCTGCCACGTTCTGGTCCAAGCAGTGGTCTGACACTGGTCTGATGTCTGGGTCCTCAGCCTGCTCTTCAAACAGACTGGAAAACTCTGAAGAAACGGTCGCCATGCCATTGCTGTCCTCTGGCTCAGCTGAATCTGCAATGTCCTCCATCTCCTGGTCCGAGTCGATGGCTTCTCGAGGAGGGACCATGCAGGGGATGGTGGATTTCCTCCTGCTCGCCATCCTGACACGATGTGTCTAGCTGAGTATTAAAGCTGTCTCAGTTCAAGTCGTCCTGTTGTAGCTCCATAAAGCAGGATGCTGTCAGTCAAAACGCTTTCTCTGTTGTGTTTTAATTCCTGAAGAGGAGACAATACGTGTTAATTTATTTGACTGTAGCACAAATAGTTGGTGATTACTTTTCTGATATTCAACTAGGATTAGTCAACAAGTTGTTGCAGCTCCAGTTTATAGCTGATATTTCGCCCTCAGCTCGTTTGTTTTGTTAGAGCGCTGTCACACAGATGAAATGAACACAGATAACATAAAAAAAAAAAATACATGACACCAGGAACTGAGGAAAGGATGGCTCAATCCAATCACATGAATATACAGTCATGGAAAAAATTATTAGACCACCCTTGTTTTCTTCAATTTCTTGTTAATTTTAATGCCTGGCTCAACTAAAGGTACATTTGTTTGGACAATTATAATGATAACAACAAAAATAGCTCATGAGAGTTTAATTTAAGAACTAAGGATTATTCATTTTCCATGGTTTTCTTGATAATAACCAAAATTACTTAAATTCTTACATCAATAGCTATGGCATTGTACCGCCAAAAACACTACTTTTAAGCATTCCATGTTTTCTTTTCTGTTTGCTTTAAACACATGATACACACAAGAGTTAATACTTGATTGCATAACCATTGTTTTTGATGACTGCAGCCATGCGTCTTGGCATGCTCTCCACCAGCTTCTGACATTGTTCTGCTGTCACAGCAGCCCATTCCTGTTGGACAAATTCAAACAAATTTTCTTTGTTTTTGGGCTTGTGGTTCTCCATTTTGAGTTTGATGATTTTCCACAGGTTTTCAATTGGATTAAGATCTGGTGATTGAGCAGGCCAAGGCATGGTGCGAATGTTGTGGTTCTCCATCCAGGCTTTAACTGACCTTGCCGTGTGGCAAGGGGTATTGTCTTGTTGGAAAATCCAGTCATTCGAGGCAGGAAAGAGTTTTCCAGCTGATGGAAGAAGACTGTTTTCAAGGGTAGTCCTGTACTTGACCTGGTTCATTCGGCCTTCACACAATTGCATTTGCCCTGTTCCACTCAGACTGAAACAACCCCAGATCATGACTGATCCACCCCCATGTTTTACTGTAGGGGCAAGACAGTCTGGGTTGTAAGCTTCTCCAGGCTTCCTCCTAACCAGTAAGTTGGCTGGAGTGGGCATCAATTCAAAATTGGATTCATCACTGAAGAGAACCTTAGCCCAATCATCAACAGTCCAATCCTTGTGGTCTCGAGCAAAGAGTAACCGGGCCTTCCTCTGCCTTTCATTGATGAAGGGCTTCTTGCGTGCTCTGTGTGACTTCAAACCAGCTTCAACAAGTCGGTTTCGAACTGTCCTTGCCGAGCAAGTCACATTTCTCGACAGTGCCCACTCATTTTTAAGGTCCCTGGAGGTCTGACGACGATTCCTGACACAGGAGCGGATGAGTGCACGGTCATCTCGTGGGGTAGAAAGACGCTTTCCTGCCACGGCCAGGTAGCAATTTGGTAGTGCCATGTTCAGCTTGTTTTTTTGTTGGAATGAACGGCTGTCTTGGAGATCTTCAGTTTTTCGCTACCTGTCTCTCACTCATGCCAATTTCCAGCAGTGCCAAGATGGCTGCCTTTGTTGCTTCACATAATTCTTTTGTTTTAGGCATTATGTGAGAGCTGACAACTTCTGAGTTGTGCTACGGCTTGAATGTAAGCAGGAAACCACTCTAGGCCTTTGCATGTGCAGTGCTGCTTGTGACATGAAATGGCCTCTTATATACCCTGGGAATCAATTAAGCTTAAGAATGTCAAATAGGACATAAAGTATTATGTGACCAGCTGTATTTTTTGTTGTGTTCATTGTATTATACGTTTAGTGGTACCAGATATTAGAATGAACAAGAAATTGAAGAAAACAAGGGTGGTCTAATAATTTTTTCCATGACTGTATAATAAATTCAAATTCAAATTATGTAAAGTCACTACAGAATTTTTGAGAGAATGCTGATACCAATATTTGGTTTAAAAAGTATGACAAGTAATATATTGGTCAATATTAATTTTTACATGATCATGGGATGGAACATTTTACTCTGCAAAAACTCACTTGTCAACGCTCTCTGGAGGACAAATTATATTCACACAGATCTCTGCAATGTATTTTTTAAACATATAAACAGCTGATAACTGTACCAAGCTTATGTCAAACTGCTGATTAATTTATTGTTGGGTCTCTGCTTTTTACCAGACATTCATTTGTCAGACATGTTTATTGTTTTCAAAGCAGTAGTGATGTCATACACACTTGGGTATTTATTGACGCAATCCTGAAATATTTTCATTCCTGTTTTAACCATGTAAAGCACTTTGTAACTTTGTTTGGAGAAATGCCATATAAATAAGGTTTATTATTATTAATATTCTTATGATGACACTATTTTTAATTTTTTGTGTATAATTTCCGTATTTCCAAGTTATATTTCCATAACCCGTCTATGCTTTCTTATCTTATCTGGCTGGACAAACTGCTACTGGCTTTTTCAATAAGACAGTTTCGAGTTGTGTTAATTCCACATTCATTGTAGTAAATGGGAGAAATCTGGCGAAAATCTGATTAATAGATAGGCTATAAGAAGAACTTGTGCAGCTGCATGCTGAACTAACTGTGCTGCTTGTCAGTGTCTGGGACTGCAGGAGAAAGGCTCTTCCTGGCCACCACACACACAGAAAAGGCCCGTTATCCAGCACAATATTGACTCCAGTCACAATTCCCTGTCTCTGCTCAGCTAGTTTACAGTGTGAGAAATAAACCAAGAAAGAGGAACGACAACAAACAGTCCTCCTAGCTAACGTTTGCTAGCTGAACGTTTTGTTTAACAGCTCTCTACAAGTGGCAGTTTCATATGAGGCGGCGTGTGACCGTGCAGAAACACCATGACAGCCTGAAATCATCCCGGTGTATGTTTACCTGGTGAACAGGCCGCCGTTTCCCCACATCTTGCAACAGACAGTTGATGTTAGCTGGCTAGCGGTTGTAGCTTTGTAGCATCTCTGGTTCGGTGTGTTGATACGCAGTCTTCCGCCTTTTACTCAAATACACCGAGGATCCCATTTGCTTCAGCCCAGGACAGGGAGTCACTCTAACGGCAGGGGAAGAAGCTAAACTACCAGGTCTTAGCTCCGGTTTCAGCTAGCACCGCAACGACTGGCATTGTAACGCAGTTGCTTCGTTAGTTAATAGGACAGTTTAATAAAAAAAAAAGGCACAGAGAGTTCACCGAATTTAACGACGGCCATTTTTCCTACCGCTGCTGCAAGCGCGCAGTGACTAAGAAGTACATCCGGAATGAGTTTTTCAAGATAAAAGCTCTTCTTCTTCTTTGGTTCCGGCAGGCTAAATGCACCCAAGGCGTATTGCTGCCCTCTGCTTTTTCCATGCGTTTTTTTCAGTGCTTAATCATATTCTGTGGTATATCCCAATGGAGTGCAGAGACTGCAGCAACTTCTTTGTAATATTCCAGTCTTCCCAACTCAGCAGTGTGCTCATATTGAAAAGAGAGGAGGTCCAGCCACTCCCAGGTCCCTGAAGAGTTTCCTCCTTTGAGATGAGTATTTCTTGCAATGTAGAATTACATGCATCACAGTGTCTGGCTGTCCACACTCACACTGTCCATCAGGATGTTTCCCAATCAGAGTTCTGATTCTGCCTTTGTTTTCATTATCCCATGACTCCTGTCACATTTCCTTTGCTGCCTGATTTATTGCAAATGAGTATTCTGGTGGTCCATAGTCCAATTCCAATTTTACTGTTTCCTGTTTTATTGCATCTTTAGCTACAGTGTCTGCTTCCTCATTTCCCATACCCACATGGGTATCCAGATGAACCTCACTTCACACCATAGTTTGTTGATTCTGTATATTATTAGGCACATTTCTGTTATTAGGTCAGGTCTGGATTTGGAATGTGTGTCTTTTATAGTCTGTATAGTTGCTGCTGAATCACTACATATGACTGGACACCTTGGTTTGTTGTCCTCTACCCATCTCTGCTGTGTATACTGACATGTGATCTGATATCCTGTAGCCTTCTCTTATTCCTAGCTGGGGGATTGCTATGCCAATTGCCACTCTTTCTGGTTCTTTTGACCCATCTGTATATATCTGTAAGTATGACCTGTATTTCTGCTTCAAATGCTTTTGGGTTCTGTTGACAATGTCTTCATCCTTTTTCCTCTTCTTACTATTTAAAAAGCTCAAATCGATCTCAGGTTCTGTAGACAGCCATGATGGAACCTCTGCCCAGCAGACTGGGGGACACACTCTCTTCTCCAGAATGCCTATTTTCCCTGCATTGTCCTTCAGCTTTTCTCCAAAATTAGCAAATTTCCAGTGCTGGTCTAACAGTCTAAGAAAAAGTTTTGTTTTCATCAGGTATCTAAAACCAGGCTTAACCCTCCTTATTTCATTTCCACCAATAAAGCTGATACTGGTGCGTTTTCCTTTATTTTGTGTTTTTGTAAATAAATATTATATATATATTTATTTATATATATTATCGCCGGCAACTTCTTCCTCTTTTTTACACACACACACATATGTATATATACGTATATATACATGTATACGTATATATATACGTATACATGTATATATACGTATATATACGTATACATGTATATATACGTATATATACATGTATATATACTGTATGTATATATACATGTATATATACGTATATATACATGTATACGTATATATACGTATATATACGTATATATACGTATATATATATAGTGAATTTCCCACACAATAGCTCCATTTTTCATTATCCATATTTACCATTACTTATTGGTGTAGGAAAGTTCTCTTTTGATTTATGTTTTATTTTACATCCAAAACCATTTCCATTAAATTTGGTATATAAATTACTGGTTCACTCACAACAGATGGAAAAAGTACTTGGATCATTTACTAAAGATAAAGTAGCAATACCATAGCATAAAAATGCTTTGCCACAGGTAAAGTCGTGTATTCAAAAGTATTTTGTACATATTTTGTTTGTACTGCTGGGTAGTTTAATCTGTAATAATGTTTCATAATTTAATAGATATAAATTGAAGTATTGTTATGTGATTTAATATAGTATTATTATTATTATTTAGACTCTGGATATGACTAGTAAATTAAGAAGTATAAAAATAGACATAAAATAAAATATTTTGCTCTGAAAATTATTGCAAATCGTTGTACTGTGATGACAAATATTCTATGTATTTATGCATTATTTGTTATGTATTTTATTACTATTTCCATTATATTGCTGTATTACGTATATTAGAATATTATACCTTTTTTGGTGCATTTTCGTGCGACAACGTTCGATAATGTATTTTGAAAGTATTCCTGCTAAGCGGAAACCAGCGTCAGTGTAGTGACGTTAATTTGACAGATTTATTTGCGCACGTCGTTGCGTCATAGACAGACGTCAATGTTTCAACTCTGTATCAAACTACCATGATGTACTCCGCAAGAAGTTACAGTCACATAGTGTACCAAAGCACTTTTATCATTTACAGTGGGGGAAGAAATATTCACATCAATTAAGGATAACTACCACAGTGTAGAAATAAATTTAAATAGCACATTTTTAACATTATAAAATGTGCAAATTACCTGCAGCTGTGAAATAAACAAGTAAAATACAAAAAATATATATTCCTCTGTAATGTCATGAAGTATTAGCATGAATTAAAATTAAAAAGTACAATTACCTTAAAACCAACAAGTGCAGGTGCCTCAGGCACTACAGCGCTGATTATTTAACATGAAAACTAACCTATTTTAACACATAATTTACACTATCAGAAAACACAGTGGTATAACTAAAATTAAAAACAATTCCTACATTTTTGTTTATTGGCTTTTGGCCACATTTCATGTGTTATTCAGTGTGTAGCATGGAATCCAGTGTGTCTTTACCCGTACAGGTGTGAATGTGCAGGTTTTTGTACCGTCTGAGCTGCTGTCTTCTGTTTTCAGATCAGTTCAGTCTGGACTGAAAATAAGAAATACTGCAAATACAGAATGATAATTTTGTAGCATTTCAGTTAGTTCCTGACTAGAAAACACACAAACAATGTTCATAATTAAGCTTCATTAGCATTTTTATTCAAGTTTATGTAAAATCATATATACTGTATATAGTTTATGTTTATATGTTATATATTATAAATAAAAGTAATAACATATTATATTAAAAAAAAGTAATAACATTATTATTGGGTTACAAATTAGTCACATTAATTAACTATTATAAATAACATTTCACAGAATAAATATTGAAGTTCACTGATGTGTCATCATAAAAATGTACAAACTAAATGAGGAGTTAACTGTTTGAATGCACTGAGGTTTTACTCAAGATCAATCAAGAGAAGCGGCTGATTTCTTTCTTCATTTCCTGGAAGAAAAAAAATAAGAAAAAGGGGAATTTTAAAGAAAAATAAACCTGGAAACCTGCTGAACTCACTGCAACATGAAAGCAAACATTTGACATCATTGTTCACTTTTAAATAAAGAACACTGGAGCCTAAACCAGAGTTTCCTCACGAGATACTTTTTTCAAACAATTTAGACTAAGAGAGGATTCACACTCAAGAAGTCAATTTTTGTCATTTTCATCTGTCTGGCTGTCGCCATTTTGTTTGTTTTTTGAAAAAATAAAAGTAACACAAGAGAGGCCCACATGAATTGCTGACTAATCAATTAGATTATTTAAGCTACAGATCTGTGAAACTGAGTTTACCAGAGCTGTGCTTGTAAGTTTCTTCAAGCTGGCTGTGTCCTCAGTGGACCAGACTGTCGTCTGTGTAAAGGTCATACCTGAACGAGCGCCGTCTTATCGTAGTCGTTTCGGTGCCTGTAAATGCATTGAGCCAGCAGAGCGTAAAGCTTCTCCAGTGACTCCACATCAGAGCCCTCTGTTTTAACCACAGCTCTGCTGAGGAGATCCTGAAATACACAATAATAATCACAATAACAATACTACACAAATATTTACAACAACCACCAGATCACCACGGCAACCCGCCTTCAGACCTCAGATCACCATCTCAATAACAACACACTGAGTACTTTAATCTCAACCGGGTCGACTAACCCTCAGTTTGTTGTGATCAACAACCAGCAGTGGCGTTTCTTCGAACAGCTGCATCTGCTCTAGGGCGGCCATATTGGCTCTCATCTCTCTCCTGTTGTTTTGCTCTTCTGAGGAGGAGGAAATAGCATTTTTAGAAGGTAGCATTCGTGCCATGGCTAATCAACTTACGAATGTTGATAACAATTCAACTTCCATATTTCATTTGCAAAAAGGAAGTCACAACATGAAGAGAGAGTCACACTGGCCCAGAGGCTCACAGTAGGTTATAGTTCAAAGCCTTGTTTGTTAAAAGGGTGACAGTTTAATTTATCTTCTGTACTAGTGTAGTAGTAGCAAGACAATCTGCAAGCTTTCAATCTGTTATCACTGGCGTTTATTTTATGCACAACTCCATCCAATTGAAGACTTCCTTTAATAGTCCCTGAAATGTCCCCATTGTGGGACTATTAAATGAATTTTTCTTCATGAATTTGAACTGCACATTTCTTTGAATACGGCTTTGATAGGATTTCAGACAGTGTTGTGTTCTTAGCTCAGCATTGACTCGATGCCCAGACATCTGCAGAGTCTGAAGCTTTGGCCTGTTGAAACTTGTTCAGCAGCAGCAGAAAGCAGAAGCAGCAGTTTCCTTTCCCTCCCTATTTTACACACAGTTTATCATCTGCAGTGCTTTGAGGCTGCAGCAGCGTAGCTCCGTTCACAGACCAGTGAAGACCAGTTAGTAGAGTGAGACACTCACACAGCCACAGGGTTGCTTCTCTCCTTACATATACAGACCTATATTGCTCAAACAAACCCCGTTCACCATGGTGTTCAGGGGAGTCTTTGAGGTCTGGGATTGAAGCCTCAGCGTTCCCGCAGGGACGCCGTCAGCTGGTTTGGAACGATGGTGCCCACTCACAAGGACTCCATTTTGAATGCCATTTGAGTGGTGATGAAGCCCGTTCATGGCGACTGTCAGGTGCTCCCTGATGCTGCTGTCTGACGTAGTGGATGAGTTTGAATCAGCACAGCTCTTTCTCATTTCAAGTGTGTGTTCCTCTGACTCAGAGCTGCTCCTGCCGGATGTAGAGGTAGAGGATGATGAGGCAGGGATCGGTGGCCTCTTTTTCTTGGTTTTCTTGATGACACCGGTGCTCCACTTAGATTTTTTCGGCTGTTTGTTGAGCTTTTTCTTAGGAGCTGCAAAGAGAAGTGAAAGGAAGGAAAGTGGGGTGGAGAGAGATGAAAGAAGGTCAATAGAAGGAGCTGATAGAGGCTGGAGCAGTGCAATCAGACCTCCCCTCCTCTCCACTTGATCTCCTCGTCTTCTCTTGACTTTTCATTTTCACTTTCCCTCTCTTCGCTGCCTCTTCCTCTCCTCACTCAGATGCTTTGATGTTTAAATAAAGACTCTGCAGCTACAGTACCTGTCCTTGTAGCTTCACCCTCACTTTTGTTGAACATCCTCTTTTCCATTAATGCAATCATTTGTCTGTGCAGAAGCTTGTACTGGAGGAAATAAGTACATTCTCACCCGAAGATGTCAGTCATCAAAGAGGTTAGTCACGAAAATAGATGCATTTCATCGTTTCGGGTGGACTTACGTTGTCGTCCCAGGCTGTTTGTGGTGAACGCCGAGCTACAGGTGCCATCTACCTCATCTGTGTAGGTCCCACAGGAAAAAGCTGAAAGCCAATTAAAGCCTTTCTTTACAGTTAAGAAGAAGCAGTTCATTGGGGTTGAAACGTGCCATTTTTATTTTAAATTTAAATTTAAAATTAACTTCTGCTCAGCAGTGTCCATTTGAAATATGCTGTACTTCACCCTTCACCAAGTCCTTCAGAGCACATGCACGGTGACGGATCTGGCGGTCTGACACACGCGTAAGAGTTACAAATAAATAGTGATAAGGAATTTATTTAAACAAACTTCAAAGTCACATTTATTTCATATATGCTAAGAAATTATTGATCATTTTTATTTATTCTCAAGTGATACAAAAGAAGAAGAAGAAGAAGAATTCCTTTATTAATCCCTCAATGAGGGAAATTATATTTTTACAAAGGTTACAAAGGTTACATTTAGCAGCAAAAGCTTTGTGAGCAGCAGATCTGTTTCTGTTTTACAAACAAAGAAGGATTTTCTGAGGATTTTTTCAGTAAATTTGAAACAAATCAGTCCTTTTCGCTTTAGAGCAAACCAGACACAGTGTCAGCAGAAATGTCTGACTGTCAGCTGTTTCAAAGCTATTTCAAATCTGTCTGCTTTATGACTGAAGTGGATGTGATGAATCAAATCTATGCATCATCAGAGCTTTCACCTGCAATTGTCTGCTCAGTCTGTTTCATGGAGACCATGAAGAGGTGGAGAAATATAAGCAATAAGACATATTGACTGAAAGCACAAACACAAGCCTTCAGCATTAAAGACCACATGTAACTTTTGGCATTTCAAAGGCTTCAAATTGTCTGTATTTATGCCTTGGTTATCTTTGTTATCCTAGAGTGCTGTGGCTAAAATCCTTCTATGCAACACTTCATTTGAATTTACTGTACGTTATTTTGGGTGTTAATGGTTGTCTCACCCATGGGGTCGCTCCCCGGGTTGCACTCCAGGGCGTTCTGCCAGATCAGGTCCACATCTGACATGAACTCTGCCACAGTGATGTATTTCTGCTTGTTGATGTTAGTCAGTAGCGTGGAGAGGTCCATGGGCTTCTTGACCACCAACATGTAGTCTGCTACCTGGATGGAAATGAAGAAGAGAAGATAAAGGAAAGAAAGAAAGGCTGGAAGGGTGGATGGAGGGAGTGAGAGTGATGCGAGGAGTGGCTGTCTGACTGGTGAATAAATTCAAAGGAGGAGAGGAAAAACAGGAGCATTTCTTCTAAGGTTTCTGCTGTCAGTATGACCATGAACCTTTAGTATAACTTCCATATCTTTACTAGTATTCATTACTTTAAAGCTAGGGTTGGAGAAGAATTTAGGAACATTTTTGTTAGTTTTATGACATCAAAATCCTCAAACAAAATCCTCAATTTGAATAAAGGGATTCATTGTGTTGTCACTTCCTGTGAGCCTCCTTGCCAGTTGGCGACATCATGACTAAATGACAATTGATGAGAATCACAAGTCTGAAGTATGTTTAAAACTTTACTATGTCTATAATAAAACAATGAGTTTTCATTGGATGTTTTCTAGATTAAACTCTCTCATAGAAACCACTGGATTTGTGAGACTGGAGTAAGATCTTTTTCTGTTTGCTGTTGGATGTTTCATTTTTTTATTTTTCCAGTCACTTCAAGGAGATTTCATCCAATTAAATGATTAAATCAGTAAATTCTTGATCTTGGAAGAAAAAGTTGAAAAAAACAATATCACCAGTTTGCTTGGTTGTCATGGATCTTCTTTAAGGACATTAAATTTACAAAACAAAATCCTCTCACCGCTTCTGTGTCAACTGGTTTGGTGAAGGCCTTGAAGCGGCGGTCCAGGGTCAGACGCTCGGTGACGTTGCGCAGGAAGAGGCGGAGTTCCCGCAGCACGTCCTCCTCCTGCTCCTCCAGATAGAGGAGATCCTGCTCTGCCAGCTGGCGGAGGGTAGGCAAGGGAGCAAGAGGAAGGATCTCCACAGCCTGAGCCACTGAGAGGTGAGGAGACCAGACATATCAACATTTACTGAAATGCTTCACTTTGTGTTATGGAGTAATTTAATTAGAAATTAGACATTGGTTACTTATCTATATGAATTAGTCCCACAATTTCTTAAATAGATTTTACTTACCCTTGTTACCTACTTATTTTGACATATTTTTTCTATTAGACACACATATTTGCTATATAGACCCTTATCGTAATGTTGCACTATCCACTTAGTTGCTGTAAATTTCCCCGTTTGTGGGACAAATAAAGGATAATTATCACCATAACAAGCATCTGAACAAGATGGAGTCACATACATACTTTTCTTCGAGGGTGGAGTCTCGGCTGCCTGGTTCAGAATGAGGTCCTGGAAGAAGTCGGTCCTCTCCTGCTGAGTGGGAACACTGATGACATAAACCTCCCCATACTCCTCCCGAAACAGAGACTGAATCTGAGGATAGACACTTAAGTCAGAGCACTTTCACAATTTAACTTTTTAAGTTAAAAAAAAAATTAACAGTTTGGCTGCATGTGGACAAAAACGTCCATCTGATGCAATAAATGTGAGAGGGAAAAAAGGTTTTTATATTATTTCTGAACCAGGGTTCAGTCCAGCTGCTTACCTCTGGGTCCAGCTGTCGATGGGGGATGCTGCAGGTGGCAAGGAGGAGGATGGGGGAGAGGGAGGGTATACTGCCCAGCAGGCTGAGAAAGGAGGCCCTCAACGAGGACCCCGCGGTCTCCCACCACTGCTGAATGTGGGGTATGTAGAGGATGCTGGGAGAAGTCCGTCTGGCCTCGCAGAACAACTGAGGGGGCAGAGAACAATGTCGAGATTCATGTTTATTCTGTTTAAAAAGCAAAGCCTGTCGAAACCACAAGATGTCACAAATTCACAGCTGAGCTCTGTGACGTTCAATTGATTGAAATTGGGGAATTGCTCAAGGAAGCCATACCACTGTGAACCTAATTTTATATGTGAAATGAGCACAGACCTTCACTATTTAAATTACCAGTAGACTCATCACTTGATACTAAAAGTAAGAAAAGAAGTCACAAACAGACACATTTCACTGATTGTATTAATTGTTAAACTGGTTGATTGGTGAAACACAATTTTTAATCTACATCCTGTAGAGTTTTTTCCCATGCTTCCCCACTGGAATCTTCTAGTCACCACTGAGTTTTTCCATTTCATCAGGAAAAACAAACTTCATCAAGTTTTAAGGCTAGTCAGTGTGGTGTTTGCTGAGGGGTCACCTGAACACAGGCTTCCTCTGGAGAGGTGCTACTGACTCCAAATAGCACAGCAGAGTCCAGATTGTGGACAGTGAAGCGCTCCAGAGCTTGCAGAAGTGCTGGAGCAAGGTGGGATGTTTGACCAGAACCAGGGCGACCAGCCAGGAGCATCCTGGGACGGTGGGATGTTGGGTGTTTCACTGCACTCCTGCAGGAGAGAAGTCATGTAATGACTGTGTGGCAGAGTGAAAAAAGATTTTAGGAATTTCAGAAACAATACAGACCTGGCAAAGTGCAGGAAGTTTCTGCTCTTGGAGGGTGTGGAGATGCTGGATGTGCTGGAGCCATCATCTTCTCCATACAGGCTTATCGCCAAGGATCCCAAAGGTGAGATCTGACATGCAGGAAATAACAGATATAAAAGATGTAATATTTCACCAGGAGCACCTCCAGCCATCAGGTCTAACTCACCGGGTTCCCTCTTCCTTTTCATCCCCCACTCAGCATGAGGGAACAGCCTCTGCAGAGCCTCCAGGATGTCACGCAGGGCGGCGCCCAGCAGCGGCTGGACCACAGGTGACAAGGGTTTGGCAGGCGAGGCTGCATAGCGGTGGGAGGATGGCGACATCTTCCTCATGGCCGCCACAAAGTCACAGCTGCTTACGGCGATGGAGGAGACGTCCAGCAGGAGCTTTTGGTGCCGTAAATCTGCGGGTAACGGCGACGCAGAGCACACAGCGCCGCCTCAGTGCTCACTGCCCTGAGGTCAGCGCCACAGTAACCTGAGAGACAGGAAGTCAATTCATTTTCTATCTATCTATCTACCTATCTATCTATCTAAGCAGTATTTCTTACCCACACATTTCTCTGCCAGTTCATCCAGGAAATCTTCAGACGGACAAGGTTTCCACTGCCTGGTGTGGATTTTCAGAATGTCTTTACAAGACTGAAACACAAACCAAATTTAAAAAATATTCAGACAATATACAATATTAAAAGACATCATGCTGCATCAAATTAAAACATTTTGTTTATATACTCTGGATTTGAGAGAGATCTGGAAAACTAACTGAAACTATAACAAAGGATACTTAATGTATTATGACCTGTGTAAATGGCTTCTATCATAATATAGATAAATATAAAGATATTATGAGACAAAAAATGTCACCTCTCTGTCAGGCAGTGCGAAGAGGAACTCCCTGTCGAAGCGTCCAGGACGTCGTAGGCCCGGGTCGATGGAGTCCAAACGGTTTGTTGCTCCGATAACAACGACCTCACCTCCACTGTCCAACCCATCCATCAGAGCCAGGAGTGTTGACACGATGGAGCTGCAGGACCAACACATCAAGACAAAAAGATTAAACTACTGGTTTTCAGGAGATGAATACAGGTTGTCTGGTTCAAAGCCGCCGTAAACAAAGAGACAGAAATGTACACAAATATTTCAGATTTTTATTTTTTGTATCTGTTCGGACCTGTGTATCTGGTCCTGTCTGCTGGATCGGACAGGAGTCAGGCCGTCAATCTCATCAAAAAAGATGATGGCGGGACGCATCTGATATGCCTGAGGATGATACACACCAACGCATACAGAAGGCAAACACATACGAAACAGTATTATTCATCACTGCACGGTAGAGTAAAATTGTGACTGGGTATCAGACAAGTAATTGTGTACTTTGATTGATTTGAGATAGATTTGATGCTTCATGTCTGGCCAGGGACTAAGGATAAAGCTCCCTGGCTAATTCTGATATATTTACAGTCATGTTTGTCCCTGAGAAATAAACTGAATGATTTTTTTTTTATTTTATTTAACTGAAATTACTGTGGTGCATTACAATTTAAAACAGCAGCTTTTATATATAAAACTTTTTTACATTGTAAGATGTAAGGTATGATTTGGTGTTTTACCTGCTCAAAAAGCAGCCGCAGCTGCCGCTCCGACTCGCCCACCCACTTGCTGAGGCAGTCGGCTCCCTTCCTCATGAAGAAGGCCACCTTCTTGTTGCCATGGCTACACTCATTGGCCAGCGCCCGGGCAACCAGAGTTTTCCCCGTCCCAGGAGGTCCATAAAACAGACAACCTCTGGAGAGAGATACAAAAAGGTTTTTGCTTGTTTCCTCTCAAGAGTAATTCACAATCAGAAAGTCTTTACAGAAAACATCTTTAACTTTAAAATATCACAACACAAAGTAACCTCTGAATCATCAGTGTTTCACCTGGGGGGCTGGATCCTGAAGTTGTCAAAGACCTCAGGGTAGAGTAGCGGGAATACAACCATTTCCTTCAGAGCTGAGATGTGACCTGACAGACCTCCAATGCTGTCAAAACTCACCTGAAGGAAGGAAAGAAGGAAGGAAAGAAAGAAGGAAGGAAGGAAAGAAGAAACAAGGCCAAATACAAAGAGGGGAGTGGGAAAGGCAGTGAGAGAAGGGGACGTTGCATCACAATGTAAGTTGGACAGCAAACATTGTGTTAAAACATGTCTAAACTCACAGATTGGTCAATGGCCATGGGATCAATATCCGCCAGACCTGCTCCTGCATTCATCTTGTCTTGGTGAGTCCCCAGGAGACTCTCAGCACGCAGGCCAAGCGGGCGACAGCTGGCAAACACAACCAAAACACAACAGCAACAGAAATGATGACAATAACATCAACAGAAACATTCTGTGGGAGACACTTTTATCAACACAGATTTCTAAGTTAATGAATGTTTGAGAAACGTAAGGCACACGTGATTCTACAAAAGTAGCACAAATGTTGTGGGCTTAAAGGAACTCATGTTCACTTTCTTGCCAAGACAAGCAGATCAACACCAATACATGATAATCAAAGAGCTTATCTACCTACTGACCTTCCAGAAAGTTTTTTCACTTCATCGTCGGAGTCGCTGTCTTCATCAGACTGATTCGACAGCGCTCTCTCAGTGGTTCTGGAAGATGACAGGAAAAGAAGCAAGGAGACAGGAAGAGGTGAAGGATTCTTGAAAGCAGTGGTTGTTTTGGTGAACTGAGCAATAAATATTTTGGTCAACATTTATTGCGTGTAACTAAGACCAAGTCAATATTCTGCTGGGGATTATAACTGCAATTCTTAAGTTCTTAACTTAATTCTTAAGTTCTGCCAACAGTCTGACCTGAATGCTGCGCTGCGGGTCATGCTCGGTCCAGAGGCGCTGATCCTGAACGTTCCTACCAAAGAGAAAACATAGGAACTATTTATCTAGAGCTGCTAATACCTGCACTTTTGAAAGGTCAACTATGAGAAATGTTAAACATAATATTTCCAAAAGGTTCAACAAATTCAGCATCAAATACTGTATAAAGGTGATTTCTTTTGAATGGTAACTAATTCAGATGTTTGATTAGAGCATCTGGATGATTATTGTAATTGTGTTATCTAGCACTGACCGCTGTTGGGACCTTGATAGAGTGTGGAGGCTCGGCTCAGTTTAGCATCAAAGTTCTGGTTTGTACTGCAGTTGCTGTCGTCATCTGCGGCCACTTTTTGTCTGCTGTCCTCATCAGTGAATCGACCTATAAATAATAGTTTATGTGACAAAAGGGATAATGAATGCTAATTAAAATGTGATATTTGCTCTTAATCTTTCCTGTTGGCACAAACCGTTGTCATCGTCGCTGTCACTGAGCTCCTTCTGTGGAGGCACTGGTGTTCTCCTCCTCTGCACTTTAGAGTAGATCTTCAACACACACACAAAAGAACTGTATAAAAAATATAGTACACAACACACACATGGTACACCCACAAAGAGAACCCAGCAGAAATCTCAACAAATCTCCTTTTCCAGGGTTTGGAAAGGAACAGACAGATTTACTTATTTTGTTTGTGCACACAGGACAGAGTAAAATACCTGGAGGATGAAGAAACACAGAATTGAGTAGTTCCACAAGAACTGTGTGTATTGATACTGGTATATTGTGTGTAGGGTTTGGCAGCAAAATTTGTCTTACATGCCTTAAAATCAAGAACACCCAGGATAATACCTTAAATTACAGTGGGTCTCAAAGTTTACTGTGGCATTAAAATTAAAAGCTAAAGACTTATTCCTCTACTAGTGGCCCCTAAAGTCCACACACTGCCCCAACTTCCCTACAGCACAGCTTCATCTGCATTCAACATGACGTCTCCAACTTTCACTTTTTTTTCTAAATACCATTAAAATAAAATGCATGGTCACCTGCCGCCTCAAAGTTAGAATTCAGAATCAGTTGAATTTCTTAACTCCCCTGAACATCTGGGTAGTTGGCTTGACAGTTCACTCTTCTTTCAAGCGCAGATCAACACACTATTGTCAGATCAGATCACATTTAGTTAAAATCCGAATGATAAAGACGTCTATAAATAAATTACATTCTTACTGGATATTAAAAAACAACAGATCGAAATTATGTCTCATGTTACAAACCTCAGGTGACAAAAATATGCAAACATAAAAATCAAGGGCTGTGCTTTTCGGGCTTTTGTCTGTCTTCCAATATGGTGGCAGCTGATAGAGGCTAGACCATGTCGCCCACTCCCCATGACCATGGAGGAGAGGGAGGGAGGCAGGGTGCAGCTGGGTGCACCACCCTCACAGTGGCCTGATAAGCGAGGCAGCACCCACAGAGATGTGTGAGTGTGTGAAAACACAAAGTCTGGAAAGTTCAGTGCTGCAGCAGTATCATTCAGAGGCAGGTGAAATACACAAAACAACACAAACCTTCCCAAAAATAACACTGACCATAAATAAACTCTCAATTCAGAGTAAAAGGTTAAAGGAATACAACAAAAACAAAGTTACTGATTAGATCCTATGAAAACTGAGGTCTAAGGATTATTCACAGTAACAATGAAGACCTTTTCTCTAATTTTTTTAATGTAGTGAGCAGCAGAAACAACATTCCAGGTATATATAGATGTATTAAAGGATACCAGAACCCAAGATGGCTCAAATTAATTCCAGTGAGAAAAGCCTGGTGCATGTGCTTAAAAAAGCTTTTGCAGTTTTGACTATTTAACATGCAGGCTCAGTGACATAACTGCAACTAGATTGTAAATGTGGTCAGCCAAACCAGCTCCAGTTAAGTCTGCAGACATAAATTCAAGCACAGTGTGTCTCCTGACCATTTAATGCAACAGTAATAAAAGAAAGAAAATTCCTATGTGCAAACAGGAAACATTCAGGTGCTCAGACAAGAACACCTATGTACGTAGATCAGAGGGGCATTTTGTGACGAGATGGAAACATTACATTACCCACCCCTTCTTTGTTGTTACTGAGCTGCCTCTTCTTCTTCATGTTGTTCATGCCCTTCAGGACCGACCTGGTCATGCTGCAGAAAGAGCAGGGTATGTTCCGTCATGTTTATTTCATTTAATTGCCATTATCCACTCACAAATTAATGCTGATGTCATTAAATTGCATCCTCATAAATGAGAAGCCAGAATAAGATGAAATGTCTGGTATTTTATTTGAAATGGTCGAAAATATTAAAACAAATTTGCTAAATTTTTTATTTATCACAAAATGATTTAGTCAATAGACTGGTCAATTAGTTAACTACTGATCACTTTGATGCAGAAAGTCTTGTTTGAGAGTTGCCGTCTCACTTGATGCTGATACCGTCAAACATGTTGGAGGCCTGATATCTTCTGGTCAATCTGGTTGTCCTGGAGCTTCTCCTCAGCTCACTCCTCTTTTCACCACCTGGGAACACACAAACATGTTGTTTTACAATGACGGGCAGGATAAAGTCACCAAGCCTCAGAATTTACAACACCATGAGAAAGTAAAAAAAACAACAAATTTAACCAGGTAAATAGAAATACCTAAATATTATGTTACAGGACATTCACGTGATAGATTCATTAACATGAAATACTCCCTCATTAAATTATCAAGCATAAATGTAAAAACAGGATTTTACTGCTGTAGCTGCATGGTAATTAACTATTGTCAAAAAATGTAATGAAGTAAAAAAAACATACAATATTTTCCTGTAAAATTCAGTGAAGAAAGGATCATTAAATGGAAATACTCTATATAAAAATCTGCACGTGTGTACTTACTTCCATTTCACCACTTCCTCACACTTCCCCTGGGTTTCCTGATATTTTATGAGATATTGTGAAGAGTTCAAACTTCCAAAACCATTTCCAAACTTCCCTGATATTCCAGGCCACAATAATCGCTCATGATGTCACTGTCCTTACCTGTAGTCCTTAGAAATCTTGGAGATTTCCTATAAAGACAAAACAAGGCTCGGTATGAGACATCATGTGAGCAGTGATTTATGTTATATTATGCTAAGGTTGGAAGGTTGTGTAACACCTACAGCAACACAAAAACATCTTAGAAGAGACACAATGGATTTTGGAGTATGGAAGTATCACTCATAATTTTCTGTATGTACACAGTAATTAGCATCATCATTTCATTGGTGAAGGTGGTTATCTGTCAATTCATGTGGGTCTGACCTGATGATGGCTCTTGCTGCTTTCCCATCTTCATCCCCAGGTGTTTCTGTATCAGCATGATTCTCTTCATCATTTTTGACATTGATCTCCTGGAAAATGTGTCAAACATTTCAGCAGTTTAGTCAAGTGAAAATAACAAGAAATCAGAGTCGTACTCACAACAACAGACAACAACACTTTACTTTTTACTTCTTTTACATTGCATGTTCTTTCTTCTGAAAGCCGTACAGTGAGTGTAAATACAGTGAGTGTAAATAGTATCATTTTGAAGATAGATGTTGGTGGTTGACCATGTCATATTTTTTTATATTTCCTTGTGAATGCACATTTGCAGAGGTTTAGCTTCTGTATTTTTATGCACCAAAACACAAAGGTAAATTCCTTGTATAGTATGTGGGAAACCTATCTGGCAACAAACATAATTGTACATTTCTCCATTGGTGGGATGGATAAAGGTGGATGGATAAAGGCTTTTCTTATCATTAATGTGTTTAATAATAATTAAACAATTAAATAATTAAATGCAAATAAATAAATTAACCAATTTGTGCAGTGATCTACATACTGTTTGTTTTGTCCTGTAGTCAGACTGCTACAGGATTTTTAAGAGTTTGAAAAAAAAATGCAAAAAGGATATACAATAGCGGCATGTGGCTCCTTTTGTGAAAAAGAAATATACTGGACAGGATATTGTACAGTAGAAAAACTTGTCACAACTCTCTGAGGCAGAACTTATAGAATGGTGTCTTGCTTGCCTGGACTTCACATTTATCAGCTGACATATGAATATATCTGCCATGAGCAAATATTGGTCGAGATAGTATATCAGCCTGGGCAATATATTTTGTATTTTTGTAACTTGCAACACAAGACTGCATATCTCCTCTGCTCTGGTCCTGTTTCCTTTTCTTTATTCCCCATTTACATAATTATGTAATGTGTTTTCTTTTTGTTATTTTATAAAACACTAGTGATTGTAATATTATTATTGCTATTGTTTGGTGGATTATATAGGCCTACATTTAGCACACTCGCACTGCTACAAAAGTCAAGATATTTATACAACACATTTATTGAAACCAATGTTGATCAAAGTGCTTTATCAGAAAACAATGAAACAAATAACTTTCATTACAGTTAATAGGTGAGTGTAACAGGTACGAATGAAGCCAGTTCATGGGCATTATTTTAATGAATAGTGATGATGATGATAATAATTATTAACATTATTACTATAATTATTATTATTGTTGTTATTAATATAATTCATTTAAAAAAATCTGAATACACTGCGTCTGATTTGATTTGGTCATTTGTTTTCACCATGTTGATAAATACTAAATTTGATTCACTTTGAAATAAATTAATCAACATTTTTAATTATTTGCTTTTAACAAACGACCAAAGCGACAGACTCACAACGGACAGTCCATACTCCTCAGGCTGGGTGGCCGTGCTCCTGTGCCGGGTCGCTGGTGGAACCCGAGGACGGGACTCGGAGCTCAAGTCCGGCCTTTGCTGCTGCGGCGAGCCGCTGCTCACATCCGCTTTCCCTCCGCCTCGAGCTCGGAGCATCACCATGGTAACGCCGCCAATCTACACCAGCTAACACCAATCTTTTGCTAAGCTAACAGTAAAACAGCAAATTGGAGACTAACAGCCACCAAAACCCGGAGATAAATACTTTCAAGTGTATACTGTATATATGTGACATTATTGTTGCGGGCCATAAAAACTTCTCTGGAAGTAGCAGTGCTGTGCATAGTTTTTGAAGGGCAGGGGCAAAAAGAAAACAAAGGGCACCTACAGCACGTTTGCGCCACTGAAGAGGGCACTTAGCTCAGTGTGTTTTCAAGGGCACTTTAACACGCGACTTTGGAAAAAAAGAAACATTCAGTGGAAGGAATATTTAAGTGGCTGTTTTTGAAAGTTTTGGAAATAATATCAGAAAAGCATAAAATGCTTTTAAATGATCCTATCATGTCTGTCACACATGGCAGAAGTGTCCTGGATCAGAGCAGTGGATTAAAAGAGTGGCGACAACTTCAGACCTCGCCGCCGGAGCGGTCACATGGTTCATGTACCCCTCAATAGTTCCAAGCGTAGCCTGCACTGTCCATGCTCTTCAACGGGACAGACCGCAGTGAGTGCACATTTAAGAGGTAAATATTAAAATTAACCATAATAAGTCAACATTTGCAACTCTTATTAGATTACTGTGTACACCTCAAAGTCACTTGCATATATTGAGTGCCTATATGACAAATAAAAGTGAAATGTGACAAGTTTGTCTGGTTGTGTTTACTAACTGGATAATAAGGAACTATATCGTAACCTGAAGCAAAGTGATCTTTTATTTAGCAACATAAGGCCAATCTCGAACACTTTCTGATTGGACAATGATGATAAATTATGGTTTTCATTCAGAGATTTTATGTGGGCAATTTAAATGAATGTCACAACCGTGTGTGTGTGTGTGTGTGTGTGTGTGTAAACAAGAAAAAAAATCAAAAAAATTGTGAGAAGGCTCAAAATAAACTGATATTGTAAAACCAGACGTGTTTGTCATCAATAACGTGTCTGCATGTATAATGTATGATTTAATGTCAATAGAGTGAGAGTTGACTGTTACCACCAATGCTATTGAACAATCACAGATACATACAAAACATTACATATAAACACATTTAATAAAATCATATGTCAAATGCAGGCAGCTATTATCATAAAAATATGAAAAAAATAAAATAAAAAAAAAAATCAATCCCAATTCCTGACTAAAAAAAATGTAATTACATGTGGGACATACATTTTTACATATAAAGGGGTCCCCTCGATATCAATAACACACGTATTGCCATTAAACTGGTTAATATTTTATCATTTTACCTCGGTGAGTGCTTGCCTTGTGGCCATAGAAGTGAACGGAGTCCGACATGACAGGCGGCCATGTTGGAACTATCGAGAGTTCCATAACCCGGAAGTGGGGACCGCCGGGCTGTACAGCGTATGCCTATGGGAGTGTCGCCACTCTGTTTAATCCACTGCTCTGTCCTGGATGTTATTAACAAAAAGCACAGAAACTGTGACTTTCTGTGTGCACTGCAGACTAAATATTGTATATTAAGTATTTCACATGAGACGTGGTGTGACTTATACTTTCAAAATGACTAACTCTGAAGAGTCCAGATCCCTGTCGAAAACACACAAACACACATTTCTGCTTCTTTTACCAAACTAATATCTTCTGCAATACAGTACAGCTCATCAATCTCATTCATTCAACAATGATTTAATCAGGTTTTATTTCACAAAAAAATGTAGGATAAATGACTTCGGTTGACACAATTTAAATCGTTCACATATTAACTCATTCACAATGACAGATGCTAAAAATATTTGTCACTGTTGCAAGTCATGTTACTTTTGAGCAAATACATCTGTTTACTACATGCAAACGCACAATGCAGGGATTTCAGGATGCACTGTATATTTTAGACTGACAAACTGATACTCTTACATAATATAGATTGCACTGTATTCAATTTCACTGTAATTTAAAAAAAAAAATTAAACAATTTCATCATGATTTGTGTCGTAAGTAAAACAATAACACATAGTATAACCTTATAATACTTACAAGAGAACAAAATTTTAAAAGCAGAAAAGGCAATATTTCAATAGTTGTATTAAAGCCAACTAGGAGCAGATACAATTACGCACTGGCTACCGGTAAAATTTATTTATTTTGCAAACAGGAGTCATCATGGGTTAAAAGTGATGAAATTCCTTCTATAATTTCCTCAAAATATAAATGCAGCACACGCCCAAGAAAACCACAATATGCAGTAATTAAAAAAAAACAAAAAACACTGCTTCTAAATACAGTGTTTTGTTCTTTCGAGTGTTATTGCAGTTATTGTCATTTTGAGACTTCCAAGATTTTTGTGACATCTTTTAGGCTTTTTTTTCATTTCCATGTAGAAAATCAAGGTCAAGTTAATGAAGTTACCAAATATAGTTCCTCTCCCAAAACTTAAATGAGACCAGTGTATAAAAATTGTCATCATTTCAGTGCAACTGCACATATGATGTATTTTCAGTATTTATGGTCATGCAGATATCCTCAAATTATATAATCCACAACAAAAAATATTGTAGTTATTAAAAAAATCCGTTTACTCAGAGTGATGGTAAGTGCTGTAAGTTTGGCAGTAAACTGATAATTGATTATCTACAGCAAATTCTTTTCCTACAAGAATCATTTGCAGTAATGTGAACTTTATTTTGGTTTGCAGGAAACTGATGTAAATAGGCAATTTTTATGTTAATAGCAATTTCTTCTTGATGCACATTTTGAGGTACTTTTTATTTTATTATCTTTAAATTATTTGAGCTTAAGTATCCTGCATGACGTTCAATGTTTTTACATTTATACATCAACATCAACACAGACCTCCTTAAAATACCTCCCTCTTTTGAGCACAAACAAGCTGCCTTTTGGTTGTTTTTTTTTCCAGGACACCTTAATTATCTAGAATCTTGAAGTGACTACATCACAATAGCTCATTTAAACTCTTAATTGTTGCACAACCCTAGTTTTGAATTAATTTGTATAATAACATTTTTCAAGGTGTGATCCTGTGAACTCATACGAATCTCAGTTTTTACAAGTCATACTTTTTTTTTTCCCTCAATTTCCCCTTCAGTTTGACTATCACACCCACCTGACTCAGCTATATTTGTCATTTAAGTCAGACGAATCCAGCCAGTTTGGCCTATAACTTCTGATATTTTGATGTGATGCAGCTAAAAGTGCTTCAGGACATTGCTGGAGCTTTGCAGAAACTGCAAAAAAACATCATGTTTTGTGTGATTGCGCCAAGGTGGCGCTACATAATTTCTCAAAAACATTGGCATTCTGGGATATTGCCTTAGGAATGCACATCCCCATGAAATTCAGTATACAGATCAGGAGATACATCCTCTTCAAGATTCCACTGTCAAAATGGAGACACACCAAAAAACATCTCCATAGTGCCTACTAGAAATTTTCAAAAATTAAGCCAAACCCCTGTGTTTGAGCCACAGCTATGAAATTTGTTAGGCTTATGTAGGAGCCCAAGATGTACAAAAAAGTCTCTTGGACCCATGGGCCACATCCAACAGGAAGTCTGCCATTTTGATTTGAAATTTCTTCTTTTTTTTTTTCCACAATTTTGGCCAATTTTAAGGTATTTTCAATTGCATACTCCTCCTAGGGATTTTAAGATAGTAAGCTGAAACTCCAGTCACAGGGACCCACACTAGTGATATTATTTCACGTCCAGTCTGTAAATGGGAGGTTGGGGAACATAATCTGAAAAAATCAGGCTGGTAGGTCAAAGGGCGTGGCCAGGGCACTGCTTGAAAATTTGATGATCTGCCATGATTTTGGCCGATTTTAAGGTATTTTCAATTGCATACTCCTCCAAGGGATTTAATAGTCACAAGCTGAAACTCCAGCCACAGTGTGCCATAGTGGCGCTATGGAGCTCGTCAGAAATAAGGGACACAGAACATGCAAAGAGTCTAGGGGTGAGCGATCACCAAGGTCAGCGACCACAGGAGCTGGCGGTGCATCACACTGTGAGGGCCCGTCAGTACCCTGCAGGGGTCCTAGTTTCAGTTTTGTGACTTCTGTTACGTTGATGCAGTTTCAATATTTAAATTTCAACTTTAAACCTCCCAGCATTGCAGATTTTAAGATATTCTTTTGTTCTTATGGTTGACTTTCAAATTCCCCTCTAAATATCTATCACAGCAAAGTTATTTGTCGCATTTGATAATTTGGGTCCAAAGAACACAGAAAGTAAATGTACTCTTGATGGAAATGATGAATGTTTTTCACAAAGACTTCGCTCTTCATGCTTCACATGGACTCGGTGTTGGACTCGGAGGCACGTCATTGGCTACAAGGATAACAGAGGTGATATTTTACGTGTACCATAGATTTAAAAAAAAAAAACAAAACAAAACATAGAAGCGTGATGAGCCTTTCAATCAGTGGACAAAGATACTTACAAGAGATGCCAACGCCAGAGTCTGAAGATCTGTCGCTGAGTGAGTCAGGGTCTGCAGAGGATTTGAGCGTTATGACATCACATCAGTTTTACACACAAACAAAATATTTGTGTTTTTCTTATGATAGCATGACAAAAACACCTAACTTCATCATCTCCTGCTTGCTTTAACACATCTACATTATGGATTTACTAAATCACTAAAGCTGTACTTTTTAAATGTTATGGTCTATTTTATTATGACGCTACAGGATCTCCTCTACTGCCTGTGTAGAGCAACTACACTGTAACTGTAAAGCTAGTTAAAAAAAATAAATAAATAAATCAATGAGTCTGTTTCGCAAACACAAACATGATATAAACATGTAGAAAAGTGACAAGTCAAACTGCTCTGTCCACAGTCTCTCATTCACCGCTGCTATGTGTACACAGCACACTAGTTCAGCTGAGCCAAAACCGTTTAGCTTGGTTTGCCATCTTAAAATCCGAGACAAACCACACACAATATAATAATAATAATAATTATAATAATAATAATAAACACTAACAAATATAGTATCACAAAAAAAACATTTTCATATGCCACACATTTCTATTCATGATATGGCAAAAATGAAAAATTACAATATGATTTAATCCATTATTTTAACGAAGTGTATCTTAATTAAAAAAAAAAACAAAACACATCTTGGTGACATATTTCTAGAAGAAAACACTTACCCCTGATGAGGGATGTGGTCACGTCGACTGAGTTATTGGTATCATGGATTATCTCTCTTTTCTGGCCTATCAACACCACACAAAGCTCAATTAAACACATGCACTAATAACAGAGAGCAATAACTTTTAAACAACATTAACCATTTTTTAAAATTCTTCTCCCAATTAAATTTAACTTAAATTTTGACCACAATTTTGGGTTTCCTCCTTCCAAACTGTAAAAATAAAAATGTAAAAACTGGCAGAACTGTAATAAAATCCACAGCAGAAATAAAGTCCTTACTTGAGGGAGTAACTACAGCAGTAAGTGGTGCATCTGTTGATAAAAACAAAAAAGTTAAAATACATACTGTATACACGACTAACAAATCTTTTGCCCATTTTGATATTTTTGGAATAGTGTACAATAAGGTTGGCATTACTCTGAATTTTTGTTACTGTCACTAAAACACATGAAAAGATCAAAATCATCCAGATGTTTTGGCTTCATGTTGTCATGCCATCTTTATAGTCTGTCTATGATCATGATCCCAATCTGAGCCTTTTTCATCCTTAAATTACATAAATGGCACAGCACACCACGAGTTAGCAAGACCAGTCTCAGTTTAGCCAGTACTGCATGTTTGATAATTAAACTGATTGAATTAGTGTTGTTAAAAACTTAAAGGTTGACACATTGCTACAGATTATTTCACATTTGAGTAAATTTCCACACTACTGATGCACAGGCAACAGCTGCGCTTTCTGCTCTTCCTCCTCTATGTTGTGTTAATTCTTCCCTGTAGCACTGGATATATTATTATCTTATATTATTATTCTTTTTCAAGCTATTGCATTGAAGTTAGAAATTCCAGTATCTGTATAACATGCCATGAAAAAGTCCAAGTCTGTGGACAAAGATACTTACCGGAGCCATCGCTGCTGAGAGACGGAGCTGATCCTGCAAAGAAAGGACACTGAGTTAGAAACTTTAAATAAAGTTCAGCCAGTTCATCGCAGGGCACATAGAGACAGTCAACAAAGAGAGATAGACAACCATTCACGCTCACATTCACACCTACGCCGCCAGATGATCTTCCCCATGCATGTCTTTGGATGGTGGGAGGATGCCCGCAGAAAACCCACGCAGACATGGGGAGAATATGCAACTTCATTTATTTTATTTTTTTAATGAAAAATAAAAACACATAAGGTCTCACAAACCACTAACCAAAACATACCGTACATACAGATGAACATTGTAATTATTCTGTTGGCTGTCTTAATAACACAAATTAAAGTGAATAAAGTAGTTAAAAATATAGTTAACAGCAGCACACTGCTTTGCTCCCATGTTGTTACTCCTGTCTGTTTCTCTACACTGGAGCCGTCATCTGCGGTCATTACACTGACCTCGGATTGACTCTGGATAAGCACCTCACACCACCCCACTTCAAAACACTCAAACTATCCCCTAAAGAGAAATAAAGAAGTTACCTTTGTCGTTTTTACGTAGACCTCTGAAAAATCCTGTAAATAAAGACAATATTAACAAAGACTGATCATGGATGAAGTCAATGGCTCCTGCGTCAGGCTGAGTACTGACCGTTAAATACCCAGTGGTAAAATTTAGTCACTCAAATACAAATTAAATTTGAGGAGTCTAATGCCTTCGTGTTTGAGCAGAATGACTGAAATGTTGATATTCAAGTAAAAAATAAAACTTAAATCTCATTTTACGCTCACAATTCTGAGACAGAAATAGGCAAGCTTCAAGGTAGAGAATAAAACATGACATCATAGTTCACATTTCTTCTTTAAATAATATTTTGTAAATAAATAAAACAATCATATGGGACTTTCCTTGAGAAAACAGTAAGAAGGGTTTTTAAATTTTTAAAAGAATTTTAAAAGAAGACATATTGATGCACAAGTGACAGTGGTGAATGTATGTATCTAAGAAGCAGAAAACAAGGAGAACTCTGTGAGCAGTGTCAACTTTCAGTTCAGTAAATTATAGTGAATTATCGTTGCCATATAATGATTGACAGGACTGCTATACAGTTCGACACCATGAAATAATAACAGACCTTTGCACCTGCTAACGAATTCATACACATCTTAACTTAAGGCTGAAAAGGCTGCATCAAGTACCTCATAATTAGTGTAAATATACAATACTGAATACTGCATGACCGTATGTCATATAGACAATAATGATTTTGATGTGCACATGTTGCTATGAAGCTTATTCCTAAATATTTAACTTATTTAACTATTTTTTATTTTTATTTAACTAACAATGGTATTTTATAGTAAAAGACGGCAATAGTTATATACTGCACCTACCTTTACGATACAAGACGATCAGTAAAATGCCGACGGTGATCACGATTGCGCCCACAACCACCCCAGCAAAGAGCCCTGCTCCAATGGCGCTAGGCTGTTCTCGATCTAAAACACAAAAAAACAGTCACACTACATTATTACTCAGTTCACTTTCAACATCATTCTTATTTCTTCACACACGCATGCACACACACACAAAGACTCATTAACCCAAATGTTTCAAACAATTTTCAAACCATGAGAAATCTGTCATTTTAATTAAGGTAACGTCTTGATTCGTTTGGTCGCCTGTCAATAGTGCCATATATCTGTTGCACATTTTGCAGTACACTCTTCACTGGCACGTCCAATTTTTCCCTGATAATGCGATAAAAATCGCTGCTGAAATCAGGTGACATTTTTGGTGAGGAACAATTGTTTGAAGCAGATGTTTTCACAGCGATATAAAATAGATAACAGAGAGGAACTATAAGCTGTTTAACTTGCTAACAAATGGCAATAAATGACTGGATGCTGAAGTATATAAGATTCATGGTTTTGCCTTTGTTTTTTGCCTTTGTTTTGAGAACTGTGGACTAGTAATCACAAACAATGGTACTGACTGCTACATTTCAGACATGACACTCCTTGTCAGAGAAACAAGCTGAGAAAACACTAGCTGCGGCTCGGCTTGCAGTTCATTGATTTCACGGCAAACTTTTATGTTTTCACCAAGTTTAAGCTTCGACTGCGTGAGGAGATGTGGAAGAAAACTCTTGACTATATGAAGACCAGAGAAACCTTCAATCATTTGAGACATACCACTAGCAGATTTCTGCAATAAACATGTAAACAATGAAACAAAACAGAACAAAACAAACAGAGAAAATGGCAAAAAAAAAAACAACAGGGAAAAGTTTCTTACTCCAGATTGCCTTAACATACACCCCGGTAGCACGATGTATTACTTCGCAGGTGTATGCGGACATGTCACTCTTCAAAATCTCCACACTGTCTCTTCTCTGGAAGGTTTCATCCCCGTTTGGTCGAGAACCCGTGGAAGCCACTCCATCCTCTGGCATTAGCGTGCGATTGTTCCTTTTAATCTGCATGGTGATGTCTTTTGGGTAGTAACCTGTGGCCAGGCAGGTCAAAATTATGTTTGTCTCAACTTTGGTGTTCTTTGTAATCAAGTACACCTTTGGAGGAGCTGGAAAGAGAAAAGATAAAGTCAGATCATATTTGCAGGGATTTTAATTTTACCAGTATGAAATAAAAACACATACTGTACATGTGACACTAAAACTAACAACATTAAATATCACTACTGCAACACATTTTTAACTGTATTTAAATGTAAATGTTGACAACTGAGTAGTGCTTATTTGACTGAAGGGAAGCTATAGAATTAAATTTGTGAGATATTGATAGAAATGCCACCACATCTGGAGCTGAAAATGTTTCCTGACAAATACAATGAAAGAAATCAGAGGCTAACACACCCTATAGTATGTGCAATTCATTTGGTCAGTCCCATTGAAAGTTTCAGCTTTTGCGTGATTTGCAATCGTTTCAACGCCAGTTAGTTTCGTATTCTAACAACTTGCATATCAGTCCATCTGTTAATAAAGCTTCTTTTATTATCTCTAGTAATACGGACGATAAAAACACTGAAATGAGTCACGGTCATACATACAGACATGGTTTGCTTGCATTCCTTGCTTTTCCCCGTACGCCAAGAACTTGCCCAACCACTCCATGCACTCTTTCTCCAGGTAGCCTTTGGTGTATTCTTTTAACACCTGGACGTCATCCCACTTCCTCTTGGTCTGGACTGCTGCTTCATTTGGGGCAACCCAGACTGCGTTGGCGTCGTCAAAGGACAGAAAGTCGTCTCCATCATAGCTGTACATATCAATGCCACGGAAGAACTTCACCTTGCCGTCGGCCTGGGTGTTGCCCTCACAGCCATGCATCCACTGAAGAATGTGAAGGTCTGAAACCAGAGAGAGGAGCAGGACAGTGAAACAAATGACTACCAAGCAATATGCAGCGAGACATGAAAGAGCAACTTCACACCTCACTGAAAAGCAGCTATAACTGCCCCCGTGGTTCAAAGATTTAAGACAGTTTCCCCTCTGACCCCAACCAGCAGTGATGTCACAGGGTGCTGGAGTATACCTGTACATTACCGCAGTAAGGTGAGCGAGTTAAAACCACTGAAAGTGAGCAATGACCAGATTTTCTGGGGTGTTATGTTACTCTTAAACTCTTTGAGTGCCAGCCCTTTTAATAAAGCAGAAAGTGCCTTAACCAGCATTTTTGGGCCATCATTTGAGTCATCTTTCATGATGCACGGAATGTTTTGTACAATGACTCTGAACACGCAGAATAGCTAAATTGAAAGAAGAAACTATTTCATCATGGAACAAACATTTGTTTTTACCTTGTTCCATTCTTGTTTTATATGAGGTAGAGCAGAGGCCACTTTCACCAAAAAACTCACTTTTTTCTAATACCTATTGATCTGCTCTCTGATCCTGATGTCTCCACTTCCTGCTTTGTTTGCTGTGGCTTTAATCTACCGTCTCTTTTGTGTTCCGATTACGTACCTGAGAAGCCCCAAAATTACTCAAAGGGTGCATGACAGCGCCCCTTGTGCCAGCTGCTGAAAAACTACTCTGCTTCTCCGCACGTCCAATAAAGAAAAAAATACACAAGTTAAAAGATCAATCTTTGGATTTTATGAATTGATTATCAATCATTTAAATGGAGATCGATTAAAATCGATTGAACTTATTTTTTTTAACCCAGCCCTAATCAAATTACTTATTTATTAATTAATTATCAAAATCAAGTGCAGCAAAAATGACAATAAATGGTGTTTGAACACATACTCATCTGTATGGAAAGTTAGAGAATCGTTGATCTCACGGTCATCAAAAAGTGACCTTACCTGTGTCATTCTGCCTCATCCTCTCCTTCAGGATGCCAAGGTTGACCTTGAACCACTGCTGCTTGCTCTGGCGGGACTGTGTGCCCTTTTCCCAGTAACTGGCAGGAAGTCTCTCTTTCATCCAGCTCTGTTTGGGAACTTTCACTGGGTTATCGCTGTCAAAGTAGTCAATCAACTTGCCGTCCATAATACCCATGGCTGTGAACTCATGGATGCCTGGGAGTCCGACGGGTTTGGAGAGGGATGTGTAGATGTAAGTGAGGGAATGAGTCTCTAAGAAGAGAAACACACACAGGTATTTTAATTAATGAATTTCAAGGAATACTAGATTATTTGGCCGAAAATACCAAATGAATACTGTCAGTATTCAACCCAGTGAGTGAAAAGACCAAATATTCCTTACAGAATATTTATCACAGAATGCTGTGTGGACTTGTAGGCAGTGTGGAAGAATTTTAAAGTAGCGCTAGGATGATAACCGCATCACTGCAATACCATTGAAATGTGATGCCCACAGCGGTGTTGAGCTCATTATCATCATCACCGCAATTTATTTTAAAGCAGCTCAGCAGGGAACCAGACCATTAAACATAGGAGGGGGGGGGTCGTTGTTCATCTTATTATCATTAATTGGTAATGGGTTTGCGGCGATTGCGGTGTATTGTGGTAAACCAACATACCCCTTTGATTGGGTGCTTCTTCACCACAGTAACAAATATACCATCACAGCCCTAAGTATCCAAAAATCATGTAAAACTTCTGCAAAGACTTACAGCAGCACGCTAATTAACTCCCTCAACAACATGAAGAGTATGAGATGGACGAAAGAGAAAGTTCCTCAGCAGCACGTGGCTGACATCTTTGAGAAGGCAAAAAAGTTTACCACAAAAGTTTACTACAAAGTTAAGGCATTCATCGTCTTGAATGATCGACCAATCTCAGCAGTAAAGGACAATGGATTCTGAAGGCTTATCAACAATGAGCCCCATTACATCATTCCCTATATACTTTATTTAAAAAGTCCAATATTGATATTGGAGATCGGTCCAATATCAGCAAAAATGAGTATGGGATTATATCAGCCTGCTTCTAAAATCTCTGATACCATCAGTCCATTCCAGACTCCACTCCAGCTCTTCTATCCAGCAGCAGAGACCAGTGATCACAACAACAGCTGTGCTAAGGTGCAAACCAGGTAGAAGGATGTCGGCCACATGGCAGGCCTTTTATTTAAAGTCTGAAAAAAACGTTGCAGCTGAGAGCAAAACTTGTCCTGTACAAATTTCCAGTGATGATACAGAAGCAAGAAGTTTAATACTAGTCGTACATCCTCATGTTTAAGGTTAAAATGTATGTAACCTATTGGTTAATAATGAATGGGTCAGTTTTTCACAAGTCGCCACCTCATCGCAGGGCCCTACTGAATATTGTTCTCCATTTAAGTAACATCATCAAGTAACATGTATACTGTATATCTGCCAAGAATACCAAAAACTGCAGTGTGTAGAGACACCAAAAGTAAAATTAATATCAGATTTTACACTTCTGAACACTTACATCTGAATCAACATCAACCTCCAGTTAGAAAGAAAACAAAGCATGTAATGAGGAAATTGATGAGCTCAAAAAGTTATCTAATTTTTTACAGTTCCATTATGTTTATGAGCCAATTCAACCTGAGCTCCTCATGGAAGAGATATCTTAACAATGTTGTGTGTTCACTTCAATGACTGCAACGGTGGCATTTACACATGAGCCAAGGAGTGTAAAGGGCAACTAATACACATTAGTCATGTCACTACTCACTGACCAATCTGATGGGAACAATCATTTCACTAAAATCTTGCTTTCCAAATTAATCAACAGCAAAATGACTAAACAGCCTAATAACGTCTTTTACATTTCTGAAACCAATGAGACTCTTGAGATAACATCAGCTGTTGGTTTATTTTTCTGATTTACACTTGAATTTTCGTCACTTTTCACTGGTGAAAATACATTCTCAGTGGATAAACTGTGGAATTCAACATTTTAAATACCACTCTGAAATAAACTGTAGTTAAAATAATCAGACACATTGGGCCTATGTTATTGTTGCAAACGTAAACGTCCAAGTAGCTGCACTTGCGTCACACTGAGGCCACGATAAACACGAAGCCGAAATTACGATTTGGAAACATTGAATCCATATCGCTTATGGCATATATGCACATAACCAAAAATGAAAACACTCAACGTCTATTTCAAACAAATTAAAACGAAATAATAGTTCTAAATCCTCATTTCAAAGACGTCACAACTTCGGTTTTTACTTTCACTTTTAAGCTCGGCTCCCGTCTTCACTTACCACAGTTTGCCGTCGGTACAGGACCCAAAAGGACAAACACTAGTATGAACAACATTTTCATCTCCTCGTAGATGCTTCTCGTTTCTAAAAAATCAAATTGTAGCCAACTTTGGCGACGAATTTTCTCTCCGTTGCGGACGCCCGTACACTTCCTGCTTCAGTGTCGCCTGACTTGTCTATGTGGTGCATTCACGTGCCTCGGAAATTGGGAAATTGGAAAAATCATCCAATTTTTTCCTTTAAAAACAGAAACCAGAAAGTGTAATGATATACCCGCCAAACTTTTTCAAGAAAGACCAAAGCTAGAGACGCTGAGAACTTCTATATTATTTGATGATTCTTTTCTTTATTTACCATGTTCCATTCTTATTGTAGTTTATATTATTTTTTTGTGCTTTTGTTATAATATGTTCAATTGTATTGGCACCAAAATTACTTATATTACGTTTCTGATCTGAAATCACAGAGGAGACCAAAGAGGAACTGCTTTCCTCTGCGACAGTCATCCAATCAGATAATTCTGAATGGGTTGCTAGGCAGATTACGCAGCAGAAAGATGGCAGACGGCTGAAGAAGCATCATGACTCGAGAAAAAGCACAGAGTTACAGAGAAGGAACAACTCTTTATTCATTGCCAGTAAATAAACACAACAGTCATACTTCCGGTATATATATATATATATATATATATATATATTGCAGTGTGTGCCACTTTTTGCAGTGTAGGATTATTCAGTGTTCATGCATTTAAGTTGTTCTCAGGTTTAAATGCTGAATCTATTTTTATTTTCTTAGATTGCAACCTGCTTTAAGCCTTCTCATTTTTCAAGGCAGTGATCCGCTAGGCAACTTTTCCAGCAACGCTAGGTTGCTGTGAATCATTTGAAGACATCTGCATGCTACTGAAGGCCCTCTCCATTGCTGAGAAAATTGCTGAGTGCATCACCACCCTCACGTGGAAAGACAAATTCACTCTCTTCCCTTCCTTAGAAAAATGTTAATCCATCCAACCCCTGTCAGTCAATCTTTTCCTTCCAAAGCGGAAACCGAATCCTCCTTTCTCCCTATTGACAGCTTGGAGGCCTCCGATGATGGAGGTCAGAGCTTCGTTCCTCCTCCCTCCATCATCCCCTTCATTTCCTTCCTTATAGTTCATACCCTCCAGGAAGTGACCCATGGGGAAGGGCGACAGCTCCTGGGCTATCAGGTCTCCTCTCTGGGTCCTCAGCAGCACCTCTTGTTCCCAGGGTCTGTCCTCTTCCTCCACCTCCTTGGTGGGCTTCAGCAGGGCTGGCCGGGGGTCTCGGGGCCACTTGGCCCAGGCGTCAGGCTGAACGAGCCAGTCGCCCTTCGGGTCATCCAGAGCAGCCTGGAGGTGCAGCAGGGCAGACTCTAGCTCAGCTTCATCCGCCATGGGCAGCAGCACAGTGGGGGAGTGGGGGTACGACATGACCTTCTGAGGGATGGGGCAGAGGAGGGCGAGGGAGAGGATGGTGAGCTTTGAGACGCAGAGATGGAAAAAAAGTCTCATCTGGAAATAAGAATCAACGAGGTACTTTTACCATTGTGCAATTTAATTGTCCTGAATCAGCTCATAAACATGATGACATTATAAGGAAAAAGTGGTAGTATATTATCATCCAAAACCAGGTAAGTCAGTATTTTCATGTTGATATAATGTATTTGTAAACATAACAGGGAAGTTTCTTCAAATTTCTTATCTATAGGAATGGCTGAGAGGAATCAAAAAAGTAATCATCTAAATCTAGTTGCAATGACACAAAAACGCACAAAAACTAACTCTTTAAAAGACCAACACACACAATATCATGCTATCTCAGCAGCGGAGAGGGAACACACATGAATTATTTTGAACAAAGTCAGTGTGTTTTGAATCCAGTTACATCTACTGTATTTTCACCTCAGTTAAAATCACTGAATCAATTTCCAAATATAACTGGTTGAGTTTTCTGGCCACCTTGGCTCTGAAATAAAATGAATGGATAAAACAATGCTTAAGAGCAAGAAATCCAAATTAAATTAAACATGTGAAAAATGAAGTAGAGTCTGAACAAGTGAGTCCAACACAACTAAAGCCTTCTGTTAGTAGATTTGGACCCCAGGGAAAATGTTGCTGCAGTCTTGCTGCAGCTAATAGGGACCCTAATAAAACTAAACTAAACTCGATACAGTATACCTTAATATTTAAACAAGTCACATCACTGAGAAACTTCAGACACAAATATGCTGCAAATTTCATAAAATATACATAAAAATTGAGTGGAGGGAAACAAACAAAGAGGAGATGCAGTTTAGTCATATTTCTTACCTTGTGTGGTGGCCTAACTTGTTGATGTGAATCTGATCAAGCGTTCGCCTCTGACCTTTTTAAAAACTGCTCGCCCTCCTTCCTCCCCCACCACCCTTGGGTCACAAGATGCTGTCACCCCATTGGTCCCTCACCCCTCTGACGCACTCAAAGTCAGTGTCATAACCTTCATTCCTTCAGCTGAGAAACCTTGGCCACTTCAGCAACAAGACCCAGGTACCGTCGCAATTATTGCCACTTAATTGGGGGGGGGGCAAATTCACAGAGAAGAAAGCAACCAATTCATTAAGATGTTTGTGAGGAGAGAGAGTCTCTGAGAGAGAGGGAGGACAGTGAGGCTCAGAGGAAGACGAGGACAGTTTGCTGCTTCCTTGATCGCCACAGTCGTCATGAAGGTCGTCTCGCTGGGAAAACAACAAACGCATCTGTAAGAATGTCATTCAAGCTGTCTGACATCAGTGACACATTGTTAGTAACTCAGAGCCTTGAATCCAACAATACTATTCACTGAGTGAATTTCCACCAATTATAAGACAAATGATCCACACAGTGTTAGTTATATAATGACTTATATGTTAAAGATGACGCTTTTTGGTGAGGACTTAAAGGTCAGCGGTGGGAGGATTATTATTTACTTACAGCAGGACACAGTGGGCCAAAATTTAAAAAAAAAATCACTACAAGTCGAAGGCCGGCTTAGTTCAATGTTTATTGCAAAATTTATTTAAATTAACTTATTGTACATGTTGGCCCTGTAACTAACAAAGTTTATCAGTCTATAAAAAACAATATTCATTCAATAAATGAAAAAAATAGTTAAATTAATGGCTCAATCTGCAGCTTTTCTAGAGTATTTTGAAAATATTTTTCCATAGGGCATCAACAGCCAAAAAATAATTTCCTTCAAAGAAAAACCTTGTGGTAGCAAGAAGAAAGTGCAAAAAAGAGACATACCTTAAAGCTAAGTTTGCTGCACTGTGATGCACATCAGTACTTGAACCTGGAAGTATCAAAGCTTGTAAGACAGCTATTGCCTATAAAGAACAATAACAATAAAGACAAGAAAAATAATCTACAGCTTTTCCAGTGTAATTTCCAGTGAAAACATTTTTTCTACAGGCCAACAACAGCCTAAAAAAATCCCTTAAAGGAAAATCAAACATGCAAGAAAAATTAAAGAAAAATTAAAGCTCAGTTTGTTGTTCTGCTTGGGCATGCAGCTGGGGCATCATGTCAGGGATGAAATGTGGAAACTTTTCAGCACCCATTGACCAACTGTTGTCAATCAAACTGCCTCTGCACGTAATAGGCCAGCACTATGACCAATCAGAGCACGGACAATGTGACGTATTCAGAGCGATCCTTTTAGCTACCAGTGGAGCCAGCTGGTATATTAGACTTTTGCTGTAACCGGTTGGCAAAACAGCAAATACATCCTTCTGTAAAATGGATGACTTGAGTGCTTCTTTCTGCTCAACTTTCAAAGAAAAGCCCAAGTCTAACTCTTCCAAAATTGATCACAGAGTCAATTCAAACTACCGCTGCTCGTTAGCCACAGCCATCTTGGTTGTTTTGCTGTCTCCAACGTCATGCAGCCCTGTTGTCATCATGCTACGCCCACCCCAATGACTCGCTACACAGACAGAGTGTTGTGATTGGTCCAACGGACTCCTTGCCGGAGCAAGGATTAGCTCCTATGGTGCGCCACCAGACCATCCTACTAGGCAGAAATATTTTTTGCTGCTAGGGTGCGTCTAGATTTCTAGGCTAGTGTGTCTTTACACTGGAGTTCAATCAGCTCCATTTAGAGATTGCACTTTCCACGTCAGCCGAAAATGGATTACTGAGCAGTTCAAACCTGTTTTTTTGTTGTCACACAGCAACGTGCCGATGGCGGAGCATTGCTGGACTTGGAGTATTAATGGTGCATGCAATATAAATGGCCAGTTCTAATACTATTAAGTATTATCCTGCGGGCCAAAGATAATTCCACAGTGGGCCGGATCTGGCCTGCGGGCCTTGAGTTTGACACATGTGACTCACAGGAACAGTGTATAACAATTTGGGGGATATCAATGAGTATCATCGTCATTTTTCAGTGTAAAATCACCTGAAACTAAGAATTAGATAGATAGATGTCACTAAATCCTACACACTGTTTTAAGTAAAAGTAGCTACAGGACAGTATACAAATCACCACAAGGACAAGTAAGACAAGTAACAGTGTTTACCTGAGGGGGCGCCGGAGGGTGGGTGCTTCTGTAATGACACCTTACATTTTGGTAAGTAACAAATATTGTAATTGCATCACAGGATCTTCTTTAGTGAAAAACAAACCTACATAAATATCCTTCATTGTGTGAGTCTGTTCTGTCTGAAGCCCACTAACATCTGGTTTAATCTGCATTCATTCCTGGAACAAATAACTCTACAGTAGCGACGGGGATCAACAGTGATGGAAACATGAAACCTGTGTGACCCTGTTTTCTGTGGCGATGCTAGTGAATAAATAATAAAAAAAATCAACAGGTATTTAGACAATTATTATTTATTTACATGAAAAATACACAATAAATATGTTCCCCCCAAAACTACCAGACAGTCATTTTACCTCGCTACATCGAACACACACTTCATTCAAACTTATCGAAACCATCTTTGTTAACTGCTGTAATATTTTCATAGTTTACTAAACCTTTATAAGGATGCAAGTACTTAAGTCCTTTGCCTCACTTGATGCCACAAATTATATATTAATATCATTTATTAATATTATATTATATTATAATTATAATATAATATTAATATTATATTCCAGTTTTACTGAATTTAATATTTTAACCAACTTCAGTCCTGATCACAACTACCCAATATCCTTTCCGTTTCATAATTTAAACCCTTTAAATGGCAGTTTGTTTACATAATGCCACTGGTGTTTTCATGAAAAGATAAACAGTTTACTTTTGGTATGCTAAATGCTTGGAGGAACAAAACTTTCAAGGTCCACATACTAGCTTTTACCTGAATCTCACAGACTTAGTCATTGTTGTGACTTAAAGGAATGGTTCAACTGTTTTGAAAGGGGCTTGTATAAGGTACTTATCCATAGTTAGCTATTACCTAAAGTAAATGACAATTGTAGCGGCCATTCAAAAAGTCATGCAATGTATAATTACCTCTCTATACAATAGTTTTCATTGTTAGTGATGGAGTCTGCCTTATTGCCTTCTCACACAGGACAATAATATAATCCAATATTACTGTTTATCAGAGCTGGATTAAGTGCCTGTTATATGAAAAAAACAATTCAGTCTTTAGCTACAATCTAAAGAATTATAACGTTCACCCTCTTATTTTGAAAATCTGTTTGTTTCAGTAGTTACTCAAAGGAGGCTGTGAGGACCCAGGACTAGCAGTAATGTGGTCTAAAAGCTGCATCAGCATCAACTTCGCCCTCTGCTCCTCCTCCTGCCTCTCCCAAGTCCTCGTAGGCCTCCAGGGTGGAGATGCACGCTGGTGCACTCTGGGAATTGTAGTCCAGGAAGAAGGCAGGATTTTGCAGCTCGGACTGGCTGATGGCCGGACTCCCCGGTGTCTTGCCTAGCGGGGCGATGAGCAAAGAGAGCTGCTGCTGGTCGATGGTGCTGGTGGAGGCGAAAGGCTGTGATTGGTCAGGTGGTGAGCAGGTTGGTGGCGGGGAGCTGGTCGCCACGGTTGCACCTCTCTGGGGGGTAGAAGGCGAGTTGACCTGAGAGTCGTCTGCGGTGAGAGAGCGTCTCAGTTTGGCCCGAGCATTTTGAAACCATACCTGACAGGAAGTGTTTTTTTGACAGTGTCAGCAGGTAAAAAAACATGAGCAAAAGAAGACAATAAAGATATTTATATAACGTTAAATAAGCCCAGCATATAAGACCAGTGTGAACACATCAGTTTTATATCTGTGATCTAGTCCAGCACTGGCTCCAGGATGTGTTTACCGAGCTCAGCACAAAGTCTGGAAGCTGAGGGAGAAATGCACCTTGAATGCAGCTTTGAATCTTGGACTTTAAATAACTGACCTGTTACAACTCTGACATACAGCACTGATAGAATGTATTTTGTACCTGCAGGACTCTCTTGGGCAGGCCGGTCTTGTGTGCGAGGCAGTTCCAGTCTTTACCGTCAGGGTTGTGTTTCTGTGCGAAATACGACTCCAGCGCTCTGAGCTGTTCGCTGCGGAAGCACGTCCTAATTCGCTTTGTCCGCCTGCGGAACCGCCCACTTGCCCCTTTGTCATCCAATCGTGGCTCAGGACTACTGGCAGACTCCTCCCCTTCACCTGAGACCTGATTTTGAGCAATTTCTTACACAAACAGATATATACATGCAAAGTGTTTAGTTAACTTTTAGTTTATTTTAGTTCCTAGTAGTTTGTTATTGTTGATAAATCTGAATTTTCTCCAAAAAATTAAGATATGTTTGTGTCTCATTTCATCTATCTATTTATTTATTTATTTATTGATATGTGTGCCAGCTTTGGTCCTCCATATTTAAAAGCTTTCTTGTGAATTATGCCCTCAACTTTTTGCTAAGGGGAAGAGAAAGGGGAAGAAAAATAAGAGGGGGATTTTTCACAAATACAAAGGAAACCACACAGACGAGCACGCGCGCGCGCACGCACACACACACACACACACACACACACACACACACACACACACACACACACACAGGGGACTCACCTTCTTTCAGATTTGGTTTGGGTTGGAGATCGTGTGACAGAGGGATACTCCCACCATCGTCATTGTAATGGGACTGACAGTAGAGATTCTGGCCTTGCATGCAGTACAGGTTCCCTGGTATTAAAGTCACATCACACTCCTGCAAAGCAAGTACATCATCAGAAAAATATCTGCATTTAAGATAAATATGACAAGACAAATGTGAAATATTATTAAAGAGAAAATCCCAAAATACACACAATACCAAAAAAATTTTCATAAGAACTGTTCAAAACGGGGCACAAAATGTGTCGTGTGATGTTTTCTGTGAATGTTTTTCATGAAACTTAACTACCTGGCAGGAGAAGCAGTGAGGATGAAAGGTGAGCTCGCCAGACCTCATGACCAAAGCGGAGGCTGGGATAGGCTGGAAGCAGCGAGCACACTGACCGCCTCCAAACATCCTGAGCATAAGGAGAAGTTAACAAAGTGTCAGGAGATATCATTAAAGGCAGCAAAGGGGGTTTAATGTCACCCAAAAAACAAAACCTGAAGAAGCACAAACTGTTGGCCTGTTAAAGAAGCAGTCTGACATCTTTGATATTCTGACCTGCAGTAGTCTTGCTGGCAGTAGATGTTTCCGTCTCTCCAGTAAAGTGAGGGGTGTGTTTGCAGCTCGCACTGACATTGACTGCAGCGGAGGCAGACGCTGTGCCACACACTGCCCGCAGCCAATAGGAAGAAGCGGTCACACACCTGCTCGCCGCAGCCGGCACACATCATTGGCTCCTGGATGGACACGACTGTCGGAGTCTATTACACATTCATTTTCTTTCGTTAGATAAACCACTGGAATGGAGGCCTTTTAACCACTTCTGATGCATACAACATTTAAAATTATAACAAAAATAAGTTTTTTTTAAAACCCATTGGTTAACTCCAACAGCATGACTCCAACTTCAGGGAAATGAATTAATCAATCAAGCAACTGGGACAAAGCCAAAGAGGAAAGCAACAAAAATTAAAGCTTATTTGACGTTTAATCTTCAAATACGGAGTTTTCTGCAACATTGCTTCATATTTAAAGGCAGCACATCTCTCTGTTCACATTTGAAGACAACAACATTTTGTTCAACTTTACAACATGAGACTGGAGCTGTTCTGTTCTATGGTTTTTCAGAAAAAGACTTCAGATAAATAGAGAGAAAAAGAAACAGACACTTGTCTTTTATTGCTTAAAACAGCAAGGAGTTGCTTAGAAAATGATAATTAGACCACATAAGTCAAGAATTAGCAAGCTAGTGTAGTCCGCAGTCCTGCCACATCAGTTCCCACTTCCAGGAGACTACTTCAGTAACTCTGGAGAAGGACCGTCACTTATTTTACTGACAATACTTACATCCTTCAGTAAGGTTTTGTATAGCTGCTGTGGAGTATTTTTACAGTGTGGTATTAGTACTTTTACCTCACTGAAGAACCTAAATACTTCCTCCACCACTGTCATGCTCACATTGTCTGCAGCAGCACTTGCACCCGTTGGGCCTCCATTCAGCTCCGCCCCGTCCGCCTCGTCACCAAGGTCACCGCAGTACAACAGGTCCTCCAGGACTCCGTCGTCTGGCGACATCATGATTGTCCTGTGAAGGTACAGGCGGTAATAATCAGTCCACTTGATAATCACAGCCCTCATTATAGAAGCAAAAATAGACTCACTGAAAGTCTCCATTAATAAACAGAAACAACACACAGAGACATTCAGACTCAAACTGTACATGCACCACATGGCTGTTCTCTTTCCATAAAATATAATTCATTCTGTTCTTTTTTCCAACTGTAGTCATGCATAAGGTGTTGTATGTATATGTATGTATGTATGTATGTATGTATTATGTTTGTATTCTTTTATTTTATTTTTAAATACACTAAAGCTTTTTAGTTATTATTTTATTTTTATGCATGTATTTGTTTTTGTATGTATTTCGGCATTTTCTATTCTTTTATTTATTTAGGCATTATTTATTGTTGCTTATGCTCTTTTTTAATCCTCCATACAAGGTTTCCTGGTGAATTATACCCTCATTTGTTTACGTGTTCTAATTTTTGACCTGGTTAATTTAGTGGAAGAAGGAAAACTTAACAGGTTCGTATACTGTGGGCCAAATGTTCACCACAAGGCATATTCCTCCTTTGTCTTTGAGGATTTTTACAATCCTTAAAGACTTACAATTTATTGACTGACCATCTGGCAAAATGAAAATGCAATCAAGTCTCCCACATCCCTCTCATTTTTAAATAATTGATCAACTGTCTCTCTCTCTCCACATGAAGCTGAGGACTTTTCTGCTTGTTGCTGCCTTTTATTAAATCAAGTTGTTATTATTTTCTTAAAGTTGCACTGTAATTTGTATTCTTGTATTATATTTCTGATCTCATTCTAATTGAGCTTGTTTTAATTTGTTATTATCTTGGCACATAAATGGCTGTTTTTAATCATGTTTAAATGTCTTTGTATGATGTGTTTCTTCTGCACTTTGTCTCAATACTTTTGATGTTTTATGTAAAGCACTTTGAATTGCCTTTTTACTGAAATGTGTAATGGAAATAATCTTCCCCGTTTTTTGTTTGGAACATTTTAAAAAATTTTACATAAAACACTCTGAGCTGTATCTTATGTGTCAGAGGTGTTGTGAAATGTTTATAATTTTGTTATTATTACACTCACACTTTGTGATGATTCACTTTTTAATTTTAACAGAGATGTAGAACAAAAACATGATGACCAGCTTGGGGTCAATGAACAATATGAACAGTATGAATAAAGTTCAGACCTAATGTTTACCTAAAAATATTTTTTTTAAAAAATATTTGTTTCTATTTCCTCTAAGGAACTTTAAGTAAAAACCTAAACAACTATGGTGTTATTATTATTTGTTAAAAAGTATGTGATCTGTTTTCAAGAAAACTAGAGTATCTGAAAAGTGAGATAAAGATTCAAGATTTTATTTGATTATTTACTTGATTAAAATTTAAAATTAAGTTTTTAGTTTTTCTTAAATAAAAATAAAAGGTTCTCTGGTGTCAGTTTTATAAAGTTATATATTGTAGAATGAATAAGCGCTCACCTTGGCTCTTGTTGAGAGACTCCTCAAAGTCCTGAATGCCTTCTTTATTGTCTAGATCTTTATTGTCAGATTTCCCATCTGACAGTTGACCACCCGAGCGGTCTCACTCATCAAGGTGTCTGTTTCTCCCTTCCTGTGGTTTTGGGATCGGTTTCCACTTTTCCTAAGATCTGAGACCTGAGATTTGCTTCCAACAACATCTTCCACCAATCACAGCCACAGCACCTGAACTGACACCAGGATTAGCAGCACCTGTCCCAGGTGATGTCCGAGCGCACACCTGTAAACAAGAGAGAGGGTAAAGACCGATCTGATTGGCCGCCCAGTGAGCAGAAGGGTGGGGTGTCGGTGGGGGGAGCTGCACCCTGTGGACCAATTAAAAAAAACAAAGGGTGTTTAAAAAGACTTCTGGGATCTGCACACCAGCATGACAACGTCAAGAACACGCCTTTCCCCTCCATCCTTTGGCCTGTTTGGACCAAACTGTGACATTTTTGCTCTTTTGAGATTAAAGTCTTTGCTTCTGTGTCTGAAATGAGGCTTCGGGTGCAGAATAAAACTAATTTGTGCAGAATAAACCTAATTTTCCACTTGAAACCCATTCAAATGTGCACAAAGTGTCATATAAAAAATCATTAACAGAGAGCAGGAGATCTATATATTCCATGTAGTAAAACCATGGCTAGCAATATAGTCAATGTTATTTAAAGCTACGTTAAGTCACGTGAATGTGAACTTGCGACACAATGACAACAGCATCCCCTAAGAAAAGCATCAGATAACTTAAAAAGAGCTTTCAAGTAGCCTATTTAAATGGGTGAAATAGTGAACTTCCATAAATATTTTTTAGTTATTTTTCACAATTGATTTACTTATAATCATGAATGCAAAAGTTTGTAAAAGCTAAAAAACAAGAGGAACAAATAGCCTCACCTCAAATCTTGGGACCCCAGGTGTTAAACCTGGTCCCAATGTCCAGCCTATGGGACCCAACATTTAGGGACTGTTCCCTTGTGCTGGCTTAGACTGACTGCAAAACAGGAGGGACATTATGTGCTTATCAATTCAAAAACTAGCCAGCAAATTGTCCCCTTATGCAGTACAGTATATAGCATAGTGTATAACATACTGAATACTGGCTTGTAGAGGTAAAAAGTAACTATACTTGAGTACAGTTATGAGGTACTTTTACTTGGGTTTGATTTGATTTCCATTTCTTGCTACTATGTATTTTAGCCCATTACATAACACAGTACTGTACTGTACCACTACTGTACTAATACTGTGTACATTCATATTGCAACTGTAATAACCAGCTACTTTGGCTATTAATACAAAACACAATCAACGAATAAATTAAGATGTGTCATTATACCCGAAATACTCTAAGCTACCCAGGTTACCAAAAATATCAAAATGATGCTTCACACATTAATGCACCACTATTTATACTATATATTAATATATTATATAATAACTTCATATTATATATAATGCCATAAAATGTATATTATGCTAATGTTTCTGTACTTTGTAACAGTTGAGTCATATTTAACTGCATTGGTCACTGCTTTTATTTTTTCAATACTTTGAAATATATTTTACTGATGATACCTGAGCATACTGCATTCAATGTAGTACTTTTACTTTTAACAGAGTATGATTAGTAAGTGTAATTTAAATATAATAACACTAAACAACTTATTCCTAAAAGTTAAAAGAAAAACATAGTGTAGAGGTATGCTAGCACTTAGCTTTAGCCTCCTTGCTTGCATTAAATAGCAACATACACAATGAAGGCTTTATAAATGTACTAAAGCTAAACTAAAACTAAATCAAGCAGGTAAACTAGTTTAGCTAGTGGCTTCAATGGAGAAGAAACCAAATTATGATGTATTAAATCAGTTTATAGAGCGATTCAAATAAGCTCCAACTTCTTATCAGTTAGGCTACATTAGTGATGAGCATAATGTATCAGTAATAATGTAACGTAAAAATGTGTTTTCTGTATATTTGTATTATAATTATGAAATAAAACATTTAAATTAAAATAAAACATGAAGAGATTCACAAACACCTTCAAAAACAGCAGTTAGGTACCAACACAGCCCTCACCTGCTTTTTTCCTGGGACTGAAGGTGTCTCTGCTAAATAGGACAACAGGTGGCGCTGTTGAGCTTTGAAACAGGGATGAATCACAAAGATCTCCTTCTACAAACCAGATCCTCTTGTTTGGTTTAATTTCTGTTGGACTGTTTTTTATTTTAGGCCCACAGGAGGAAATCAAACATACATCAAGCACAAAACAATTACATATTTCCTGAATAACAAACATTTGGAGACAAAAGGGCTCGACCAGCAACACAAATTATATAATACTGATTCTGCATGTAACTCTTTGTAACTCAACTCGCTGATATTTATTTACATCAAAAATATGAAAAATTGCAGTTTTGGTCCATCAAACCTGAAGACAAAAATGGTTAAAGTGCTGCAAACATCAGCTACATTCACACCTGTATAAGTGAGCCTGCATATCAAGATGGTGGCAGGAGATTCAGATGCCTCAAGATACGGGGCACACAAAACCAAAACTATTCTCTGATGGGTAGGAACTACACCTCATCTACTGTAACATACTGATAACTGACCTCTATACAAATGAAAAACAATATGTCATCATCTTCTCTGAAGCAAGAGCAAGGCGCCCTGTTAAAATGTGTGTGTGTGTGTGTGTGTGTTTAGCAGTTCATTTTTTTCATCATCCTCTGGTAGGAGGACTGAAGGCTGCTGGTCTCATCTTCATCTCAGTGAACGGGATGGAAAACTGTTTTCCTCTCCAGGCGGTCCAGATCACACCCTGAAACACACACACACACATAATATGATAAAATCTGAATTTAATGAGAATAAAGCAACAATATGTCAAGACAAAATTCATAATATCATGCTAATAAATTCATAATTTAATGAGAATAAAGTCATAGTATTTGGTAGTACTTGTTCCTCTAGTCTGCTGTGCATTATGTGATATGATAATGACCCTTCAGAACGTCTGACAGACACTCCTTATGGTCTCTGGATGAGACAAAGCAGCGGTCATTTCTGCTTTACTTATTTAACTAAAAGTATCAGGTCTCAAACATGGGAATTGCAGGCAATTGTTGCTATGAACATCATTGGATCAAATTCATGCTGAAATCACAAACTACTCAACACTATCAGAGAATCCTGTGGTCGGTCACACTTGCTTCATCACCACTAAACAAACCAGAGCCTAAATGACAACTTTCAAACCAGCTTAAAAGAACCAAATTATCTGATTTAAAACACTCCTGTCACTCCACCTGTAGTTTACTCGACTGCATCTGACCAAAACATTGTGGATTTAAAAGCAGTTAACCAGTCTGGGTGAGGGGGTTACCTGATGATTGTCATTGGTGCCGTAGAGGCCGTTGAGGTTTGCCTCGTGGCAATTCTTGTACCACCAGCCTCCTCGGTATGACATGGCACAGCGGGTGATGAAGGGCATCGGGTCCCGGTCTTTGGTGGAGAATATCCGCTGGTTATGGTAACTGAGAGAGTCACCTGAGATGAAGAACAGGAGAGGAGACATTAAAAGACTCAACTGAACAAAGTAAAAGAAAGACTCCTTTCCTCATCCCTTGTAGGAAACCAGGTTGATACTCAGCACGTTTTAATCAACACCATGCGACCCCTTGCTTCCTCGCACCTGCAGTGCCGCTGTATCCTCCCACATTCAGTTTGTAGTTCCTGTTCAGCACCTCGAACGTTGAATATTTGGCAAACACCGCCTCGTCTTTGTCTCGCAGGTCAACACGCAGACTCATCCTGGTCATCGCTGTCAGGTTGTGGAGGTTGTCGAGACCTGAAACAGCGGGACATAAATCACTTCAGATAAATAATATTTCCTGAAACAAAGAGGTTTATGCGTAACTGACCATTTAGTAATAAAATAAAAATAAACAGTATATTGTTATGGCACCAAAATTCCTGCTACTTCGTCTCAAACTAAAGGACTCACCGTTGAAATATCCCAGAGTGTGAAGATACTAATATTAATAACATAAAAGGCCCATAGCATTTAGTACACAGAAAATGATTAGCTGTGATCAGAACTTATGTCTGTTAAAAGTTTTAACTCTGTAAAAAGTGAAAGAAATTTCAGTTTTAAACTTCTATTAATTTTCATGTGGATGCTGTCAACACCACAGTGACTGTGTATTCTCAACAGGTTTTAGTATCTCTCTCACCGAGCCAAAACTCTCCACTCAGACTCCCAAATCCTTCTGTGTAGTCCTTCCACCCTCTGAAGAAATCCACCGTGCCGTCCTTCCTCCTCTGGAAGACCTGCAGACAAGAGACATTTCACTTGTCTAGTGGGGTCAATAATAGTGCCACACTATAAAACGCTGCTTTGAAAATGAGACTCAATCACAGTGAAAATACACCATATCTGTCCTAAAAATAGTGAGTTAGCTTGAACTACTGCACTTTGGAGACATCACCCTACCGTCCAGCCTCCTCCGTCTGTCTCCATGTCGCAGTAAACCATCAGGGGAGTGCCCTGTTTCCCCTGAGGGAAGATCTCCACCTCGCCAGATGTCCTAATGCCGTTCAGCAGTTCCTGAGAGCAGTCGGTGGGGAAAGGGAACCTCAGGGTGCCTGAAGAAGACAAATACAAGAAGTGAGCTCTGCATCAGTTCCTCCTCATGAAAATGATGTGACATGGCTGCGGTGATTACCGGTGGTGAAGTCAGTGGAGATGGCGGCAGTGTACCGGCCTCCTTCCTCTGCCTGGAGCTGCACCGTGTACTTTGATCCAGGGTGAAGTCTGGTCAGGTTGTACTCTGTTACCGAGGCGTTCAAAGTCACTTCCTGCAATGAGGCAGAAGTATGAAGACGATAAGAGACAAGATGGGCAATGGTTAAAATGATTAAAATTCAATCACAAAGGAAAATTACTGCTGTTTTTGAATAAAGCAGTATTTTTTTTCCTTTTTTGCCAGAGCGCAAAGATAAGTACAGATCAAAATAAAACAGCTTTAGATTAAATCAGAGTAGAGAAACATATTTTAAAAAACAAAACATGAATAAGCAATAAAAGTAGACATATGCAGCAAATGTTAAATAAATTAAAGATGAATAAATATAGATAGGATTTTAAATGCAACATCTACTTTTAATGGAATATTTTTTGACTCATGTATCGGTACTTTTACTTGAGAAAAATATCTAAGTACTTCTTGCTCCACTGATGATCACAACAGGTATGACTCACAAATGACATCTGTGTTTTTTTAAAAAGAATACTGAGCAAAAAAAAGTAGAACAGATGAATCAGAGTTTCTTCTCACTTTCATTTCTTGACCGTCGGACTGATAGGTCAGTCTGTAGCTGCTTGCCAGATTTGAGGGTGGTTTCCATGACAACAGGGCAGTGCGAGGGGACACGTTGTTGACCTGGAGATCATGTGGACTGTCCCCACCTGTCCCAGAGTCTGGAGAGGAAAGGTGGAGTAATTCTAATCATTTCAAAGTCCTCAATGTGTATATGTGTGTGTGTGTGTGTGTGTGTGTGTGTGTGTATTACATATGTTATGGGGACATAAATCTGTTCATATATTCACAATGTAGGGACTCACCGTCCTTATGGGGACAAAATGCAGGTCCCCATAATGTAAACTGTCACATTTTAGGCTGAAGACTTGGAAGGTTAGATTTTGGTCAGGATTAGGATTATGCGGGTACTGGTTATGGTTAGGGTCAAGGGAAGAAGGGAAGTGTCTAGGAAATGAATGTAAGGCAATGTGAAGTCCCCACAATGAGAGTAATGCACAACTGTGTGTGTGCGTCCGCATGTGTGTGCTGACCTCCAGTGGTGGTGAAGCTGGTGGAGGCCGCTGAGCTCTCCAGGCTGCCCAGCTGGCTGGTGATGGTGACGGTGTAGGTAGTGGATCCTTCCAGACCGCTCAGCTGGTGCTCTGCTGCATTTCCGGACACTGTGATCCTCAACTCTGAATCTGAACACACACATATATTCAACTCAGTGTCTTTAATCTGAACTTTAACATGATATTATTATTATGTGCTTCAATTAAGAGAAGAACAAGAAAATATTGAAAAAGGATTGGAACTATATTTTTGGATCTTAAGTTATCAGAACTATTTCTACATCAATGCATCACTAATTATAATCCAGCAATATAAGAAACATTATTCTGATTTTTTTTTTAACTTCACTATAAACAATAAACCTAGGTTATTCTGTGTTTTACGAGTGGAGAACGTAAAGCAGTGTAACTAACACTCACCCGTCCCAGAGCCATAAACAATGGCATATTTATCAACAGTGGCCAATGTTGGACGCCACAACAACAAGGCCTTGGTGTCTGTGACGTTTAATACTTGGAGGTTTGTAGGCGGGTCAGGGACTATGAGAGACATAAAGAGGTGATCACTTATTATTTTATCTTATCGGTACAAAAAACATTAAAAAAACAACATGTCCTCATAGTGCAGCTACGACACAATAAAACGAACTGAAACCTGCAGCACTTACGTGTCATGACAAAGTCTTTGATCGGATCACTTTCATCCAGTCCGAGAATGGAGATGACGCTGACCTCGTAAGAAGAACCAGGTGAGAGCTGTGACAAGTCGAGGGTGGAGGTGTCTGAGTCCACGGACAGCGACACAGGCTCACCTGCAGACACATAAAGATGATTATATAAATTATGATGTTTACTTTTTAAGATGGGACACACAACACAATAGTCTGCCAAAAAACACATATTCTTGGTTTACTCTTAAAGATTGTGGCAAAACATTGGCATGCTTTACGTTCTGCCTCTGGTCTGTATCAAGATCCTCCAGTTAGCAGCAACTATAAGCAAGAAATGGGCCACTGTACTTGGATCAGTTCTTGTCTGGTAACAAGGTACTGTATGTTGACAAAACAAAGACCAAGACTACAAAAATATTTCTATTATAAAGAATTGTAAATTTACTTTCTACCACACAAAATGCTATCACTTGATCCTGACAGATATTATAAATAAAAAAAAGTATCATACAAATTTATGAGTTCTGTTTTTGTGTGAGGTTTCTTGACCTTTGGCTTTTAAATTATCTGCAGTTTATCATTGAGTCCAAGTGGACATTCGTGCAGAATCTGAAGAACTTCACAAAAATAAATAAATAAATAAATAAATAAATAAGATTATTATGATTTGAACTTTTCCCAGTTCTTCAGCACTTTAATATGTTGCCAAAACAAGCAAAACTATATGACAAACATAACAGGACTCTTGTTATATATCAGAATTAATTTGAAAACATGGATGCCTGTTCTCACCCTCTTCTGAGTGGGTGTAGGTAACCTTGAAACCACTGATGGGTGTGTTGGGTTTGGTCCATGACACCGTCAGGGAGTTTTCAGTCACGTCACTGAGGACAATGTCGGATGGAGGCTCTGGGCCTGAACAGTGCGAAGAATACCATGAGAGAAGTTGATGAAAGCAAGGGAAGGAAAGGGGGAAAGTGACCTAGAGGAAGAAGTAAAAGAAGAAACTAACAAAAAAATGAGAAGAAATTAAATTAAATAAGGAAGGAGAAGAGTATAGCAGGCTTCATGATCAAAGGTGGCCACTAAAAGAGTGAAAACAGTGTGTTCATCATTATTTATTCATCCACACATTTGCCATTAGTGCTGTGCTCCAGTGAGTTTAAGTGTATATATGTACAGTGCTAACATATATACAGTATACAAATCATATACAGACATACAGTAACTGATTAAAACAATTAAATGCAGATGATGGATCCTGGACAGCAGCGACGGAAAGAATGATGATATTTGATAGTTAGCCGGTCGTTCATACCTGAAAATAAAAGCGTGGCAGGAGTGAAAGAAGGAAAGTGTTATAGGGTGAATTAAAATAAATACATTCAGATATTAATTCAACACAGCTGGAGAATATTAAAGCAGTAGAAAATAATTTGTGGGCAGATATTCAACCTCACGATAGCGTGAATGATTCTCCAGGTAGGCCTATAAGCCTATTAAATACACAATAGGATGAAACTCTAAGATGGGCTGGGTATCGGTGAACACTGTATGTGTCCTAAAATACATTTAATATTTTAAACGGATGGGTAATGTGTTTTGAAGTGGGGTGGTATCCCTTTAATATATTGTGCATCATAATACAATCTGAATATGGGATTTCAGGATTGAACTTGGATATAAGAGGTGAAAACAGACCAAACATACAGAGACCAGATGTGGTCTTACCCTGGTTTGGGTGAGAGGTGAAGGGGTGTCAGTGAAGCTGGCTGTTAGCTTACCCTGAATGAGAGAAAACCAGAGCAGCAGTGAATGAATTGTGTTGTGATGTTATTTCTCTCATTTGATGTCAACAACTCAGTTATCAATGTGGCTTGTAGCTTGTGTATATATATATATATACACGTATATATATATATATATATATATATATATATACGTGTATATATATATATACACACACACAGGGGTTGGACGATGAAACTGAAACAGTTTCATTGCACCAGTAAGAGCAGAGTGTGAAGGTTCAATTATCAATTAGCATCTGTGACCAAGACAGCACGTCTTTGTGATGTATCAAAAGCCACGGTATCCAGGGTAATGTCAGCATACCACCAAGAAGGACGAACCACATCTAACAGGAGTAACTGTGGATGCAAGAGGAATCTGTCTGAAAGGGATGTCCGGGTGCTAACCCGGATCGTATCCAAAAAACATAAAACCGCAGCTGCCCAACTCACTGCAGAATTAAATGTGCACCTCAACTCTCCTGTTTCCACCAAAACTGTCGGTAGCTCCACAGGGTCAATATCCATGGCCGGGCTGCTATAGCCAAAACTTTGGTCATTTGTGCCAATGCCAAACGATGGTTTCAATGGTGCCAGCAGCAAAAATCTTGGGCTGTGGACAATGTGAAACATGTACTGTTCTCTGATGAGTCCACCTTTACTGTCTTTCCCACATTCGGGAGAGTTTTGGTGTGGAGAAGCCCCAAAGAAGTGTACCACCCAGACTGTTGCATGCCTAGAGTGAAGCATGGGGGTGGATCGGTGATGGTTTGGGCTGCAATATCATGGCATTCCCTAGGTCCAATACTTGTGCTAGATGGGCACGTCACTGCCAAGAACTACCAAACCATTCTGGAGGACCATGCGCACCCAGTGGTTCAAACATTGTATCCTGAAGGCGGTGCCATGTATCAGGATGATAATGCACCAATACACACAGCAAGACTGGTGACAGAGTGGTTTGATGAACAAGAAAGTGAAGTTGAACATCTCCCATGGCCTGCACAGTCACCAGATCTAAATATTATTGAGCCACTCTGGGGTGTCTTGGAGGAGCGAGTCAGGAAATGCTTTCCTCCACCAGCATCACATAGTGACCTGGCCACTATTCTGTAAGAAGAATGGCTCAAAATCCCTCTAGCCACTGTGTAGGACTTGTATCTGTCATTCCCAAGATGAATTGATGCTGTATTGGCCGCAAAGGGAGGCCCTACACCATACTAATGAATTATTGTGGTCTAAAACCAGGTGTTTCAGTTTCATTGTCCAACCCCTGTGTGTGTATATATATATATATATGTATCTATATATGTATATATATATATATATATATACATATATAGATACTTATATATATATATATATATATATAGCATGTTATAAGTGGATTAAAGGCTGATCAGGAAGATTTTTCAAACAGTACTGTTTTTATCTCTGCCTGTTTTTCTCTACAAGCTCTGTTACTCCTGTTTCGATAGAGACTTACTGCAGGCTTAATTTCCTTGAATCAGTAAATAATATTAAAGATCCACAAAGTACAGAACATAGATTCAAAGATTAATCTCCAGGTGAGCTAAACAAAACAAACTGCAAGTTAAGAAAGTAACTTAAAAGCAACTGATGCTAATGTTAAACTGCTATGACAAGCCACAACAAGCTGTACACGTCTTAGCTAGCTGACAATGTGATTATCAATGCACATCTGAGGTTTGACATCAAATAACTGAGTGTGTGTTGATGGTTGAGAAAGTATTGATTATTATAATGCATGAGTGCCAATTCATGAATATTTCATATATTCATGGAGACTGACAAATGACAGCACAAACACAGGGTTAACACATAACGCAGTCACTTAACAGACATTTTGAACATCAAGATCTACTGAAAACAAAGGTTAGGTCTTCACTGAACAAGTCATTAAACAAGAAAAAGTGACACTGTAAATTGAAAACTTACAGTTTTCAAGAGCACCACAGCCCTTGAGCTCTTGAAATGAACATGGACGAAGCATTTAGTGGGTGAGCAAACATGACCAATCATACTTAACACAAGTTAACAAACACGAGGCACAGTAAAGATATAGGATGTGTGCGCAGTTTTTTCTTTCTAAGCTGATGAAAATGGTGAAAGATGATATGAATTCATTGTGCAGTAAATGTTGCTCTGCTGTCACAGTGGCTTGTACCTGTACTGATGACAAGCTTGTGCAGTCGGGACAGAAGACCACGACCCTTTCCAAGCAAGGTCACAGTGTACTCGGTCTGGGGAGGGAGATTCTCAAACTGGAAGAAGCGAGCTGAACCAGGAAGAACTTTTTTGAAGGTTTTGTCACTTCCTGTTACAGGTTTGGTTTTTGTGCTGCTTTGGATCCGTGGACCTTGTGTAGAGACACTTTCAGGTAATCTGTTTTCATCTTCACTGCTTCTATTTTCTGATTCTGTTTCTTTGGTTGGTTTACGCTTTGCTTCCACATCTTCACTGCCACCGTCTTTCTCAGAGTCGCCTTGATCTTTCTTGCTTTCCTTCTGTCTTGGCCTTTCATCTTTCCCAAAGACTTTACTTGTCACAACAAAGTTTTTGTACTTCTCTTGTGGTGAGTCCCATAAGAGTGTAAATCCATTTGAGGTCCGGTTCGTAACTCCAACATGGTCCAGAGGTTCCCTTGTGACTCCCAAAGAAACATCTGATCCCGTTTGAGGTTTGGAATCAACACTTCTTGTCTGTTCTGGTTTACGATCAAACAATCTCTTGGCTGTATTATTTATTTTGTCCTCTCTAATTTTGTTCCCACTCTTGTAGTGTCTTATCTGGGTGGGATGTGGTGCGGTCATACCTCTTGTTGGTGATTGTATCTTTGGAAGTTTAGCTGGTCTTGGGGCTCCATGTCTTAAATCAGATGATGTTTGTTTGACAGTTGGCCTACCTGGATTCATAATGGAAATATTTTTGCCAGCATGGACTTTATGGGTGTCAGAAATTGAATCTGCCGTGCTAGCTTCTTCTTCCCCAGATTTATTAGTTTGCATTGGAGCACTGTTCCCTCCTTCTACTTTGTTAAACTGTAGTCTGGCAGTAGTGTCATGGCCATCTGTTGGGGAACTTGGAATTACCTCTGCGGTGTCTTGTTCTTCTGATCGTCTAATTTGGGCCCTTTGGGTGGGCATGGGGGCACTCTGCACTCCTGACTGAGTATCTGAAATATCAGGGGCACTATCATTTTCATGTCTCAATTGACCCCCAACAATAACACTTCCATTTACCTTTCTGGTTGGGAAAGGCTTGCGCATGGGAACTCTATGAGGATGTTGAAGTAGTCTCAGGTTTGTACGGCTTTGGTTTTGGAAACGCAGCCGACGGTAATAACCTAATTTGGTGGCTGGGTGATGAGAGGAAGGCGTGCCACTTCCTGTGAGGGTTCGATTGAAATCTGTGGACATTGTTGTCCCAGTTCTGTCTTCATTCTCTGTCACTATTGGCCCTGGTCCTTCAGCTAGATAGGGTTCTTTGGAAACAGGAGGAGAGGACTTGACTGGCTCTTCAGTGGAAAATATGTGCTCTCTTCTTGTTTCTGGGACAGGATTTAAATGGCGAGAAGGGGGAGGCAACCTCAAATTTGGACGAGTCCGGTTCCGAACTGGCCTGAAGTTTGGATGACGCAGTAGGTATTGCCCCTTTGGAGGAGGACGGCGAACTGGAATTCGTCCTCTTTCTGTTTGCATCTTTTTCTGGGTTTGTTCAACTCCAGAGAATGCCAGTGTTGCCCTTTCTTTTTCTGCACTTGTTTCCCACACTGGCACATTTACCTTCACTGAGGAAGATTCCTCTGAAACAGATGAAGATGGTAAAGATGATAATTGACTTGTGGATGTATGTTTGGTCTCTGCCTCTCCTCTAGGGCTCAGGTTAAAATGAGGAGTTGATTTGGGTGGAACTCTCCAATTTAGACGAGTTTTGTTCTGAAACAATCCAAAGTTTGGCCGTAGCCGACGCATGTATGCAGGTGTACGGTGGAAAAGAGGAGCTCTACCTTTCCCTGATAATGGTAGTTTTCTGTCTTCAGGTGAGCTAACATCAGTCAGTCTTTTGCTGTTATCAACATCTAGTTCACTGATTCCGACTGGATATGATTTATCTGAACTTGAAAGGAATGATGATGAAGGTGGTGATGATGACGGTGAAGGTAACGGTGAGGGTGATGATATCAACAATATTGGTGATGACGATGGTGCTACTGTTGATGAAGATGGAGCAGGTGAACGTGGTGTTAAAGAGGATGGGGATAATTGCAAAGATGAAGGTTCATCTGATGAATGTGATGATGCTGAATATGATGATGGTGATGGTGTTGCTGATGAAGACTGAGCTAGTGAATGTGATGCTAAAGAAGATAAGGATGATGACTGTGGTGATGATGATGAGGACTGTGAGGGTGATAAAGGTGATGACCAGGACGAGGAAGGTGACAATGGCTTTAGTCCACTTAAAATCGGCTTCATTGCTCTTTCTGCATTAACAGAGAGATTTGATGGTTTGGACAAGTAAACAGAAAATGTTGTTGTATTTAAATCATCAAAAGAGTCGGTCAGGAGTTTACGTAAAGAATCTGGTGAATAGTCAAGGTCTGTCTCTGCAGACGAGAGTTTCAGATCATCTGTTTCAAAGGAACCTTGGTCTGAATCTATTTTTTTCCCCACTAGTACTGTTCCATCCCCTTTGCACCCACTGCCTCTGCCCTGATGGGGAAATCTAAAGTGTTTCAATTTAACTTTGTTCATACATTTCTTGTCTTGGCTTTGCACAGTCCCAGTTGGCTCTAAAGACACTGCAGCAGTGTTGTTTCCTTCTGTGGTGCCAATATCTGGTTGCTCTTTGGAGGTGACAGTAAAAGTTGGTTCCTTTGGGCTACTTTGAGTATTTGTGTCTGAATCTGTCTCAGACACTATAGTCAGATTTTTGTCATCCCTCCTCTTGGTGCTTGATGCCTCATTACTTGGGTGTCTCATAGTCAAAGCCTTGTCTCTGATCAATGGGACACCTGGTTGACGTTTTTTTGGTACTAGTGGCGCCTTCTTCTTCTGCCCCATTGGGGGCTTTTTCAGAGGACCTGGGCCAAACTTTCTTAATCCAGGCACAACTCTAGTTGTGTTGAAAGATCCTGAGGCATTTGGCTTCCTGTACAATATGGACCTTTCAGCAACACTGGGCCTGGTGTCATTTATTGTTATCTTTCTGACCAGAGGTTTAGTTTTTGCAGTTACAGAGGTCCAGTCTTTGTCAGGTCCATTGATACCTCTGGCTTTTACAGAGTCAGCCTCATTCCCATCTTCCCTCCTCCCCTGTTGGTCAAGGACTTCCACCTCAACTGGAGTGTGAAACTTGTGGTGTCTGTCACCAACATCTTGCCCAGGTGCTAGAGTCAAGGCTGCCACGGTATCCCTTGGTATTGTCTTTCCTAAAGATGTAAAGGGGGAGTGAGCATTTGAATTCAATGTTAAGGTCATCATATGCTGCTGTTGTTAATAATCCAGAAGAGCTCATATCTAACAAAGAAGAAAAGCAGTTAATATTCATTAAAAAACTATGAAACCTGATTAACAGTTGTTTGTCAGTAGGTATGCAAGAGCAAATAAAGCACTCGGATGAGTGGGACTCGTGGAACCTGCAAGGAGAAATTTGAAATAGAATTAATCTTGGACAGAGGATTTCAGCATTGTGTCTGTCACTGTTGAGATGGAAATATCATGACAGAGTTCAGGAAAACAAAGGTGTTTGGGGAATATTTACTTTTGAAACTCATTATTTCTGCTCCAGGAGGGCTGGGATTTTACAAAGACTTTTACTGTGACGTTTCTCCTCAGTGTAATGCATTTTAAATAAAGTGTTCTCTTGAATAATGTGGTGTCCAGACACAAAGTTGAACCAAGTCATCTGAATACAATTTGGATGAGAAACATTTGACATGCTCAGTGATCATGTAAGGTCATAGTCCCCATGAATGTTGCTTGTTCTGGAAATTTAAAATATAATTGTATTAAGAAACAAGCAAGAGTACACAATATTTTAAAAAGGATTTAACCAAAGACCAGCTCATTCTTGCACACTCTTTTCGGATAAATGGAGCTAGAAGGACTAGCTCAAAAAGTCCCGAAATGAGGACATCTCCAAGTTGGCAACACTGGCAGTCCCTTCAGGGCTCCTTCCAAAGCCCCTCAATATAAACAAAGAAAATGGCTATTGTTAGTACTCACGGCTGTCAATCTAGGAGTTTAGGAGAACTGTGGTGATGCATAATGAGTACAGAGATATGCTGAAGTGAGATGTTTCAAGGATTTTATCTGCTAAAGTAAGATTTCATTGACCTCAATAGTTCAGATAAACTATGTTCCTACTCACCTGGAGTAACCTGGGTGGTTGCTGGTTCGCTTCGACTCGTTCCTTTCTCCGCCACCAGCATGATGTCATACAAACGCCCCGCCTCCAATTGCTGGATGTGGGCAGAGTTTTGTCCAGCTGGTACAGTCATCTCTTCACTCCTTCCTGCTCCGTCTTTGGGAGTGACGGTCAAATGGTACCTGTCAATCTCACCTTGCGACTGCTCCCATTGGACCACTGCTGACATGGAGGTCGCCTTGACGACCCTGAGGTTGGTAGGACTGGAGATGACTGAAGATGAAGAAGACAGCGAAAAGATGAATTTTACAGTTCTGACAGGCTCTGCTGCCAGGTAACACATAGCTGTGGGAGTAGGTACACAAACATTCACTTCTTCCAACCTTAAAGTTACACTCAAACAAACCTCAGTCCTCCTGTTCACAGCTTCCCTGCAGTTGCCACAAATGTTATCTTTCACGGGAAGAGCAGCAAGAGGGAAATGTTTAAACTCTTGCTGCCAATTTGAGCCAAACATACTGGTCAGAATACTGGTCAAGAGCTCAGTTTTAAACCAAAAATAAGCATTACTGTCAACATCAATATTGTTGTGATTTCTGCACCTGCCATATTTGATGACATTGCTGTGTAGCATATATTTTGCTTTAGACATCAATATTTCTCATTTAAAATGTATTTGATGCTTTCAATTTTCTGCAATGAACTGCCGACTTGTCCAGGGTCTATCCTGCCTTCTGCCCTAAGACAGCTGGGATAGGCTCCAGCCCCCCCACGACCATATGAGGATAAGCAGTAGATAATGGATGGATGGATGGATGGATGGCTTTCAATTTTCCTCCTGAAATGAAAATAGTCTCTGAAACCCTAAAATCTATTTAGCATATCACAAAAATTTAAATGTGTTTTTAAATTAAATTATTACTGCAAACCACACAATGAAGTAACATTTTAAGAGGAATTTAAAATATTAATGACACTGACTGAAAATAATTTCACAAACACTATTCTAACCCTTGTTATTTAGACCACAATAACGTTCACCTAGGTGTTCATGGAAAGGACAAATAGAAAGCTCACGGGTCATGAATTCAGTAGAAGTCTCAGCTCCCTTCCTGCTGTCGAGCTCTCCAGTGATGCTGACGGTGTAATCCTGTCCGGCTGCCAAGCCCGTCTGGGTAAAGGTGGTCAGGCTTCCCTCCACCTGGACACTTATCTGCTGATCGCTCTCCTTCTGTTTGGACCAGACGCCCCCCACCAAAAAAAAAAAAAAATAGAGTGAGCTAAAATCTGCATGAATTTGAATTCCAACGACTTACCATGGTCCAAGATGTGGAAGTTACTTTGTTCCTTCGAAAGATCACTTTTTTTTAATTGTAAAATAAATAAATAAATAAATAAATAAAAATGTAGATCCTTTCTTTCTGTTTCTTTTCTGTTTTCTGTTTCTTTTCTTTGGCCTTTTTTGGCATTTGTTTATTTGTCTAAGGACGGGTATTTTTCTGGGGATCCATATTTTTAAAAAAAATAAAATATTGCCACCCAATTTACTAAATGTTCGACTAAATGTGCTACTGAACCTTCCTAATCATTTTTAATGCCATTTCCAAATCACCATACATTCTTGAATAGGTAAACCAGACATTTTGCAAAGTTTGATAAATCACAAATTTGTTGTTATGTACCCTTATTCCCTCTTGCGAAACAAACAGAATTAATGTTGGCCTTTCATATTAGATTTAATGTTACAAGCAGGTGACAATTATCAGAACATTATGAACATTCACACTCTAATGGCTCCAAATATCTGCTGCAAGTCAATCTTGATATAAAATGATCATACTCATACAATAATTTGGCTCTGAGCAGACATGTTTATTAAATCAAGCCAAACTGGTTGAGGTTTAAAAATGCTGTACAGTGGTTGACCAGGAGAGGGGGTGTTTTCTCCTGTTTCCTTCGTCACTGACGGCTGATAATTGACCTATTACTGTTGGAACACACTGAGGGATGGAGCAAACACATCCTCAGTAATAATAATAAAAAATCACAATGTTTTCGTCATTGTTAATGTGCATGAAGAGTCTGATTAGCCTGAGTGGAAACACTGTCCTGTTTGCAGGGCATTTGTTGTTGAGTGTGTGTGTGGCAAACACACTCCTTCTGTTGTGCTTTTACATTCTAGAGTTTACAAAATCTAAACTTACTGAAGCAAAACTGAAACAGTCCCGAGGGAACAGTTAGCTGAACTTGAAAGCCCTGCTTTTTGTTTTCTTTTATATGTGATTGAATGTTGACATTATGTATTCAGTGATTGCCACACCCAGAGGGCACCATGAAGCAAGAATTTAAAATTAATGTTTAAAATACTGCAGAATGATGCACTGTGTCGAACTTAACATCAAAGAAGCTCCAGTACAACAGGAAGAAAAACATGCAAGTCAAAAAGACAAATTCATGATTTCAAATTAATTATTAAATTAATTATTTCTGATTTGTGCAAGTAAATGTTTACAAAATCATTTTTGAATACTTGGAATTTCAGAATTTTTTTCATGTGAGGCATTTTTAAAATCTTATTCCAAAATATTCTTCCATATTCTGAGATGATGATGATGGCTATAACCAGGAATAACCACCACCCACACCACACAGCAGGATGTGACTCTTCTGATAGCAAAAAGAAAGTCTGATTGTGTAGAAATAAATGAGATAATTCATTTACTTCTCTCTTGATTTATTACCTCAATAAACTTTGTAAACAGAAGTTTATGAGATGGTGACAGCCAAAATGACAAACTTGAGGCTTCAAAACTTCACCGTTGGTGACGATCCAATTATTTTATTAAAGCATGTAGAATTTTGTGTGTGTAGAATTTTCATTTCAAATTATTGTTTTCACCCTTGTCGTTTTCACTCATGTTTTGTATGTTATTATGTGTTATTTAGTGAGGTTTTAAGTGTCGGTAGATGTTCAAGTGATCTCAGTGTTTGTATTTCATTTTATTGTTTATGTGCTTTTTCTTTGAAGATCTTTGTCATCTTCCTCATAAATTTATTGTAAATAAAGTTATTCATTATTATCATCATTATTATTATTAAAAACCAAATATTCAGAACTTTAAATAATTCTTGTTTACTGATTGTTGCCATGTCATTACAGACTCTGTCGTGACTCTGTGTTCAGTTAATGTAATAAACCCCATAATTTCAGTCAAGCTGCTCAAAGTTGTTATTATTAAATCTATGTGTTGGAAACTTCTCATGAATTAAAGCTCAGACACCAGTTACACAACTGGAAGCACTGGGCAGCCGTTTTTAATGAATGGACGCCGTGTTGTAAAGTGAATGGACCACAGCTGGTTGCTTCTGTGGTTGCGATGGAGCCTCAGAGGTCATCCTGGATCAGTGTCCTTGTCTCAAAAAAAAAAAAAAAAACACGTCCACCCACTTCCATATGAATGAGGGTGACTTCATCAAAACTGAAACCTGCTTTAAAACAAGTTGAGCCTCTGTGGCGTCTCAAGTGTTCTTCCTGGACATGATCCAGGATGTCTGAATGGGCTCCTGACCGGGTGATGATTGCAGACATGTTGATGTATTGTTATGTACTACACACTATATTTATATTAGACTACACATATTGCAACAATAATATACTCTTTGACACTCAGTTCTATTGTTGCTGTCTGTTATATTGCTGTACTGTACTACTAAATAAACAAAAACTAAAAGTTGGGGATATTGTACTTTTGGGTTAAATTTATGGAAAAATTTCATGCTACAGCCATACGATATCATGAAATTAGGGCATTTAAAGGTCCCATGTTACACTTTTTCGGGAATTTTATATACTGTAAGTCTCAGACGTCCAACAATATTGTATTCAAAGCGTATTACCCCAAACTCAGCCCTGGTCCTGAATTCCAGCCAGTTAAAAATCACTGTATTGAGCTCTGCTGAGAACAGACTGTTTCTGTGTCTGTACCTTTAAATTTTCCTGAGCTGTGTCTGACCACGCCCCCTCTCTCTTTGGAGAGGAAGTGGCTCTCTCTCTCCCCCCTCACCATGCGCTTGTTGACTTATAGGTGTGTACTGGCACTGGTGTAAAAGTTGACATTAGCTTCAAAGCCTTGTGCTCACAGAGCTTATGTTGAATCTCTCCTGATATTAATTACTCAAGGACACAAATGTTAGCTCTGCAGCAATGGCAGCTCCGTTAGTGGAAGTGCTTCATCTGTAAACATGTCCCTGTAAGCTAGATGCTAAGGTGACAAGTATATCACAGGGGAAATAGTACTGGGAGGACCTGGACTGTACAGAATACATTATTCTACTATGGAGCTCGGTTAGCTGCAGCGCTAAACGAGCTCTGGAGGACTGCATTGTAAACATGGGCCCATGCAAATTATGCTTGGCTACACAGCTGAAGTTGAAGCATGGATCGGCACCAGCTGTCCAGGACACTACAGGTGTGGAAGCTGTAAGGTAATCCATTTTGTGTTGCTGCTCTACTTAGTGTGATGGCCTACCAGAGGTACCAGAGCTGCACATTACAGGGACATGTTTACAGGTCATCACGCTCAGTAGAGCTACACAGTAAAGCTACACAAAATGAAATAACTTACAGCTCTGTGTTTGTTGTTTGTTGTCCCAGACTGTTGGTGCTGATCCATGCTTCATCTTCAGCTGGTTAGAGAAGCCTGCTTTATGAGATGATGAGCGCACGCATGCTAAACTTTGGGAAGCTCTCTTGCTACATTTCCAGCTAAAAAAAAAATCTAGATCCACTGGGTCTTCAGTGGACAAACAGAGTAAAAATAGCTTCCTGTGTTCATTGAAGCAGCCAGCACACAGAGCAGCTGCCGTGCTTTGCTCCTAACTTTGTCAGCTTTGTTTGTGAAAGATAGCGAAGAGAAACAATGGCAGCCGCTCGGTAACTTTAGAGGAGGATTGTCTATCTGGGGGGGAGGCTGGCTCAAAGGCAGTGTCCTCTACTGGAGGGAGGGGCATCCCTGCTCTTGACGTCATAAGCGGAAAAATGTTCAACTCACCTGTTTCAGCACACACTGGCAAAGAAGAGCAGCAAGCAGGGGAAGAGGGTGACAGACTTTTTTCACTCCTGGGGCCTCATTCACAGGCTATGGGGACACATACTACTGTTATACTACCTTAATAAAGTGATTTTTGCATAATAGGTGACCTTTAAGTAGAAGCATGCATTGGTAATTTCTTCATCTCAAGAAAAAAGAAACTAACAACAATGGTGGGTATACCACAACAAAAAATGTCAGTGTCTCAATAACCTGTCATGTGTCCTTGAGCATCAGTTACAGCTTGACAGCAATGTCTCATGCTGTTCACAAGTCAACTTATTGTCTGCTGAGTCATGGTATTTCACTCATCTTGAAGGGCTGCCCTCAGGTCATTGAGGTTCTGGGGTGTGGGGTTATGACCCTCAACACGATGACTCGGATGATCCCATTGATTTTCTATGGGCTTCAGGTCTGGAGAAAGTGCAGGTCACTCCATTTGAGGTACCCCAGCCTCCAGCAGCCGTTCACTGATGATGTGAGCTCAATGAGCTGGACACTGTCATCCATGAAGATGAAATCATGCTTGTGTTGTTCATGGAGAGGCACAATGACTGGATTAATAATGTTATTCAGGTAGTGTCGTCTTGTCACAGTACTGTTCACAAGGTGTAGGGCAGTTCTCTATTGACTAGACACACCTGCCCAGACTGTAACACCTCCACCTCCAAAGGCTGATGCATAATGTCCTCCTTGACGTCTCCAGCAGCATTGGCAACCATCATTTCTGCTCAGTGTGAATCGACTTTCATCAGAGAACAGCACTGAGGCCCACTGGTTCCTTGTCCAGCACAAATGCTCCCTGATTATGCCAGAAGATGACGCCTGTGTCTGGTGGTGTGTTCAGGTACCCTTGCAGGTCATCTACCACGCAGACCATGCTGATGTAAGTGGTTTCTAATGGTCTGATGTGACACTTGGTGCCTCTCACCTCCCTTAAATGTGTCTGGAGTTGAGTGGCATTCATCATCTGGTTCCACAGGGCACTGTTCACAATGAGGTGGTCATCAGCATGAGATCAGCACCAAAGCATGTCCACTTCTGTACCATGCTGTGACTCTTCCAGTCTCTCTGTGTCTCTGTTACAACCCGCTGATGACACTGTGACACTCTAAGCTCAGTGGCAACTTCCCTCTGAAAACATCCAGTTTGAAGCCTCTCAGTGACCAAGTACTGATGATTGATTGTTAGGCGTTGTCTTGGTCTCAATGATGCCAAAATGTGAACAAAATGATGAAAAGGACTGTTTAAATAAAAATTGTCATAGAACCAGAACATTTGGTGGTTGATTCATAGATCAGATATTTGTTGTGATTTTTGGAGTGAATCACCTCGTTAGAGAACAGCATGTTATGCAGTAAATACTGAAACATTGAACAGCTGCAGGGCGGTATGGTGGTGTAGTGGTTAGCACTGTCGCCTCACAGCAAGAAGGTACCGGGTTCGAATCCCGGGCCTGGGACCTTTCTGTGTGGAGTTTGCATGTTCTCCCCGTGTCTGTGTGGGTTCTCTCCGGGTACTCCGGCTTCCTCCCACCATCCAAAAACATGCATGGGGATTAGGTTAATTGGCTAATTTAAATTGACCGTAGGTGTGAATGTGAGTGTGAGTGGTTGTTTGTCTCTATGTGCCCTGCGATGAGGTGGCGACTTGTCCAGGGTGTACCCTGCCTTCCGCCCTAAGACAGCTTCATGGGATAGGCTCCAGCCCCCCCGCGACCCTGTGAGGATGAGCGGTAGATAATGGCTGGATGGATGGATGAACAGCTGCACATGTGCATTCAAAAGGTTAGAAAATGTCAAATTAAGTTCATCTGTAACAGTTTTAGTTCACTTTAGGTGCATTCTGAAATTTCATCCAAAACTCCAATATCTTTAACTTTTTGTGAGCACAGTATATATTTTGTATTCCTGCACTTCATTTCTAAATGAACTGCACTAAACTTAAATTACCAATCATGCAACCACAGCTGGGCAGCACTGAGGGTTCATTGTTCATTGTTTCCCACTGACAAAAAGTCTCCACTTCCTGCCACTGAACTGGTCATTTTGGACTAGTTGACTTTTTTAATGTGCATCCATGTGAAGGAGACAAACGTCATTAACTGGAGACATGGGACTTAAAAACAAAAGTTCAGAGTTAGTCAAGAAAATGTTTTCTATCAATAAAATGTTAGTATTCAGGCATTTATGTAAAAGTAGTATTTTTTCAATCGTTGCAACTGGTTCATTCTGTTATGGGGGGCTTTTATATGTGATTAATTTGCAGTTGTTTTTGTCATGAATTTTCATACAGAAAAAGCACTCTTTCCATTCTTACCTTTCACAAAAAAAGCCCAAATATAAGCAGAATATGTATTTATATATTGTTAATTCTTGACATACTGTGGACATTTAATTATAGGTTAAATTAAGAATTTATCAGGGCTAGTAGACAGAGTAAATTGATTGATGACAAAAGATAATCAACATATCTTAATAACTGAACAACTGTTTAAAGCAAAATGACAAAACATTTTGTCATTAGCTCAGATGTTTCTGTTTCTGAGTCAACTTTGGCTCTGGGAGCGTTTGATGGGCGAATTTCTCAACAGTTACAGCAAAAGCGATGAAGTGATCATTCATAAAATAAACTATGAAACAGTCATCATTTGCAGCCCTATAAATAATGACCTGATGCAGTGGTGTTTGTCTGTTACTTTGACAGGTGAAAGACTAAAAACAAAATGAAGATCTGGATTAGGAGTCATCTGGAAACAATAAATATTTGTCAGATCTAAACATGGTTTGTGAAACCACTTGAACATCAAACATTATTTCTAGCAGCCAGATGTTCTCTTTTCTTTGTTCTCTTTTTTCTCAAAAGACAACTCATCTGCCTTCTCTGTTGACAATCTGTTCTCATGTCAGCTGTTGTTGTTGTGACACGCTGTTGTTGTTTTCTGTTGGTCTGGTAAACATCTCTCTCTCTCTCTCTCTCTCTCTGTCCCTTCTTCCCTCTCTATCTCTCTCTGTCTCTGTGTCACAGCTGTGGCCCAGTGGTGATGTCATCTCTCTGGCAGTCACCATGTTTTTGACGGTGTTTATGCATTTCCATAGCAACAAGCATCCCACATCTGCATCTCTTCCGCTCCGCCTCCCAGCGTTCATTTCTTTCACTGACTGCTCTTCTGTTTTCATTCTAGTCTGCTTCACTGAGTTTAATTTATTCTAGTTGTTCTATTTTCTTCTACTCTGTCCTTCTGATGTGTGCCGCTCTGTACGACGCCTCTGTTACAAGAACAAAAAAACTACAATTTCACTGTATTAACAGGAAAATGTACATAAACCATTAACGTAGACTTTATTTGGGTAGAAAGATCACATTCAGAGAGTCATGTTATAATATAAATCTGTGTTGAAATATTATTACCGATACTTTAAGGGGAAGCATGCCCACAGGTCAATTGACACTGAAACCTCCTCAGTTGATTAAGTATATTTAGGCAAATAGTTTGTTTATTACATTTTTTGACATGTGATTTTAAATATGCAAATGAGACATTATTTATCTCTTTGAGTGCCATTGACGGCTGTTGCCGTTAAAGTGTTTTTTCTGCAGCGGGTCGCCAATCGCGGTGTAGTGGTTAGCACTGTCGCCACACAGCAAGAAGGTACCGGGTTCGATTCCCAGCCCGGGGTCTTTCTGTGTGGAGTTTGCATGTTCTCCCCGTGTCTGCGTGGGTTCTCTCCGGGTACTCCGGCTTCCTCCCACCATCCAAAAACATGCATGGGGATTAGGTTAACTGGCTAATTTAAATTGACCGTAGGTGTGAATGTGAGTGTGAGTGGTTGTCTGTCTCTATGTGCCCTGCGATGAGGTGGCGACTTGTCCAGGGTGGACCCTGCCTTCTGCCCTAAGACAGCTGGGATAGGCCTTGCTCCCTACCATGCTGCATTTGTCCCATACACAACCACTTGAAGCGACTCTGAAACAGTGTATATGTTTTTTCTTTTTAGCATCACAGACCCCCCAACTCCTTTGATTTTTACGAATTTGAACCATTTGGCTCAATAATCTTTGAAACGTCGAGAAGAGAACAGGAGGTCCTGGATGAATGTAATTGGATGTAGTATCTAGCTTTTGGACTGGGCCGACGAAAAAGCTGTCAAATAGGTTTATGAAGCCAAACACCAGTCTACCAAATTACACCACTAGGTGTTGCTTGTCTGAGCAGCTCTCAACAAACAAGCTAACAAACATTATATTGTGTTTATCACATACCATGTTACTAGTATTACTGACTGAAGACAGACAGACAGAAGAGCACACCATGAGCCACTCCTGTCAGCTAAGAACAGTAAACTGAGGCTACAGTTCACACAGGATCACCACAACTAGACAATAGAAGATGGAGAAATGCTGCCTGGTCTGACCAGTCTCCATTTAAAGCTGAACACTCAGATGGTAGATGGTCAGAGTTTGGAGTAAACACCATGAAAGCATGGATCCATCCTGCCTTGTATCAATGGTTCAGGCTGCTGCTGGTGTAATGGTGGAGGATATTTTCTTGGCTCACTTTGGGCTCCTTAGTACCATCTGATCATGGTTTAAACGCTGCAGCCTACCTGAGTATTGTTACTGACCATGTCCATCCCTTCATGACCACAGTGGACCATCTTCTGATGGCTACTTCCTGCAGGATAATGCTCCCATGTCACAAAGCTCAGATCATCTCAGACCGGTTTCTTGAACATGACAAAGAGTTCACTGGACTCCACAGTCACCAGATCTCAATCCAATAGATCCTTTGGGATGTGATGGAATGGAGATCCTCATCATAGATGAGCAGCCGACAAATCTACAGTGACTGAGTGATGCTGTCATGTCAATCTGGAGCAGAATATGTGAGAAATGTTTCAACATCTTGTTGAAATTATGACAGGAAGAAATAAGGCAATTCTGAAGGCAAAGGGGGTTGAACCTTTTACGAGCAAGGTGTACCTAATAAAGTGGCCATTAGTGTATATATTATGATACACCATAATCCTCTCGTTGTTTTCATCCCATCGTCTCATTATTTCCCAGCAGGGATCCTTCCATCACTTTCTATATCCATCCATCCATCGTCTTTTCACTGTGGCTGTTGGTGGCTCTGGATACTTCCTGGTGTTGTTGGTCTTGTCCAAAACTCTCTGAGTCATTACTGAGGCTTAATCCCTCGATGATGTCACCATGGGGAGATCACTGGACTATTTGTCTGTGTGTGTGCGTGTGTGTAAACATGTTTAAGTTGCATCCAGGACGTGAACCAGGACGGTGATTCCTCCGTGTGTGTGTTTATGATCTAAAGCAGTGAGTTGGTTTCTTTTTATTGACAGTTTTGACTTTAAAGTTCACTTTCGAAATCGGAGTGTTTTTCTTTGTCTCTCTCTCTCTCTCTCTCTCTCTCTCTCTCTCTCTCCCCTCAACATGACTCTCACAAATACCAAAGCAATTAGTAATTTTCCACTTCTTTAATGCTTCTTCTGCTGCTGATTGATTGCACATGTTTGAGGATGGACTGATGAACAAGTGAAGCTTGAGGTTGAGAGTTTAAGTAATGAAAGGAAAAGTAATGGTCACTATGCTCAGTAGTCAAGTACTGTGATGAAGTACATTAACTCAAGTACATATTTCAGATCGTTGTACTTTACTTGAATCTTTTGCTTTCAGACTGCTTTGGACTTCTGCTCCACTACATGTATAACATATATATGATAACTTTAGTTACTGGTCACAGTTGAACAGCTGGAACAATAGTCAATTAATCATTTAGTTGACTGAGAGAATACAGTACAACTAATTACAAGTCACATTCCATTGGTCGATAGATAGATAGATAGATAGATAGATAGATAGATAGATAGACAGAGAAATGAAGAATACAAACATGAAGGAGGCGTCACTTTGGACATTTTGCCGGCATTTCTCACTATTTTTACAAACCAATCAATCACACAGTCAATGGAGAAGATAATAATAATAAACATATTAATCCATAATGAAAACCATCATTGGTTAGTAGTTCAAAATGAGCTACAACAAAATCTTTCACATAAATGCCTGAGAAATAATCTAATGATGGAATATATGACAGTCTGATTATATTTTGTCATCGATCTGCCACTTGAGTAATGTTCTTCTTCTTGAACAGATCTTGTTGCTACGTTGCAGTTTGTGTTTGTCCAACAGAATAAGGCCGTCGCCAGTGACACACCCTGTTCAGTGATCTGTTTGGGTTCCTGAAGGACGGGCCGACAGAAATAAATATCAAGATGTTGTTGGAGGGGAGGGACTTGGGAAATGAGAGGAGGAAGATGAGGTGGATATGGACTGCTGAGTTTATCCAACTGAGACAAGACATTTTCTAACACAACTTCAGTGTTTTTTTTTTTGTTGTTGTTTTTTTTTTTTTTTGCTTGAATAAAATGGCCAAATCAGGTTATGATCAAACCAGTCAGAAGTAGTGAATTTGTCATTGTTTCATTGTTTCTATATATTCAGTGGATGTACCCATATCATAAGTTTCATGTTTGATATATTGTCAACTGATATATGTTGAGGGTTATTTCAAACTAGAATCAGTCACTGGATAACGACTCTGTCCTTACTGTTGGCTGCTGTGAAGAAAACAACTTTATCTTCTGAAGTTTGTCTTTTTTTGCCACTTTGAACCCAAACATCCACCTTTTGTTTTACCTGTTAGTGTTTTCTGTCAATGGCACTCAAAGAGATAACCTCATTTTATCTCCTTGTTATTTAAGTGACATAAGCATGAAGATCACTATTAAGTCAAGACTCCTGTTTTGGTTCATGTATGTGCAGGAGGAATTTTAGTTTTTTTAGGGGATGGCTATTAAAGCTAAATTTGCACTCTTATCCCACTGGCTGGCCAGTTGCTGCAGTTCTGCACTGCTTCCATATGGCAGTTAAAGCAGATAACGCCACCCTGACTCTCTCCGTTGTTGCAGAAGAGAAGAGATATGCTCTGAATTTGGAACTTAGCACCTTTAAAAAACTCTATAATTTCACAGTCTATTTTTCTATTACACAGAATACACAGCTGCAGTGAGTGAAAATATGTTTGTAATATTTAGGATGAAATCTCAAGTGCTTTTTATATCATGTGAGAGGAAAAACCTGTGGAGCTGCTCAGTGATGAAGTCCTCATTTAGATAACGATGGAGCGGACAGTCAGAATATATAAACTTAGCATTTTGATCCAAACAGCATCACTGAAAGGATGTTCTTTTCCATCTTGAGGATCCCCGAGGATTACTTTGAATTTACTGCAGATTGTTTTTTTTATAGTGTTTGTTGTGGAAATAAAGTCTGGTGAGAATCTCTGCCCTCATGGACCTCTATAACATGCTTTTTGTTAATAAATATTGAATTAATCATTCACCACACTTGTACTACTTTGAGATTGTTTTATACATGCTTTGAACTGAAAAAACAATCCCTGATTTTGTGACAGTGTCCCAAAATTTCCCCCAATGTACTTATAATATAAGTAGCCAGAATATTAAAATATTCCTAAAAGAAACACAAATTACACTTGTATCTGTGTTTACTTCACCAACATTTAGTAACTGAATCCTTTAGGTTAAAGTTTAAAGTCACTTTGCTCTGACATCCAACATCCAGTAGACAGGTGTTTTAGTATTAATAAAGTGTGGATCTGTCTGAGTCTCTGTTTAATTTACTGTTTGTCTTGTTCTGGGTTTTGTGGGAATTTCACAGTTATTGTCGTTGTCATGGAAAAGATACATGCACTGAGAGCAGCCACTTTAAACAACATCCTCATCCAAAACCTCAGAATTTATTACATCTAACCTGGCATTCAATTTAACATTTTTTTCTTTCCTCCTGGAGACTTGTTAAATGGGACGGTCTCCATCTGAGCAAATCCTTAGGTCCTGTTTTCATTAAGTTTCTCTATTTCTTGCACAGAGCTTTAATTTGAATGTGAAAAAGGGGGTTCAGTGTAAGATCTCTGTTCTCATCATCTGCAGGTCAAAGGTCTGATTACTTTGGTTTTTATTCTTGTCAGACAGTAGAGCTTGTTTAAGGTGATGCACAGCAGTTTTATGGTTGTGTCTGCAGACCTCGTCGTCATGTTTTAAAGCTCCCTGAGGATCTTCTGTAGAGTTCAGCCTCAGTTTTTCCTCTCCGCATGGAGTGGGCATTTGGATATTTTGACCCCCTGAGCAGCTCTGAATGGTGGGACATCCAGGACTTCTGATTGTTTTGGTACCGAGCCACAGCTACAATTTGACAAATACATCTGCTGTCTGAATTAGTCCTGGAAGTATGCATTTATTTGTATTGAGCCTGTTTGCCTGTTTTTTCCTACAGATTTTGAATAGAAAAAAAGATTTAAACTCCTTTGCATGAAGCTAAATCCTACGCTGTTTTAATTTTATGACTTTTTTCTTCCTAAATTAAATTAATTAATTAAGTATTGGAATGTGATCCATTAAAACAATTCAAAACCAATTAGAGAGACCAGAAATCAAAAATCTACAAGAAAAAAATACCCATTAAAGGGAAATTCACCACCTTTTATGTGGGTCTAGATGCCACTCAAAAACAGAACTTCGTAAACTTGTTGTCAGCTCTTTTGTGTAAAAAAAAAAACAAAACAAAGTTATACATTATGCCTTCTCTTTGCATGTATTGCAAACTGTGAAAATATTCCAAACTATTGACAGTGTTTGGGCTTACTTTGGACTCCAAATCTTTGTTTGGGCCAGAATATATGGCCAAAGAAATGCAGCGTGGCTGTGGCAGTATGATCAATGCAAAAGGACCCTCCGGCTTTGGGTGGCTTTAGAGGATGTATTCTATTACTTAAATAAAGATGAAACATAGCAACTAACTTTAGTCGTTGTTATTATAGAAAACCACTAATAAACCACTAAATAAAACAGCTTGTACAGACACTCACTTACCTGTTGACCCTGCTTTGAACAGAAAATGTTTCAACTTGACTGAAAGATTCTAGGGCATTCTGAGGTTTTGTGAATTTCTCTATGATCAAATTGAAAGTAACATCTTCCTTTATCAGCATGTGTGTACCTGGCTGGTGAAGGTGATGTAGTAGGTGTCGTACTGGACGGCAGGTGGAGTCCAGAGCAGAGTGACGGCCGTCTCTGTGATGTCCGTGGTGCTCAGCTGAGAAACCCCCGACATGACTGGAGAGAGAGAGAGAGAGAGAGAGAGAGAGAATTTGTTATTTTTATTTATTTTATTTTATTATTATTTTTTTAGCCAAGATGCCCATCTCTAGTCCCTGGACAAATATTAGGCCCTAAAAACAGAATATCAGCTTGACATTAAAAAGTAATTTATAAGGAGAACAAAGAGAATATCATTGTTAGTAAAACATCATACACCATGCCAAGAAAACAACATTGTGCGGCAAAAGACATTAATTGAATCATGTGTATGCTTCCGACTGTTCAGTCAGCAATCAAGGTAAAGCAATATATTGACTTGCACAGCCTCAGTGGCTGCATAAAGGAAGATATTGCACTTAATATCTGTTTACAAATGCTGTAAACTTGGCTTGAAAGAGTTTGTAGATTTTAAGAAATGAAGTTTATCTAATTTCACGTTTTCCTGATCCTATCTGTATGATCAGTTCAGTCAAAATGCTGATTTTCACCAAAATGTGGCGACCACATTTCAATACAACTTTGTCAAACTGAAAAATGCATCAGCGTCTGGCACCACGACAATAAAGTAAAAGTTTGAATTAAAAGTGATATGAGAATGTTTTTGTTTGGGTGTGATCCTGACTACATTCATGATTTGGGAGCTGGAAGGTCCTCAGTTCAGATCAGCGAGAGGAAGCTGGATGTCTTTGAGGGACAAAAATGAAACAAATCTGAAAGAGATGCCCTGAGAAGCTAGTGGAGACCAAACCAGAGCTTAATGAGTAAAATACATTCACACAAACACCACTCTTATGGCAGTGGTGAAAAGTAACAAAGCTTTACTTTGGTGGTTGAACTGTTGTTTGATGCTAAATTAAAGCTCTAAATTAGGATCTGAGAAATTCTTCCTCCACTGGACAAAAGGAATGTTCCACTTTTGTGGAAAATAAAGTTGTATTCTATTATAGCAAGAAACAGTTTATGACTATGACAATTATTTTTTCTTTTCTATCTCCAGTTCCTGCGCATCACTCTTCTACTTATACTGCAGTTCATGAAAGGCTGAAACATGTGGCCACGAGTGAAGCTGCCAACATGCAGCTCTCAGCCTGGCAGGGCCACACAGCTGATGGATGACTGCACACAGTGGAGGCCAATGTAATAATTTCTCATAAAATTAGTGCTGAAAATTTCACTGCTCAGCGGGTCACCGAGAACCTGACGTCATGCTTCCAGTAAACCAATTATCAAAATCCAGCATGCACTTCACATACGCACTGAGGCATGTGCCACAAAGCCCCTCACACTTGTTCAGAAACAGAAATGTTATGCAAAGTTTTTTTCCTTCAGTTAGTTTCATAGGAAGCTTCTGAAGATGTCGAAACACAAAAACTCAGCGGCATCTACTCCTCTCAATGCATTTCAAAGTGATATTAAATAATATTTGTTACTTTCTTTTAGGTGAGTGTTTTATCAACCTGGTGATAAAACAAGAGTCTACAGCGATGAGTGAGTTATAATATATGTAACTGAAGAAGTAGGAGAATTTTCTCCACCATCAGAAACATCGAACATCAACAGATCTGGAGAATTTCTCTGGACAGTAAGGGCATGACAAGTAGCTGTATGTGAAAAATAACTAAAAGGTCAGCAACTATTATTTTCATGATGAATTAACCTGCCAGTTATTTTCTAAATGATTAATCAATATGTTCATCCCAGTTTGTCAAATTTCAGGGTGATGCCTTCTTTTTTGTTAGTCAGTACCCAAAGATATTCAGTTAAATTGTACATAAAACAGAGAAAAGCAGGGACTAAAACAAAAATTTAAGAATTATCGACTAATCTTTGCAGCGCTAAACTAAAGCTGTCAGATATAGTGCAGTATCCACTAAGTCCAATATTTATCCCTCAGATGTACAGTAGAGTAGAAGTAAGAAGTATAAAGGTGCTTGAATTGGAAATACTAATGTAATGTACAAGTACCCCAAATCTGTTCTGGAATACAGTACTTGAGCAAATTTATTCAATTAAATTCCACCACTTTTCACTCTTAAAAAAAAAAAAAAAAAAAAAAAATCCAGATTTTTTGCAGAAATTCAAAATGAATAAAACCAGGTGGTCCTGCTATAGCCCTCTTATGTCTCTCACTCTCATATGGGGCCTCAGATGGCGGGACTTCCCTCTCAAAACACTTCCTGAGCACAGAAAGCCATTATGCAGTCTGAGGGAGTTTAGTGGGCAGCAGATGTGGACATCCTGCTGCTCTGTTAATAAAACAGTTCCCTCACTGGAATCATTACAGCTGGGAGCAGCTCCACATTGACAAGCTAATGCGCAAACGTAGCCTCGGCAACAACAGGGACAACGACAACAAGGGCAAAACAAGCAAGCAGCTCAGCTCACTCACACTTCAAACAATGATGCATCATATTAACAAAGTGAACGTCCTGGAAAATTAATGAGTAATCTCAGCAGAATATGAAGAAATGATGACATCACTGAAGGAAGTGAAGTTTTCAGCTAAGTACTTGACTGCAAGTACTGCACTTGAGTCCAATTTTGAGGTACTTGTCCTTTACTTGGGTGTTACCACGACACCGTATACCACCAATACTGTACTTGAGCTCCAGCTTTACCAGCTGCAACATTAAAGTGATGAACACATTAATGGATCAATACTTCCAGCCACATAATATCACCATTTGCATACTGATAATCAGATCACAATGATAACACTTATTAATACCAGGTGTTAATGGAGCCTCCGTCTACAGGACACAGGTCTTAATCCAGGGCTGTAATTAGTTGTCTTTGACTCACCTGTATCACAGTTAGGCCCGGTCTTCCCTTCCTCGCATTGGCTGCAGTCTGGTCCAATGAACCCCTTCCGGCACACACACCTCCCTTTGATGCACCGGCCCTTGTTGTTACAGTTTGCGGGACAACTTTTGGTGGCGCAGTCCGGCCCAGAGAAACCCACCTCGCAAACGCACTTCCTGTTCACACACTTCCCGCGGTTGCTGCAGTTTTTGGGACAAATTTTTTCAGAGCAGTCCACTCCGGTGAATCCACCTTTGCAAACACACTGTCCTTTAATGCAGCGCCCCCTGTTGTTGCAGTTTCCTGGGCAGGAGTCCTTGGAGCAGTCATCACCAGTGAAGCCGCTGTTGCACACACATTTGCCATTCACACACCTTCCGCGGTCGCTGCAGTCATTTGGGCATGTTCTTTCAGAGCAATCCGGGCCGCCGAATCCATCATTGCAAACACACTGTCCATTCACACAGCGCCCCCTACTGTTGCAGTTCCCAGGACAGGCGGCCTCAGAGCAGTCTGTGCCTGTGAAGCCACTATTGCAAACACACTGTCCATTCACACAGCGCCCCCTACTGTTGCAGTTTCCAGGACAAGCGGCCTCAGAGCAGTCTGTGCCTGTGAAGTCACTATTGCAAACACACTGTCCGTTCACACAGCGCCCCCTACTGTTGCAGTTCCCAGGACAGGCGGCCTCAGAGCAGTCTGTGCCTGTGAAGCCACTATTGCAAACACACTGTCCGTTCACACAGCGCCCCCTGCTGTTGCAGTTTCCAGGACAGGCTGCCTCAGAGCAATCTGCACCGGTGAAACCACTATTGCAAACACACTGTCCGTTCACACAGCGCCCCCTGCTGTTGCAGTTTCCAGGACAAGCAGCCTCAGAGCAGTCTGTGCCTGTGAAGCCGCTATCGCACACACATTTACCGTTCACACACCTTCCCCGGTTGTTGCAGTTATCAGGACAGGCTCGTTTGGAGCAATCTGGGCCCGCAAAACCGGGATTACACACACACTGTCCGTCAATGCAGCGCCCCCTGTTGTTGCAGTTTTCTGGACAAGACTTGTCCGAGCAACTGGGACCAGTGAAGCCACTGTCGCACACACATTTCCCATTCACACACCGTCCACGGTCACTGCAATTGCTAGGACATGCCTTCTTTGAGCAGTCTGTCCCAGTGAACCCAGGATTGCACACACACTGCCCATTCACACAGCGCCCCTTGTTGTTGCAGTTTCTTGGGCAGGAGTCGTCTGAGCAACTGGGCCCAGTGAACTCTCCTTCACACACACATTTCCCGTTCACACACCTGCCCCGGTCATTGCAGTTATCGGGGCATCCTCTCTGCGAACAGTCAGGGCCGATGAAACCGGGATCACATACACACTGTCCGTTCACGCACCGGCCTTTGTCGTTGCAGTTTCCGGGACAGTTGGACTTGCTGCAATCATGTCCACTAAAACCAGGGAAGCAGACGCACTTTCCATCAACGCAGCGCCCCTGGTCACTGCACTCGTTGGGACACTCGTCGACCTCTGGTTTGATGGAGCAACCTGCACCTGAAGCAGAGACACAGGAGTTCAATAAAGCAGATGGCAGAGACTTACACACTGTGAAACAATGCATTCTTAATAAGCAAAAGTCTTTTATACACTTTCATGCAGGACTTTTCCTTAGTTATGCTTTGGCCATATTATTAGGGATGTTGAAAAACTATACCGGCATTCCATATTGTTCTCAACACGAATTTGATATGATAACGGTGAAACAACATCAAAAACAACATTTTACAAAATTACATTTGAACGCATTATAATATTTTTTTATAGATTAGAGCCTGAAAGCATCACGATGTTACTCAATAAACCCTCAATGAAAAATGTAAATATATCTGTGAATAAAAAAATCTACTTTTGCATCATCTGGCACTTTTGGGGCTTTTCCATGTTAAAAAAATTGTGTTTTTGTTGTATTTATTGTCATTTATTGTATTACATCTGTTTGGTAGCAGATGTTCATAATTCAGCATACTGAAGTGTATTCTTCGTGTACACCTACTGATGATTTTGATGATTCTGAATTTAGGATTATTTGCTATATTCACCGCACAGGTGTTTATTGTTTAGAACAGAATCTTCTTTCTTCTTGGTGTTTGGGGGGGTGAGTGACGTTGGAGGGTGGAGGTCTAATCCACTCTAACTAGACTGTAACACAGCCTTGCTTTGACTAGTTAAAGGAGGGCAGAGGGAAGATATCCAGGTTTGACACTTGTGTACTTCTAATAAATTCATAAAATTTTGATGCTCCTCTATTTTTATCTCCTATCTTATGTGAACCTTCATTGAAATTCAGTTATATGCTGGATATGTTCTTTATTTGAGAGAATGCAATGTCTGCTTTGTAGAAATCTCCAAAATTCTGAATTACATAGATTATATTTATTTTTAATTTCGTCAAAAGATCTGAATCCAGCACCTTCCATCACATCCTCAAGAAGGTGAGTACTAGACTTAATCCATTTATCACAAGAGAAGCTCTTCTTGCCTATTTACAGTTTCTTATTATTCCATATGGAGGATCTGCTTGATAAATATGGATTGTTTTTTGTTATTTGAGGTACAGTTTTCCATGACTCTGGCAAAAGCCAGTACTGGGATTTGTGAGGGAACTGGCCTATCTGTTTGTGAAAGGAAGGTCTCCACAGTGAAAGGGTACACTAATTGCTCTTCTATCCTGACCCACATAGGGATTGCAGGGGGTAGGTGAATATTAGCAAGCTGATATAAAGTATATGACAAATGATACCAGTCTGTTTGTGATCCCCTTTATCTTTTGCAGCATATAACTTGGTCCGGTTAAACATGAGTTTTTTCCCTGCCCAGATAAGCTTTCCTGTCATCCCATTGTATGATTTAAGTAGTGAGGAAAGAAGATGTAGCAGTAACATGGAAGTAATTGATCTTGGGAGTTAAAATCATTTTACTAAATTGATTCTGCCTGTCAGGGAAATATACAATTTATACTTGCAGGTATTTCTAACTTGTTGTTGGATTGAATTTTATTGTTTTCTTATGTATGGGAAGGAGGGGAGAACTCATTCGTCGTCCTTTACGATTCTTTTTTCATTTTCTGTCATTGATTTCCTTTCATGTGTGTTTGCTTCAAAAGAAAAAAAAACTGATGCAAGTAAGAGTCTAATTCATCTCAACTGTCTCTCCAAAGATTTTTTTTCAAAGAATCGAAATGCTTCATAATCTGTCGGCTGCAGCAGGAGGTCACGCTTTAATGCTATGCGTGTTTGTGTTTGTGTGTGTGTTGTGTGTGTGTGTGTGTGTGTGTGTGTGTGTGTGTGTGTGTGAGAGAGAGAGAGAGAGAGATGCAGGATGAGTCAGTGGAACAGGAAAAGCACCTTCAGGCTTAAACACTGAAGTAATATGAACTCATAAACTCATAATACCGATTGGCATTTGTAACAACGACATGTGCAGGCGATCAGGCTGATTGTGACTGACTGAATCTGAGTTTTAGTGTTTGTGTGTGTGTATATATACATATATATACAGTATATATATATATATATATATATATATATATATATATATATATATATATATATACTCACACACACACACTCTCACAACTTGCACAACTTGCAAGTAAAAGGTTGGACCATCTTTTGCCTTCAGAACTGCCTGAATTCTTCATGTCATACTTTCAACAAGGTGTTGAAACATTCGTCACAGATTTTGCTCCATATTGACATGACAGCATCACTCAGTTGCTGCAGATTTGTCAGCTGCTCATCTATGATGAGAATCTCCGTTCCTCCACATCCTAAAGTTTCTACTGGATTGAGATCTGGTGACTGTGGAGGCCACTGGAGTTCAGTGAACTCACTGTCATGTTCAAGAAACCAGTTTATGATGACCTGAGCTTTGTGACATGGAGCATTATCCTGCAGGAAGTAGCCATCAGAAGTCTCTGTGTAGGTTCTCAGTCATCCAGGTCGAGGTAAATCATTCTGATGCTCTGCTTGAACTTCAGTAAGTTGCTTAAATGCATTGAGTTATGGCCATGTGATGCTGATTAGCTATTTATGTTAACAAGCAATTGAAAATACCTAATAACGTGCTGGTATAAAGTATTCAGTGCATTAAAATGACCTGATGATGGCACTAAATGAAAAGTGCCAAAGTTCTTATAATTCATGCTGAGAGGGATGTGAATGTGCGACCCAAAGGTTAGTAATATTCTTTCACCGTATGGGAAACCTGCCCACATACAACTACAGTATATATCATTTTCTCAGATGTTGTTAGGGTTGTTTTGTTTACAGTTTGGCAAATTCTCTCCATTATGTATATGAATGATGAATTATATGTCAGCAGTTCTTGTTTATAGGGTACCCATTGATGTACAACAACTTAAACATCTAGATCATCAAGTTTTGCATTTCATGGTTTTTCATCAGATATATGGATGTTTATTTAATACATCTAATCCAAATTTCATGGCAAATGAAAACAACTATTGGACATTTGTTGAAATATTTCACTCAGACACACAAATGTCAACCTTGTGGTGGTGCTAGATGAAGACTCAGAGGATCAGTTTCAAGATGAAACATGAATATGACAAAATTTCAGTCCGATCAAATGTGGCTGAGCTTTTGAGTTTGCTGCTTTTCACAAAAATAGGGTGTTTCTCAAAACACAAAGAACATTCAGTGCAGTGTTTATACAAGACATGTTGCTATAAACACATGGTGTGCAGCAGAAGTAAGAACACAAAAGACAGATGGACAATGTATTTAGGCTCAAAAAAATCAGAACAGTGAGAGTCTAGACTGACACTGTCGACGTCACATCACATCATATGAGAGGATGTGTGTTTGTGTTTGTTGTTATGGTGCAGCACAAGGCCAATAGATAGAGATAGGACTGTGCTCACATGAAAAAGCTATGATCATGATCTGCATGTCTTAGTTAGGACATAATTTTAGAATCAAATTTGAGTTCCATATCCCCATTTTTCATTTCAATTTGGGGATTATCCCCTTGAGACGTTCTTTTCAAGGCTTCATTTGCACTGTTTTACTGTGTGTTCAGGCCATGGTCAATATCACAAACATGACTTTACTTTTATTCACAACTTTAAAATACAAGTCTGAAGTGTTTTTAGCGTAGATCTTTTGTCCCATCCAGACTGGGAATCAACCTGAGGGCCTCCAGACCTCAGGTTGACTCATCAGACATCCAGAATGGATCTTAAAAGTCCTGAAAACATATTTTCTCAATCAGCTTGACATGAACACACAATTTTCTGCTGTTTGTTTATTTCACATCAAAGATTTATATATTTGTGTTTTCATCTGTGGTTTTTGAGATGGGCAGGGCTCAGATAGAAAAACATTATGTCACCGAAACATGATGTTTTGATGGTTAACGGTGTTTAACACAACGGGGACGTGACGAAGAAATGACAGGAAAATGTAAAATAGTCGTCTGCAAAGATTCAACTGCTCACAAAGACGTGAATGAATTTTTACATCATGTAGTCTGTAGTCACTGCAGTGTAAAGGCATCTGTGTACATATGCAGAGCTAATGAAGTAGGATAAAGAGCAACTGGACATTCAAACAGCAGGCTGGTCTTTGTACGTTAAGTTTTTGACATGTTTAATTTGTGCTTCTTATTTGGTCTTGATGAATATTTAATGTTGGAGAGAAATACTGGAGCTGGGTTTACCTTTGCTCTCCTTGGAGGTGCAGCAGCCTCCCTCAGCTCCTCCACATTTCTCCCTGAGGGACGACACCTCCCTCTCCAGACGCTCCAGACGCTCCCGCAGGGCAGCAAAGTCCGCTTCACAGCCGCAAGACCCGGATCCTGAACCTGATCCCGATGGAACCAGTTTGATCTTATGGGTCAGGACCAGAGGAGAGCCAGGGGTCAGGTTGACTTCTTTACCTGAGAGATGAGCATGTCAGATTAAAACTGGGAAGTGAGCAGAAACTGAACTTGGTTCCTCCACCCCAATCCAAGCACTGATATATATAATTTCTTGTTTTCATCACATAACAATAAAAAATGGGGATGATTAATAAAATAAACACAACAAGTTCTCTCAGATTTACCTCCCTGGTTGGAATCAGGTGAATCCCCCTGAGTGACGCAGCCCTCTGAAATCACCACCTGTAATGAAGTTATGTTTACACGTCGTTAATCTGGGGCTGCATCGACTCATTATCAAAGTCAAAGCTCCTCTTAAATGCAGCTGTCTGAACACAGAGGCTGTATCAAAGTGACCCCCAGTATCACTAAAAACACTGTATATGGAGCATTTACCAGCATTGCATTTAGTTAGGAACAAGTAAATGAAACCTATGCTGGTGTGTTCACATGTAATCTTGTGATATGTTATTTTTTGACTTGAGGAGGATGGGATTAATTATGAATTCACAAAAAATGAGCTCTACTTTATCAACTGTAACAATAAAGTGAACACATCAATAATTATAATCCACTAACATAACATACATTATTCTGCATAATGAATAATGTGATGCTTGTACTTTGTACTTTTAATATATTTTGAATGCAGGACTTTTTCTTGTGACAGTATTTCTATTTTACTTTACATTTTTGATGTTAGGTTGAAGACCCCTATGAGTTTGAAATCATGATTTCTCTGTCTGATTTGGGGAAGAGGATCAGGTTTAACTTGGTCTTTGTTTCTTGAAGGAAATATTATCTCTTGAATTGGAAGATGTAAATCCAGCCAAAAACTATTTAATGGTTTCTATGTGCCAGTTCTGCAACTATTTCTCACTAAATCACCCAACCAAGCATCAGCTCACCTTGATGGAGTCCTGCTTTGTGTCCCGTGGTGTCCTTTGACCTCTGACCTGTAACTCGTGGGAGGTTGATGGGGTCAGGAGGGCTGGAGCAGCCAGGAGAAGGAGGATGAGGAGGGAGGGGAACTGAATCATTGCTGGGGTTAGGAAAAATCTTCTTCAGGTTGTGTAGGAAAAGAAAGGGGAAAGAAGGAAAACTGCTCAGGAAATCTGAGCTGATTGAAGCAGTTTGTTTGGTTGAGTTGGAGCTGATTGTTTCCAAAGATGAACAGATTAGCAGCACTTGAGCTGCAGGTGAAAATTATCTCTGTCAGCTGCTGTCACTTCAATCAGATCCCACAGAGGTGATGGCATTTACCAGTTGATTTTCCTCCTGCCTGGCCTCCAGGGATATTCCCCCTCTGGAACGAAGACAGAAACAGACATTTAAAGCCACCGTAAAGTTTCACAGTAGCTCAGCAGATTCCACTTTGGTCACAATTAGCAGAAATGGGGCCATTAGCTGTTTATGGGCCCGTCAGTGTAGCGTGTGAGCCAATAAACCACGACGGAAAAAGTTAGTTGGTCTGAAAGAGTAATTTGTTATAATGCTGCCACCTCACGGAGTGGTGATGGATCAGACTGAAGGCTGATCTTTTGAATTGTCTGATTTATTCAGCATATGAAGAGTATTTCAGAGAGTGGATCCTCATGTGTTATTGGTTTAGCTGCATTAGGTCCCACTGGCTCTGGTTTGGTTGGAAAATTAAGCTCAACAAAAACATTTGCTGTTTAAAATATACACTTAAGACTACGCTTCAACTCTGTCACAGTCCACATCTGTGAATCCAAATGGGATAAATGGATGTTATCCATGGTTATAGGCCTCATAGATGTGGGTCAGAGGGAAATGCTACACCCATTAGTGAGGATTTATCGTCGGTTCTCATAGTGGATAAACAAAAGAAGGAATAAAAGAAGACAGCGACCTCTCGTGAGTCGAGCAGATGACAATAGTGGAGGAGGAAGCGAGGTTGTATAGATGATGATGATGGGACGAATCTTCACCCAGGAGACAGGGTTTATATCCGCTGTGAAACCAACAATGTTGATCTATTTTTCTATTCACAACTTTAAGTTTCACTTTCACTTTTCAAACAGTTAATGCAAGCCAAATAAATCATCACGCGCTTCCCCAAAATTAACTTTGAGGTTTTGTTGCCTAAACCTAAACAAGCCATTGTGTGCTTTCAAAATACAACATTTCATTCGTTTTACAGCTTTTAAGATTCACTCTCACTTTTAAAACATAGTAGATGTAGCAGGTCATTACTGAGCCATATCTGAGGCTTATAACAGCTGATGACATGATAACAGACGGTACATCTCTCAGTGTTACTATTCAACAGTCTCTATATTGGTATATATCATGGGTGGTCTATGGTCTACTGGACACACTGCATGTTAACCAACTTACACCATCCCTGGCCAATGATAAATAATAAATTGTGATCAGAGTTGAGACATTACAATAAGGACCAATGAAATAAAAGAAGTATAAAAGTAGACTAAGCAGAAAATACATAAGTACGCAATGAAGTTAAATAAGCAAACAACACTGTCTTAGAAAAATGTGGGACTAAAATTAATATAGATAAGTAAACAATGTATAAATGTCTAAATAAGCAGCAGACCAGATAAATAGAATAAAAAGAATAAATAAAGAATAAAAAAACAAAAACAATGGACCAACTGGTGTAAGTTGAGAAATGCAAATAGAATATTGCACATGTAGCTTATGGGAGAGTTGCAGCACTCTATATTGCTAAATTGCACATTCTGTCTGTTTTGATGGTAAGTCTGAGTCACTGCAGGAAGAAATGACCTGAGGTATCTCTCTGTGAGACACCAGCCTCTCTCTGAACCAGCGTCCCAGTGGTGTTAGTGTCTCCTGCAGAGGGTGGGACATACTGTCCATCAGAGAGGACAGCTTGGCCATCATTCTCCTGTCCACCACCACCTCCACAGGGTCCTGAGGGCAACACAGGACAGAGCTGGCCTTCCTCACCAGTCTGCTCTTCTCAGCTCCACCTGACTATGTCAACAAAAGATGGCTTATGCCACCACAGAATAATAGAAGGACGTCAGAAGAGTCTGCTCTGTCCCTTTCTGTACAGTGCCTCTGAATTTTTTGATTTAACCATCTCGATATCCATCCACTGGATGTTCACTGGTGTGAGGGGAGAAAGTTTGAGCTGCACCACCAGCTCTTTGGTATTCTCTGCATTGAGTTTGAGGTGGTCTCTCTGGCGCCAGACTGCAAAATCCTGGATCAGTTCTCTGTGCTGCCTGTCTGCTTGCTACAATAGCAGAGTTGGCGGAGACTTTCTGCAAGTGGCAGTTCGCTGTTCTATGCCATTGGTAAAAATTGATCTGTCAATTTCAAATATTTTTCATTTATTTTATTGTCAAACTAAATAATAAAAAATGAAACTACATAATGTAGTATGTATTAAAAACCCTCAAAAGGACCACATTACTATGGAACTACAGGGAAAATATAATATCACAACACTTGGAGTTTAAGAGTTTTCCCTTGACATTACCTCCAGCGCACATTCAGTAGCTGAGAGAATCCACAAATAAGAGTCAAACCCTAAATGATCTAACCACCGTGACTCCCCCGAGAGATACAGGTATATAACCAAAGCTGGTTAATACTTCTGCTGTGTCTCCTCCATTGAGCTCAAATCCACTTTCTGCAGCAGCAGGTTTGAATGTTGAAACCAGCTGCTCAGAGTTCATGATGCTGGATGTCAGTCCACAATAACAGCACAACATCATCTAGTCTGCGATTTAATGGCACAAATGAATAAATACCAGAATGATAATGGAGCCAGTCGATATTTACATATTTCACTTTGTGAACTGAGCATTTTCATCCCCTGCTGTCATCTTAGAGGCTCTGTCCTTTGTCTGTTTGTCAGTAGGATTAGGGAAAAACAACAGGGTGCAGCATGGGCCATGGAGGAACCAATTACACTTTTGATCCAAATCACAGGGCAGATACACACATTATCTTTCACCAGAGGTCTGTGCAATCTGAGTATCCGTCTCGTTTGGAAGATGACATCATGCAAATTTCCAGTGCAATCTGCACACTGTCAAACGCTTGGATTCACTTTATTTATAAGGTACAGTCTGGAGGTTTTGGTGGCATCTAGTGGTGTGGTTGCAGATTGCAACCAGCTGAATACCCTTCTGCTCACTCCTCCCTTTCCAAGACTGCATAAGCTGCAGAATGCAAACCAATGGTAACACTGTATGCCATTATTGTCTTAATTCATGCAAAATCATTTTAGGATGTAAAAAATACTCTATGTATCTCCTCAGAAAGTTAAATGCTAAATATTCTTAAAATTGAATTAACTCTCTCTCCCTCACTGAAAAAAAATAAAGTTCACAATATGTCTCCTACAGTTATTCACTGGTGAAATACCAGTTTCCCTTGAACGTAAACCTGGCTCTGTTGCGAGTTTGACTTGACCCGACACAGAGGGGTTCAGCATCTGCAGTTTAACGTACATCTTTGTCTGGACCTCTACGGAGCTGGTTCGACTGACTTCAATAGGAACAATTATCTTGTAAATACCTGCCTGTGACAGCTGCCCCAGCTGCTCCGGTCGGCCCCTCTGAGAAAACATAGGAGAGCAATAGAAACTCCCTGAATGCACCATAAAGACTCACACCTCACCTCTACTTGCTCTCGCTGCTGCTGGTTTTTATTAATCCTGTTCACACTGAGCTCCAGAAGCCAAAATAAACTTCCTGAGAGCGGCTCAATCAAACAAAACATTGACACACAATATTAGCTCTGGTTGATGCTGTGATACGACCATCATACCTAAAGGTACTTATGAGGTGAATGAAGGTGTGCGTTTTCAGGAATTATTAATAAAGTCTGTGATTGTAGATGCTTAACTGCAGCTTATTCTTTGGAGCAGTTTAATAATAAAATTATTATAATTAAATTAGAAAAGGGGACTCTGGTGTGTTATGCTTGTTAGTGGCTAATGAGGTCCACACCCCATACTTCTTTTCATTGTAAAACTTGTAGTCTTCAATCAACACTGTCATCTTCAGGACATTTATTATTAACGATTGTATAAGTTTATAACATATTTTTGACCTTGCAAGCAGTAGTTTGACCACCCCCCCGAAAAAAAAAAAAAAAAAAAAAAACTTAGCACAAGGTCCTCTTACTTAAGAGGAAGAGAAGTGATGAGTGAAAAAAACAGTATAGTTACAGCATAGTTGACCTTGAGTTAAGACTTTTTCAGTCAATATATTTTCACTTTTATTGGAGGTCTAGTGATGTAATGGTCGACAGCCTCCACAAGCCTTCGTTAATGAGTATCAGTGACAAACAGAAGTCTGCAGCCATACGGAGACCTCCTCAGGCCAAGGTCACACCCTGGACAACATACCATCCATCCATCCATCCATCCATTTTCTACCGCTTATGCTCAAGGCCTTAAGATGAAGTAGATGCTGTTGAAACCACCTGATACCTTGATGTTAGTGACATACAGTCAAAGCATCCTCATCTGTTCATTTCATTCCTGAAACGTCTGGATAAAAATAAATCATAATATGCCAACAAGGAAATTTCACCTGTTTCCAATACACATTAGTTGTTTCAGGAACTTAGGGGGCATAACTTCCTTCATATCCCTGCTGTCTCATTTCAGTTTTGATTAATAATGATTAGGTTGAAATGAACTCATCCTACTTTTCACCTGGGGATGGTACAAGATTTATTTAAAAAAGACACACAAACATTCTTTTACTACTCATACTAAATACAAGTCACACACTTTCTGTACCACGCAGATAAAAAAAAAATATTGCATACTTTTCTAATTATTTATTATTTCTTCAGAAACTGTATTGAATGTATGGTTGCATGTTATCAGTTATATTAGCTGATGACTGAAGTCCAGGTTGATATTCGGGTTTCGAGACAAATAGGATGAAAAGCAATGAAACATCAACACTGAGAGAGATTAATCAATAATTATTGACAGTTTTATCTGCTTAATAGTTTAAGCTCTAAATGATTAATTTATCTTCATGCATACTGATGCACTATCCATAATATTAATTTCAAAATCTTTTGAAATATGAATGAAATGAATCAAACCCTCAGAGAATGTAAAGGAGCATCTTACCTGCTGTGAGCTGAGACGACTTTCTGTCTCAGTGAAACTTTCATTGACTGTCCAGCAGGACCAGGAGGACGAGGAAATGGACCGAGAGAGAGAGAGAGAGAGAGAGAGAGAGAGAGAGAGAGCAGAAAAATGAAAGAGAGGGGAGGAGAGCCGTAAAATTTTCTCATACTTGAAGAATTTTTCCTCCCTCTTCTTCTCCTCTCTCCTCCTCCTCCTCTCTTTCTCTCTGATGTAATTCTCTGTGCTTCACAGGTCCCTGTTGGGCGGGAGGGTTTGCGATGGAAAACATCTGAATTTTTAGATGTTTTTAAGGGAACTTAGGGGCCTAAAAATCTTTAATGTGTTTTGAAGTACTCCTCTGGACTCCCTGTCTGTGTTACACACACACAGTGATTTTTGATGATGCATGCTTAGCTCTGAATGTTGGAATATTTACAGTGCATCCACTTTTACAAATTTTATATAGTTTGATCATCTTTTAAGAAGTATTTCCCAAAATCCTGTTTTCATTTTGTCATGATGGGGTAATGGGAAGAATTAATTAAAAAAAAAAAAATCTTAGGATAAAGCTGCAGCACAACAAAATGTGAAAACCTTAAGGGGATAGAATTATTCACATGATTAGTTCACATTATCACTGACTGGTCTTTTAAATTTGGATTTTATTTAATTTATGACATAAATTAATGAGCATAGACAGTGTATAGGGGGTGTGTGTGGACACTGTGATATTCCCTACTGGTCTGTGAACTGTGGTTTTGAATTTGCATTTTAGGTCGTCTGTTTGGAGGATGAAGATGATGTTGGTTTTGGGCTGAAGCCAATCAAGTTTATTAACCATCAGCGTCACAACTAGACTCTGAACTCTGACTGACCTCTGCCACCTGAAACTCTTCCTTTGTGTGGATCATTTTGACATCAGCTTGTTTTTCGTGTAGGCATTTTGCTTAGATTATTATTATTATTATTATTAGTGCTTGTTTGATTGTTAAATGGTCTCACACGTGTGTGAGGTGTACGCAGCAGTGTGAGATACAGACTGTGGTGGTTTCAGGCTCACTAATCAGGGGCCAAAGGCCAATCATCTTTACTATCAAGTTTACTACCTGACCCTAAAACCTGACAGTAGCTGGCACGCCACACTGGGTTTATTTCCCTCCACTGACAAACTACTTCTATTAGATCCTCTTTTTGCACCTGGATGCTTGAAAAACGGAAAAACCCCAACTGAAAAAAAATAATAGCCAACAAATGGTGACAAAAAAACTGATAAATTAAAACACTGAGGTCATCACAACAGGTGAACAGCAGGTGGTAATGCATACAGTCATCGTGCATTATTTTCTTTCCATACATTTAAGATACAACACAAGTTGTTCAGATTGTTTTGAGCGTGCTCTAGAGTATAAAATCCTAGTAATTGTGCAAAATTAAAAGGTTGTGCAGAAATTCAACAACTGTCGTGAAAAAAAATCACCTTTTTAGAAATATTCTGATTTTATTAATTATTTATCAACAATAATGTTCAATAGATACTGATATGTGTTTAAAATTATTGCAAAGGTATATTTTATTCAGTGTGAAAACAAATTGTGACACTGACGCACCTTTTGTGCATTCTTTTACTGTCCAAAGAGAGATGTCGCTAATCAATAACAATAATTACAATCATCGCTCCATGCAGCTGTTGAACCTGTCTGTCACCTTTTCATCTGATGTTCTCTCAGCAGCTGTAACACAGAAATACGGTAGATAACCGTAGAGCTAATCACCTGAAACACTAACTTTTACTACCAAGCTCAAAAGCCTTTCAGTCTGACCTGTAGACTCATCAACAGGACTTTCATGGTCTCTCAGGGAGCCCTGAAATGAATGAAATGCCTGCAGAAACCAGGACCACATGCACAGTGATGTGAAAAATATTTGCACCATGTGTGTTTTGAACTGAACAGAGTCCATGGAAGAGAAAAATAGAAAACAACGAGTGTGGAAGTTGTAAATCTGGAAAATGCTAACTGAAGTTGACACCTACGTCTTGATTGTTCTATCAATAACTCATGGACAAGTGTAGTTTGAATATGTGTGTCTCTGTGTGTGCGTGTGTGTGCGTGTGTGTGCGTGTGTGTGTATATGTGGTTTATTCATTTATTTTTTTCCCCCACTGTAGTTTCAGCCACGTTTTGGACCACAAATGACAAATCACAAACAGGACACACTCAGGAGGTCAGTAGGTTAGCTCATCCTACTCGATCGATGCATTATAATAATATTATTATCACAATATGTAAACTCCAAAATCAGGTGTTTCAGTCAGAACCACTAAAAGTAAGGAATAAAACTGAATTGAGAATTCACAACTGTCTTTGCCAAAGAGCTTAAATCCTCCAGCCTGGTGTCAAAAGAGTGTGAAGTCTCTCCAGAAAGCTGTTAGCCAGCTTGTTATTGTGACTGCAGTCCACTGGGAGAGAGGAGGAGAGAGCTGGGAGGTTGCTGGTTCAATTCCAGCAGTCTGACAAGATAAGTAGCTGGTTTGCTTTCTAGAGTCCAGCTGCTGCCACACAGAGAGCAGATTAATCCTAATGTGAGGAAACAGTGGAGCAGAGGTGGTGTTGAGGATCTCCAGAACTAACACAAACACGCACACACACACACACACACATACACACACACACACACACACTCATACACACACACACAGGCATCAAGAACACACACAGACGCAAACATATGAGAACTCACATGTAGATTATGTATGCAAACAGAAGGCTTTACAAACACACATACTAAAAAAACAATGATTCATACATCGTATAGATTGTATCTACAGGTGAAAATAGTCATCATGTATCAACAGTCTGTTTAACAATAATACTATATCCATCCATCCATTTTCTACCGCTTATCCTCACATAGGGTCATGGGGGGGCTGGAGCCTTTGATTTGAGAAACAATATTTGCCTCTGAGATGTATTGGAGTATATTATATGTATTGTATATTCATATAATGTATAAGTACCTCAAAACTGCACAACAATAGCTGAGTAGTTTGCAGTTTGGTACGTTCCACCTCTGGCAATAGGTTTATGTTATGGTCACAGTTTTAATCATGTCACGTTTCGTCCTTCCAGTTTGGAAAATACCAGCTTGGTCACAGTTGCTACTGAAAATAAGCAAAAAAAAGTACAGTATACTATGTCAACATTGTCACTATTGTTCTATATGTTGTGTATTAGATATTTTCATCGTGTATATTTAGTATATTCATCTCATACTGGTCCGAATGTATACATCATAGTGTATATCCATATAGCTCATATCTATCCCTTATTTCACACTCTTTATTTACTATGTACATTACTCTACCCTTCCTTCTTGTAGTGACTGTATAGTTGAACATTAGCTCTTTCTAACTGCTGCATAAATGCGTCAGGTCATACAGATCATCATGCCACTCTTACAGGAAAACATCAATGTGCAAGTTAACATCTTGAGCTCAAAGCAGGGAAACAAAATGTCACAATGTTTCCATCCCACATGAAACATTTCAAACCCTGTCAAATCTCATATTTTAGCATGAAATTCTGCAGACCTGATTTGCTTCCTACATCTGACTCACAGATTTGTATTTTTAGAAATAGAGTCTACTCTTTCGTTTGAGCTACTCAGTGTTTTCAGAGACATGGTACAAAATATTCTGTGGGTCCTGAAATATGACTCAAAATGGGCAAAAAACACTGTCACAAGGCACTTTCGATTTAAAAAAAAAAAATAGCTGGCACTCAAAGAGTTAAATGACTACGGCTTGTTTCAACCTCAGACCTGATCCCCAGATTCCGATGGGATGAATTGATGAAGGAAGAAAAAATCTGTTAAGATTTGTTTCATTTCCAGCCAAAAACACAGACCTCTCTCAAACTGACTGTACTGTTGGACAGCTTCTTTGATCTCCAGGATGCCCCAACTAATATAGTATATTGTACATTATTCTTCACACTTTACATCAGTAGAAGGAATGGATGCGGAAAACCTTTGAATGGAGTCAACAGAAGAGGTGACTTTATTGTGACAGCAGAGGAAACATGTCATTAGGAGAGTGGAAAGGTGGTTACAACAGCCAAGTCACTGGAGGAAGAAGAGAAAGAATGGACTGAGGAGCTGAGAGGAACCAAAAGAAAAAAAAAGAAAAAATGGCATTATAAGAGAAAAGGAAAGTCTTGCTTAGCATGTGCAATAAGAACAGTACTTTGCTTTTTGTGTGTTATTTCACACCTTGTAGTCTGACTGCAGTGTTAAAGCATTCATGGGAATATGCTACGGTCAGAGTGACGTAGAAGAAAAGAGTGATAGACCACTGATGGTGGTAAGGAAGGAAGGAAGGAGGGACTTGCAGTCAGTGATCACTGTGTTTTTTTCAGGTTTCATATGAAGCTGAAAAGCCGCTCTGTGGTTGGTGGTTTGAATGTGTGAGCTATCGTTTCTCCTCTTCCTGTGTGTTGCACAGTCCTCATTCTGTGTTTCTAACCACTGGTGGGTTAACGACCCGCAGCCTCTTCTCACCTCAACCACCAAACCCACATCTGAGCAGCACATCAAGAACCTGTCTGTACCGACGAGAGTTTGTGTGAATCGACAGTAAACCCACTGTTTCCCCTGTGAAATGTTGCATTAGTGGTGAGGATCAGTATCAGCTGTTCTTCAATATTTCAACCCAACATAATGCAGATTTTTTTCCAAAAACACTTTCACAGAAAGAGTGTCCCTGTATGAGTTGCGTCACAGTTTGTTGACAGATCTTTTCATATAGGTTTTCTGTTGTTGAATGTGGCCCCCATTGATTCTTCACTTCATCAAGACTTATCTCCGTTTTTTTGATTCTACATTTGCTGTGGTGGCATCAAGTCAAGTCAAGTTCTTTACTGTCATTTCTGCAGACAGGTACACAGGAGCGAACTGTTGTTTCTCACGGACCAAGGCGCTAAATGGCAACACTTACTAAAAGACAGACATAACCGAATGAAAACAAAAAAAGAAATGAACGAGAGCTACAAAGCAGAACTACTAAACAAGACAGCTAGACAGAGCTACTGAGACAACTAAACTAAGCTGAGCTACTGCGGTATTTATGCAAATAATAACTGAAATTCACAGAACAGATGAGGCAGCACAAGAGAAATAAGTACAAAGATCTTGGACAAGCAGGCATGAAAGAGATTCAAGAATTCAAGGAAATGCAACGTGAGTAACTGATGTACAAATGGTCATTTTGTGGACCTGCTGTAGGTGGGACTTCATCTTTGACACAGAAGTATAATTGTTTCTGTCATCGTTTTGAAATTGCATAAAAACACCCACCACACTGACATGCACTACATCATCATATGCACCACGGCCGTAGCAAGACATTGTGGTTGTGCGATCATTGGTGATCAACAGGAAGCAAACTCTGGTTTCCTGCCTCGCCGCGTTAACACAACTTCCTGTGCTGGCACTGGAGGTAAACTGTGCATTGTACTGAACTGCTCAACATGGGTGTAATTCCAGGGGAAAGTAGGTTGATGCAGCCACATATTAAATGACCTCACACACTTTACACACATGCATACAGACATACAGCTGTGTGTGTGTGTGTGTGTGTGTGTGTGTGTGTGTGTGTATACATACAAGGCTCCTTGTTGTGCTCTCCAAACTACCAGCAGCTGTGAAATACAGCAGCCCAGACTGAGATCTATTAGAGACGAGGGGCTCCAGCTCGCTCCCCATTCTCTGTACAATTCCGATGCAAAGTGACTGCAGCATTACCTCAGGAGGGATCAGGTTTTCATTAGTGCGAGTAGCCCATGTACAACAGGCCCGTTCAGACCTGTCTGTCTGTCTGTCTGTCTGGCTGCAAGCCTGCCCTCTCCTCCACCGAATGTAGCAAAAAGACACGCAGAGGGAAAATCAACCCACGGAAACACATAAGTCATGAGTCCTACCTGCCAAGCCTCTCTTACCTAATGGTGCGTTACGCTGTTGTCTGACACCACGAGGGTCCAACTCTGTGATTGTAAAGGACACAAGGCAATGTTTGCAAATCTCTATGGTAGGGCTGGGTACCGAACTTCAATGCTTTGTAGTACCAATCGAAAAGCTCCGATCCTATCGGGTATCAAAAAATTTTTTGGTGCCACCGGGGACGGAGGAACATGTCCCCTTCAGATTCATAGCGATACCGATCCGTCAGATCTCCTTTTCTGGCAAAAGGCAACAAACACCGCCGTTAAAAATGATGATTAATGTTACTGTAGCAGCTTTGGGAGACCGGCGTCTGTGTTCAGTGGGTTCACTTATACATGAATGTCGGAATTTCCATGTTATAAGTCAGAGTTTAAATCAGAACCTCCGTGAAGTCGGATCTCCACCTCAGAAAGTCAGATTAATCTCACCAACCCGACTATCTGCTATCTGCTACTGATATAAACAGTAGCTACATGTTTTGTTGTACGTCTGTAAGGCTGGAATAGCTGGGAGCACTAAACTGAGGTTATGTTGATCTGAGCTCAAGCGTCCGACTTCAAGTGAACACACCATAAGGCAAACGCTCACTTCCCAGGGTTCTAAATAGTAACGGGTTGCAGCTTGTGCCTGTTGATCATCATCAGACCATTGTCTAAAGCCCAAATTACACAAAAATATCTTATTGAGTCGATAATAAAAATAACAATATATTGATGATGACCATGATTAAGACCTAAATTACACAAAAATAATTTACTGAGGTATCGAAAAAAGTATCGTTCTAGAACTGGTATAGAAACAAAGGTATTGAACTTGGTATTGTATCGAAAAATTGTGAACGATACCCAGCCCTACTGTATGGTGTAGGAACCAAACACCCAAGTTTCTGAGTTGTCAATGAAGACACTCAGCTGATGCTACAGAGACATGACAGAGATATAAAGTATGCTAAAGCTATGAATGGCATGTGGCATATTTCTACACATCGTTATTAATGACTGTCGAGGTGGTTTGTAGTCAAAGGTGAAAGTCCTGCTGGTATGGCAGGGTTTTGACCATGAGTGAGGGCAAAACGTCGGTAGATCAGCAGTGAGGTGATAAAAGAGCTGAGCTGAAAAGCAAAGCTTTCCAGCTGACATACGCGCCGACCTTCTGAGCTTTGGATGCTCGAGCCAAAAAACATGACTCCAAAAAACACTGAGACAACAACATGCTAACTCCTCATGTGTGCAGTTTATTATCCTCTATGTGAAAGTCTTGTGTTTTTAATCGTGAAAAGCGCAGAGCCGACATCATGTCTTCCAGGTGGCGATGGTGATGTCGAAGAGCTTCGTTGCTCCAGTAACGGGTCAACTGTCGCCTGGTAGTAAAACTGTTGATTTGACAACGACAGCGAGGAGGCATGTGTCGTTTTTTATGGGACATGCACCAATGCAACGTTAACATCTTTCCAAAATAAACACAGCCGACGTGTCACTGGAACGAACCCAGCAAACACACACACATGCATGAAGGCTGCAGCTGATACGACAAACACACGACTGGAGCTTCCTCCCACTTTAATCATTCATATGTGACTGCAGCCTAAATGGCTAAAATATGTTTTTTATTTGGTCTAAGATGTGATATTATTGTTGTGTTATATTGCATTACAGTATCTACAAGCTACAACATCAGTTTGAAGCAGGTTAACACAACATTACATGCAACACACACAACCAACACATAAAATTGGAATATTTGGCCAGTTGAAAGTCCAAAACACCTGTTGTTTATTTTTAAAAATATTTAAGTTAAACTTTATTACTAATTTACTGTATTTGAAAAAGGGCGGCACGGTGGTGTAGTGGTTAGCACTGTCACCTCCCAGCAAGAAGGTACTGGGTTCGATTCCCGGCCCAGGGCCTTTCTGTGTGGAGTTTGCATGTTCTCCTCATGTCTGCGTGGGTTCTCTCTGGTACTCCGGTTTCCTCCCATCATCCAAAAACATGCATGGGGATTAGGTTAATTGGTTAATTTAAATTGATCATAGGTGGCCCCGGGCTGGGAATCGGACTCTGTACTTTTTTGCTGTGAGGCGACAGTGCTAACCACTACACCACCCTGCCGGCACCCCCCCACCCACATTTTAGCCTTTTTGTGTTTTATTTAACAAAATGGCGATAGTTACACTTCAGTAAAAACTATGGTAATGTCTGCAGTAAGGTTTAGGCAACAAAACCACTAAATTAGGTTTGGGGAAAATGCTATGGTTGGGCTTAAAATAAATAGTTACACGAAGTAAGCTATGTCAGAAACATCACTGAATAGTGAACCAAACTACAGGGTCTCCTTGATGACAGACAGTGTTTGATGTGTTTACATGGCAGGCAATGCAGAGGAACCATGGCTCAGATACTTAACAAAGTCACACTAGAATTTGACACACGGCAGGTGAACAAACAAAAGAGGCACACTCTGCTGAGCGTAACTTTAACCCTAGGTGTGAGATGGGCGCATGTCGGCCACACAGACAGCCGCTAGGACCACTGACTCAAAGTTTCCACTGATACACAACTAGTTTCAGCAGCGAGTTGACGGTCAAGGTAAACGGTATCTTCTCTGTGGTACATCACCCACTGCACAGATGGAGCCATGTAAAACGCTCAAAGAGCACTGAGAGAAACCTCTGCACCAATCAGCTGCCTGCCAGACTGGGCACATGTGGAGACACAAGCCTCTTTCATATTCATGCCAGCACAGGACGAATAAATCAATCTGTTAGGCCTGCTCTAAAACATACAGAGTAAATAACTGGAATTTAACATCTCAATCAAATAATAATAATGATAATGTGCTTTTATATTGTTCTCTGCTTGCTACAGTTTTGATTAAATAGCTTGCACATAGTGGTGAATTAACTTACACAGAAACATAAAAACATATTTTGGTAATCAGACTACTAATGGGCAAACCCCTTACACTGGGTGGTGGTCTGATGGTTTACATGCTATATAATAAAGCTAAGATAAATTTAACTGAAAATTACAAGAATAAAGCCATTGTTTAATGGCCAGAATTATAAACACCTCATCTGAAAAAATATCAAAAATATCTTAATGAATATTATAATGTCAGATGTGTACCACATAAACAGCAAGATCATCACAAGGTGATTTATTATCCTGATATTGAAATTCAGCTACATCCTTTTTGTTTTTCTTTTAAATTATTTTGTGCCAAACCTGTCATAACTTTCTTTACGTATCGTTTGATAATCACAGTTTTTACGTGGGGACAAACTGTGTTTTTGTTGGAGCTGTTGTTGTGTTTTCTTTGTTTTGGTTACCTTGTACGTTAGCCACCGAGCAGCCTCGAAACTCTGGTTTGTCCATCTCACAGAGAGAGAGAGTGAGAGAGAGAGACTGGAAGAACATCAAGAAACTGTGCATCGATCACCCCTTTGAGAGTGACAGAGGTGGAGAGAGGGATGTGGGGGCAGATTTAACAAGACAGATGAAAAAAAAAAACTCTGCCTACCTTTTCTTTTCTCCCTCTTTTCCATCATTCCTTCACCATATGAGGCTCCTCATCGCTCATCTCATAAAAGACTGAGTGACAGAAACCTGTAGCAGGACAAAGAAAAGAGAGCAAGAACATTTACTGAAATAAATGCTAAAAGCAGATTAACAGATATTGAAAGATGAAGATGCATTTATGCGCGAAAATGTCAAAGAACGATTATGCAGTTGCACTTCGATGAGTCTGTCAGCTTTTATTTTTATAGGCTCCATCCATCCATTTTCTACTGTTTATCCTCACATAGGTTCATGGGGGGCTGGAGCCTATCCCAGCTGTCTTAGGGTGAAAGGCAGGGTACACCCTGGACAAGTCTCCAGTTGATCACAGGACACATAGAGACAGACAACCACTCACACTCACATTCACACCTGCAGTCAATTTAAATTACCCAATTAACCTAATCCATACATGTTTTTGGATGGTGGGAGGAAGCCGGAGTACCCGGAGAGAACCCACGCAGACACAGGAAGAACATGCAAACTCCACACAGAAAGGCCCCGGGCCGGGAATCGAACCCTGCTGCAAGGCAACAGTGCTAACCACTACACCACCATGCCGCCCTTTTTATAGGCTCATTAGTGCAAAATAATTAGACAACAAAGACAACAATTAAGTTCATGATGGCCCTGTTACCTGCTCAAGTTAATTAACTACTGGCATAGTAGAGCTGTTACCTTTATATTTTTCATAAAAATGACAAGTTCTTTGTAGTTTCACTGCCTCAGATTAGGTTGCACAGGATTTTCGTGCTTTGTGTAAAATCCTTCACTAAATTGTTACTGGTTAGTTTTAAATTAGTAATTTCCTGATCAGTAAAAGTGTTAAGGCTTTAACAATACACAGATATATTGAATCAAAGGCAAATAACATACATAACACATATAATCTTGTTTTCATCAGATTTAAAATGAAATATGTGATATATAAACTTCTGCCAGATGAAGACAAAGTGCTCCTGCTGTATTTCAGTGTGGTTTTATAACTTTTACCACTGTTGTCTCATTTGCTTGTTATTTTTTTGTCATTTTTTATATAAATGCCAAGCTGGAGATGTGTAAAACTGACTGAAGAACTTTCTCACACTGTAGAATATCAAAGCCATTCGAACATTCCTAATTTCTAAATCAGGTTGTCAGTTTCCAGTGTGAGTATATTTAATGCTCCAACTACAGAATTAGCACAGTAGCTGTGTCTGACAACACAAATGAATTATTTCCGACACTCAAAGGCTAAATGTTTCTCAGTGATGTGACGGTTAGTCTGCGGCGTCAGCGACGGGACAGCTTTTGTTTTGGCTGAGAAAGCCCTGGGAAAAGACTTCCTGTGGGCCGACGCAGGGATGCTTGTGAAGTTACTCATATGTCACTGAAACACAGACGTTTGTTGGGGGTCAGCAGTGTGAAGAAGTTTTCAGCCCCCGTGTGACTGGTTGTTTTGCTGCATTTTTGCACATTTTGCAGCTGGCCTGCAGCTAAAAAGATAATACTGGTGTCTGTATCTAATAAATAAATTGCTAAAATACATTTTCCTGAATAGTGATCTCAGTCTGCAGCATCAGACAAGAGCAGTGACCAGAAAAATAAAATATCAATCAGTTAATCATATAAAATGTTTTTATTTAATTGTTCTAACTTACACAAAGTTCCTCTTAACATTTAAACTACTTGAATTAAAATTACCTTTCTTTATTTCCCACAGCAAAAAAGTCAAAAGTCAAGAAAACACAGGTTCAGATGAGTTAATGAGGTCATGACGCATCAAAATTCAGATGCTGGAGAAGACTAGGGACCCAGAGAAAGAGTCGATGGCTGTTCCCAGGAAGCTGAGAGCAGCCATTGTGTCAGCGGAGAGGAGGAAGAGGATTTTCCTCTGCAGAATTCAAACTATTCAGTTACATACGGAGCAGGAGAATGTGAACTGTGCAGAGAGTCACGCAGAGTGGGAGACATTACACAAATATCAAGAAGAAACGTAAGCAATGCAGTCATCATGCTGCGAGAACGTTTTACTGACAGGAACAGGAATGCAACAGCAAGAAGAGGAAGAAGAATAATTTCTTTATTAGTCCCTCAGTGAAGGAGAGCAACAGGAGTAAAAGCTATTTAACACGTATCTAATAATGATAACAGAACCAACTGGTAATAACCTATCAACATGTGTATTAATTTCTCTTAGCTGTTTTTTTACCCACCACAATAATTTGAAGACATTAAATTGTAAAGCAGGAACATAGAAAAACAGAAATAAGAATGATTTTCTGTCCTCATGATGTTCTGTCCTGATTCTGAGTGACGGGAGTGAATCTGGACTTCCTAAATGGTTCCAGTCCGAGATCCAGACGTGAAAACAGTCAGTCATCTGAGACTGAAGTTGTCAAAGACAAATGATACTCATGTTTGCTGGAGCCAACAGGAGCAGCTCCAGATCAGCAGCTTCTGAATTCACATTTGAAATGTGAGTTTGTTTGATCATCTGGGGAATTCGGTAACTAAACATTTGAACCTAAGTGCTGCTGGAAGCACAAAGAGTAGTCGTGATGTCACGCAGGTCCAGCAGGCGGCTCTCCAAAGGCGTCATCATCACCTTCATCATCAAAACTGAAATCTGTTACAGTGATAAAATCGCCTGCACACTCTGTCCTCAGAGGCAGCGGCTTGGATCTTTTCTCTTTGTGAAATATTATGCCGATCGCAGGGAATCTCTTTTCAGTCTGTCCTATCACACTTTGAGGTCAAAGGTCAGAAAACGTGGGTCCACTGCTCACATTAGCACCAATATAGGAAGAGGAAAATTCACTTCAGGGTCTCAGCCAAACCCCTAAGCAGCATGCACTTTTAAGCACAGTTTAGTTTCAAACTGAGCCGCAGAGAAAGACCTCTAATAAAACCAGACGCCGTCTCCTTACAGCTGGATGTAACTTTGAGCAATTTTTTTTTTTATACAAATGTCACTATATCCTGACAGTAATGCATGAGACAGATCTGTGAAAAAATGAATCACCCTCCACAGCATCCTCCTAGCGCTCCTATTAGTATTTGCACAACTTCACATCGCTGAAGGAAAACAGCTCAGTGCAGAAGTGTCTCTACGCTAGCTGTCAGTTACTGCTCATAAAACTCGCAAATTACAAGCAAACAATCACAATTATGTTGATGCAAAGTCTTTTTCTCACCATAAATGTTTTCAGAAAGAAGAGTATTATTTAATACATTATTTATTGATACATGTGTCCTGTGATGAACTGGAGACTGGTCCAGGGTGTACCCTGCTTTTTATCCTAAGACAGCTGAGATAGGCTCCAGCCTCCCCGTGACCCTATGAGGATAAACGGTAGAAAATGGAAGAATGGATGGATTTATTAATACTTTAGCATACTGTTTAGCTGTAAAATGTCTGCCCACCTTCAGACACTCAATGCACAGTCAACAGAGGCTGCTTGCATAACAGTTGTGAGTACTACTGTAACAATAGCCATGTTCTTTGTTTGAAGCTCAGGATTATAATTTTAGAGGGACACATGGAAGTACAGACTGTGAGTGTTAAAGATTTGGTGACTTTCTCACTAGATTTAGTGACCTTTGGAGCTGTTGTAGCTCATTTTGGTAGAGTGGTTGTTCCTGAACCCCAGGGTTGTGGGTTTTAGTCCTGGCTCTTACTGACTGTAAGTCATTGTGTGAACGAGACACTTAACCCCAAAATTCCTCCTCAGCACTCTGATAAACACAGAGACTCCTCATAAATGATCATGTTGCTCCTTTACATGATGGCAGGATGGAGAACAGGACTTAAGAGAGATGTGAGGGGACACTTTTATGATTACATACACTACACTCCTTTCTTCACACTCACACAGCACCCAAAACAAACTACAACCATAAAATATATATATATAAAAAACTTTATTAAGCCCTTCCCCTTTCTGCCCTCTCACTGCCCTTTCTCCTCTTACACCTGCCTTACATGCCATACTGGTATTTCCAGCATACTCTTTTCTTTCACTTTTTTATTTTGGAATTTAATATCAAAGCAACATGTAAAAAGAGGAACGAACCTTTTGCCCTCCAGACACTGAAGGCGTTTGTTTGAGTTTAGGGTCTCTCTCTCAGCTCACAGAACTGCCTTTTATAACCAAACTAGGAAAGCTGATTTACATTTTAAATATTTATCATTCATTTACACACACATCTCAGACGAGGAGCAGAGGATTTCCTGCTTAAATGAATGAAGTAAAGCACAGTGCAGGCACTTGTTTGAATCAAGACTAGGCGAGTTCAGTCTGCAGCGATGCCAATATCCCTGCAGTGAGTCAGGGTAAAAACAGCTCTGAAGGTTATGCAGGGTTGCTGGTTTGAGTCTTCGTGCCATCACAGAGTGGACAACACATACATTGCTTTATTTTTACCAAAGTAAGCCAGTCACTGTGACTTTATTTTGGAGAAAAAAGGTGGTTTGTGAACAGAAACAGTGGCTCCAACTGTCTGACAAAATCTGTGTGATCACTGTAAAACCTGCTTTCATGTTTCTCTCCATCATTAATCCCTTAATTAAAACCTTGTTCATTTTGTGTCTCACACTGGAAGCCAGCACTAATTTTTAAAATATTAAATGTCATCAAAACTGAACCCACAATCACAACAAGCGGCTCTGTGTTCACACCAGCCACAAACATTAAACTACTGAACTGATGCCGAGTTTAAATGGAAAGGAATTTTAAGTTGTGTAAGTGTTTGAATCTGGAAAAAGGAAATAGCTGTATGACTAATATTTACTTTATCTGCTGGACAGGTTGATCAATAACACAAACTTTGTTGTACACACACAACAGACACATACACAGTGCAGGAAGAAAGAAAAACAGCCAGAAAGAAAAACTCAACATTTTGTTCAAAAGGTTTAACATTGCTGCAAACTATCATCGTTGCCCCAAATATGGCACTCCTTCATGTTTTGATTTTAATACAATTAAATGTGATCCAGTAACAACTTAATGCTCACACAGTAATTTATGGACAGTTTCAATCTTACATACAGTCAATAAAATGTTGAAAAATAAAATGATTTGAAAATTAGTAGGTCAGGGCTGCTGATCTGCTTTTACTAACAGACGTGGCAGCATCATATGGTATATTGTGAACCATTAAAACTGTGTTTTATTTGAATGTACAGTATATTTCGTGTAGTTCCATGAAACAGGAGGATATAAAACTTCTTCCTGCGTGAAAACACAGCTGAAGAGGAAACTCATCTTTTCATCAGAAACCAGCAGCTCTCTGACAAGACACTTAAATATGAGTGCAACCAATTAAGAAGTAAGAATTCATAGGACCACATTGAGATTATATGAATTTTGAATTTTGAACAAAACAGGGTTTTCCATAGACAATGAACAGGACCGCTTTGACTTTAATTGACTTGAGCTGTAGTCAGTCATTCTGTTCAGAGGTACTTTTTGTTCTACTGGGTGAAATGGTCCTTCCATCTTGAGTCCCCATCTCAGTCAATCCATTATGTGTTCATAAAAATGAATGAAAAGAATCAGACCTCTGTAGCAGCTGCAGGACTGTAAAAACTCTGACCAATCAACTGACACTCAGTCCAAATGGAAAGAACCAATCAGATGCCTTCATATCTCCCTGCTCTCGTCCCCTCTGTCCCTCCCTCCTCCCCACTGTTGCTGTAGTCTGTTGTAATAAAGATTTGATTTGATCAGGATGCATTATGAGCTGATTATATCATTTAATCACATGAAAACAATATTTCCCTTTTAATATTCACATTTCACTTCAGTTATTTAAAGTTTAAACACAAATGCTGTATATCAACAACATCATTAATAGATGAAAAAGTGCCTTACGCTTCCTCTTCCTCCTCACGGTCGGCCATGTTTGCAGAAGGGGGGTGTCGCTCACCTGCAGTCCACTTTAGATGATGTGGAACTCTCTGATTGGCTCAGAGCTCCACTGGTCAGTCAGGTGACAGCAGTCATAGACCTAGATATCCTAGAGAAGTCACGTCCTTTGGATTAGATGGCAGACCTGAACAGGTTAAGTAGTGTGAAGCCTAGTTTATATAAATTATTGAAAGATACAGACAAAACGTGCAATCATAGATAACGTTCTTTGGACTTGAGGGGGTTAAATTCATTTTCAATTTTCTTCCTTTTGGGGTACCATGCTGCTGATCCACAGGATGTAAGACATGACAGATGCAATGTTTATTTCTTTTAGAATCATTAAAATGTTTGTTTACATGTTTATTTGTCAGTTAGGTCATTTCACGTCTGTGTAAAAACTATTTTTGTAACAATAACTACTAACGTTACTGTTGAAAAAAATATCTTATGTTTTCTTACAGAACTTTAGTTTTCTAAAGTCTTTTCTATTTCATTTTAATGACAATAAAGGCTTTTGGTTTTTTTTAGGTTAATATAAAGTCTTGGAAAACAAGAATTTTCAATAGACTCACATCGTACATACAGGAAAAGTTTATGATTATTAGATTATTAGAATTTGTTTTCTTTCAAGAAGTTAATGCTTGGTTTAGTAGCATAAGAAGGCATGACCCAAATGCAGAGCGCAAAGACAAAGGAATAAAATAAACGATTTTGATTTTCAGAAAAAAAAAGTGCAAATTAAAATCACTCTTCACAAGGAACAGGAATGAACTACAAAATACACAAATATCAGCCAGGACAACACACAAATACTGAACATGGATCATGTTTTCTGACATGGAGGAGAATGAACTGAAGACTATTTAAATAAGAAGAAATGATACACAGGATGGAGGACATCAATCAAGAAAGAAGGGAAAACAAACAAAGACAGGAAATAAAACAGGAAATGAATACAAGACTTAAAACTGAGAAACTTAACTTACTAGTTACTTCATTCAAAAAGTAACTCAATTACTTTGTTGAGTAACTCAGTTACTTACACCAAATAAATAATGCATTGGAGTAGTTACTGCCAAAAGTAACACTGTGCATTAACACTGCTTATCACAAGGTCCATTTAGTGTCTGCTTTGGAGCTTTCATCCTTCATATTGCATGATGTCAATCATCATTAAGATGTGTTGTTACATATTAAAAAAATGTGAATATAACTCTTTATTTGAATTTATTATAAATACATTAATAGGGAGCAACATACAGTATATGAGTGTAATTTAACTTGAACAAGCACGTCGTAGTCTGTAGGTTCCTGTGTTAGGTTAGCGATGCATATTTCACTCACAGCTGTTACAGCCATCAGTGAAAAACTCAACATCTGGCTGAGGGGGGACACATTTATTGGGGACGCATGGCTGCGTCACACCCCCCTTCTGAAAGCCCCCCCTCTTTGAAACACAGCTGTCAGGTTAATGGTTCCCAGGTGAAAAGACTCTGTCTCTTTACCTTTAGCTTCTCTATCAATCCTACTTTTTAGTAGTGATTTAGTTACATTTTAGTTTTCAATATAAACTTCAGAGATGTGCAGCTGTCATGTGGATCGTGAAGAGAAGCTGAACAAGAGGAAGCATGAGAACGGCGACAGCAACTCGCTAATGTATAATGTATATTATTTTCTATCATTTTATTCATATTAGGGCTTTAAAAATTAATTAAATTATCTATTTCAATTTTAACGAAATGTATTACTTTGAGATTTGGTGCATGTCTGTGCTTGAATTATAATGTTTTCATAAAAAAGAGTAAAAAGAACTATAAAAAAAATGATACTATCCATTTTTTTTCAACACATCACATCATTTATGTCATTTAAAATGTGGTTTGGTTTGATGAACCAAATATACAATATATTGTTTTTGAAGCTGTTTCACATTTTATTCTTTTAACAACTGAGGAATGGCCACATATTCAGGAGATCTGATGTGTAGCATTTCCATGTTACCTGGTGACTAACTAAAACCTGCCCCGCGACTCAAAGGGACACTTCAAAAATCTCCATTTTAACAACCTGTGACACAGTTTGAGTGTGGATGAGAGGAAACTGTTTTTGTTTTTTAATATCTGCGTACATGTGGACAAGGCCTAAAGCAGCCAGAAGTACTTGTACCTGCAGCAGGTGTGGCATCCTGGGAGTAGGACAAATATAAACACACAATTTAGTGCAATTCTCAACGCTTAGTTTGATTATAAGTTGTAGCCACAAAGTCTACAAATCTGACCTACGTGCAGACAATTATACACCTCCATTATATTTTCTCTCTTTCTAGTGAAACAACCAGCTCTGATACTTTATGGTGCAGACAGTATTTCAATAAGTGGAACATTTTGCAGTATTTTGGACTTTCCGTTTAATCAATCTTGATTTAACTTGATGTTCTATTCATGTGTAATGAAAATAAGGCAGATGTGGCTTCTAGATAATAATGAAGTACGATGGAGCAGTTCAGCGATGAGACGATATGGGTTTTTCGGGGGGGACAGTGAAGTGGTCACAGCGGTTGGGGTGGAAAATAAAACATAAAAAAGGACGTGGATACGAGGTGGCTGCGGTGCAGTGATTTTTATTTGATGGACAGTAATGGCAGCGCTGTGTGATCGTTTGGAAATGTCACCCTCTGGTAATGATGCGTGAGATGGGGAGAAGCATTGCTGGTGATTAGAGGGAATAACAAAAGCAGTTGAAAGGGAGGGAATGAGCTTCGAATGAGTTTGTAATGGGATGGAGCCAATTTAGTCAGGAACCTGTGCCATGAGATGAAGAGGATTGTTCCACCATGAGGGAATAAAATGAATGACATCTGCTTGTGCGTAAATGAGTGGTAGCACAATGTCAAAACTAGTTATGGATTGGACTGGTGTTACAGTTATTCTGAATGATGAGCGTCATACAATGGATGATTTGGCTGACGCTTCAAGAACATCTCCAACAATTCAAAGTTTCCAAGAATCAACCAACAGAGAAAGTTTAACTATAATAATGTGTCACTTTGTGTCAGACTAAACCTATGAAATGCAACAAAAAACATGCTCGAATTACACGTCTGCTTTGTGACCTGATTAAGATGAAACTGTCAGTTAAATCTCAGAACAGGTTAAATCTCCTGCAGATTAACTGTGATGATTTTGTTCTACAGAGAAGGAAAAAGAAAAAAAATCTGACTTTAATTTTTTAGCAGAAATTTGCACGTTGCCAGAGATTCATTGCCTTCTTTTCTACTGATTGACAACCCAAAACAGAACATCATCTTTGTTTGTTACTTTCTGCAGCAGATCATCAAGGTTTCCACACCATTCACATATTCAGGAGGTTTCAGGAGATCCACGACCAGGATCAAACCCGTCCCTGTCTCACTCTATTCTGTCCTCGCCTCAACAGTCCACTGATAAACTTGAAGGATCTGTGAGGCGGGACAGCTTTCCCATTCTTTACTGGATTACTGGCAAACAGAGTAATGCAGTAGAAATACAGATTAATCATACATTTATGGATTAATTGATGTACTGGATCTTAATTCTCCTTTTTTACCCTTTCCTCTTTGTCTATCCATTGCCCGGAACGGAACACTTCTTGACTATATCATCAAACTTTGTCGCTAGACAGCTGCTACATCAGCAGAAGCAACAAGTCACGTAGAAAATATGTAAAGAAATGCGTCACCATGCTGCAGATAATAACGGGGCTCTAACGTCAACACAAATGTTACTAATGTTTACACGGCGGCTTATGTCAACCTAGCGACAACATTTCACTTTAGAGCCGGGTTGTGCAATATAGCAACACAATACACAAGCACGACTGTCGTAAGGTAAAAATTACAAAAACACTCTCATTTTAGCACCGCATTGGTCGCTCATTTGTCCATGTTCGCACTGCATGCTAGGAAAATTCCCCATAACCCTTTCTGCTCCTGGAAAATGTTCATTTCAAGGGCTGAGGCCCCTCAGCCCTACCTCTCGATCCAAACGAGAACTAGGACACCGCTACCCTGCAAGTGAACCTGCAAAACTAAGGGGAAAGGATAGAATTTGCATTTAGTGCGTGTTCACACCAAGAAGGTTCGTTAGTTCTCTTGCTTTGGTACAGACCAATTTTTTTTATTTTATTTTTTTTTTTTTTTGTTAGTGCGGTTGGCTTTCACACTGTGATTAACTGCAACAGGACCATAATTAACACATGTGCAAAGGTCGTTCAACCATTGGACGGTAAACATGTGGACGGGGTAAAGCAGGAAGCCCAAAAGTGAAAGTACGCCTACGTAAACAAGGGAGACTTTGCATGTTCTCCTTATCCTTATAGCAATATGGTTTATACAGTTACAGCTTTTTGCAGAAATGCTCGCGTGTCAAGGCTGTTTGATACAGCATGAGTTTTACAATATCATGCTCGTAATTTTGCAACGACGTAGATTTGCAACAAAACAGCTGAGAAGAAGCGCTCTCATGTGTGTCCAACATGCTACAGTAACAACAGGTCTGCTGTACAGAAGACAAACCAGGTAGTGTTCGCTTCACATGTGTCTCTCTCTGTGTGGGTTGTGTGTCACATGCGCCAAAAATACGGGAGCCTGTCAAATCCAAAAAGGTAGGTTTTTTGCAACTGGTTCAGATCGTGCTGCTTTCACACCTGAAACAAACCGCAGCAGGGTTCAGTGGATCCACTCCGAGACCACCTCCTGTGAAGCTCACATTATAGCAAATTGTTTGAAATGGAAAATGACGGAGCAGTTTTACAGTCGTTATAAAGCAGAGAGAACAGTTTGTCTCTTCCTGAATAAAACATCTTTATAGACACTCAGAGGCTTGCGAGCTGGACTCAACCCCACAGTCTCAGCATGTTTGTGTTTTTGTGTTTTGACGTCCATCTCTCTGTGCTCACATGAAGAACTCATCATACGTCAGTTCTGCTTCTGTATTTCCAACAAGTCGTAATGTGAAGCCTGGAACAAAGGGAAGGCCATGGACGATGAAATGGAGAAACAGAAGTGGAAGAAAACAAGAGACCATCTCCTTCTCTTTACACAGTCTGTCAGTATGAGTTAAACAACACACATAAACCATGACGAATACATTTTCATTTTACATCATCAAACATGTCAACATTTCAAGGAATACCTACTAACAGAGAGCTCCAGTCAAAGCTGAGAAAAAAAACAAAACGATCGAACGATGACATTTCTGCTCCACACGTCATCATTTAATCAATCATTCATTCGTCAATCATTTAATCATTAAGTGTCTTTACGTTTACATTTTGTCGGTAATTTTTATCTTATGAATACTGCTACATCACCATCTCAGCCGAAAGAACTGTTTTTTTTAGGAAAACTTGAAATAATCCATATAATATCCAGTTCAGTAGTCAAGTGGCCATGGTACAATCTCAACCATTAATGCTGTTGTGACTGAAAGGTTCATAATTCTATTATTGTATTACAACATGTTAGGTGCTGTAATGTTGGAAAAAAAAAAACATTATTTTTCTCACACCGTCTGTATTAATACACATGTAACCACTCTCTGTCTGAAGTTTCTCTTTCACCTTCCTGAAAAATCCCACTCTCTGATTGGCTGGTAAGGAAAATATAGAGCAGTTTTGGTACTGCTCAAGCTGTGGACAATATATTCTGATGATGCATGTGACATAGGGGGGAGCTAAATCTAATAGCTTGTTGAATCTTGTTTTCTGATGAGTTTAGTCCACATTAAACTAAATCCAAATCCAAAACCGAAAAACTACAACCCTAAAATAAAAGCTAAATGACATCAAAGCTGAATTTTGTCCTACATTACTTGGCTCATGGGAACTGTTAATTCCTTTGAATGTGTTCTGTAAATATTGGAGCAATCTGTTTACAAGAGGATATTTGGGCCAAAAATGCCATAAACATAAAGATTATGCGTCCTGTTAGCATTCAATGGACAGACCAGCTAACACCATTGCTTGGGCTCCGCCACTAATAAAAGTAAAACACTACATTGATGTCAGCATCGAGCAGCCTTTTCCTTCAGCCTGCAGCAACAATGAGATCAGTCGAAACAAAAGAATGCTTTGATATGTTAGTCTCTCTCTTTCTAGTTCACGTGTAGATTTAGGAAAAGAGACTGAAGGAAATATCCTTCATTCTGTAAACTAGTTCATCTATGAACGTATATATATATATATATATATATATATATATATATATATATTTAAGCAGGCAGTTTATTACAAGCCTGTTAAATCCTTGGAGCCAAAGTTATTTCCTTGGCTGTTCATGGCCAGATAATTCTGCTAATTACCAGCATGTCAAAATAATAAACAGCAATTTCAGGAGTATTTGTGGTCCTTTTAATTGTCTTTTGCAGGCTGTTAGTGATGGTGCAACACATTTTCTGAGGGAGAAGTTGAGATAACATTCATGCTACAGTGTCAAATTTCATCCACAGACAGGACATAATAGATGTTTCTGTGGAAATCAAGTTAAGGCCAAGTTAACAAATGCAGCTTTAAATCTCCCAAACCAGAGTCCTTGTGTACTTCCGGTGTTTCCTCTCATGGTTGAGGCTGCAGGAGCTCTTTGGCCCTCAAACAGAAGCTGTAAATCTGACCTGTAACGGGGACAGGCTGGTGTAAATCTAGACTAGTGTCGCTCCTGAGGGATGAAGAATTACAAGCTTCGAGGAGGTCGACAGAAACATTAAAGCTGCCACCACGTGCAGTTAGAAATATCACCAAAACTTTGTATTAAATGACGTAAGGGGTTAAAGGCAGACCTGCTTTCCTGTGGACGTCTGTGGTGCCAGTTATGAGTGTATATAGCTGATTCACCACAGCAACAGCAGACAGACCATTACCCCACCCCCCATCATTGTATTTTACTATCTTCCTCGTATGGACCAAACATGCCATCATAGTTTCCATTGCACTGTTGCATTTTTATTTGTTTGTGTGCATCTTCTTCAAATTTGCCGTTTCATTTAATTATTTTTATACTTTAAGATAAAAGTATTTTTTCAGCAATCTTAAACATCGTCTTTGAACTTAAATATTTGTTTTGTCTGCTCTTATTTAAAAAAAAAGATACCTCCCAACTCCACACACACACACACACACACACACACACAAATTCATATTCTAATATTGTAATTCATGTGACCTAATTTAAATGACCTAAATGTAATAATAACAGCTATAATAGACAGAGACATTTCAGAGTTTGGGACATTAATTGCGAATGAGGAAAATGTTTTTTGGGGGTGTCAAAATCTCCTTCCAGCCTCTCCTTTCATAAGAATACTCTTATGAAAACATCCATATTTGATGATTCATTCTCATTTCACCACAAAACAACAACCTGGATTTGTTTTCCTTCTTACATCTACATGGAAAATGTGTGGCTGGATCTTTTCTTTGTGTCATTTCACAATCTTACGATCAGGCGTATGGGTCAGTGGTTAGGGTTAGGTTTAGGTTAGGGTTAGGTTTAGACTTAGGCAATTAGTTGTTGTAGTTAGGCTTAGGGTAAGGTTTTAGGAAATCAAAGTTTGTCCCCAAAGGGAGGATCAAAATACCTAAATACCCCAAAGGTGACTTAAACCAACGTGTGTGTGTGTGTGTGTGTGTGGAAAGAGTTGTAAAGAGACAGACAGGTGTTAAAGAGCTGTTTGTCTTCTATTAAAATCAAGTGTCCATCTTTGACCCTCAGCTCGCTTTGCTGTGGTTTGTCTGGACTTCATTTCCCAGAGTTCACCTGTCAATCAAGTAGTTTTCTGTACATTAACGAGTACACCACAAACAGGAGGATTTACTTTTTTACTCAAATCAAAGACGTAACATGACGATGAAAAATACGCTTTAGTTTAATGAGTGAAAGCTCAGTCGTCATTCACTCTATTATTCTATTATGAAACACATATTTAGATTCAGTGTGATGTAAACTTTCAGATGATATCGTTGCCTCTGAAGCCCACTGAGAATCAATTAAAATGTCAAAATATTATTCATGTAACGGCAGAACTTGCATGAGCATCTTTGTTTTAAAGTTTTATCAGAGTAATCCACTGATAGCTGTGTGTAAATCCATGGGTTCAATGCAAAAAGAACTGCTAATAGCTAATTTGGCACACTGTTAACGGTGCTAATTTGCAAAAAACAGCAACAACAGCAACAAAGACAAATCAATCCGAACAACAGTCGAATGTCTTCATATCTGCTGAAATGTAGATGTATAGATAACTCTTGCTGCTTAAATTGACATTGAAAGTTTGTACACATTTTCTGTCACAGTTTAAGAATACATAGAAAAAAAAATAAAAAAAAAAAAAGCCACAAGAGTTGTCGTTAAAAAACAAAAAATGACGGGTGTCTGAGAAAGAGAGAGCTCTCACCAGCAGCATCTGTCATCAGCTGCAGATTTAAAGGCTGCTGAGGAGGAAAACAATCATTAATAGAGAGCTATGGAAGCAGACAGTGATGTACCACCATGAGCTCATCCATCACACACACACACACACACACACTGGTAGGAGATGACATCATGCTGAGGATTAGTAATCAACTCATTGATGAGTTTCCCTGGCAGAGTTAACTGTGTGTGTGTGTGTGTGTGTGTGTGTGTGTGTGTGTGTGTGTGTGTGTGTTTCTTCCATCTGTAGTTTATTCATAAATTGTGGAAGCAAATAATTTTGTCTTCAGACATTTTAATGGTGACGCACCGCGATATTTCTTCTCTCTGTCCATCAGGGTACATTGTTTGCTCTTGTATCATATATTTCATGCACGTCTCCTTCTACGGTCATCCATCTGATGACAGTTCAGTCTTTTCCGTCAGTTTCCAGTCTGCAGCGTTACATCGCCCTCTAGCTGATGTAGATAGACACAGTTGTCCCTCAGCCTCCAGGCATTCATGTGTCTTTGGTGGTTAAAGAGATGAGAGATGAGATGGGATGTCGCAGTGATGTTGTCCTTCTGGAAGTTTCTCCACACAGGATCCTGGTGGTTCCAGTCCTCTTCCACTGAATTATAGAGCCCACCATGCTGTGATGAGCCTTCACTGCAGCAGAAATGCTTTTGTAGTCTCTCCAGACCTGTTCAGTTCTTTTCATCTCATGGCTTTGTTTTTGCTCTTTGAGGTTGGTAGTGTGGGTTTTTACAAACCTTGGATACGCTGAATTTCAACTTTTTTGCAGTTGGTCAGAGTAAAGGATGAAATGTATTGAGCGATAATTGTTGAAAGTTGCGTATGAAAGCCCTCAGGAAGAGCACTGTGGTCAAACGCAAGTTCCAACTTTGTGTCCGTTCCATGATGATGCCACTTAACATCCCAGTATGAAAAAGTTTGTCGTGTCCTCAAAAAAGTGTAGTTAAAGCGGAGTCGGAGCAGAGTCTGAAGAGTGGCTCAGTTGACCAATCAGAGCAGACTGGATTTTCAGTACAAAATACAGGTGTATAAAATTAGTATGACAGGTCTTCTTTAAATCATTAGGACTTCTGCTTATTAGCCTGAACCCACCCATACTTCCTGTGATGCTTCACAAAATTTCATGGCGAAGTCAGTCTGGCCAAGTTGCCGTACTCTTCAATTTCAGATTCACCTAGAAATGGGGACCAATGAAAATGTAGCATTTCCAACGGCTCGATTGAGGCATGTTTAAGGCAATGACGTACTAGTTCTTTGGATCAAGCAGTTTTCGTCGCTATGCATACGTCAGAGGAAAGAGTGGTCTGATTGGTTGAAGCTTTGTAGCACACAGAGGCATTTGATAGACACGGGTTAAGCCCGCCCTGCAATGTAACAGAATGTGAAAAGTGAAATGGTACTGTAAATTCAGAAACATTTATTTTTAAAGCAGTATATGTTATCCAGAGCTTAAGTAGCTACTTCTCATTTTTGAGTTCACTGACTGTTGAACTGAACAGTTGGCTGAAAAAAAAAAAAAAACATGAAGAGATGTGTGACGGGCAGCAAATACGAGCATAAACATGTAAGTATCAAAGCAGGGAAAACGAGCAGAAATGCTTCCCTCAGGTGAAGGTGAGGACACCTGAGTATACAGAGGAGGTGTTGGTGCTGCCCTCCAGCTTACCATCTCCTCAGGATTATAGTTATTAACCTGCAGCAACATGCGACAACGACCCTTTTTATGACTGAACTTTATCCTGGAGCAGCTCACCGAGCTTCAAAGCTTTTACAGCGTCACAATTAGATGGTTAAACTGAGAGCTAAAGGCCTCGGATGGTCTGCAGCTGAGTCATGCTCTGGTTGAGTAGGTATTTCAGCTTGAAATTTGAGGTTGAGTGAAAGTCTCCATCCATCCATTATCTACCGCTTATCCTCATAGGGTCGCGGGGGGGCTGGAGCCTATCCCAGCTGTCTTAGGGTAGAAGGCAGGATCCACCCTGGACAAGTCTCCAGTTCATCACAGGACACATAGAGACAGACAACCACTCACACTCACATTCACACCTACGGTCAATATAAATTAACCAATTAACCTAATCCTCATGCATGTTTTTGGATGGTGGGAGGAAGCTGGAGTACCCGAAGAGATGAAAAGTCTCAATGATTGGATATTATTATTGCCATGAAATTTGTTTCAGATAAACATTTATAACTCTGCTCTGATATCTGAGGAAATAATGTTTACTAAAACTGCAGAACTTGCTCAGGAATATTAGCATTTTTAGTTTTCCTGAGCAGTGACATGCATAGACTTTTTGAAGGGCAGGGGCGGAAAGAAAACAAAGTGTCCCGCGTTTTGCCACGGATTCCAGAATTTCTCACCACTGAAGAGGGCATGTTTTTTTGTGAGGCATCTAACTAATCTAAGGCAATCAAACTAATGAAACCAAGCATGTGCTGTTCATATGAACTGATAAACAAAAACACTGCTAATGACTCCAGTGAATCTATTTAATTTAACAAACAACAGGAGAGTGATTGTTTATTATCTCTTTATGAAATTCAATGCTTTGTCTCCTACAAACATAAAAGACAGAGGTTCCAATGCATCACATCATCAACAAGGATGGAATCAGAAATATGTATTTACATATTTAAATAAAAAAACAAACAAACAAACAGAGAAGTAAATTGTATTTACATCATTACCCTTATCATCACAGACTGCATGCCGTGTGTTGTGAAATCCTTTTTAACTGTCTGAGTATAAAAAAAAGACATGAAACGAGAAACAAAAATGGCTGGTATCTCAAATCTGGTCGTGGTTCTTAACTGGACCTGAAGCACGATCGAACGTCACATTCACATTTAAATTTGTTACTGATTTAGAGTGAAATATGACAAAGAACAGAATTTAAAGTTTACTTATCACAAATCTCTGCATACATGTTTAGTCACTTAGATGTTAAGTCTATGGACCAACTCAAGGCTTCAACCAATGAGCCACCTCATAGGGACTACATTCGTTAAAAACCACCAACCAGATGAGAAATATTGCCATCAGTGCCCAAAACATTTGCACACAACCCTGTTTTTGTCAGTGGTGTTTCAAAACAACTGATTCTCAGCCACACATAACTTCATTTCAACATTTTTTCCATCTTTGCATTCATGTATTTTTTTTTTTTTTACACAAAGTTAACAAATTAAATTGGTATAAAAATGACAAAGTATTCAAAAGCATATATTTTTAACGTGGTTTTCTAGACATGGAGGAGGCGCATGCAGTGCAGCGGGCTGGAGATTCACAAATGAAATAAAAAAAAAAAAAGGAAACCAGTGCAAAAAAAAAAAAGACTGTTAACGTTAGCAGTAGTTAAAGTAGTTTGACATATTGGGAAATACGCTTTTTATCTTTCTTGGTGGGTGTTTGTTGTTGAGGCCAAACTTGTGTCTTTATACTAAATACAATGGTTAGCTTAGCTTAGCATAAAGACTGGAAACAGCTAGCCTGGTTCTGGTCAAAGGAAATGAAAATCCACACAAGAGCAGCTTTAAAGACAACATGTTATTGTTTGTTGCACAAAAATCCAAATATAAAAACTACATTTTTTGGAGAACTTATGTGCCAGACCTGTAAAGTCTGTGGAAGAATAAGCGGCTTAAAAAACACATCCAACTATTCTTTTCACTTATTGAACTTAAATTTTACACATAATGTTAGCAAATGCAAAATATACAGGTAGTTCTTTTGCGAAACGGAAAACGTGAATGGTAAGCCTCAGGGTTTTATTGCATTGATTGTCAAACTGTGTTTAGTAGTTTCAGGTTTTGATGCGTTGAACTGGTGAACTCTTAAAGGGCCACGCCAATATTTCAGTGTATAATTGTTCTTTTAAGTTTACAATTCTAGAAGAAGATTTAATAATCTGGCAAGAACAAAGAAGAGGACAGAAAACAGGTTTTGTATGAAACAAAGACAAAAACAAATAACTAACATTTCTTGGTCAGAAGGATAAAACAAAACAGAAATTGTGAAAGGTTCAAGACATTTTTTTTACAAACTCCTTTGTACAGAATAAAAAAACGACTGCCTTGTTTTGGCAGTAACAATATTTTCTGGGATGCTTTCAGTATTTTGATCTGATCACATACTGAAAAAATTACAGGCGAAGCTGAAACGTCCTACGAGTCCATTGTGTACACCAATAAAAAAAAAAACAATCTGTGTATATATTTCCATAAATATACTGTAATATGAGGACATAATATCCTGAGTTCATACTATGAGTACAGAGTGGAGAGGGTGGTTGGTCCACTGAACTGAACAAAATATGAAATTACGATTGTTTTTTTTTTTATTATTATTATTATTTTTGTTGTCAAAAGACAAAGAAATAAAAAAATATAAAAAAAAGGGTGAAAAAAGAATATCTACAGAAGGAACACTGATATTTACAACTATTAAATAATCCTCATTCAAAACAAAAATGTAGCTTTTCTAAAATAAAAATAAACATGAATAATAAATCTGACTGAGGCCACATGAAGCAGCATCTTAGCGGTCCTCTGAAATGGTTCAGCTGCTGTTTTTGTTTCTCTATATTCAGTATCTCAATAGAGGTTTCCAACTATTGTCAGCCTGTAGTGGTTCATATTTTGACAAGCACTCTTTTTGCTGTTTAGCTGTGGATGTGCAGAAATCTATCGTTGGATTACTTTGATACTGAGGAAAGCTTTATCCTACCCAGTTTATTTATTTTTTTATAAATTAATGTGCACATTATTCTTTCAAGGTAATGCATTTCAATGACTTACGACAAAGAAAAGCAGCAAACGCTCCATTTCATAAACTGCCAATATCTATGTGTTCTATGGTATTTAGGCTTGAAAAATTACTGAAACTTCAATTAACTACTTGTTTCAGCTGTACAATAATAGTAATAAGAATCAGTTTGTTACCACAGGCTAAATCAATATTATGGAATGTGATGAAAGAAAACTAAAGGGTGTTGTTTCATCTACAGTGGATCAATATCAGCTAATCACAGACATACTGATGACTGTGTGATGATTAAAGCTGTGTCCATCACTGTAAAATATCCTGCTCACGACATGTCTTAGTCACAAACAAATATAAACACGCAACCTGTTGAGAGCCGGACCATCAGTAGTGTGTTGAAGAAAACAGGAAGTGACTGAGTTTGTCCTGCTAGAACTGCACGGTTACAACTAATATAACGAATAACTAACTAAATAAAGTGGTAAAATTAATGAATTATTGACTTGTTGAAATGCAGACAAGTCCTGAATATCTAGTTATCCTCATTAATGTGTGAAGGCCTTTACACAGCAGGGGCATGGAGAAAAAAACATCACAAAAATGCAAAATACCTGTCTACTATATGTCTAGAGCTTCAACTGTGAGCGGTAAGAAAGGAAGGAGTGGTTCTGCTCTGCAGCGCCTTTGTCGAGGTTGAAAGTAATGTTGTTATTGTTGTTATTCCTTATATGTTGACGCCTTTATCAGTCGTGCAGAAGATCAGAAAAATCTATCTTGTTTCTGAATGTTTTCTGGTGCGTAATATTCATGCTGTGTTAAAGTATTTATGAAAACAAATTATAAAAAAATATACTGATGGTACCAGTGTGTCAAGGCCTTCACTGTGCAGCTCTGCAGCGCCACCCATCTGCTGAATCAGTCACAACACGATGAGCTCCAAATCGAACAGTGATGGTTTGTCAAGGAGCAGGAACAGAAACAAACTGTCCTTAAAATGACGTCACATCACTTCAGCACCCACATAATTCACCCTGACAGCATCCTGTCCTTGATGCTTCATTCAAACTGTACACTTTCCATAGTTAAATATTAAAACGCAGTATTATTTCCAGGTGCGGTGTGCTGCTGGGTCTGCATCCGGCATTTAGAAATATATTCTTATATATTAGGATACAATCTTCTATAGAGTCTTTTAATTAAGATCTGGACAAGGAGTTTAGTGATGGTTTTAAATGATAACAGCTTGAATTACTGATTAAAATCTTTTTGTAGGCATTTCATGGGATATTCTTGACTTTTGTTACCTGCTGGAGGGAGGATGGAGATATATTTAAAGATGTCCGCCTCAAAGATCAATCCTCTAACCTCCTCAGACCCCTTCCGATTGGCTGATTAAATATTCTGCTGTCCGTCGGCTGGCGGGTAGAGGCTGCCTCTGAGATTGCGATGGAGACGAGTTGGCTGATGAGGTTGGGGGCGAGGGGTGGTGGCGCCCTCGCAGTGAGGTGTGGTTGTGGTGGTGGGAGGAGGACGAGGGTGGAGGTGGAGGTGGGTCACGGAGGGACGGTGGGACGGCGGAGGACTTGATGGGGACGATGCGGGTGTCCATGACCTCACAGTCCACCTGCATCATCATCTCATAGCCCTGAGAGGAATTATAAAGACTCTCTGTAGAGAGGGAGGGAGAAAGAAAAATATATTTTAAGCAACTTAAAATAACTTAACTGATGACTTTCCACAGAAGACAGAGATGACCTGTTTTGGGGATTTTACTGTTTTTCTATAAATGTAAAGAAAGTTGCTTTAACGTCATCTCATAATTCCTCATCTTGACACTGAGATGGACCCACCGTTCACAGACATGGCCGGCATCACCAGAGACATTTTAGGTCTGCTGGTTTTATTGTGGCTGATGGCCGGTAACAACAGGTGATCCTTTGAAGAGACACGGAGGAGGAGTCAGGTTAGAAAATTACATTTTTGCATCTTATTATAGTGAAAGCAACACATGCTGTTATGCAAATATTTAAATTAACAAATGCATCTGTAGAGAAGCCGTCGATCAGATGTTGTAAACACTGCAGAATACAACAGTTGGGTTTTGCTGCCACCTGACATCAGAGATCAACTCCCTTTTAACCATAAGCCGTCCTCTCTGGGTAAGTTCAGTACTGAGTTGTGGAGTAACACGTGTCATACCCGTCTGAAAGAAACAACGTAGAAAGTATCCTCTCTGCGGTCGATGGCATCCAGGAAATCGCTGTAGGTGACCTCAGGACCAGGAAGCACCTGCAGCTGACTGCACAACAAGAAAGTTTTACTACAAAACAAAAGACTGAAAGAGACTGATTCACTGACTGAAACATAAACTAAAATGTTCTTTTTCAATTAATTTAAGATGTGATTAAAAAAAACAAACATCTGATTTGTAGATATTATGACCTTAAACAGCTGACAATGACTGGACATGTAGGGATATTTTATGGCACTATTATCTCTAGTTATCGTTACATTTTTTTCTTTCAATGAAACACTGAGATAATTATCAGTTATTCAATACAATCCCACTGTTTTCCATTTATTTGTATTTTTTTTTTTTTACATTAATGAAACCAGTTTTCACCTAGCTGACAGAATCACACCTCTTGACATATGGACTGAAGCTTATCTGGCGACTCAAGGTGCTCACTGCAGAATGAGTTGAATCGTCTACTGTAATGAAGTGTGTGGTACCTCTCTATAGAGCGGTGGGCCTGGATCGGCAGGTATCTGGAGAAGTTTGTCTTCCTCAACTGAGCTTTCTGCAGGTGAGATGGAAACTTAATCAATGTAAACTTTAATGATCCCAGTTCATTGCCACAGGATACAAACGTGTATTAAGCAACAAAGAATCCTATATTGAGGCTCTGAAAGTGTACATCTTACTACCAGATATCAGTGACTTAAAAGACAAGAAATTGCCTTTGTTTAATTAAATCAACAGGAAGAAGATGATGTCTATTGAACCTGGGCAATCTTTGCCTTCTTTGCAATTTTTGGTTTTCCTCCCGACTTCTTCCTGTCAATCTGGTGTCTGTGAACCCAACCTCTGAGCTCGTCCGCCAGCCTGATACACATGTGGAGAGAGCAAGAGACATTAAACTGAGAGAAAAGCAATGATATGATTTATCCTGTCCTATCTGACAAAGTTAATATGAGTGGAAACACTGAGGATGGACTACAGGAAAAGACACCAATTCTCAATATCATACATTTTTCCTCAAAAGATTTTTGTATAAACTGTATTTAAATTCTTGTTGTGTATTTTTATACACAAACATTTGTGATGCTAATATCACACCAGGATCATACACCAGGACACCAGGATGAAGAGGAGCAGATGAAGGATAAATAAAATAAACTAGTCCTAAAAGTTGTATATAACAGCTGACCTGAGAGACTCTGAACGGTTGAACTGTCTGCAGTCTGAGGAGCTGAAGTAACGGTCAATGTCCTGCAGCACCAGATCCTTCATGTCACTGAACACATCACTCAGGTTCCTGCAGAGAGACACACACAACATTTCAGCATGTTTTATTGAACAAAGGGAGACCGTTCTGGTCCTTGAACTGTGTACCTGGTAGCATCAATTGGAAGGAAAGACAGAAGGAGGGAGAGAAGGAAGGACTGATGACAGAAAGAAGGAAGGAAAGAAAGAAAGAAAGAAGGACGGCTGGATGATGGAGGACAGAAGAAAAGACAACAGTAAAGAGAAGAAGGAAAAAAGAAGGAAGGGTAAAAAAAAACTTGACGAATAAATAAAAGGTAGGAAGAAGGAAGAAAGGAAAGACGAGAAAGGAAATGATCTGAAATAATCAAGGAGGGATGGAAAAAGAAAGACAAAAGGAGGGAAGGAAGAAAGGGTGTAGGAACAAAGGAAAGACTATAACAAACAAGGAGAGGAAAGAACGAAGAAATGTTAAAGAACCAGTTCTGAATTTCTTTTTCATGCTTGCTGGGCAGATGAGGTGTGAAGTGAATGTGTCTGCTTTCATTTGTCAGAGCAGTAAAATGTGTTTGTGAAGGGAACACACTGAGAGAAGCTGTTTGAGACATGAACACTTTGTTCTGGATGCTCGAGATGACAGCAGATGGCACACTTTAAGGGACTGGTATAGAATAAAATGTAGATATGCAACACTGCACATGAGTGAAAATAAAAGTAAAAGCAAAAAAGCAAGGAAAGAAGACTGACTGAAGCCAATCAATCCCTGACATTTCTCTCCTTCATATTATCAAACACCAGCAGAGACTTTTTCCAAAGTTGTCACAACGGCAACAGAGAGAGCCATCTTTGTCTCTAGAGGGTCAGGAGAGACTTTCATTCATGTGTCAGATCAGTGATTTAAGGTTATAAACTTTTGAATCAACTTTCAGTAGTTGTGGAAAATGTATTTTGTAGTTTATATCCTCTTCTACTAGCTATTCAAAACAAAATAGGATCTCAGGATGATTGAAACACACAATGTCTTTTGTCGGTCCCAAGGTGGAGCTGTGACGAGTGAAAATCATCCTTTACTTTCTCTTCTCACCTGAACTGATACGTCTCTGCAGCCTCATCTCCTCCCTCCTCCTCCGTCTCTGTTCTGTCCTCCACTCTGCTCAGATGCTGAGCTGCTGCCTCCTGCTGTTGTTGTTGTTGTTCAATCTCCAGCAGTCGCCGTCCTGTATACGACACCACGCCATCCTGTAGGCCAGACAGCTTCCTGTCTGTGATGCTGCAGGAACAGAGAGAGCCCAAATATAAACCTTATGTTTTGAATACGTAGATTTCAAGAAAGTAAAATTGATGATAAGATTTTTGGGAGATCCCTCAAGTACTGGATATTTGTGAAGTTAATATTTTTCTCCTGAAATTCAGATTCTTCAAGAATGTCTTCAGTGACTTCATGGTCCTTTTCCCGACTGCAGATGCTTAAATAATGAAAAAGTGTGCAGGATACCTGACGGGTCCGAAGCTGAAGGTCATGAACAGCAGGACGGCCATGACACACACTGCCCTCTTGTTGTTTGCTGAGTCAGTGCCCTGAAAAACACAAAAGGGAAACTTCAGCATTGGTCAGCTACATATTTGCATCTTTGTTTCCACTGATTCCCATCATCAGGTCTAACAGGTTTCTCAGTTCGAATACTTTTGTTTTTGGCAGTTCAGTCTCTCTCTCTCTCTCTCTCTCTCTCTCTCTCTCTTTCTCTCTCTCTCTCTCTCTCATTGTTAACTGAGCTCTTAAGCAGCAGCTGCACTGTAAACCCACTCTGCAGGGAAAATCATCATTCCTTTCATCACAGCACTTTTGATTTCAAAAGATGAAGTGGGTATAAGATGCCCTCCTCAGCTGCCTTATATTGATTAGTCATTGGTCAATGATAAATATGCCTCCAACCTGTTTAGCCCACAGCATGAATATAACAGAGTGGGAGGGGGAAGTTAAATCTGAAAGGACACCTACTGACAGTATAATGTGTCGATCCAATGGAAATACTGAATTTTTCACTTTGTTGTGCAAACAGCATCTGCAGTTCTGCTAAATTAGCTTTAGCTCTGAGCCATTGATTTGTGATTTGTTTGCAACTAAACAAACTGAAGCAAAACCAAATGAATGACCCAAGGGATGGATGCATATCGGGTTCATGTACTTCTACTTCTTAATATACTACATCATACCTGATACCACTTCATAGAAACATGGCATCAACAGACAACATCAGCACCTGTGGTTGAAGTGTATATGCAAAACAACCTCATCCCCAGGAAAGTTAGCTGCCACAATGTCACATGCATCGCCGTGGACACGTGCAGCCACTTCAGTCTCCACAGTATCAATTAGTTGTTGATGTAGATGAAGAAAAGTCACATCGTCAAGCCTCTCCCTCACCTCTTTCCCAGCCAGTCTCTCCCTGAGCACCTGGTTCTCCCTTCGGAGGCGTTCATTCTCCTGCTGGGCCTCCCTCAGCTGAGCCTCCAGGTTCTGTAGGTACTCCTTCTTCTTCTTCCTCGACTGGCAGGCAGACTCTCTGTTTTTTATCATCCTCTGCTGCCGCTTCAGCACCTTCATCTAGGGAGGAGGAGGAGGAGGAGGATGGGGACATAGGGACGAGTGGATGAGAGAAAAGGGAAGAAGGTAAAAGAGGAGGAAAGGGTAGAAAACAGCTCAGAGGAGGGAAGAGTTCCAAGAAAAGGAGGTCAGAGAGAGAATGAGGAGGAGGTTGGGTGGAGTGAATGTGCAATGACGAAGAGACAGAAAGGAGGAGGGAAGGTGAGGAGGATGTTGAAACAGAGGTAAGAGGAGAGGAGAAGGATGAAGGACAGGAAGAGGAACACAAACAGACAACAACAGAACAACAGTTCAACAGATGAATGCTGTAATCCATCACCCTGAGAGAAACTGATCATATGTCACAGCTTATATAACAAGTGAAACACTCTGAACCTGCTGATCCGAACAGACCTCTGATTAAATAACACAACTGCCATTCACGGAACGAGAAACCAAACATATCAGTGAGCTGATGATATGTATTCCTCAAATAAAATAGATATAAAAAACATGTTTGTGTTTGGTCATGGTACCAAAACTCAGGCATGATGACCATCAACGTGACTAGAGGCAGCTTTCTGGTTGATCAGCATGAGTCTGTGTCAACCTTACTCACATCGATATCATTGGAGTTGTTGCCAGGCAACGCTGTTGTAGCCGGGACGATGGGCTTGCTGGTGGGCGGGGCTGTGGGGCTGGAGCAGTGCTGGGGGATGCTGGGAGAGACAGGCTCCATTTTGACGATGGCTGGAGCTGAACCCAGACAGACGGATTGGGACAAGACGACTGGAGGAGGAAAGATGGTGAGAGAGGTGATCACAAACGCTCTGATATTTTGACCAATCCAAAGTGTTCTCAGCAATTGAACACAAACACCCTTTACCAGGTCTGTTCTGGTCCATGGAGGGGAGGCCCTGCAGTATGAGGGTCTTGGCCGGTGCGGGGGTCTGGGGGACGGGGAGGGTGGTGACACACACCGGTCTGGGCTGGATGGGAGGTTTGGTGCTCAGGATGGTGCTGGCCTTTAATGTGGCTGAAGCTGGCAGAACTTGAGGTAACAGAAAACAAACTTCACTCACAGTTCAGACACTTTATTAGAGGCTACTGAATGAGTCATTAATGTTTTGCACTGTAGAAACACCAGAGCACTTTCACATACTCCAGCTGAGCAGTGGTATGCAAAGACAAGTTCCCACTCAAGTTACTCAAGTTTAAACAAATTAGTTGTGGTTTGTTCACTTGACTTGTGAACAAGAAGAAAAGCATGCAGTGCTTGGAGGAGTGGCTGGATCATTGTTGCAGCAGCAGAAAACTAAACCAGAGTTCCCAGATCATATAGGACACACAGAAATGCCTCCTGTTTGGTGGCTCTGCCCTGAGGCCTCGATACAGAATAACTCCAAAGGTGACGACTTAAATGAAGACAATTTGTTAAATCTAGACATATAACTTCTGCCCAGAGGGCTCGTTTCAACTACCGAAACCCTGAACAAGAAACCTACAACAGCCTGAGGCCCCATTTAATTATTTATCATATTATATGGTCTCTCTCTTTCAGTGCCAAAAACACACACACTTCACAAACACATCATCAGTCTATTGATTAAATGAATTAACTTCCAGCAGAAAATCATTCACCTACTGTATTTTATAGCAGTTTTAGGAAGGGGAGATCTATCCTCTAAAGCTGGGCAGACACTGTGTGATATTATCAATCATTGTACTCAGCTCCAGCTCACACTGTAAGACGAAATCGCAGAGTTTGATAGTTAGCAGTTCACAATTCATGTGCTCACACTCTACGACCCGATGCTCTGATGCAACCTGACTGCTCACACTGTGCGTCCATACACAGCACATCAGACTCATTTATCTTTTAAATGGAATGTAAATATAATAAGAAGAAGAAGTAGAAAAATCCTGGAGCTTGAGAATGCTAAACCAAAAGAAACACACTGCCTTGGCAGTGTGCCATTCTCTGCAGAGAAATGGGTTGTGGCTTTGCTTCAACAGCACAATACCCTCACGAGGGGTGACCAGGATTTCAAATAGGTGTGATTTTGTTGCGACCAAACGTTGAGTGTTGATATGTATCCAAACAAACAACAAACAGATCCAGTTGTGAAATTTCCTCGCTCCTAAATATTCCACAGTCAACTGTCAGCTGTATTATAAGAACGTGGAAGTGTTTGGGAATGACAGCAACTTAGCCATGAAGTGGTAGACCATGTAAACTGACGAAGCGGGGTCAGCGGATGCTGAGGCGCATAATGTGAAGAGGTCACCAACTTTCTGCAGAGTCAATCACTACAGACCTCCAAACTTCATGAGGCCTTAAGATTAGCTCAAGAACAGTGCACAGAGAGCTTCATGGAATGGGTTTCCATGGCCGAGCAGCTGCATCCAAGCCATACATCACCAAGTACAATGCAAAGCGTTGGATGCAGTGGTGTAAAGCACGCCACCACTGGACTCTAGAGCAGTGGAGATGCAATCTCTGGAATGACGAATCACGCTTCTCCATCTGGCAATCTGATGGATGAGTCTGGGTTTGGCGGTTACCAGGAGAACGATACTTGTCGGACAGCATTGTGCCAAGTGTAAAGTTTGGTGGAGGGGGAATTATGGTGTGGGGTTGTTTTTCAGGAGCTGGGCTTGGCCCCTTAGTTCCAGTGAAAGGAACTCTGAATGCTTCAGCATACCAAGACATTTTGGACAATTCCATGCTCCCAACTTTGTGGGAACAGTTTGGAGCTGGCCCCTTCCTCTTCCAACATGACTGTGCACCAGTGCACAAAGAAAGGTCCATAAAGACATGGATGACAGAGTCTGGTGTGGATGAACTTGACTGGCCTGCACAGAGTCCTGACCTCAACCTGATAGAACACCTTTGGGATGAATTAGAGCAGAGACTGAGAGCCAGGCCTTCTCGTCCAACATCAGTGTGTGACCTCACAAATAGGCTTCTGGAAGAATGGTCAAAAATTCCCATAAACACACTCCTAAACCTTGTGGACAGCCTTCCCAGAAGAGTTGAAGCTGTTATAGCAGCAAAGTGTGGACTGACGTCATATTCAACCCTATGGATTAGTAATGGGATGTCACTTAAGTTCATATGCGAGTCAAGGCAGGTGAGCGAATACTTTTGGCAATATAGTGTATATATGTATATGTATGTATTAGAGCTGGGTATCCATTCAGATTTTCCAGATCGATTCAATTCGATATTTCAAGGTCCCGATTCGACTCGATTTAATATTGTTTCAGTCAGGAATATTTCAGTTAAAATAAATGCTCCGTTATTTTCTGCCGTGCCAAGTCTGTCAACTGTGTTTCCAGGTGATGTCTCGTCAAATGGTTGCGAAGATTCGTTGTACTGCTGCTGTATTTTATCTTCCCGTTGCATATTTTGTACACTACTTGTTTTTTGTCCAACTCGTCATTTTCTTCCAACTTCTTAAATGCAAATGCATCCAAACATCAGCTTTTAAACACGGCGGCGGTACCTTGAGAGGTGGACTCGCTTCTGCCATGTTTGTTTGACTGCTGGTAGTAAGATCTCACGAGATCTTGTTTCTTGGAAAATGGTGGAAAGCAGCACTAAACGCTGATCACATGAGACTTCTTCTTCTTCGGTTTCGGGAGACTAGACGCATGTATGGCGATTGATGCCCTCAGGCAAGACTGGCAGACGGGATTATACTTCAGGCTGCTTCTCCGCACATCCAATGAAGAAAAAAATACTTAAGTTAAAAGATCAATCTTTGGATTTTATGAATTGATTATCAACCATTTAAATGGAGATTGATTAAAATCGATTGAATCAATCTTTTTAAACCAGCCCTAATATACATAATATATATTACATATATATATATATATATATATATATATATACACACGTGTGTGTGTATATATATGTATATATATATATATATATATATATATATATATATATATATACAGACATATATATATATATATATATATACACATATATATATATATATATATATATATATATATATATACACACACACACACACACACACACACACGTATACATATATGCATACATACATACATACGTGAACTCACCTGCAGCCTGTGTCTGTATTCCATTGATGACCTGTGGGACCTGAGTTGCTATTGGCGCCTGTAGCTGTGTCTGTGGTGGAGGTACGCCTGTTGTTGCCACTGTGACCTCCAGGGACCCCAACGGAGGAGACAGCACGTCGCCATACATGTATGGAGGAGTCGGAGGGTTTTCACCTTTCACGGTGATCTGGAGGGGAGAGAAGATAGGAAACAATATCTTACATATAATGTGAACATGTCAGTAAGTTTTGAGACACAAATTCTCAAACAGGGATGCTAGTAGTATTAGCTTATTTACCTCAGTGACAGAGAATCAGGACTTGCTTTTGGAGGCTTATATCAGTGACAGGTCTTTCTTTCTAATTTAATCAGTTAATGGAAAAAAAATAAGTAAAAAAAAGACTCCACTTCCTCTTCCTTTTACAGTCTTTATGGTGAACTCAGTATACCTAAGTTAGATTACTTAGATTATTAAGTTACATTATTAGTTACATTCAGCAGCTGCCACCTCAGCATAAAAAAGACAAAAATTTTTTTTGCCAGTAGTTGCTTTGTTGGAAGTGCATTTGTAACAGTAACAATGTATCTCCTAAGTTGAACTTAATGTCATCAATATCTATTATTATTATTATCATTATTAGTAGTAGTAGTTGTAGTAGTAGCAATAATAGTAGCATTTAATGATTTCAACACTAAGTTATGTTTGTGTAATTTGGGCTCTATCATGGTAGACATATTAGACAATGGTCTGATGATCAACAGGCACAGGCTGCAACTCATTACTCTTTAAGACCCTGAGGAGTGAAAGTTTATCTTATGGTGTGTTCACTTGAGCTCAGCTCATCCTAACCACAAAGTTTAGTGCTCCCAGTACTTCCAGTCTTACAGATGTACAATAAAACATGTAGCTACTGTTTACGTCAGTAGCAGATAGCATGAATTCTATGAGATTAATCTGACTTTCTGAGTTGGAGATCCAACTTCACGGGAGGTTCTGATTTAAATTCTGATTGGAGCTTGGAAATTCTGACATTCATGTACAATTAATTAATCAAACGCCGGGCTCCAAATGCTGCTGTAAGGACATTAATGCTCTGTTTTACTGGCAATGATTGTCTCCTTATGCTGGGAAAGTGGGTGGACGGACCAGTGTCACTATGAATCTGAGGGGACATGCCCTCCCCCGTCCATAGTGCCATCTGTGTGCATAGTAATGCTCAGTGACTTGGATAAGTAACTTTAATTTGATTACTGGTTACTTTACTCGTTACTGGAAAAAGCGGTCATTAAAATGAGTAACGCGTTACCAGCATCACTGATTTTCACAGTACAAATCCCATTAATACAAAAACAGTTAAGTACAGGGTCAATGTAAGGTACCATGACTTCCTCTGTATTTTCACATTAAAAGTCTTGCAGTATTGCACCTTGGTCCATAATGAAAGCAAGACCAACATCTATAAATCTCTTTAGTAATTAAGTAATGACTCAACACACACCTGTGGGTCTGGTGATGGTGCAGAGCAGTCAGATTCAAGTGAGGACGCAGGAGATGGAGGCTCTGCTTTGACCTGGAACACTGAACAAACACATAAACCAGTGAAACACAGAGGACATATACATACTTGTTTCTGTTCAATAGATACATTTGAATTGAAAAATAAACTTACACATTTCCACTGGTAACGGCTGAGTGATGGTCATTTCATTTTTTATCACCGGAGTTTCACCTTCAGAGAAAAAAAACATACAGACATAAACATTGAGAAACATTAATCATGAAGTTCTTCACCAGAGCGGGAAATACATGCTAAAAACTAACATCAATAATCAAGATTATTGTGCATGATGGAGACTCAAATGACTTAGAATTAACTCTGGAACAGAAATCACCACTGACACCCAGAGTGATGACTGTAATACTAATAGTACAGTTTCAATCAATGCAGAGTCATGTATTTGTCCATGATATGTTGATTTAGGTTAGCAACTATAAATACGTGTTAATGAAAAAATACAGTGGATGACACTGGCTGTGTGATTTCTTCAAGTTAGAAAAATATTAGGTGTCTTCAGGCTGTACTTGCTTGAAAAAAGCAACTGGAACAATTACTGATCTGGTATTTTAAGCTCTCCATGACACAAAATCACACTCATTTAGCAGCACAACAGGATACAAACCCGGCAAAATAAAAGCTACCCTTTAGCCAACATTTGAAGGATATTCATTTCTAATAATAATGATTATAATAACAATAACAATAATGAAACAGTTTTATATAGCACTTTTCATTAAAACTCAGACACTTTACAAAGAAAAACATGTGAAACAGAAGAAACAGGTAAAATTAAGGTTAAATTGAGGTTGAATGCTTGTTTTACTATTTTGAATGAATGTACTGAGTTGGAGGCTCCGCTTTTCTTTTATATTCATAATTTTCCTTCTCGGCAACAAATCTCGTTCACACTGAAACCAACAGGTAATGTATCACTGTCCCTCTGTCAAACACTCACCAGAGCACTACTTCCTTCTGATTGTTTGATTTAAAAATAGTGACCAGTTGCTTTAGGGAAAATAAAATTAAAAACAAAATTAATAATTTGTGCTGTATATCTGCATCTTCAGTAGGAACCAATGAGCTGAGAGCTGAGAGCCACAGACAGGAATTCAGAGCGTTTTGAGAAACACATTGGTCAATTCATGGGAAACCTGTCCTTTCAAGGCAGAAAGCATATTCATGAAAAATCTCAGAGACGTTTGAGATGTGAAAGCAAAATGCTGAACACAGCTGGTTTCAGGTTTCTCTGGGGCAGAGAAACCTGGTTGAATGGTCTGTACCTGTCAGAAGGTTGGTGTCAAGGTGTCTCCATGGCGACGTGGGGTTGTCAGGATCGAGGGTGAGCACGAGGTCATTGTCAAACTGAGAGATGGTCAGTGGAGGAAGAGGTGGGAGGGTGGAAAAAGAGAGTAGGTCAGGTGGAAAATTAGACTAAAAAGCTGCTGGAGTAGTCAGTGTGTTAACCCATGCCTGCGTTCATGTGCGTATATGCGTGTGCGTGTGTGTGTGTTTACATATATATATATATATATATATATATATATATATATATATATATATATATGCCTGTGACACTCAGCTAATGGACAAATAATTAGCCTGATTATCCGGTGAGGCATTATGCAAACCTACTGGCTGGTTAAAAGACACGATTTATGCTGCTGCCAACGAAAGGTGAATGAGAGATGCCATTATGTTGAATTACAGAGTGAAGTTGGTTGCATGACAATATCTGTTTGAGTATGTATGAGTAACTTCATGTGAAACGTGACTATTATGTGGCAAAACAGGACATTATTGTTTGAGCCTTTGCGCTGTCAATAAAGGCATCAGCCAATATTTATTATACATGTGTATTTATGAAACAACAGCACAGACAGCAAACTTCAACACACCTTTCAACCTTGGCAAAGGCAGCACAGACCGGATCTACCCTAGACATATAATGTAACCACGTTAAATGTAAGCCTCCATTCACTCCTCCTTTTCCCAAAACTGTGGTAACGCGATAATCACATGAACTTTGCCTTTCTTTGCATAAAGAAACACACAGACACACACTGTTGTGTAGATGACACCATGCTTTCACCCAGTGGTGGAATATAGAGCTACTGTATTTACTACTACTGTACTTCTGTGCTTTATCAAACAGCAGGTGCTCATGATGCAAAAATCCAAGTTCAAAAGTTCTGTCTTAAACTGTGAGCTGTGTGAAGGAGTGTTCTGTATGCAAGGCTTAGAATCAGGTTCATTATGAGTCCCGGACAGAAACCAGAGCTTTCTTTTTGTCTCCGTACCGATGGTTCGTATTTCAACCCCAGACTGAAGTCTGCGTCCTCTCCCTCCTCCATGCTCTCACACTGGTACAGGCAAGCATCTGAGGAGAGACACAGAATTTAAAAAAACATCAGAGAGTCACAACAACACAAAAGATATCAGATAGTTATTGTTGTCCAATATATTTCTGTACAATAGAAGTGAAAAGCCCCTAAAATGCCGTCAGATTTGAGTGACAAGTTTGTCATCACACACAGGCCAGGTTTAGTTTATTTTTTCTGCCACTTCCCACACAACTTCTTTAGTGTCAAACACTGCAGCAATATAACAGCAAACAGAGAGAGCAGGAACTGTGTTTCTGAAACATAAAACTGAATCAGAAACAAATACAGATGCTTGTTACCATCTTGGACTAAAGTTACTCTGATCACAAACATAAGCAATCCAGCAATTATTGTATCAAATAATCAATTAATTGTTTGGTTTGTAACATGTCAACAAATAATCATGATTTCCTAAAACACAAATATACCTCAAGACTCAACCAGATCACATTCAAGGACATTGAGTACAAGTACTAAAATAAAAATTACTTTTTGCTTTCATCCCACCACCAGTCCAAAAGCCCAAATATATTCATTTTAACATTAAAATTATTATTCACATTTAAGAAATGGTACACTATGAATAAATTACAGGGAGTCATGATGTTGCATGTTGCATCATTGACAGAGGCATTTTAAGATTGCATTATTGTTCAAGTAGATGTGTGAACTTCTTTCTAGGCTGAATTTCCAGGAAACCGTAAACATGCCATTATTTCTCCCATCATGCCTTGCCTGATTTGATGATGCAGAGGTCAAAACTCTGGACTTTGAAACTGAAACAAACACTGAGGCCGTTTATTGAGCCCACATCCTGTCAGAGACAGCAGGTGTGAATCAGAGGTGTGAATCGCATGTGCAACGTATGTGCCCTCTAAAAGATCATATTTGATCCTCTGCCAATATTTACAATTTACCAAATGAAGATACACACAGTATTAAATTATTTCTAAGGAGGCACAACAAATAATGCAGTTAATTCATGAGTTTATAACTTTTAAGGTAGAATAATATTTGTTAGGATACATTTCTTATTGTCATAGAATCTGTTGACAAAAAGCAAAAAGACAAATCTTTTCTTTCAAAGGACAAATTTGAATTAAAGAATGTCACTTGTTCCCTTAGTTGTAAATGTCTTTTGTGTTTCTAGTCTCCCATTTGGTTCCTTTTGACCCATTTCTCGAGGGGATCATTAAGTTTTATCTAATCTATTCTAACTGAGTATATTGCCAGACTCGCAGAGAAAAGAAACAACAGGAGAGGAAAATACTTTGTTAGACAGACACAGGAGGCTGTACATCTCATAAATCTCACTACTTGGGCATCAAAATTTAGTAACAAAACAGTAATGTGCAAAAATCTAACAATATTATAATGTTTTCAATCAAGAGATAGATGGATGAGATGGATAGATGCATATGATGAGGCCCCCCAGTACTTTTCACATATTAATAAATAGTCTTTACTGTGTGGTTAGTTCATTTTGACTATTTACTTACTGAATTATCAGGAAACATGCATTATCGTAAATCATAATGTAGAGACATTGTACACTATTTGTCCACTAATGTAATGACAGAGTTTTAAGGAGAAACATGTCAGTACATTGCGGGTATATTATGAAGTGAAAGAAAGAGCAGACAGGACATGTGTTTCTATTAATGTATCATCATGCTTCCACCCACTGAGGTTCAGATAACTGTACTAACATATCCGGGTCTGCTGACTGAGGAAGTGCACACATATACACTGCAACCTCGTGCAACGGGTAATATTAACGGAAATCATTTAGCACCTTATTTGTCAAATAAATCCCTTCAGGTCTACAATGGAAATTTTGCAGGGGGAGGGATTTTGCGGTTTTAACGCCCCAGCTTCGCCTGACCGACTGCTGGCCGGAGCGACATCCTCACAGCCGTTATCATAGCCGGCTAGCTTTGTATCCTTTACGTACATGCTCACATGCATTTAAAAAAGAGCTAAATGTCAACTCACCCCAGTCTTCGCTAGTCAGGAGGTTATCAGCGAAGAAACGACTGTCCAAATCAGATAGTAAATCCGTACTCATAGCCACAAAGGCGGTGTGTTTGGAGAGCAGAGGGCTGCAGTCAGATAGCGACGTGATAACAGCTAACGTTAGCTAAAGAAACACAGGCACAATACGGCCGCTAAATTTTAGCTCAAGGTACCCGAGTGGTATTGTGCATGAATATAATATGTAGTTCAAACTAAAGGGCTATTTCCTTCGTCGATAAAAATATATATTTATTAAATTTGTATCTCTGGCCGAGGTGTCGCCTCTTCTCTTTGCCTCGCATATGACACACTAGGAAATGCAACGATTTTCCAGAAAGTTACCGCCCATTTTTGATTTAACAGCCAATGATGACAATGAATGTTTGATTGACTGGAAAAAACACCAATGAGAGGATTCAGACAGCGCTATTGGAGGGTGGGTCGACCTATCACTAAGGGCGGTACCAAGGGGGGCTTTAAAGGTGATTTGGCCCAATCAAAATAATGTATTTTGATGGACAAGAACAATCGACCAATTAAATTAAAGAATTTCAGACAGACTTGAACTGACATGCTTGCTAGCTAATCACAGTTCTTCAAAAGAAAAAAAAAGTATTTTGATGTAAGTCACGTTGAATCAAGCGTTGTGAAAGTTATTCTACGTTTTATAGACGGTACACGCTTTAAAAGATACTGGGTTACACAATGTACAAGATACAATAAATTGATTTATTAAAACGAACCGTCGTTACAAATGTTTAAATTAAACTCTCTTGCTTCTATTGTTTTTACTCTTAATTTTTCGGGTGGAGAGGGAGAGTTGTTACATAACTACAGAGAGGGGCATATGAGGACGTGCTGAACAACGGCAGCAACATCACCTCCTCTCTCTGCACTGAAGCTTGTTTCCAGATAAACTAGTACAGTGTCTGCTCAAGACATGCCTGATTACAACAAGCTGAATAACTGCCTGTGAGCCCAACAGTAAAGGCCCAAACAGCTATTCTGAGTCATTGTGCCTCTAAATAACCTAAAAAAGCATGCATCGCTGAGGTTGTATTTCAACATGGGAGGTTGCACATATTTATTTTTTTATGTCATTTTTGGAATTGATCAGCATGGATAAGTGTTGATATGAGGATGTCATTTAAATTTAGATGAATTGCACAATGCATTTAAGATGTAGGACAGTTCATGCCAGATAGGCCTTGCTTACATAAAGCATCGGAAAATGCTCATAATAAGAACATAAATCAACTTCAGCTTCAGTTTATCATATGAATGACTATATGGTGGTACTATTGCTGCTATTAGATCTACTGTTAGAGCTGCACCACAAACAGTTTTTTGTCCCAGCTTTCTACCTACCAGATATAATACTACTACTAATACTAATAAATAAATAATAACAATAATCTTTATTGAATTTGGGACAGTGCACATTAATAAAGACACTAGATTATAGTAGTTGAATGGACATTGAATTGTTTTCTGTGGTCATGTGACAAGCACGAAAAACATCTCACAACAACCTCTGTCTGCATAGTCGCCATTGTTTGTCTGTGCTTTCTCTTTTTTCATTCTGCTGCTAGAAAAATTAAATAATTTATAATATATTGAAATATATCAAAAGAAGTTTAGAGGATTGTACAGATTTTTATGAGTAATCCACACGTCAATCAATATTCTCAATTCACATGCTTCCCTATTTCTATTCTTGAGAAACTGAGTATGAATAAACTGAGATGACGTCTGCTTTGTGGTGAGAAACGCTGTTCTCAGTACGTCTCCTTTTCTGCACGGTACTTTCTGCTGACTGCTGGTGTAAAACAAAACCAGAAAAGACACAGATTTTAAATGTATGCAAAACAATCAAATCTCACAGCATTAATACTTAAGTAATAATAATAATAATAATAATAATTAAGTACTTTCTAGATAAATAAAGACAAATATAATTAATTCTATACTCTATACTCCCTCATGATTTGATTGAGACCAAACCAGAGCTACTGTAAAAGGAGAGAAAATATTGGACTTGGAGTTTGAAAACATGTCAGTTTATGAAGTGGAAGTGGAAGGATAGTGATGACTCATAAACAGGTCTGTGCGTCTGAACATTAATAACTGAGAAAGCCTCATTCACCACAGAGGGAAACAGACCTAGACATTAATATGAGTTGGCATTGTGGTTTTTTTCGTTAGAGGAACAACAAGACAGCTGGGTTCCTGTTTTCATTTCAGATAGAAAATGTTCAGTCACTTCAGTCTGAGTGAAGATGAGGGTGAATATCCGCAGTTACCTATTAGCTCTATTGCTAGGCAGTAACATCACTGCAGGTAAGGACTATAATAATTCACCAATTCCATGTCAACAGTTTCAGAAGTTTAGTTTACATTTATTTTATTTCACAGAAAGTGGCATGTTTCTATTTCAACTCCAACTAAATGGTAGCGAGAAAGGTTTTATTTCACATTGTGGAATATGGAGAAATAATTTCTTAACTCATATACTCTGCTATATATATATATATATATCTGCTCAGATATTTTTGTTTTGCTTTGTTGTTATTGTGGAGTGATGATGAAACTGAAATAATTAATTAGAGTCAAAGCTAAAGTTGACTTTTGGCTTCGTGTTCAGAAGGTGTTTAGGGAACATGACTGCAGCCTCCATTGGAAAGCTTCCTCTGCTTCTTTAGTCTAAATGTCTTGTGTTGAATAGGAACACCAGGTTCACATTCAGAGAGCACTCAACTGTAAATGGGAGTCTGGCTGAGTGTGAATCAAAAAGACGTCCTCTTGTTTTTTCCTAACCACTTTTCCTCTCCCTTCATGGAAAATGTTATGAGATCAAGGGAAAGGACAACTGTGGTCCTCTGAGTATCTGACTACACATACACTATGCAGATGTTATTTTAAAAGTGTATCCTAAAGGAGATGAGAGAGGACACAGTGAAGCACCAGCTCTTCATCTTAGATACTTCCTGATCATTTCACTCAGCTCTTTTTGAGCAAACAAGACTATATGAAGGCAGGCTTAGACCAGACACCTTTCAGTTCTTTGTAGAATTAGAGATACAAATATTCTGAAAACTAATTTATTGTAAAATGTTTCTTTTACAGGAATAATCCATGAAATAGTCAAAGAACAGACCTCAGCCTCTCTGCCTTGTCCTCACTCTGTGGAGGGTGAGGTGACGTGGAGCAGAGAGATTAACGGAAGTAAAGTTGACATACTGACAATTTATGGTGACAAGGATATAAGACACAATGACCCGGGCAAACGCTTCAGCTCAGAAGCAAATAAATTTAGGTCACTGCACATTTGCAGAATCACAATATCAGACTCCGGAAGGTACTTGTGTAACAATGAAGCAGCTGTGGAGCTGACAGTGATCCCATCGGGTAACATCAAACTTTTTCTCCTTTCTATTTCTTCTTCCTGTTTCAGAATCATGTCTCTTAGATAGATGTTTTATTTTGGTGTATTGAAAATAACAACCACTTGCTATGCTTCCCGGTACTGCAGTCTGTGCATTTGTTTCAAGTTGTTTTTTTATTATTAATAATAAATACTTCATTTAACATCAAGTACATTGCTCCATTATTACCTATGTTGAAAGTGAGCCCCTCATAAAAGGAAAGAGTTACACAAAATTGCAAATTCAAATTTCAATTTAAACTGTAAATACTACAAAAGTAAGATGTCCTCTTGTTCATGTACAGCCATATGGGAAAGATCTCTTCAAATTACTAAAACCTTGTGTGCATGAAGCAAATTTAAAATAATTATCACATGGACATGTGCGATGAGTTCCTGATGATGCATTATAAAAGATGTTTGTTTGTTGTGTGCAGAAACTTCCAGGCTTGATGCTACAGAGGGAACCAGCGTCAGTCTGAAGTGCCCTCATGCTGGAGCATCACATGTGGTAACATGGAGCAGCAGAGACTTGGGTGACATTCAACAACAAAAAGGGTTTTATGTTTCCCCTGTTGACCAGGAGTTGACTATAACAGGCGTGGGGCTTGGCAACTCTGGACTTTACTACTGTGATGGAAAACCAGCTGTTTATCTGAAAGTGATCAAAGGTGAGACACAAGTAGTCAGAGTCCTCTTCGCAGAGGCTCGACAAGCACAGAACTCCACAAAGGGTCATCTCACACTTCAGGATTTAAACTAGCATGACTGTCTCATGGCTGTCTCCTCTCCTCTATTCAGTAAAATTGCTTTATGATTTTATCCTGTTAGAAATTTGTGTGGAATTGTCATAATTAGAGTATGAATTCTTCAGTCATGGCAGAAAATGTGTTTCGTGAGGTTACACAGTGACCTTTGACCACCAAATATCCAAGAGGACGTTTAGGCCAGATCTGAAGAAATCTGCTCAAGGTGTCCCCATTATATAGTGTTTTCTTGTGTTTCAGGTCCTTATGCTAAGCTAACTAGCTGTTGTGCTGTAGCTTCATATTTATTGTGCAGACACAACAATTACCTCAACCAAATAGTGCAGACTTGACCTTCAAATGAAACTTACAATGTTACATATTAACGGTTGATATCTCTGAGTGCTAATTTTTTATGTATTATGTCTTCTTTCTCATTCTGAAGGTAACAAGGCACCATCCACAACAACATCAGCATCAACAACCACAACTACAGCTACAACGAGACAAACATCAGCAGCTGCAACCACTGTCTCATCAACGACAAGTCTGTCTAGAACACCTCAAACAAAGAAAGAGAAGTACAGAAAGAAGAAGAACAAAGAGAGTAAGACAAAACCGACGAAACAAAGATGATCAGTTGGAAAGAGCTGATAAAACTTACACTGTATCCTGCACTGCTCTGCCCTATACACAGAAGGTAACAAGACACCAACGACAGCATTTCCATCAGCAGCAACCACAGGTAGGACTACAGGAAAAAAAACAAATTGCACAGACATTATATAAGTTATTCATTCTTACTTTGTCTTCCAGTGGATCGAGCATCTCGTTCTCTGGTGTTTGGAATAGCTGTCTCCTTCCTCTTCCTCACCTTCATCATCACCATCGTCATCATCTTCTACTGTACTCGGAGACGCAGGTTTAAAAGACCAGGTGAACCAAATATGACCTGCAGCAATTTTTAAAAAATATATATTCATATTTAATAAAGTACACTGATGAATGATCAATGAATAGATTACACATAATAACAATAAGCTCTGTTTGCTGTGATAGATCAGAGATGTTTGTACACATCATAGTGTTTTTAGGTGTGTCCACAGTGTTCTGTCAAGGCTCTCATTTTACTGTGAAACTAAATCCAGCGATCATAAAGTTTGCAATTAAAGAGACATTTCAAGTAGCTTTCTAGCCACTGAAGTAAATTCTGAATGTCATGTATGTGCCTACATAGTGTATGCAACAAAACTGATTGGTTAGGGTAAGAAAAAAAATGGTTTGGTTTAAAATAAGTAAGCTCGTATGTAACCTACAGGTGTTACGTCACACGATTCAGTGACATAGCATCTCTATGTTACATTTTTGGTTTCATATAGGTCACAAATCAGTTTTGTACTTGTTTTGACCCATCCACCCAGACCTCCCTAAGCATAGTAAAGAAAATAGCAACACTTTGAAACTAATATCGAGATAAACATGGAAACACTGTGTGTGTGCGTGTGTGTCATCAGGCTTTAGTCTGTGGATCACTGATAATAGTTTTTATTCACAGGAAGTGAAGAAACATATCCCGTCTATGATGAGATACAAGATAAATTAATGTTTCAGCCGACAAATGGTGAGGAGGAGGTGTTCTTTTTTTAAATAGGAAACAGCCAACTTCTGTTTTCTATAATGATCGGTACTGAACCTCAACACTGTGTTATCGAGTATGGTGACATTTCTGAGAGGCTTTTGTAACTTCAAATGCAAAATATGTTTCTGTGTCTACAAACCTACCAAGAAGACACAACAGAAGCTAACATCTTTTATTGTGGGCAGGCTTGGCTGGATCAACAGAAGCTAATTATTGCATGACAGAGTTTCCAGGTAAATAATGTAAACCTGTTTTCCCAACTAGGCAGCCAAACGGTACACTCTTCAGGTGTTTTAATTTGGTTAATAATGCTTGATGGTAATTTTGCAGATGGCTTGAACTATAATGATCCAACATACTGCACCATCCCTGATCTCCCTGTGGAGAAGAACAGCGGTGAAGACACAGTTTTTATCAACATTTCACCAAATACTGTATCTCTGGTTACATACAATGTCTATTCATTATGTTTAATTTCTCCTCACAGAGACATCGCTGTCTAATCAGTGCCAATATTTCTTGACTGGTGAAACTTTTAATGGAAATAATGAAGGTAAGTTTTATATGCATGCACCATGAGTTTAGTGGGTTGAAGAGCCTTAAAGCATTATATAATGTAGGCTGCAGTTAAAGCAGTTTAAAGCAGATGGATATTTTCACCATATTTGTGTAATATTTTTTTTTCTCAATCTCCAGCTTCGTCACAACCCATTAACAACCTATATTCTTTACTGGAGCAACCCAAAGTACCATGAAACAGCAAGCAACAGTACCTGTAGTTTGGCCATGACATGTATTTAGTTCACATGTTAACATGTGGAATATTATGTTTCTTTGTTGTTTGCCAAGGCACCTTAGAGCTCCATGAAATTACCTTTAGGATATTATCATTATAGTATTATATTTTGATTGACAAAACTAAAATTATTTTTGCAAATCTTAAACAACCTGAACAACTGTATTTCCCTATAAAGGTCAGTAATATATTAATTATTCACACAACAATTTATCTGAATCATAATCTGTGGTTTGTAGATTCTGAGCTGTTTATGCAAATCATATTTTTTATAAATAATTTCAGCACCTGTCTGCCTTTGTCTTGTTTGAAAATGTATTGGCACATTTCAATTTATTAATAACACCTGTACATTATTGTGGTGTTGCTCTTTATAGAGTAGGACTCTTCTAATGTGCAAATGTCCTTAATTAATTGTTGCAATAAATAAATGAATTAATGATTAAACAAAATTTGGATGAGAAGTGATGTGATCATTAACAAATAAATGTGTGTGTGTGTGTGTGTCAGTCTGCTTCCTGGATAATGTTACATGTGTTCTGGTGACAGAGAGCGCAAAACATTTAACTTCAGGGTCTAGAAAGCTACTTGAAATGTCTCTTTAATTGTGAACTTTCTGACCACTGGATTTAGTTTCACAGTAAAATGTGAGTCTTCAGAGAACACTGTGAACAGATAAGACCTAAAAACACTATGATGTGTAGAGATATGGACTGTCGTTCAGTCTCTCATATCAACACTCATTTATTTCCTGTATGCATTAAACTTTGCTTTATTTTCAGCTGGTGGTTTCCTCCACCTTCTGAAAAGAGCAATGCCACCTGTCAAGTCACATGGTGTACGAGCATGAAGAAAGAGTGAGGTGAATGACTCACAGTCTTACCAGTGCTCCAATATCAGTTAGACAATTACTTCTGCAAGAGTTTGCATTGTTGAGGGAAAGCAGTGTCACTTCACTTAATTCTGCAGTGTTGATTAAAATTGTTCACAGGCTCAAAATTTGCAAATAATTAATAATAAAATTTAAAAAAAATGGTTTGACCAAAACGCCTGAACAAATCTGCTTTTACCCAGAATAAAAACAAAGGGAGAGGTTGTGAATGAGTATATATTGAAGTGGTATATTTTAGTGCTAAGAATAATTAGGCATGGTTAAAAGAGAGAAATGGAAAAACAGAAATTCTTCATGAAAGGACAAATTCACAAATTTAAACTCAATCATTGTGTGTTAGAAATGTTGTGAGTGTAGAACTAGGGGACATTGCATCTTTGGTTAAATGCTGTGAATACAAACCTCCATTTTTTCCAGGCCGATGACGCTCAGAGAGAACAAGGAAGAGGAAGAGGAGCAGTCGGAACAAGTCGACAAATGTCTTCAGGCTGAGATCAGCAGCAGCTCTGTGGTTTGATGCGGTTCATCTGAAGATGTTCAGGTTCATGATCTTCTGTCACGTTTGGTTCCTGCACACAGTCCTGATGAGCTGCAGTGGAAACTCCACAGGTACAGGTGGCTCATATTCATTTTACATTTAAATATCAACAGTAGTTTTGTGTTCTCTTTGGATTTGTGTTAGTGATTATTTTATCATAAATGTCACATCATATGTTTTCTGTTGGTGTGTATAATAGTCTTCATGTCTTAACGAAAGACATTAAATGCTGCAGGATACTAATAAAAAAATGGTATCTGAATCAACAGTTAAAAGAATTTTAGAAATGTTTTGAACGTTACGTTACACACAAACCACAGTGAGAAAAATAACTCCATCTTCAACTTAAAATAAGAAATGAAATTCAACTAAAATCTATCAACAATATTTTCTGTGTCTAAAAGTTTTCATGTTATATACTTTCAAAAAAGAAGTTTTTGCCCATACAGATTTTTTTCTAATTATTATTTTTCATTATTTAAAGAAAAATATTTCTCCATTTTAGAAATGTTCTTGAATATGAATGAATAACTGCGTTGTTATTTGAGGCTGACTGGATGATGGCAACATGTTTCCATGAGATAAAATAAGGAAATAAGGCCAAAAACTGACCTACTGTATCAGCAGGAAGTGAGTGACACAGCAGCAGCAGCAGCTGGGAAATATAGAGCGTCCGTCCATAAATAAATGTAACAGTCTTAACAGGGAAAGCACAGAAATGAGAAATGGTCTGAGGAGTTTTTTGTCTTTTCTATCCTGCAGCAGTGATCCGGTTTTCGGTCCCGGAGGATCACCACATCTGCTTGCAGTGTGGCGGCACCGACAGCTCCGATGTGGTGTGGACTCATCGAGACCGGATGGTCCTGGTGACCCGACAGGGCAGCTATGAGACCAATGCAAACCGCCAGCGGTACCACCTGACATATGATGGCGGCCTGTGCCTCCTGCGACTTGACGACTCAGATGGCGGGAAGTTTCATTGTAACCAGCAGCTGGTGGCCGAGCTGCAGGTGCTGATAGGTAGGCTGGAGAAGGAGCGAGAAGTGGTGCATTATGGGAATGAGGTACATATTTAGTCAGTGCATCTTTAAACAGTTGAGCTGACTGTGAAGCTTTTTTCTTTATTTTATGCCTTTAACTGACTTTGCTGAAGATAAAATTCAATTCCCACCATTGATTTTCAGGGATTTATTGATGCTTCAGATACAGACTTTAATCTAGCAAAGGGAATCATTTTATTGGTGGATACTATGCTGAATACTGGCTGATAAAATTACAATATGGAAAAGCCAACACTGTTTGAGACCACATAAAGAGTATGCACTGTCTCAGTGCATAATACTGGTAACAACCAAGAAACATAAAAAAAAATTAAAATGACCATATTCAAGGCATAAAAAAATCTTTGTTTTCATTATACCATGTGTTAATATAAAAGAAATCATTGGCTTCTCAAATATCAATATTCAACCTTTGAGGACTGAAATCATCTCAAATTATGGATTTTTTTTTCAAATGAAGGTGACAAAATATTCTGTGTGATGAGAACATTACCCTTGGCCTTCAAACAATTAGAGATGAAATAAAGTTTGAGGAGGGAAGTGAAAGGTGTTTGAGTTCTGATGAATTAGTCGCTATAGAGGCATCAACAATGGAAATCTGAAAATAGATGTGAGCGGTTTCCAGACTCATGGTGGATGCTGACGTAAGTCGCTGGACCAGCACTTATCTTTCTGCAGATGCGAGAACAAAATGCATGTAGTTACAAAAAACTCAGACATAAACCCACCAGACAAGTGCAGATAAATAGAGTGCTGCAGGTACGCAGAAGTTAGCATTGCACTGGTTCCATTGACCAGTCATGATGGATTTTTCCATCAAGCATTCATAACATTTTTGTCCAACAAGATAATCTCTTTATCTTTCTCTATATCAGGCCAGGACTTCATGGTGTCTGCAGGCCGGACGCTGCTACTCCCCTGCAGCGGCTCCTCTAAACCCAAAAAGAAATGGTCCCAGCGCAGGGAAGGAGGGAGGTGGGAAGCCATCCTCACACTCTTCAGGAATGGTACGGTGAAACCAGAGGGGAGCCGGATCAGCTTTGGGAACGATGCCCTGCAGATCCAGGACCTGCAGCTAGAGGACGCCGGAGAGTATTTGTGCAACGGCGAGCTGCAGGCCAGACTCACCGTGCTGGCAGGTGGGTCGTTGAGCTGGAATCTCTCCATGGCGGTTTGTATCAACAACTGATGACATAAATTAATAAGCAAACTGCTTTTTTGATTAATCAGTGCAGCCAGAGCCGACCAGCATCCAGCAAACCACCAGTGCAACTATGACAGTCGCAGCCGTGGGAACAGGTAAGGATGTTCTCAACTGTAGCTCAAAGACACAGTGTGATTTGATTTAATCATGATCCATACCAGACATTAGCTGATAACCTTTAATTATACTTATTTTATTTTAAAATGTGTATTTTGTAACCCAGTTCACAATGGACAGATCAATCTTCTCATACTACATATTTTGGAACAAAACAGTGTCACATTTGATGATAAACCTGACACCAGTCACCCTCCTCAATGTCTTTATGTTTACTTTTATGTATTTTATGTACATAGATTAAAAGTGTTTCTATCTACACTTGTCTCGTGTACGTCTATGACCTGCATTTTTGTCCCCCTAAACATTTCTTCCTGTTCTACTGATTAGATGTGGTTGAAATAGAGAAGAAGAAGAAGAGAAGACCTGATAACGGTCGGTGTAAACCTACATCTGTGGCTTCATACAGAACGTTTACTGTTTACAGATGTTTGACTGTTGTGCTTGTGGTCTCAGCCCTGCTGATGGTTGCTGTTGTCGGGTTAGGGTTATTGATCTTCCTCATGGCCACCATCTGTGTTTTACTGACCAGCATGAAGTGCAGGAGGATAACGAAACACAGATGTACAGGTATGTATAAAGAAAGACAATTATCTCTATTTTATCCTCACGGAATCCACAAGTTTAGCTACCCCTCTTCTTAATGATGAGCGCTGCCTGGTTTCCTCCAGACGTGGCACTGATTGAGCACAAATAGTTCAGGAAACCAGAGAATCATGTTTGAGTCTGAGAAACTCCAGCTTTTAGAAGAGTCCTTGTGGTTCCCTTGAAGATTAATGGAGGCCACTGAGCTCTTGTAAAATTCCAGCACAGCTCAAAGAGTGTGTAGTGAGGCATCTCCCTCCACAGTTTTTGTCACCTGTGAGTGAGCCTCACTGAGCCAGGTGTATGATTTTATCAAATCATGTCCAGGTAACCAAATTGAGTACAGGTGGACTCCAATCAAGGTGAATATCTCAAAGTTGGTCAAGAGAAGGGCGGAATGGTGGTGTGGAGGTCAGCATTGTCCCCTCACAGCAAGACTGTACTGGGTTCGATTCCCCCCCCCCCCGGGGCCCTTCTGTGTGGAGTTTGCATGTTCTCCCCGTGTCTGCGTGGGTTCTCTCCGGGTACTCTGGCTTCCTCCCACCACCCAAAAACATGCATGGGGATTAGGTTAATTGGCTAATTTAAATTGACCGTAGGTGTGAATGTGAGTGGTTGTCTGTCTCTGTGTCCTGTGATGAACTGGAGACTTGTCCAGGGTGTACCCTGCCTTCTGCCCGAAGACAGCTGGGATAGACTCCAGCCCTATGTGAGGATAAGCGGTAGATAATGGATGGATGGATGGATATTAAAACCTTCATTTCAGTGAAGCTGAAAATCAATGTTTTCCTCTTATTTTCCCCAAATTTTGACATTTGGAGAAGCTTGTCTCAATCAGTGACACAAGTGAACCATCTTTAAGTCAGTCTTCAGCTTCCTTCTGTTTGTCTGCAGCACAGAGGCCAGAAGACACAGAGATGCAGCTGTGGAGGCCGCCCAACACACAGACTGGTAACAATAAACAGCTCTGTTTTCCATGACAGTGGGCCACTGTGGTTAAAAAAATATGGAACCAGGAGAGGGTGTAATAATTTGAGAATAATAAAAAAATGTTGATATTATTATCATTTTTTGCCAAAAATGGTGTAACCTTACATCATATTCCTGTGTTTGTGCAGAGCATGAGGTTTATGAGAGTCCATGCCTGCCAGAGGAGATGATCCATTACGCCTCTCTGGGCCGACAGAACTGGAAGGAGAGACCCAGCAGGACTCCACCGGACCAGAACCACCACAATGTCATCTACTCTTCTGTCATCACCAGACCGGCTGCCCAACAGAAGCGCACTCTGTTGCATCCTCTGGCATCCCTTTGATGGCCAGCAGAGCAATGACATGTCACATATGAAAACATGAGAGGCTGTTTTTGATCCAAATCCTGCACTTTCCTACAGTAAAACATACTGTTGACTGATTCACATACTGCGTATAATTGTTTTTCACTTATTGTCCCTTCAAGCAGTACTTATTTTAACCTAAAGTATGATGTTTTTGCACATTTTTCAGCAGATTAAACAAATGATAAACAATATATAAATCAGTGAGCTTTAAAGCTGCTAGCAGGTGGATTTCAACTGTTTGAGCTGTTTCCCAGTGTTTTTAGTCTTTATGCTACGCTAAGCTAGCAGGCTATAGGGTCTTATTTATAGTACAGACACTCTCAACAACTCTCTCAACAAGAAAACTAATAAGCATATCTATTTGCTAAAATGTAAAAGTAATCATATTTCTATCCAGATCATTTTATGAAACATTTTTGTTATTATTTTATTGTACATTTTAACATTATTCTGTGAAAGGAAGCAAAAGAAAGTCACTCTACAACTAATACACATATTTCGACACATTTCATATAATCTTTTGCGCCTAAATATGAAATTATTAGCAAACTAGCTTTAAATTCCATAGTTTAAAGTGATTTTGTTTCTCCAGCACTTAGAGGTACCTGTACATGACCTTAGACAGTGATCATTTGGAAAGTTGTAAATTGTAAATTCACAAAGTAATTATTGGCTTGTTTAAAGAGCAGCAACTAAAAATATAATAGTATTTTACTTTTTAGAAAATAGTCAAGCGTATGAAACAATAAAAGAATTACATTCAAAATGAGAGCTGTTTTTCCTCTGTTTAGGCTATAATATGTCATGTTATGGAGCTAGCAGGTGTGAAAGTGGCACTTCCTCTCAGCCTCCTCTAAGGTTCCCCCCGCTCCCCTCACATCCCCTCAAACTTCAACATCTGACAGTAGGATTCAGCAGGGAGAGGAGAGACGATATGCTACATCACCACAGCTGTAAAACGTCCCGTTCAAAGCCAATATATCAACGTCATTTTGTCAACTTTATAATGCAGACACTGATGACTACGACTGTGCAATATGGTCAAAATGTCATATCCTATAACCTCTTCAATACAAGCGGCACCCACAACCGACTTACACCCACAGAGAAGCTGAAAACATTATATATAACCATTATATATTTCATGGAAATAATAACTCCTCCTGAAGCTAAACAAATAATTATATGTCCAACAGAAAGAAAGCAACTTCTGCATCACTTTTCAGTCCCTTCAGATGTCTCAGCGTCTCCACCGATGTTCACTCTGGTTTGTCCTCTTTATCTAGAGTTTTGTTGCAGCCTTTTCTTCCTCCCTCTTTCTTCTCTTTGTCTGTTTAGCAGGGTGAGCCATCAGAAGTAACGCTAGAAGTGGTATTTTTGGCTGCATTTTCTCTAACATTGTTCCCTACAGAACAGATTCTCCTGCTAACTCTGTATTTCTGCAGAGGAGTGTGCTGGATATTTTCAGCAACAGTGGGGAGGACAGAGGGACAGAGGGGGACATGAGCAGGACGAGACATGAAGGCATCTGATTGGTTCTTTCCATTTGGACTGAAAGGCAGGGATTGGTCAGAGTTTTTACAGTCCTGCAGCAGCCACAGAGGTCTGATTCTTTTCCTTTATTTTTCTGAACACATAATCTATTGACTGATCTCAGGGTGGAACGGCCATTTCATCTAGAATAACAAAACGTGTTTCTGAACAGCATGACAGACTATAGCTTTAAAATTCTGAAGCAACAAAGGGCCATCCTATCTGTGGTCTTGTGATCCATTTGGATTCTTGCGATTGGTCACTGTTGAATATGTGACGTTGTCTTCGATCAAGTCTGCTCGGCTGGAGGGCTGGGTCTGGTCTGCATGCTTCAGGCTGGAGTAGTGCAAAGACACTTCCTGCAGAGACAGAAAACTAATTTAACTCCACTCTGATACACCACCTGAAGTAACACTTTTATTCAGACCAACCATTTGAGCTTAATATCTTTAAATATTTGGGATATCCTTTGGAATCACAGAAAAATCAGGACTATGGAACTACAGCGGATATATAAAATCTTTTGTCTTTTATTCTCGACTCTTATTCTACAGTTGGCAGTAAAAATGGGTTTTAATTTTCGCTATTTGGTGCAACCTTCATGCAGCTGAAGGAAGAGAGGAGAAAAAGAAGAAGGAAATAAAAGACACAAGGAAGGAGGATAAGGAAATAAATAATAAGGAGAGGAAATAAGGAGAGAACAATAAATTAAAAAACAGAAGAAAGATGACATTAGTGATAATTTATGAGTTTATCTTGAATGTTAAATATTCATCTAGTATCTCTAGCTATCATATATATTTTGTGAAACATAAAACATTGCAGATTGTTATTATAGCATGTCAAGAGAAAAAGAAGTGAAGGAAATGAGGAGGAAGCTGACCTCTGTGACCCTCTGACTTGTGTTGCCTCTCACTGGATTACAGCAGCAAACGGCTGGTTTACCTGAAGACAAAGGAGAGATATTACATGATCCACCTGCCAAACAGCTGCTCCTCTATATGAATCTGGTCTAAGTAGGACTGGAGTTTCTCTGACTCTGAAGCCCTGGCCTTTTTCTATAGGCTGTGACTCACAGTCAGTAAGTGAAAGTGAAAGCAGAAAGTGAAACTAAGACGAGTTGTTTGTGTCAGAGCAGCAGACAGAAAGAGGCAATTCTTCAGTTTTTCTTCCAAGACAACAACAACTCAGAAAATAGGAAAAGCCTTGTTTCCTGTATTCCTCTTTCTTGCCAGCAGCATGCCAGACACTCAGCTGTGCCTGGAGGCTCTGTCAGCTCTCTCTGGCTGCACAGTGGAGCTGACCAGTGGAGCCTCACAGCTCACCCCGCAGGATTTTGTCAACATTGTGGCCCTTAAGGAGTTTTACAAGCAGGAGGGGTACAAAGAACTGGAGTACCCCCGTTTAGGGACTCTATCCCTGCAGAACATGGACAACCAGGACATGTACAGCTCCCCCCCACTGCTGACTGAAGGCCCCTCCACCGCCGGGCCAGAAGAGAGCCTCAGAACCACAGTGAAAGTCAACCCTAATGACTTCTTCCATCCTCAGTATGACTACGACTTCACCAACATAAAGGTAAGGAGATTATATCCATCACTGCACTGTAGCTCTGTGGATGGGAATATTAGCAGTTAATGAATGGATTATTATATGAATTGAATCCATAATGTGATAAAATTAATTTATTTGTTTCTATGTTATTTTCTTTTGTTTGAGCAAAATGTCATATGTGATGCTAGGATATAAATGAGGAATGGTGGGAGGGAGGGAGTAAGTACAATGACAGAGGGGGAGGGAGGAAGTGAGGAAGGGAGGGAGGAAGGAAGTGAGAATTTGAATAAGGAAGTGATGCAGCAGATATTGGCATGTAGCATTTTCCTCTAACCCTGTTGTCCACCTCCAGGACGGCAACAAAAAGTTCCTGCGTGGTAACGAGACGTACATCCGTCCCTGCGGGTGGAACCGGGCTGCCCTGCGGGTCACACAGAGGTATGATGGTGGGGACATCTGGCTTGGGACGGGGAAGGACGCCTGGCCCGTCTCCTACCACAGTCAGAACATGGACGGCTCCCTCGGCATCATACTGACCCATGGGGGGAGCCCCAGCGATGAGCCAGAGTTTCTGGATGCTGCAGCCGCCTCTCTGGTCGCCGGGGAGACGAGGGGAAGAGGGGTGTACTCCACACCAGACATCAAGTTGGCAGAGAAGTACTGCAAGAAGTTCAAGTCCAAAGTGGACGGGAAGACATACAAAGTGGTTCTTCAGAACCGTATCAACCCAGAGAAGAGGAGGAAGTGTCAGAGGGAGGACATCTGGCTCATCTACATCCCGAAAGGCTTCAATGAGGTCCAGACAAGAGCCACTGTGCAGGAGTCCATCCGACCATACGGGCTGCTGCTGATGCAGGTGTGACGAAGTTCATACAACCTCCTCTTCATTTATCAAGGATGTGAATTCAACCAGACGTGTTATTGATCAACAAACACCCCCACTAAAATGATTCAAAATCAACTTAACTTTGGTGAACACAGCACTGTGACAATTGATGTGTGTATAAAAAAAATAAATGAACATGCAACTGTGTTTTCCTCTGTAAACCCTGTGACATAAATACTAAGAGCAAATACAAATCAATACTTTAACAATGCTCTTTGTTTGCTGAATTAAAGGAGAAGCTTGGACAGATTCAGAAAAGATGGTTAATCTAATTTTATCCCATGTTTGATCGTTAGTCAGACTGCATTGTTAGTTTCTTTGATTTTTTGAATGGAGTTTTGCTTCATGCCAACACTTCTCTGGCAATGCATTTCAGGCAGTTTGTCAAAGTAGAGTGACTGTTGCACAAGTTAACGCCAATTAATCATGTTAATATTAATTACATTTTATTAATATTTTAATTCTGTTAAGTGATTAAAAAGAGAAGATGTCAGATAAAGTATAACATGAAGTTGCTCAACTTCGTTATACTTCAACATGGACTGTTGAGTACATGTACTGAGTACTTTCAACCACCAGGTGGAGACACTGGCCACGTTTATCATCCTCTCAATGACTATACATTTGGTCCTTACAAAGGTAGGAGGAGAGAAACACACACACACCTGTACGGAGGCAAAATCCAGCGATGAACAGGAGACAGAGGACGAGTAGAGCTGGAAGAACACAGATCACCAGAGTAAAACATGGCTGCCCAGCTGCCGGCCCGTCAACTCCTGGAAACACAAAGTACAGATACAACTAACTGCTGTTGGAGCTGCTTCATACTTGACTTCAAATATATTAAAATTGTATTTTTAAAAGTCTAAATGCAGCGGCTCAGATGAATTAAATAATTAAGTTAATCAGTACCATTTCATGTTAGCAATAGAACTATTCTAAGCATCCCCCAGTTAAGTGAAGAGAGAGGCTTAGTCCTGCTCACTTCATCAGCCAATTTTAACGTCAAACTAACCACTGTCTTCAAAGCAGCACACCACAGTGATCATACCTCCTGCAAACCCTACACCACTGCTCATGCTTCTCATCAGACAAACCACTGAAACTAATGCTTTCCACAGAAAACATGTTGCAACAATTCATGCAATATATTGATACAGTGGAGACTTCTTGACATTTGAAGGGGAATTAAGTAACAGGTTCATCACCATCCCCATTTTTTTCAGATGCATCACATCTATGCTTTGTTCTAAGAGACTCTCATGTCACAACATTTGCTAAATCATGAAAACTGAAAAATTATGGGAATGTCTGCTGATCAGGTTGAAGTGTCTCAACAACTATTGGAAAGACTGCCATGCATCTTGGTTCAGTTAGTCATGATCCCCAGAGGATGAAGCCTGTACAGGATTGGCAATCCTCTGACTTTTCCTCTGGTGCCATCAAATGGTTGACATTTGGCATAAATGACGCTCTTACTCCCGACAACCAGGTGAATTCCTCTGTTCACATAAACGGATCCTTTATAGCGACTGGTGCAGAAGTACAGCCCGGCGTCCTCCTCCTTCACCTCCAGGATGTCCAGAGTGAACGGGCCTCTGTCCATTTCACCGTTGCTATGGAAGTGACTGGTATCTGCATCATGAAATGTTACTGTAATGTCTCTGAATTTAGTTGACGTAACCGTCAGCAGAGGCAGCAGCTGATCTGAACGCAGGAAGTACCAGGTGAGCTCCACGCTGGACGTCAGGTTACAGGTGAGCGAGACGTTCTGCCCTGGCTGGACCACCAGGGACGAGTGGAGATCAGGTGAGGTTGAAGACAGGTGACATGCTGCAACACCTGAGGAAAGCAGTTAGACTGAAGTTTCATGGTGCGATTTACATTTATAATCAACAATATGCAGGACGTGACCAAAAGTATAAGGACACTGTGTGTGTATGTGCACCGTTGGTCTTGGCCTCTTTGCATACTATTACATTTTAGACCAGCAGTTCCCAATCTGGGGTTCTGACCCCTCTCAAGGGATCCCAAGATGAATCTGAGGGGTCCACGTTTTATGCATACATACAGTCTTTTCAGAATCTAGGTTAGGTTTTTTTTTTGTTTTTTGTTTTACAATTAGGTGGCTCACATATGATTTTGTGTAGGAATTACAGAGCATCACTTTTCATAGTGAACGGTGTATGAGAGCAGGCTCTCTGATGTGATGTTTTTAGTTTATATGTTTATTCATTCATTTTATATTTACTCACATGTAGACAACCACCTGTTTCGCAAGAGTGAAAACCATGAGCATAAACAAAATCAAGACATAATGTGATAAATCAATAAGCTTCTAAATCAAGTCTTTATGTCTCCACACAGTCCCTTGAAAATGAGTGTGTTATCAACAGTAGTGGGTGTGAAGTCTGCAATCAAATCATCAAATAAATCTGAAATAAAAACCATTGACTTACAAATGAACGTGAGGATCCATGTGATACCTGCCATCATTTGGTAAACAGAATATTTTTGTGCTCGAGCTGCAGGAGCACAAAGAGAACCAATCAGTTCAGTAAGTGAACAAAATGATTTTAGTGAGAGGAAGTGAGAGAGCAGACACAGTAGAGACCACCAGTGAGATATGTACTGGAGAAAACTAAACTGAATGTTCACACACACTTCTCCTCCCTATGCCTGAAATAAGTTAAGTTTCGTTTCTGCAGAGATTCGTCAATTTACACCCGCGTGCGTCGCATATCCGGGACATACTTCAAAATAAAATCAGAACAACTCAACATTTTTACAACACAGTAGGTGATACTGTGTAGTGCATCAGGAAAGTTTTTTCCACATTTTGTTATATTACAGCCATATCCCAAAATGCAATATTTTTCCCCTCACCCCAACTCGCCATGACGACTCCATGTAAATCGTTTTTTTTTCTTTTTTTTTTTTAAAAAAGTAACAACTTTATCAAAAATAAAAAAAAAACGCTTCCTGCTTCCACTGATCGTCCTTGAGATGTTCCTACAGCTTAAGTGCAGTATCGCAGTAGCAATAACTCACTATCATTCGTCACCAAATACCGCTGCTTTTATTTTGTAGGTTACACCTCATACCGGAAGCGCACAATTGATAAATTGGGATCTCCTCAGAGTGTCATCACAGACTGAAAACCCCCTTCAGGTGAGAGGAGTGAGGAGAGAAGAGGACTGAACCAAACTTCCAAACAGCGGACATCATGAAAACAGTCAGAAAGCGACAGTGGTAAGAAACAATGCACTTTATTTTGAAACTATATTTTTATTGATTTTCCCATAATGTCTTTTAGAAATAACCACAAATATATTTTTTAATTAAACGTGGCAGTAAATAAGATGACAGGCTGCGGGGTTTATAATGTACCTGCAGAATAAAATGAATCATTTTATTCAGACTCAGCTGAGCAGAGTCTGTTAACAGGCTGCTGCTGAGCCTCACTTTCTATTCTGCATATTCTGCCTATCAACAGTGTCAGACTCTAGAAACGAAACCTAACCTAGTGACAGGAGATTAGAGTCACAGGGTGCGCCGATGACTACACTGTATAATATTACTACAGAATAATAAGATCCGAAACAATAATTTAGCCAGTCAAGATTTAGATTTTTCTTATGAAACAAGTATGCATACTTAAATCTCATTTATCATTATGATTAAATTCTGAATATTTATAATAAAAATATCTTTTTTTTTTTTTCATCACTGATTGTGTCACACCCTTATGATGAATAAAGTTAACTTCTTGTCACTGTTGTTTCCTTAAAACTCATAAATAAATAAATAATGTTTGTGTGACAGATTAATGATTGTTCTTTGTTTGTTCCCATAAATGATTCTTGCAGGTTTTTCATACATCTACAGTGTTTCTTGGTTGGCAGTTTAGTTGGTGAGTAGCAGCCTGTGATGAACACAGGTATTTCGTTCTAATCTCAGAGGTTCTGTGGCAGTTTTTCCAATGAATTAGAGGACAGTAGTTTGCCTCTATTGGGTCTATACAATCGACATTTACATTGGGTACAAAAAAACAAAAAAAAACAAGGACAGGCAAGAATAATTCAAGCAAGTTGTGATGGCAAAATGATGCCGCTACCTAATAACCTTCGCATGTGTTTACGCTGCCACTCAACAGAGGCTGCATACAATTTGTGTCGTCTTCTTCCCTGCTGGAAGAATACAACATTTTAATGTCTTTTAAATTGTAATTATAGTAGGTTTATACTGTAAAAATGGAGACAGAGTACAAGGAAAATAAAGGTTTTATGAACATGTTAACATTATCGAGTAGAAACTCAAAATTTTGTTAAAAAAATTACATAACTCATTTTAACCCAAACCATGATGTTTTCCTAAACCTAAGTTGTTTCGTATGAACACTGAAAACTGTTTGCATGTCATAAGTAGAATCTGATACAAGTGATGCTAGAGTCAAACCTTCTGGAGCGTGTAGCCCACCAACCTGGGAGTGAAAGCATATTGCATGTCCTCCATGTCCTCCATGTCCTCCTCCAGACTCCTCTCCCCTGTCCTCCTCCACCCACTCCCTGTCCGTCACCTCCAAGGTGGGGAACAAGGTGATCCTTCCCTGCAGCTGGAAGCAGCGCCTGGAGGCGGCCCCGTCCGCCTGCCACATCCAGTGGACGACCCCAGATGACACCGTGTTCGAGCTGCGGGGGGCGCTCAAGTGGCAGGCGGAGGAGTACGAGGGTCGAGTGGAGGTTCCTGAGGACAGGCTGGGGTCCGGGGACTGTTCGCTGATCATCAACGACGTTCAGATCGGAGACACGGGGAGATACGAGAGCTTCATGGTGGTGGACGGAGTGAGGTCCACAAAAACCAGGGTGTTCATTCAGAGTGTCAAGCTGTCTGTGTTTGGTCAGTGGGGCTCATCTTTCTTCTGTTTCCCCTTTTTCTTCTTCTGATAATCTTTCTGTACGTCCTTCACTTCCATCATCCTCTTTAGTTCTTGTTCTGCTCTCATAACTTTCAGATGAATACGATGAATGACTTTGTCCACGCTTTTTTATTTTCTTGTGTTGCTTACTCTCATAATTTCTTCTGTCCTATCCAATATTTCATCTCATCTCCATTTTTGATCTGTAATCTAAATGTTCTTATCTAATAGTTTGCTCTCCTCATATCATTATTAAATATCACATTCACATCTTCGTTCTTTTGAATTTGGTTCCGTTTTCCCTCCTTAGACCACAAATCCATTCAGTCTCGAAGTCCAGGTCAGGACTTGGTCCTGGATCTGTACACCCGTCACACTACAAGAGTGGTCTTCCAGGGCCGGTGAGCTGCTCACCTATGTACTTTACAATCTCATGTATGCTCTCATCTTTGCACACTTCTCCTTCTCTGATCTTTGACTATCTTGTCCTTCTAGACTCATGAAATGACTGTTTGCTTCAAAACAAATCCAGATTAAAGTTGCTGGATGAGTCACCTCAAGGTGTCTGTTTAGAAACAGAGTCTAAATAAGAGACCAGATCATGTGGGTTTTGGAAAAAAAATGTAGGAGAACTTTCAGAAGTAGGTAGCTCAAGTTTTTGAATTAAATTTTTCATTTGTTTTCTCCTATTGATGTATTTTAGGTAGCAGGAACCTTGTAGTAATATTTACACATCAAACTGCTTGTTTGGTAAACTGGAAAAAAAAAGAATGAGTCACTTGAGGCCTTATTATACCATGGTTTCATGTGCTTGTACTTTATACTTTGAGGATGATTAGAATAGTTTTTGCTTCATTCTTACAGCCACTGAACTGTGCTCCACAGGAACAGCTCAGAGTGGTTGGACCTGTGGACGAGGGATGACGAAGACAGTGAGCGTCTGCAGAAACATCCGCTGAACGAGCAGCTGACCATAGCGAAGTTAACGAGCTCAGATGAAGGAACGTACAAAGTTCTGGATGAACACGGCCTCGCCGTCAGCACCGTGCAGCTCGTGGTGGAAGGTGGGAGTTTTCTGTGTTTTATGTTATTTAAAGTGTTATCCAGCTGCTCGACATGGAGATGGGCAAGTATTAGTACAGGAAATTGGAAGCACGGGCAGACTGGGGAAATATCACAGTGTCCCTGGGTAATTACAGTCCACTGTGAACAAGGAAATAATTTGTTGAAAAGGTTTCTATTGTTCAATCTTTTCGCTGTAGGCAATTTGTGAATTCTGACGACTCACACATCCTGTCCCTGCATGTGTATTTTCTCATGAAATGTTTCCTGTTTCCAATTTTAAATATTGAAACATAATTCATATTATTATCACATGCATCTGACTTAACTGTTGACTGCTTTACAGAAAACTCCACAGCTCTTAAAGTCCACCAGATTCTGGAAAATCAAGGACTAACAGGTGAGAAAACACCTTTTATTTTTGTTCATTCTAGCATGAACTGGCTCAGTCTGTAGTGACTTGGGCTGGGAATTGGAGGGTTGCTGGTTCAAGTCCAGGTCGGACCATGTGTGGAGAGTGGACTGGTAGCTGGAGAGATACCAGTTCCTCTTCCTGGGCACTGCCAATGTGCCCTTGAGCAAGGCACCACATCCCCAACTGCTCAGGGTGCCTGGATACGGGGCAGCCCCCTCACTCTGACACCTCTCCTCTAATACATGTGTGTTAACCTGTGAATGATGTGCAACTGAAAAATACTACCAGAGTGGAAACTGAAATTTCCCAACTGAGGGATTAATAACGTAATTCTTCTTCTTCTTCTTAAAATGAGTTCAAAGCTCTTGACCTGGAATAACCCTTGATATGTGCGCCCTCTCATGTCTTCCAGATGATGCCAGTAAAATCAGCTGTCCAGCCATTCTCACCTTGTCTGTTCTTATCACGTGTTGCCAAATTCTTCATCTCCTCTGAATATATTAACTTGCCAGACACATTATAGCCAGCAAATGGTAAACATGCTCTCATTCTGTCAGATACTATTTTTTTTTTTTTTTTGAATATAGCCTTAATGATATTTCTGATGAGCCAGGTAAACTGTTCGTGATTGTGTTTATTTTAATTTAAGCTGAGTGACAGATCAGAGTGTGTGAGTTTTAAGTGAAGAACAGTTTGTATTATTTTCTGACAGGCTAAATTTTCTGTTTTAAAGAAAAGTGTTTAATAGAATAATTGACTATAATTTGAATTATAGGCTTAATATACAGGTTCTATAACACCAATTGACCGAGAGGGTCTGGCTTTCAATTTGCTGAAAGAATGTGAAAATGATGATATAATTAGATGAATTTTAAATACTGAAGGTTTTTACAGCCGACACTTTGGACTAATATACACTTTATCATTTTGTGTTTGTGTTAAAGGGATAGTTCTGTATGGCATCCCTGTCAGCAGTGTCGTGCATCAACAACTGACTTACTCCCGACAGCGTCCTCTGCGCCGAGTTCCTGCCCGGTTTTAGTGCTGACGAAAGTAGTCCGGCAAGTTGGCTGGGTTCACGAAAAGAAAGCGTTTTTCTATCAAAACAATGTGTTCATTAGAGTGATACATTTGCATCACAAAACCGTTGTCCACGAAGAAGTCAGACCTCATAATTGCTTGGCGCTATTTTCTCTCCATTTGTATCACTGTGCGCTGTCGCCAGCTGACAGCTGCGCAGCAATCCAACACTTTTTTCAGTTGTTGGCAGTGTTTACGTGCTGGGATTCGTGCACGGCTGTCAGCTGGCACTCTTTTGAACACACATTGTTTTGAGAAGAAAAAAGCTTTATTTTCTGTGACCCCAGGCAACTTGCCGGACTACTTTCGTCAGCACTAAAACTGGGCAGGAACTCGGCACACAGGATGCTGGCGGGGGTAAGTCAGTGTTGATGTCATACAGATTCGTGTCAAAAGACCCGAACTATCCCTTTAATGTAGCACTGGAAAAAGACTAATTCCTTAAATATGGATGTGCTTATGTGTGCATGTCGATAAATACATGCAAAATTAGAATTTAATTAATGGTCTTTGTTAAATAGCAGTTGTTTGGAATGTGAATAATAAAGCATGTCATTTTCTGAATAGATCCATAGATTCTTTATGTTCTTTTTTAACATTACTGATAGATTTCAAACAATCTCATCAGTAGTGTCAACAGAACCTTTTTGGTGTCCTTGATTTATTTTTAGCTCACAGAAGTAAAATTATGTCATCATACTGTATAATAATGTATATTTTGTGTTTACCTGTATTTTAGTCAGCACAACAAATAAAAATTGAATAAACAAATAAATTGAAACAAATCAAGCAAACACAATCATGTTGTATTTCCATTATTCGTTGGGAATGTGTCCACATACAGATTCACGCAAATAAATGCAACACGATGAACTCAGCTGCATGAATGATCAACGGCACACACCACAGGACTCACTGCCTCAGTGTGATCCAGCTAAGTGAGGGAGGGAATCTTTAAAAAAAAAGCCAACTGGTCAAATTCAGGATTTTTTTCTAGTCACTCAAAGCAACTGTGAATGTTTCTACTAACATCTAGTGTGTGATATCTCTTCCTCCTCTGTGCCACTGAGCTCCATTAACAAGACATTTCTGAGCTGTAGTTTAGTTTTGAATCAATCCTACAAACACTGTCCTCCTGTCAAATACTCACTAAATCACATGTGAGGTGAAAATAGTCCACAACAAATGCACCATTTAATCCAGTTCCCTGCTTGAAACATGTCACCACATATTTGTTTTTTTTAAAGATTTAAGCCTCCAGTAGGAACCAATGAGCTTCGAGCCACAGACAGGAAGTCAGGTGTCTTTTTGAGGACAGCATGAAACAATGAGAATATCAGCAGTCAATCTCTCTTGTTGAGGTTCAGTGAAGCTGCATCACTGATAAAAAAATAAACAAACAAAAGAAAAATACTTTTTTTTTTTTTCAAGTAATTCTTCTCTGATAGTGCAGTGTTATCTTCAATGTTAGAAATCAAATCTCATCAGTGGCTGATTTCTTCTTCTGGATTAAATAATGATAATCATGATAATGATAAAAAGATAAAATAGAAACAAGTCTGTTCAGTGTTTAATGATGAATTCTCCTCTCCTCGTCCCATGGGTAAGTTGTTTTTGTGTCCTGTTTTTAGATTTTCTGCATAAAAACAGAAACATTTTACACTGATTGGTGAACATTTGGGGATTTTAGAGGCCTCTCCTGGAAACACTGCAGCATATTATCTAGTGTAACAGAGCGTAATCTGAGCTCACTAGCATTTTGAAACGAGCGCATCACAAAAGCTGGATGGAAACTGCAAAAACTATAAATCGTCATTCTCTGGTTTTTTCAGCCTCTGATGAAATGTTGCTCATACAGACCTCAGGGTATATAGTATAACTTTATCTTCAGGCTCATAACTGCAAATCTAACTCATTATTTAATGATTCATGTTTTACAGACAAGCAGAGACTGTAAAGCTTATAATTATTATGAAGGTCTGCTGAGCTGCTTGCTCCCCACATTTCTTTTGATGAGTGACACAGATCATATATCATATCCACTGAAGACATCAGCTTGTGTCTCTGTGTGGCTGGTCTATGATACAACTTGTTCCGCAGAGAACAACTTGCTTTGTAAATACTTTCCAAAATAAATGCACAGTATGCCTCAGTCATGTTCTTCAGATGAGAGGTATCGCCCCGTTAAAAGTTGGGTTTGTGCTTCTTCACCTCGACCATCAGGTGGTGCAGGTTGATGAGCTCCGAGCGGACGGCCAGGCTGCGGAACGTCGGCTGATTCAGGATCTTGTGGAAGCCGTGGTAGTACTGGATCAGCTGGGTCAGAGCGCCCTGCAGCACAAACAGGATGTGCTGTGTTATGATGACTCATTACACCACATGTCACATATTACATAGCATATCATGTCAGTCTGGATAAGTTACTAATATGACTGTCTCAAAACCAGTCGGGAATGAAGGCCCAGATACCACCCTTATTACAATAACACTAGGAAGAAGACCTGCTCCCTCTGTTGATATGAAAGCTCACTCTAAACTAACAAAAACACAACAATTCTTAATTTGAGGTGATTACACACCAATGGAAACATACCTTGTATGAATATTATATTCAGTTTATATGACTAGATCCTCTAGAATACAACACACAGTTAAAACTAAAACATAAGCATCAATATATTTATCGGGAACACAATCTCTAAAACATGTTCAGCTACAAGGAATGATGTCCTGAGTTGCAATGGTGCAATTTATAAGCTAAGTCATTATGGATGTAACAACTGCTGCCAAATGGGTATGCTAGAGTGGAAGTGTGGAGCAGCATAAGCAGCAACGCTTGTTTCCTGTCTCACCTGTATGATGCTGGTTCCATTTTTGAAGTTGGTGAAGGACCTCATAACGTCCTGACTCATCGCCTCCACGGACTGTTTCCACGTGCTGGAAAACCCTCGAACCAGCTGAATGATACGAGCTGCAGGAAAGACATACTCAGTTTAGTTAAACGGGGGACAGAAACTGGGCAGTCTCAGACGGACAGAGGAGAAACAAAACTGAGAGGAAGGATGAATGCTCATGAATGAAACTTTTCACTTCTGTGTAAAACAGAACTAAAGCATGAAATGCTCGCACTGAAATGTGTGAATAGGATCTCACCTTCTTCGTTCTTTAGTCGGTCCAGCTGACCCTTCTCCATCAAAGCCTCGGCCTCCTTCACGAATGCGATCATACCTCCGAAGGGAGGAGACAGAATCTCTTCGATGAACTCCTGGAAGGGAGAGGAGATTAAAGCATGACAGACAAGGTCCTTCAGTTTTTATCAAAACGTGAAAACATCAACGACAGATGATGTTTTCGTCTTAAATCCAGTAAAATGTCTTATTAATTACTAGAATGCCTAAGTTAATTATCAGTTGCTTAGACCACCTCATATCTACTCCACAAAAATAAAATAATTCCTGTTCAATTCAGTGTAGCAGAATGATCAGAAAGGTGGACATTTTTTGTTTACCGTTGCCATGGTGTGTGTAACGGGCTGACTTCCGTATAAACTAAGTCTCCTGATGTGAGGTGAAGTTTAGCAGGAACAACTAAAACAAGCAGTGGAGTAGTAACCTCACGAATCACAGAGTACCAGACTACATGAGTACAATTTAATGCTTCATTCAAAAATGTTACACTTGTGAAAATGTTGCCTGTAAGAAAGGTGAAATACCTGAAATATATTTGGTTTTTTTTCTATTACGTAATTCTGCAAGTGTGCCAAAATTGAAGCTCTAAGGAAGAAGAGGATGCAGGAAAAGAAGACAGTATGACAGGACTTTCGAGTTCCAAATATGCCCCAGTTTACCTGAGTCCTGGCCAGGAGCAACTGTTGGAAACCCTCCACCTCTTTGCTGTCATCTGCTGCCCTCTCCTGGACAATCATCACACAAGGACTTACTGTAGTTTTAAGGTTTTAATTTCTCACAAGTAAGAGGACAAGAAGCAGACATGATGTGACCTGTGATAATCATTTATGTATAGAATGTATTTAATATATAGAATTATTTCCATGAGAACTAGTAACCAAAATTATCCAAAAGTAACCAAAAAACGAACCATTAAGATGGCAACAAAACAAAGGCTTTGAAGCTCACCATGAGGACGCTGAGCATCATGTCGTAGTTGTTGATGAGGAAGATGAGCTGGTCTCTTCTGGAGGGAAACTCTGCTGCCATCTTTAGCACAAAATTTTCTACCTCAATCTGGATGACAAATATATGTATAATTTCAGAGTGATAACAGAAAAATATACTGCTATCTTTAGAAACATCACATGTAACATGTTATGAAGCTTGTGTTACACCCTTTATATCTGTGTGTGTGTGTGTGTGTGTGTCTTACCTGTAGCTGTCCCAGCAGTGAGTTGGTTCTCTCGTTGGGAAATGTCTGATTGATGCTGACGATGGCTGACGAGAACTCAGCGTAACGACGAGTGATCTGAAATCAACAAACACGCTCAGACACATCCTGCAGACAGGTGTGTGTGTGTGTGTGTGTGTGTGTGTGTGTGTAGACATACGTAGTGTGGCCTGGTGTCCAGTATTCCCAGTTTCTGTGGGTCTGTGTTTCTGATGCTGTGGATGTTCATCTCCAGAATAAGTTCAAACCTCGGCCACAGCAGCTCCAACACGGCCTCCCAGTACCTGACACACGCACACACACGCGCACACACGCGCACACACACACACACACACACACACACACACACACACGCACACACGCACACGTACACACACACACACACACACACACACACATATATATTGATTTTTACAGCACAGATTTAATTTTAATAACATTTGAAACATATTCAGACTGCTCAGGAGTCATGTCTTCTAGCTTCGAAATCCATATAATGCAGCATGCTAGCTGATACAACAACGTCATTTGAAGCACTAAAAACTACAATATCCGTTTAATTAAATTTTTTCCTTTTTGAATCTTTTTCTCCAGGTCAACAGTAAGTGAGATCATTAATGGGACACTCACTTATCGAGAGCAGGGATGGTCCTCTTGGCGGTGATGGCTCTGAACCGGAAGATGATGTGGATACAGAGGAAGATAGCGATGCTGTCATAGCAGTCGGACACATAGGTGGACATGCTCTTCTGCGGGGACAAAACGACACATGACAGGACTGAATGCTACCTTATGAAACCATTGAACTTGAGGGCTGAACGAGACAAAAGGCTGTGCGTAGTTCATACCAGGAACATGCTGAGAGTTTTTCCCATGATGCTGTTGAAGAGGTCGAGGGCGGAATTTCCTGCCACCATGAAGAAGTCGGACAGAAAGAGGTACTCCCTGCAGCCGTTGTCCAGCAGAGCGTAGTGCTGGCTGCGAAACAACGTCTCGTAGGGATACTGGAGGAGAAACATATTCTGGTTATAGTCTCCTCTGGAGCGCCTCCTTAATCAGTCTCAATGAGAAAACCTTTCACTCTGGGATTATAAAAACATGTCTCCCAAGACGCCACTAGACGGCAGTGTTGATCAATGATTTAAACCTCAGTGCATGTAGGTGAGTGAAGCTACATGAGTCCTGGCTTCACCCTGAATCCTGCTTTGTCACTCTGAGCACTCACTTTTTTCTTCCACAGGTTGGACACAGACCTCATGGCTGAAACATCTCTTTCATGCCTGTTGATATGCTGCCGTATTTGTACAAAAACACTAATTCACAATGCTGCAGACAGGAACTTGACCAGTATAAAAAAGACACACCAGGTTTATACCTGTGTTATACCTGTACAGCTGTAAAATGAAGCACCATGTTAAAAACCAAGTACCTCCCAAATCATCTGTCTCATGCAATGCTTTATAAACACAATTTAAACTCATATTTAGGGTTAAGTTGGTGACATCCATATGAAGAAACCTGATATAAAGTTACCATTCATACCCACAGCTACATTTGTAAATTAATTTTTGATGGATAAATATGTTTTTTTTTTTAATAAGCATTAGGACTTGAAGTGCTAATGATGCCTCCTAACAGGCACAAATGTACTATGTATTGTGTATCATGTATTGTTTGTGACGTCTCACCCTGCTGTCTCCTCTCTGAGCTGTATGTGGAACCAGAATTGGCCCCTCCAGCTCAGCAGGGCTCAGGATGGCCCCCCTCTGGCCCACGGTGAAGATGGTGTTCCTGCTCTTCAGAGATGGTTTGGAGAAGAAACCTGCAGCAGGAAGTCAAGGAGCGCCACACAGCATATAAAACGCTCCAGACAGATGTCAGACTCTATGGAGTGGAATAACCTGCCAATGGGGACCTCAAGTTTTGTGCTTCACTTTTGCTTTTTTGCTTGCTTGTCTAGGTTAAATCTGTTTGGCGACACCAGCAAGCTGCTTGACTACCTCCTGGATTCTTTTTCTTTCTTTAATATATATATTTTTACATTATAATTTGAATTGTCTATATCCTAATTTTATGACGTTGGTCTATTCTATACACACAACATGTATTTAAAGCCGACTGGGGCAAATGTGTGATTTGTGACTGGACTATAATTAAACTGAACTTCCATTTGCGTCATCGTTGGGTGTTGACAGGTTAAATTAAGCCTGTAAGCGTTATTAATGAGCAGATATCAGATCTGTTTGTACGGTATGTGAGTGTGACAGAGACACACCCGTTAAACTACGTGAGTATGTACATCAAACAGCTACGCCTGTGTACACAAACATCTGAGGCGTGGCTTTTCGGACAGTCCCGAACAATTACTTTGAGTCCATGCCCGTTCTGTTTGTCAGTTTGACTTGGAGAGGAGCCACAGGTATTTGTGTACTGGCAGTCTGCCGCTAAACACCTTGATTATATATGCCTTTTCACACACAACGCCGACTCAGTGATGTCCACGTCCTGTTACTCAAATAATTCCCCTATGGTTTGGGCTTTTTTGGGAGAGAATAACAAAAATGTCTGTCTAAACTGTTCTCATCTTTAAAATTGTGTCTAAGGCAGCATTCAGATCAGATCAGATCAGTCATTCCAACGATGTGGGAGCGTCACTTTAATGGCCCACTAATTGCATTTGTTCTGGCTGGGTTGTACAGTTCTGGTTATGTAATTGACCACAGCAGCTTGACGTTGGGTTGCGTTTCTCCAAAAGCTGACTCTATATTAACACTGCAGGTCGCTGTTGTTTTTCCATTCAGTGTAACTTGACTCTTTGCGTGACAATGATGTATACATAATGTATGTCAAAGTGTTTTTTTCTTCGGGTGGCACAAGGGGGCATAAAGAGACGTTAGATCAAAGCCACAGATATTGAAGCAGGAAGTGGAGATGTCAGGAAAAAGAGTGGTCTTTTTGGTGAAACTATTCTCAACTCTATTTCAGATAGAACCAGAATGTACGGAGCCCCTCTAGACCCCTTTTTTTTTTTAAGAGAACAGTTGCTAAGGAGATCAGAGAGTTACTATCTCGTTCCCTCGAGATACGTAACTCATACCAACAGAAGTCACGGCAGACAGCAATCACTTTTTGGCAGGCAAAATATTGCTTATGATCACATTTACAGTAATATCAGCTGGTAACAACTGAGTGGGCTCTAATCTAACAGATATCATTCCCAGCAATGATATCATGTCATTTTTAGGCAGACAAACTGTTCAGTGACGGTATAATGAAGAGTCTTAAATGCAAAAGAGATCTATAGGCTATTCTTCATTTTACATACAATCCATCATATAAAGTGTATTTATTACAGGCTAGCTTCAAAATTAAACACTGATATTAGACACAGCTGAGTCTACCAACACGTACATCGGAAACAATAGTGTCCCATGTAAATATACCTGCTTACATTATAAACACTTCCTTTGCTACACTCGTAATTACTTGGGTACATGAAGCCTTAACGATAGCCGTTTGCTATTGCTAACGACACAAATTTATGTCTATTTGCACGCTGAGACTGTTTGATCCAGACAAAAACAGCTTTGAGTGTCATGAAAGGCGCTAAATAAATCCAAGCCATTATTATTATTATAATTATCATTATCATTATATAAACATAGCCATATGACTTTGGAGAGCGGTGCACGCTCCCGTGGACGGCGATCAGTTTCTGGCAGATGTATCGTATGATTGTATGTAAAATAAAGAATAGCCTATAGATCTCTTTTGCATTTATTGCATTTATTCATTATACCGTCACTGAACAGTTTTTCTGTCTAAAAATGACATGATATCATTGATGAGGATTATATTTGTTATATTAGACTCAGTCATTTTTACCAGCTGATATTACTGTAAATGTGATCATAATCGATATTTCGCCTGCCAAAAAGTGATTGCTGTCTTCAGTAACTTCCACTCGTGAGTTGCGTATCTCGAGGGAACAAGCCACTAACTCGTTCCCTTGAGATAAAAAAAAAAAATTCTCCTAGGGGTCTAGTGGTGCTCCGTAAGAATGGAACAGGGTGCAAGCAAAAGTTTTTTTTCATGATGAAATAGAGTCTACTCTGAACTACTCTGCGTTTTCAGAGACATGGTACAAAATATTGTGTGTTTTTTTTTTTTGAGTCCTCTTTCAGCCAAAAATGCTTTCCATTTATTAAAGGGCTGGAACTTAATGAGTCACTGTGCATCTTTAACATCTAACAAACACAATAAAGAGATAGTGAGGAGGCTTTGAAGTGAGGATGTATGAGACTTGTTCATAGATAGTCTATTACCTACAGTCATTTGAAGAAACAGTCAGGAGTGCCAACATGGGATTTATGCAATGGACTGATGTGAATGGCACCAGCAGCAAAACAGATTTAACTAAACATAATTTCTAAAATATTTTCACCTGCTTATTGTATGTTGCCATCAGATAGCCCTTTCTGACGGGGAGCTGAAGTCAGTTACTATGCTTCAAATCCACCACGCTCCCGAGACAAAAACAGCAATTTCACCTGGCAAGACATAAGACATGATATGATCATATCACCCTAAACCATTATTGTGTGACTTTGGTGAATCCACACTATCTCTTTAAATTCATTCTTTAAAACATTTGCAAAGCCAAGTATTTTAACTTACACTGTTTACATATGTATGTGTATGTTTGTGTGTATTATTGCAATGGACACATGGAGATACACATGCACACACACACACTTCAAAGGATATCTTTCTTGGCTGTGTCTTCTACTCCCATCAGGTCATCTTTGTCTGCGACCTCCTCGTACTGCAGACAGGACAGAGAAACATGAACAGTGAAAAAGGGCCGTAGGGCTCAGCAAAGTCCTGGGACAGAGAGCCAGCCCTCTTATGCTACATTCACATTACAGGTCTCAATGCTCAGTTCTGACTGTTTTACCCCACATCCAGTCTTTCTGCCTGGCCTGCTCACATTCACGTCTGAAGTGATCTGACATCAGTGTGAACAGCTCTCTGTCTTGAGACGCCTCACATGCACCCAATATTTGCGGGTGAATGGTCACATAGTGGCCTCCAAAGTCGCTAAGGGAAGGTCAAGCTTCCTCTCCATGATGCTTTCTTTCATATTTACATCACTAATTAAACCACAGGGATGGAAAGCTTTATGATGTACTGATGTAATATAACCAAGAAAATGTAAGTATAAGTACTTACTACTCAGCTAAATGGTCTCTTTAGCTGAAACCTTCTCATATAATACATTATTAATAACTAACTATTAACTATTATCGATGAAGTAGAAAGCATTTTAATATTGCAATAATGACACTTTTACCTGTGTACACAAACACCTGAGGTGTGTCTTGTCGGACAGTCCCGAACAATTACTTTGATTCTCTGCCCTTCCTGCTTGTCAATTTAACTTGGAGAGGAGCCACAGGTATTTGTGTAGTGTCAGTTTGCCTGCTCAACCCACTGTTTGTATTTCACTGATTTAATTCACTGTGCAACAAAAGACTATCCTTTGAACAATCATAACTGCACTTCAGTATAGTACTTGAGTAATTGTACCAAAAAAAGACGAGACTAAATAATGTGCTGACCAACTAATTAAGTTAGTCTGGAGCCCTGGTCTAGGACCACATATTAAAGTAGACCAGCTCTGACAGCCAAAAAGATAAATCAATCAGATTTTGGTCCATTTTTTTGGAAACGTGAATATAGCCTTATTGATCGTTTATCTGTTAGGAGAGGACATGTTGTCTAAAACCAGCACAGGACCAGGCGAAGCTCATGACTTTGATGTTTCCAGAGTGAACCCACTGACCTGCACTTTGAGCAGCCTGCTGCTGTATGATTTGAAGTAACTGTAGTAAATCTTGCTCATCGTGTCCACGTACTCGTCTCTGATCTCCTTAGCAACTGTTCTCTCGTTTGCCAAAAGGAACTGATAGAAGAATCTACAGAAAGATGAAATCAAAGCACACAAATAAATAGCTATGTAAAGGTATGTCAGTAAAATACATAAAGGTATTGTCTGTGGTCACTGGGACGAAGCTGCAGCAGGATTTTGTTATGTTTCCTGACTAATCAAGTGCCAGCCGTTATATAAAACATAAAATGCCCTGTGCCAGAGTTTTTTGGTCATTTTGAGTATATTTTTAAGACCCACAGAATATTTTGTACTGTCTCTGAAAACACAGAGTAGCTCAAATTAAAGAAGAGATAAGAAGAAGAAGAAGAAGAAGAAGAACTTGAAGTCAGAGTGTGAGAAGCAGCAGGTGCAGCTGTGCTCACCTGTACTTCAGCAGAGTGTTCTGTGGGATCTGGTAGTTGGTCATCGGCTTCCTAAACGAGTAGATCTTCTGAAGGATGAACTCTCGGATCTTTGACACTGCCTGACAAAGGGAAGACATTGAAACATAATTTCAAGTCAGCAAAAGAGTTAATCAATAATAAAACAAAATGTACAATTTAATTTCTATGCATATTGTATGTTACTGATGAGATTCCATTTTTTGGGATAATTTCTTTATCTAGAATTTAAATTGGGGAGGGAAAGCACATTCACAGTTGGAAACTTGGCATAAGACTGCGGCGGTATAAGAGTGTGACACCAGTTTCTTTAGCCCTTCACTGAACACAGAACATGTGCTGTGCATCAGGTGTCATCCTCCATGGAGGGCCACATTTTGAATGAGGGGACGCATTTGTGCATCCATTGTCTCACTACCATGAGGTGCGCAGCGGGCACAGTACATGTAGAGATGGCCCAGGAGATCATGAAGCTTCTGGAGCTGCCACCACAAACAACTGCTCTTCAGATGTTGTCTTTTCTCCATGAAAAACATTTGCAGAAAATGAGGAATATCCAAATCTCTGCATTGCAATAACGCTCCCTGTTACAGCTGCACCCGCCCGGCGAAGCTTTTCAAAACTAAGGCACATCAAGACATTTATATTATTTAAATTAATACTCTGTTCAATTCACACCTCACAAAATTCCTTCAAAATAAAAAGGTGCTGTTTCTGGACAAAGTTTCTATGTTTTCCATTTTCAGCACCTACACAGTTACGAAAGTTTGGCACCAGTATCTGATAAAACTTTAACGATACCAATCCCTTGGCACCACTAAATCCTACACAGTGTTCCAAGTTCCTTGTAATTTTAGTTCCGGGACTACTACTCAACTCAAAGGTTCCTTCAGCCCATTGCTGGTTGTGTTCCTGCCACTGCCCATAGTTTAAAAATTAGAATATCTAAAAAAAAAAGAAAAAAAGAAAAAAAGAAAGGTCCCTCGAAGTTTTAGACCCTGGTCCTACCAGTTGAAACACAATGAGTTACTCAAATGAAAAGTGTGATATTTACAGTTCTCTGTTGTGAGGAGTTGCTGTTTTTCTTTGTCTTACATTGTAGGAAATTTAACATTTTGGAGGTTTTGGACTGTTGGTTGGACAAAACAAGAACTATGATAAAGTCACTTCATTTTCAGAAAATTGTGATTTAATGTTTTAAAGACTAAAGACCAAAGTAGCCCACTGTTATTTTGTCCAAATACCTCATTAACTTTATGATTGAGTTTATTATAACGGCTTATCTCACCTTGAGTTTGAGGCGGTCGACAATGTCCTGGATGTCGGAGCAGGCCAGTGTCTCTCTGAAGCTCAGCTCTTTGGCGAAGTTGATCTTGTTGTTGAGCTCGTGGAGCTGCTCCAGAAACTCCTGGTCCGTCACAGGGCTGTCCATGATGGTGCTGTGTCAACACAGGACAGCATTAGACCCTACTCGTTCAAACTCCAGCAGTACAGTTTAACTAAACAGCTGTCAGGAGCCACGGCTCTCTCCGTTTGCCACTTACGAGATCATGGCTCCGGGCACCACCAGCTCATCCACCAGCTGGCTGAGGTGGCTACGTACTGCCTGCCTGTTCTTCAGCCGTACGTTCATGCTGACTGATTGCTGCTGCAAAGTCTGGATCTCACTGCTGATGGAGGACAGGTCGCTCTGGAAGCCGCTCAGCATGCCCTCCATACGCTGTCAGAAAACAACAGGTACAACTTCAACATTTCCTTCTGGATGACTCTATTTTTGCCTTTTTTGAAATAAGAAATGGCTGTCATTCACAGGTGAGGAAGAAGACTGGGTTCTATGTTACCTGCTTTTATAAATTGTTGGTTTTATCCACAATAAGTTCATCTGACAGCCCAGAAGTTTGTGTAGATCTTTAGAGGAAACCACAAGAACCACACACACAGGTTTTTAAACAACCTCTTTTATCAATTTAGTTATTTATTTATTTATTTATTATTCAGATTCAGAACTTCCAATTCAACTCCAGTGTTTCCCAAAGGTGGCTGTTTCCTCACTTAAGGTCTCGTGCCAAGTCATGCCATGCCACGGCACGCTAAAAATGTATGCATGTCTATATGAGTATATTTATATGGGGATGAGGGGTTGGGTTTTATTTTCCATGAAATGTGCCACATAAATAAATAAAATTTGATAGACTTTTTGAAGGGCAAGGGCGAAAAAAAGGGCACCTACAACACGTCCTCGCCACTGAAGAGGGCATTTAAGGGGGAAGTGCTGTTATTTTTTTTTTTTTTTTTTTTAAATTAAATTTACCCACCCATATCACTTTGGAGTCATTTGGAGTATTTCTGATGATATTTGATATTTGATGAGATCCATTTAACAGGAGTGAATGGGGCACAGAAATGCAGCCAGTAAATGACACAAACTTGACCATTTCTCAAATAACAGACATTTAATAAGATGGGCTACACTATTACTATTCTCATTTGAGTCAGGAGTTGTCCGTAATTTGAGAAAATTCAATCTCTAAACAGACTCTACTTCCTGTGTATCATAGTTTACTAAGGACCCCGAGTGCCCACCTGTGTGTCCTTCACAGTGCCTGAACTAAAATACTTATTTGTGAGGTTGTCACATACGCACACATGCTTTGTTTTAGTTCAGTTATGGACAACTCTGGACTCAAATGAGAATAGTAATAGTGTAGCCCATCTTATTAAACGTCTGTTTAATGGTCAAGTTTGTGTCATTTGTTGGCTGCATTTCTGTGCCCCATTCACTCCTGTTAAATGGATATTATCAAATCCAACTATCGTCCGAAATACTCCAAATGACTCCAAAGTGAAATGGGTGAGTAAATGGCAGTATTTTATCCCAGAAATAAAGTCCAGTTTGTAAAAAAAAAAAAAAAAAGCACTTCCCCTTTAAGCATATGTTTTTCTTCTCAAGAAAGCAGTTTAGTGTGTTTTACCATTTGCTATTTTTCAACAATAAAAAAAAAAAAAAACGCTGGATGGTGACATGAATGCAAATGGTTTTCAGAAAGTTAAATTATAAATAAGCATTTTAATACTGTAAGTTGAGGACAGCTGCATCTATTTTCCAGAAGCGGTTACTAGTTTAAGGAGTCACATCAACACAGTCACATCAACTTTCACCCACTGGTCTGTTATCTGAGCAGCATGAACACTGCAAAAAATCTAAATCTTGCCAAGAATGTTTGTCTTATTTCTAGTCAAATTATGTCTTTACACTTAATTTCAGACAATATCACTTAGAACAAAATTTGCACTAAGACGGAGGGCCTTGTTTCTCAGAAACTGTCTTATTTCAAGAAATCTTGTCGAAACATTTTCACAAAAAATTCAAGCAAAAAAAAAAAAAATGCTTGAATTTTTTGCTTGAATTCAGCAAAAAATCTGCCAATGGACCAAGTGAAAATGTCTCGACAAGATTTCTTGAAATAAGACAATTTCTGAGAAACAAGGCCCTCCGTCTTAGTGCAAATTTTGTTCTAAGTGATATTGTCTGAAATTAAGTGTAAAGACATAATTTGACTAGAAATAAGACAAACATTCTTGGCAAGATTTCTATTTTTGCAGTGAATGAATTCTCAGCAGCTGTTTTCAAACACAGAAAACTAAGCTGAATATTATGTAGACTTCCACATGTGCTGTCCCGCATTCTTTACGTCTGTGGAGTGAGGGATCGGCATGAAGGCATCTTGTCTCTTCTTACCTCCAGTATGGAGTCACAAGCAGTGATCTGGTTGTGCAGAAGAGCGATGTTCTGACTCTCCTTGATGTCTGACAAATGAACAGTCAGGAAAACCAAACAATGTGCTTTCAACAAAAGAAACTTAAAGGTGGAGTAGGAGTTCTTTGAAAAAGGGTTCCAGCAAGCTATATTCTGAAAATACACACACCCCTGACCTTTCTTCAGACCTCCCACCGAAACGCGCGTTGCTTGTTCCTGAGCGTTCAAGGAGGTTCACGAGCACTGCACTGACTTTTCATTCATCATCTCATTAGCCGCTTTCACACTATCGGGCCAAAGCCAAGCCAGCCTGGGCTTGCTGGTGCTTAGTGTTTTCTCACTGCAGGGCCAGGGGCTATCGAGGGCCATCTCCGGGCTGTCTTGGTGTCGATGGCCCACGATTTCTGACCCCATCGAAAATATGGGGCTTAGTGGTGACAAAGCAGGGCTAGAGGCAGTGTCAAGATTGGGGTTAGCTGTTAGCTGTAAACAAGTGGCCTATCAGTTAGTGAGCTATCTTCCTAGCCTCGTGACGATGTGGTATAGCTGGCATTATGAACAGATTGTTTTGTAGTTAACATACCTCAATTCCTCCATGCCTTGGCTCTCAGTCGTCGTTGCTGTTGTAATTTGATTGCTCTTTGCCGTCATCCCTCACGTAGCCTCCTTAACAGCGTAACTGGTCTAATGCTGCTTGCTCATATACAAATCGTTTAAATCCATGCCTGTGCTGATGAATTGACCGCCTATCCTGTATGAAAATGTGTTCTATCATAACGTTTTCGCAAATGGGGGCGTAACCCGGAGGAGCTAGTAGCCCAACAGTGTGAACACCAATGGTTTCGGGGCATGAGGCTTGTGGCCCAACGCTATCAGCACTGAGGTAGCTAGAGAGGGGTCTATTCGTTCACGAAGGAGTGCACGTGGAGGGGGGGGAGAGAAGCGGATTGAAGTTTGATGGACGTGTCAGGATCCAATCATTTTGAACGGCCTGTTCAATATGATTAGATGGTGTTTTTCCATGATTTGCGCTCTAGAGTGGACTGAAATACTTCGTTTTTGTGACAAAACTTCCATTTTCCTGGTTGCAATGTGGGTGCGAAGAGGTTTTCAAGCGATATGGTAAGAAATGCTCCAGAAAAAGATCTCCTACTCCACCTTTAATAATAAAAAACTGAAAGTGCTCTCACAGTCACTGTATTTAAGGACTTCAATGTTTTTAGATTTTAGATGGATCGTCACTTAATTTTATGCATGTGTCCATGAAACCATATACACATATATGTATACTTAATAAATTACACCAAATAAATAAATATTTATGCATTTAGGTTTAGAATTAACTTTAAAATTAAGATTTCTTTTTCCCTCTAATCAGAAAACCATCTGTGAATAAAAGGCTGTAAAACTCTAACAGATAACAGATCAAATCAACACGAAACATTGCTGCAAATGCTTTCTTTGATGTTCAAAGGATACAGTCTTTGATGGAGGCCTGTTCAATCCTCTGCAGCTCTGACTCCACCTGTCTGGAGTACTGGCGGAGGTCAACTCCCTGGACATAAGACAAGAGGAATGACCACCAACATCCCATTTACAATACTGTAAAAACATGAGAAAAACATGCCTAATATTGGCTAACAGCCAATGTTAAGTGTTCTTCTCCCTCAAAAACACTTATTACATTTTTAGTTTGCAAGTGAGATAATGATGAGGGATGACAGCAGATAACTGCTGAAATTCAACAACAGGTACTGAGCAGAACCTGAACAGATACAGGTACTCAAACCATTGGTGCCATGATATTCTCACCGTTTTGAGGGCCTCCTTCACAAGGTCATCTTCCAGATTGGCCTGGATGTGAACTGCAGGAGACAGTTTTATTAAACATAGTTTATTTAACTCTACCTCTTAAATAATTAATAAAAATACATTAAATCACTTTTTATCAAAATTAGTGCTGTAGTATCAGCAACATGAGGTGAGATGAGTCTGCGCTGAACTGCTACAGGTCATAATGTATCAAATCACTTTTAGTCAAAGTCAATGTTGTACTTTCAGCAGAATGACGTGAGATCTGTCTAAGCTGAATGTGGTGAGGCTACAGCAAATATAAGGGGAACATTTTTCGGTTTTCTTTTGGTGTTGCACTTTGTAGACGGTCCCTGCTTGTCTCCTACAAGGCCGGTGCTCATTAGGAGCGATGTTTTCCAGCACCGGGGGCACATCATTTCGGTAAAAATATGGTTGTAGCTCATCATGTGCCTCACCAACAGAGCAGAAATGCATTGTTTACATCTTTAGCTCATACTGTATTTGAAGTATTGATCCAGGAAGTTCAAATCTGAAAAATATCTTTCTAAAGCTGGTTTCACACCAAACACGTAAAGTGTGGAATGCTGTGGGGGTAGGGCGTAAGCAAGCACAGGGTGCAAGCGAGCGCATTCATGCTGATGAAAAGGAGGAGGAGATCCGCAAGAAGAATAGTTTGGGAACATGCCGCTGTGAGGATGTGGGAGAGTTTCGGCTCATCCAGGAGCCAGTCTCGTGTCCCACAGCTCGCCAAATTGCAATATGGCAAGAATCAACCTTTCCTCCATCTTTTGCACACAAATCAAATCATCTTTTACACACAAATCAAATATATCTTCTGTGTTTATCATGTGACTAAAACAGACAGAAAAGAAACGCCACAGCTATTGATGTAAGAACCTAAGTAATTTTGGTTATGATGAGCTATTTTTGTTGTTATCATTATATTTGTCCAGAAAAATGTACCTTTAGTGGCATTAAAATGAACAAGACATTGAAGAACACAAGGATGGTCTATGTATTTTTTCCATGACTGTATACACACCGATAAGGCATAACATTATATCACCTGCCTAATATTGTGATGATCCCCTTTCTTCTGCCAAAACAGCCCTATACACAACAAAACTGCTCTGCGTGCTCGTCCTCTCGCCATCAAAGTTTGGTTCCTGTTGTCAAACTCACTCAAATCCTGACGCTTTAATATTTTTTGGCTTCTATTGTATGTCATTGCAGTACTCAACAACATTATCACCTGTTTTCCTAATATCATGCAGCCATAAACCAAAGTTATCAAATGAAGCTACACAGAACAAACTTTGTTGTTTCCTCCATGCATAAAATTTTACCAGATCTGGATGCCCCTTTGGCAAATGTGAGGCACCGAAAGCTTCACTAAGTTACAGATTTAATGGTGTGTTTTATCAACCATGTTGATATCTCAATACAGATTATGTCAGGACAACGAGGTAGCTCCATTCATCAGTGTTCTCCTTTTTATCTCGACCACAATATGGGACATATTAAAGCTGTCTTACTGTCCACTTCATCCAAGATGAACTCATCAGTGGTGAGATCCAGTTCTCCCAAGTTGAGGTTTGTGATATCTCCATCAGTATTCTGAAAAAAATCTGGGAAAATCAGGGATCATCTTGGAAGTAAGTATTTACACAATTAGACTGATTCCATGAAGGTCCACCACAGAATGTCACAGGAAGTCCTTCCTCCCTCATCCACCTCATGTTGAGAGAGGAACAGAGGGGACACAGAGACCTGAAACTTCTGTCTTCTCTCTTGCTCTGTCTGGCTTCATATATCAACATGTCACTTTGAACCATTTTTTGTTGTTCAATAAAAGTTCAATATGAGTCAGCTCATTTGTTGTTTGTAGCTACATGAGCATTTTACATCAATATTGCCATTGTATCACTCTTATTTCCTGTTAATTTCCATGGAAAGTTTCCTCCATGAATATTACAACCGCAGTTGCAACTAATGATTATGTTCATGAATCATCAATTAATAATGTAGTCTATAAAGTATCATTATGAAATAGGGAAAGTGTAAATTACAAGTTACTACGGCCGTTGCTTTACTTATGACTTGGTGGCTAATTAAGAAAACTGTGACACATTCAGGAAATCATTGAGCCTTTCAGTGTTGTGACAGGATGCTAACATTAGCTTCAAGCAAAAGATACAGTATACAGTATACACAGTGTGATAAGACCCTCTTAAAATGTCAACTTTTTTAATTTATTCCGCTGTTCATATAGTAAGACACACTTTATTTAGCTAAATGCAACGTTACAGTTCATTGATACTGTTTCCCTCTTGTTATGCTAACAGGCTACGGGAATGGAAGAGTGGATAAACCTTTGATTTTTTGTTTTTGTTTCACAGCAACTGTAGATTAAAATATAATTAATCAAATGTCACCTCATCTTGTAAATACGCCATGGCGATTTCTGTCGAGTTCACAGCTGTGTTTACATCGAGACCAACACCACCAGCTCCAGAGACCAACTCCGCCATTACGGCGAATTTAAGCTAACGTAAAATAAAACTGCCAATGTAGAGTTCCACCTTGTCGTCACCGAAAACGAAGAAGCGTCCTTGCGTTTATTAACAGAAACAATGTGTGAATACGATTGAATATCTATATAAATAAAGGCAAACGAAATCAGTTCATATATATTTTTATCTGACTATGTTAACATCGCTGTAGCGTTGTTTCTTTTATGCCACTTAACAGTGGTTTAACTTCATAGTCGGACAGATTAAAAGCGAAGGACTGACTTCCGCTGAAGCTCTAGTCAAACTCTCGCGAGAAACGCGAGGCTTCCTCTTCGCACGGAACCTACTTCCAAGATGGTTAGTGTCCTGTCTGTCAACCAGTTATAGTTTTGAAATCCGTAATCATCTGCCTTTAATCCAGCTGAATTGTTACATTAAGACATATAATGCTTATTTCACAGTTGGTGCTAGCAGGATGTTGGTGAATTACTGGCAAGTTAGTCGCCGAAATAGACACATTAACGAAATTAGACGGAAACGCTGAAGTGTATCGAGTAGCGCTGATAGCTTCATATTTTCTATCTGTGGCTAGTACTTAAAACACTACATATGCAGTCAGTTTATTCCCGGTTTGACGTAGAAAGGCATCTGGGCAGCGATTTTCACGTTACCGGCGTTGTGTAAATTGAGGAAACATTTACAATTTACGGATGCTAGTAGCTAATGCTAACTAGCTTCTTATTTTCCAATGGCACGGTCTTGCAACGGGCAGAGAAACATATTCCATTGTATATTGTATATTAAACAAGTGTAAATTCACTTGTAACCGGATCGGTGGAAGTGTTAAGTGGCTTTGGTTTGTGGTTTACACGAGTTAAGGACTTTCTTCACATAAGTAGCTTGGCTGTGCTAAGTGGAGCCAACATTGTCCACGTTTAGTATCTTGCAGGGTAAGTCTTAAATAACATAAATCATGGTTGTTGACACACATGCACAGGTATCAACAGTATCTCTGGATTGTATAAATGTCTCTGCAACCTGATTACCTCCATCACTTAATGACCAACAGCAGATGAGACTAATACACCACTTATGTGTTTGTAGTCTCTAGTCATCCCTGAGAAGTTCCAGCACATTCTTCGTGTTCTCAACACGAACATCGATGGTAGGAGGAAGATCGCCTTCGCCATCACTGCCATCAAGGTGAGGTGAAGTGATTGTACAGGGCTTCTGTGTGGTTAAACACATGCATGTTTTCTTTGAATCTTGAACATATGACTGACCCTGATGGGTAGTCGTTGCATAATAACACATTACACATGAATCGTGTTCTCCTTATGATAATTTGCTCATCAGATGTTCAATACTTCTTTGTCCGTCTCATCCTAGGGTGTTGGCAGACGTTACGCTCACGTCGTCCTGAGAAAGGCCGACATCGACCTCAACAAGAGGGCCGGAGAGCTGACTGATGATGAGGTGAGGAGAGCCTTAAGACGTTCAAGGGCTAATGAGGCTGTGCAAACTACGATTTCTATTTTCAGAGTTCACAATCTGAAAGCTTTGACTTGTGTGTATTACTGCTTTTTAACTGCATGGATTATCACAGGACAGTTTGTTTCTGTAGTGTTGGGGGGAAAAAACTTGTTAAGTGTATCAATAACGCTGCATAATAAACAAGATTAAATACTCATACATAGAGACGCTGTAGGGCGTCATGTATTTACTTTGGAGACTGGAAATCAGCTGTTGTGATCACATTTACCTGTGAATAATGTTTTGAAGGTGGAGCGTGTGGTGACCATCATGCAGAACCCTCGCCAGTATAAAATCCCAGACTGGTTCCTCAACAGGCAGAAGGACGTCAAGGATGGCAAATACAGCCAGGTTGGTGAACCCAAAACCACAATTATAATGATCTTCTCCACCAAATCTTTTGGTTAACACTGTCACAATTGAAGTCTACTGTGCAGAAGTAACAGCCTTTGCATGACTTGATCACAGCTGTATGACTGAATAATTTTAAAGGCAAACAGCTGCTGATTTTGCCCGATGGTTTTTCTTTTTACTCAGTTAAACACCTTCAAGTCAGTTTGACTATTTGTTCTAAATTTAGATAACTTGTTTAGTATACATGTTGTTAAATTAACATATAGGTGCGTTGATACCGATCAGCGGGCAGGAATGTGGTTCTGCTGTGTACTTAATGCACCACTGGCTTAACAAAGCTTTGTGTTGTTGTTTCAGGTCCTCGCTAATGGTCTGGACAACAAGCTGAGAGAAGATCTGGAGAGGCTGAAGAAGATCAGGGCTCACCGTGGTCTCAGGCACTTCTGGGGGTAAGACGTGAATTATCGTTTGACCCAAAGTGAGACAAGTCACTGAACCAATTTGCCTTCTTTACCAGAGATATGTACATTCATAAAGTAAGGTTGACAACCGCTTGACCCAGCATGATGCAGCTTCTCTTGATTGGAGTGTTTGTGTCACTGGACAAGTGAAGATTTTCAGCTCAGCTGCTCTTAATACCTTAGAAATGAAACCTTACTTTTGTAGACTGATGGGGGGGATTCAGTGCAGAAAGCCAGTCCTGGAAGAAGCTTCAGTCTGTTAGGATTCCTTCTTCTGTTCTCAAGAAATTAATTAACATTTAGTTGGTCAGTGGTTGAGTAAAAGTGGAGTTTGGCACATGACATAATATTAGTTTTGTCAAGGCAAGTGTTTTACAGACTTAATTTTGAGATTCTTATTTTAATTCATCTTCTCTTTACCTTTCAGTCTGCGTGTGCGTGGTCAGCACACCAAGACCACCGGCCGTCGTGGTCGCACCGTCGGTGTGTCCAAGAAGAAGTAAATCCCCTGCTTCCCTTTTGTTTCAATAAAACACCACAGTACAACATCTGTCTGTCTTGTTGTTCCACTTATTTTGAAGACACTATGGCTTTAAGGTGAAGCTTCTGCATCTTGGAAATTTTATGGGAGGCAAAGGGAGAGAATCAATTTAAAACAAATCTTGTGTATGTATTTAACTTGAATTGTGCTGCGTTGCTGACAAAGGGATAATTATACAACACAAAAAACAAAGGTAAGCAGGGAAAAGGTGAATGGCTGTGGTAAAGCTAAAGTGCATTTAAACAGAAATAAAACTGATGAACTCGAGTTTCATCAAACTTGAGGTTTATGGTTTTAAGAGACAGAACACCCTGTGAATGGAGTCATTAAAAGAGTTGTGAAGTGAAAGTGTCTGCAAACTTGTTAACCAAGCCTGTTTATATTTATTGGGAAAACTAACCCTTTCAATGAAAAAAGAGGAAGTGAGCCAGATGTTGAACTACATTTGTTAGTGGGGGAGAATAAGAAAATTGTACATCACAGTGGAGTAGAGCAGAGAAGTTAATCTTTGTAGCTCTCAAATCACACATGACATTAATTAAAAGGACACTGCTTCTAAAATGTGTGGTCACCCTGGTCTACCCCAATGCATGCTGAGATAGGCTCCAGCCCTTAACAGGATGAAGTTTCAAAATCCAAGAGTGCTTTTGCATAAATGAGAAATGACTCACTGCATCTTTTAAAACAATGCATAAGTTGGGGCTGCATGAAAACAAAAAAAAAATCTGTTGCACTTGAGTGGATTAAAGAGCTTTAGTCATGTTCTCAGCAAATAAATTATTCAAAAAGATTTCAATAATAGACTCATTCAGACATTACATTCAGCTCAAATTGCTTAAAGAGCCTTAAAATTGTTTTTATTTATATTTTTTACCAAAAACTGTCTTTTGCTTGTTACAATTTCTCTCTGATCTTACTGGAGAAACTGAACACAACTATGTCTTAGAGCAGTAAAAGAGTCCAGTTTATACCAAATAACTGGTCAGATTGTCTTGTTTATATGATCTTCAGCAGGATAATTATGGACACCCATCTTTTTCCAGTAGAAAGAATAACTGAACACCATGTCAGGAGTTCCAAAATTATCAGACAGGACAAAGTCTGAATGACTGACTTACAATTCAGACCTCATTATTTTAACTTAAAAAGTCAAAACTTTTGTAGAATTAGTATAACTTTGAGCATTCATTCGTTTTTTTTTAAAATAATTTCTAAGTTCCTGGCCGAAAGTGTCTCAGATATTGAACCAATTTTAGCATTTAGCATTTTCAGTTAGCAGGAAAAAAGGACGTCATTTTGAGGAACCAAAATGGACATGTGGTATCTGATGATAAAACATTTCAAGCATTGTGCAGTTGTTAAGTATTTGTAAGCAATAAAATATTTAAATGGACTGAAAACAGAAGCTTCATATCAGGAGGAATAACAATGGAAAGGGTCCTGCTTGTCATCTCCATTGGCCACAGTGAGATTATAATCCCCAAAAAACTGTCTTCAAAAAAGCAAATACAAAGCAAATATTTAACAGCTGTTATCTGAGTGGTTTCTTGTTCTTGCTAAATCCTCCTTCAAAAAGCTTATATTCAATCGTTCCAAATGAAATCTTAATGGCAGTAAATATTGTGAAAAGACACGCTCATAATAAACTGAAATTGTGGTGACTGTGCCTCCACCACGCCAAAGATGTGTGGTTGGAAGAAAAAAAGAAAAGACTCATCCCTCCATCTGTGGAGGAGGAGACTTCTGCTGTGCTGCCTGTTGTTGGTCCTTGGTGGGCGCATAGTAAAGCTCCAGAGGCTTCCTCACCTTCCAGTATTTCTCATTGACCAACTCCAAAGTCAGAGAGCCATTCAGGGTCTGAGAGGAAAGGAAAGATGGGAGTTTTAGGGAAAAAAAGGCAGCGACAAGAAGCAAAACAAGACTCATCATCACCTCATCAACTGGTCCACCTTCACAGCCTTGTTGTGTTTATATATCTGTAGTTCAACAGCAGCTTTTTACTTCTGGTGACTGCACTCAAAAGTAATAAAAGTAGCATTCATTTGTGAGCATTAGCTTACTGATAAATACATATTTTGTCAATAGAGACATTGTGTAATCCAAATGGGATGGAGAAATCTCATTGGCCTTTCATCGAGGGAAATGCAAACTTTGGGGTTGGCCTACAAAAATGCACAACTATTAATGCACATTAACTTGCACCAAGTAAATGGTACTATGTAAAATTACAATTTTAATGATCATGTCAGACAGTGTGGTTTAAAGGAATGGCATTTTCGGTATATTCACGTGTTTTTCCTGCTGAGCCAGACAAACTGTTCTTTCAATATGAAGCTAAATGTGAACATATTTTCCCAAAACATCAAACGACCCTATAACAGAGTTTTGCTTTTATCACTCACTGAGAACTGTCCTCCTCTTGTCATGATGTAGATGGTGTACTGTTTCTCACTGATGTTGCTCAGACTGGAGCCCTCTCCACTTCCTGCCATTCCTTTACTTTCTCCTGTTTCCTCTCCTCCTTCTCCTCCCACCTCTCTTCCTCCATCCTCCATCTCTCCGTTGGTCTGCCTATCCTCCAGGGCAATACGCAGAGCAAGGTATTTTGACAGATGGTCCACTGTGGCGTTGGCTGTCGTCTTCACATATCTGCAAGGCGGGAGAGCATTTGATAAGAAATTACATAATAGAAATTTTTACTGAAAATTCCATAAACACACAATGTGGTCATAACTCTTAGCTGCCGTGCTCTGGTAGTTCGATCATATTGGGTTCTGAAATGCTTTATTTTCTGTGTCCTCCGTTCAGATTTGAGTGGGTAAGTGTTTTGTCTCGTAGTGACACTTCCACTTAAAATAATCGCCACAGGCTCTTAACTTCTCATGTGTCATTACTGTGCAGACTCACGTTATTTCTCTAGCTGGTCTATCTCCCATGCACAGATCTGACTGGCTGGAGAGCATCATGTGACCTTTGGTCCAGTCTGACCCATAGACATCCTTTATTGACAGATGTAGCATCGAAGGTAACTGCCTATAGGAGCTGACGAGATGCGGGGCTGCCATCTTGGAGTGGTGATACACTCCACTCAGTGTAATCCATTTGACAGGACTAATGAACTGTCAGCATATTTTATTAACAATACTTCGCTAAATACCACTGATTTGCTGGGTTTTTTTTCATACGTGTAGCTATGATTAAGGACACATGGTTCTGCAGGGTTCATGATATAATGTTAAATCTTACTTGTGAAAAGTAATCCCCCGATTTCATATTTGCTCATTTGAGCAGGAGTATACTGCACACCAGACTGGCATTCTGTCTCTTCAGTATTGTTAAAGTTCTCTGTGCTCTGTATGATGTCTATGCTTGTCTATGCTCTGACCGTCTGACTCCCCACTCCAAGATGGCGGCCGTATTTCTATCAATATAGGATGTCTATGGTCTCACCTGGTCTGGTTGTAGTCCTCAGCTTGGACCAACTCTGGGTGTGGTCTGAAAACCAGCTCAATCTCCGAGGCCTGCCCCTCTTTGTGGCACCGCAGTGGAGGGGTGGGGCTGCCGCTGTCCACCTCGGGCCCCGAGCCGTCGTCTGACACTCGCGGCCGCTTGCGGCTCGGCCCGGCCTCTGATGGGTTCTGACTGGGGGGTAGAGGGGTGTGTGAGGGTGCTGACTCATGAGATAAGTGTGAGCGGGCATCACCATTATCTTCCCCACCACTGAAGGTGGTGTTGTCACTTTCCTGAGTTGGCTTCTTCACCCGGTGGTTTCTGCAGGGCAGAGAATAGTCTGGTTAATCAGCTTGAATATTGTTCCTCATCTGACATATTTTTACTGATCTCACTGTGTTGTCAGGTGGTAAAAATTAGGCACGCACCAATGTGAACATTTTGAGCAATACCGATATCCAATGTTAATATTGCCGTTTTGGCCAATAACCAATATTTACCATAAAGTTTTAAAAGGTTTCTGAGATTATACAATTTCATATAGACTGAAAATCATGCAAACTGATATTTCCTATATTTTCAAAACATGTTTTACTTAATAACAATATTTCATAGCCACCATAAAACACAACTAACCAACAGTGTTACTTTTTACCAACTTTTACCATTTGTACCAAGTGTGTAACTAAATGAAACTTCAGTTGAACTCCCTCAACATACAAAACTCCTGTGAGAAAGACTGGACCATAAATTAAGGTGACCAGATTTCTGAAATGAAATCTTTACAGCTCAGAGATAATAACAGTTATTACGGTAGCGACCCGGCTACTGTTGTTCCAGGCGGTGCTCAACATGCTACCTCATGCTTTCTGCTTCCTACGCGGCTACAGTAATAAGTGGGACATTTTGGGGGACAGCTTTAACCAGGGGCTGGTCATCCAAAACCGGGACAGTACCTGTAAATCGGGGACATCTGGTTAATTGGCTAATTTAAATTGACCGTAGGTGTGAATGTGAGTGTGAGTGGTTGTCTGTCTCTATGTGTCCTGTGATGAACTGGAGACTTGTCCAGGGTGTACCCTGCCTTTCACCCTAAGAAAGCTGGGATAGGCTCCAGCCCCCCCGCAACCCTATGAGGATAAGCGGTAGATAATGGATGGATGGATGACCAATTCCCCCTCCTCCTTTCCTTCTGTCCTTCTCCCCACACACAAACAGCAACTAGATGGATATAAACACTGTTAATATTGGCCCAATTTTACTCATCAGACAGATGCCGATAGGTTAAAAGATGACAAACATCGGCCAACACATCGTGCATCCCTTGTGATAACGATTATCACCAACCCCCCCCCACCACTTCTCCAACCTGTAGCGGGCCTGCTGTCGGAGCCCCTCCTCGATGCTGGAACTCAGCGCCTCCTTGTTGTGCAGCCTGTTGAGTCGTTCCAGGACGCGCCGCTGGTGGGCCTCGTACTCATCTCGGCTCGGGTAGATCTTTGAGATCAGCGCGTCAAAGTTTGAGTCTCTCCGCAGCGAACGCCTGGAGACCAGCTTCTTCCTGCAGGTCGGACACTCTTTGTTGCTGGGGAGGGAGGAGAGACAGTGCAGTGCTAATACTCAGCCCATGTCTGGTTTCCTTTTTGTCCAGTTGAAATGAATGCTTTTAAATATGATGCAATTAAACAAAGCCAATAGATGAGTTTGACGGGTCGTAGCCTGTGGTAGCTCTCGAACTGTGGGTGAAATCTGACTGGGTCATCTTATTTCAGTTTGTGGGTTATGAGAAAATCCAGATACACAAATGTATGAGCCAAGCATTGAAAAAGTCAGTTTTTCATGATGTTGTCTTAAAATTAAAATGACAACAGATACTTTTAACAAGTATTTAACTGCAGGGAGACTCTTATTTCTTGTGTAAAAACTAAGCAAAATCTCCAACATATATTAAACTTTTTCTATAAGATGCTATATCCACACATTTTCATTACATTTAGATTTCTAGCAGTATTATAATGAAAGATGATACGACAGACCCCATAGATGGACTTAGTCACTGCGACTAAGAATGCAGTGAACTGATTAATCCAAACAACAAATCATGAGGAGTTGCTGCTATGTGCTCACCCTGATCGCAGCGCGGTGACGATGCAGTCAGAGCAGAAGCGGTGCAGGCACTCTTTGGTCGTCATGGTGTTCTTCAGCATGTCCAGACAGATGGGACACATGAGCTCACTGTGCAGAGAGCGAGGAGACACTGCCACCTCCGTCCCATCCATGATCGCCTCCTGAAGACACACGCTCACAATCAAACACCTGAGGACATTTTCTGTCTACTTTCACCGTCGCCTCAAAACAGCAACATTTCATCTCTCGCTTTCCCTTCAGTTGACAAATTGGCCATTTTTTGGTCTTAGTCAACTGAAATTTCTTAAGTTGATTAGTCCCCCCCCCCCCATTCTAAACTATTTCCATGACACTTCTGAGCACATCTCTGGCAAACAATATTTAAATTAGTGCTCAAAGGTGATCCTTTGGGGCGGCACGGTGGTGTAGTGGTTAGCACTGTCACCTCACAGCAAGAAGGTACCGGGTTCGAATCCCGGGCCCGGCGCCTTTCTGTGTGGAGTTTGCATGTTCTCCCCGTGTCTGCATGGGTTCTCTCCGGCTTCCTTCCACCATCCAAAAACATGCATGGGGATTAGGTTAATTGGCTAACTTAAATTGACCATAGGTGTGAATGTGAGTGTGAATGGTTGTCTGTCTCTATGTGCCCTGCGATGAGGTGGCGACTTGTCCAGGGTGTACCCTGCCTTTCACCCTAAGACAGCTGGGATAGGCTCCAGCCCCACTGCGACCCTATGAGGATAAGCGGTAGATAATGGATGGATGGGTGATCCTTTGTGGAGAAAATCAGTGTCAGGTCTGTAGATTAAATCAACTAATCGATTAGTCTTACTCAACTTCTCTGGTTGAGGAAAGCCTTTGTGAAAATGGTGTAATGATGATGTTATCCACACACACACTTACCTGAGGGCTCCTGTGAAGCTCATACAGACTCAGCTCCCAGGTCTTACTGGGAGTCTGGATGTTCACCGGAGCTGCCATGACAATCTTCACTGAAACGAGAGAAAACACACATCAACTGTACACTTGTACCTGTGACAGTCTTCAGTCAATGTCTTCTTCCTCTGAGCCATAGGGCTCCATGAAAAACACACCAATGATCAACGCTGTTTGCTCTGGGTGAAGTCTTCATCACCATGAACACACACTGCAGTTTATTTTGACTCAGCCTGACACACACACACACTCCTACTGTCATAAATAGTCACGAGAGCATCAAATGTAGATTAATCCACTGCTGAAAACAGTCCCCAACAAATGAATTAAATGTCCTCCTGTTTATTAAACACTACAGTGACCATTCTTTTCGGAAAATTATCAAGCATTTAAAAAAATGTGATGTGTAATTATTTGTCAGGAAAAAACAATAACAAAATGGGCCATTCTGCATAAGGAGGACTTTAATCATTTTACACTAATACATTTGTACTTGAAGCACTTGAATTCTGTGCAAAATTTTGTATTTTTACACTGTGGAATTGCTATTTTTACTTAATAAATGTACTGAGTAGGCCAACTTCTTCCAACATACTTGCCAACCTCAAAAATAGGGAGGAGGAGTCTGCGTGTTTTTCATGCATTTTGAGGAATTTTAAAGAAAGAAAATGACAAAAATATGGGTAGCCTGCAACAGTATTTTATGACAAATACGTCTATTCATTCTTTTCTGGCATGACCTTGTGTTCTCACCAGTGGTCTGCAACGCTAAAATGAGCTGACAAGAACACTGGACTCACAAGTTCATGCCGAGTGGCTAATTAGTTAGTGTGACGCTAAGTAACGTAGTAACGTAGAGGCCCTAAAAAGACCTGCGTTTGGTGTGCCAGTGTGTGAGGCAACGCTCTGTAACATTCAAACCAATGATAAAACTAAGTTTGGGCTCAAAGATTTATCTGAAATTTGCATACTTCGCCGTGTTTGTCTAAATCATTTTGGCTTTGTTCTTCAAAGACTGACAACCATCAACAGCAAACGTCTGTCTGTCAACTTTGTGGAACAGGATTGTGAAGTAATTGTCAGTTGGCTTTCTGCTTCCCTGTATTGCATTAAGCAGGCTAATCCTGACCAAACCCACAGGCCTTCAGAACAGAGCACTCCATCAAAGAGGTTCCTTATTTGTCATAAAGAAATGGAGGCAACAAAAAAGATTGGAGGACAATATGTCAGAGTGGACAGACCTAGGCTAAAACAGAATGAAGAACAGAGGACTGAGGAAAGGGTGGAGAGAACATGTTGCCAGATCAGAAGGGATGAGTGAAGTAGGGGCTTTTCTTTTTCCACTTCCATTCGATACCGATATTGCAGCCTTGAGTGTTGGCCGATTCAGATATCAATCCAAAATATCAGCATGAATCATACAGACTTTTATTACTTATTTCGTAGTATGGCGTGACAGAAAGACTCAATGAAGTGATAATACTCAAACAGAAAATAATAGTCGGCAGTAGGTCTGAGAAACAGTCAGTATGTTTACATGCACTTAGAAAAATTCAACTTATTGCCTTAGTCTGGCTAATATTGAAGTTTTATACACCTTAGTCGGACTGTAGTCGAACCGCACTGGACCGTTCGTGCCGGATAATGCGGTTCTAACTCGAGCTTTTCTGGCATGTGTATGCAAACCACGGTTAGCCGGACTATTGACTAGGGGCACTCCCCCTTCTGGAAGTGACGAGATCACGGAAGCAGGATGACAACAACACATTAGCAGAAGAACCGGAAGACTGCCAACGGGAAAGGGCGTGTAGCGCAACCTTGTGTCTCGGAGGCAAGCGTACCTCACTCAGTAATCAGATTTCTTGGAAACTCCAGTTAAATCCTTTGCTCGATTATTGCCAATAGCTCGTCTTAGATGTGCATGTAAACGTACTGACTGATTTATTATTAACCGATGGGTTACATCAATTTTAACTTTAAACATGAGAATATTCTACAATTAAATAGAATAAATAAAAAATAGAAGAACCTAAAAAAAATAACCTCAATAAATCCAATAAAAGCAAAAAAATTAAAGAGCAAAATAACCACTATTTTAAGTTAAACATAAGAATATTCTACAATTGAAAAGAATATATACAAAATGAATGAAAAGACCCTGAAAATCCTCATGCTGTTTTTGGTGATGCTGATTCAAAAGTGTGATGAGGCTGGTTGTATTAAACTTCCTGATTCTGTATCATCACTGGAAACTTGTACAGGACAACAGGGTATCATATCCTGTACAGATTGTAAAGCCCTCTGAGGCAAATGCGTAACGCATGACATTAGGCGAGACAAATAAAACTGACTTGACAAGTTTTGCACTCAGCTGCAACATCTTTTTCAGACTTTAAATAAAAGTCCTGCCACTTGGCAGACATCTCTCCTCCTCCTCCTTCTACTTTGTTAGCACCTTAGCACAGCTGTTGTTGTGATCACTGGGCTCTGCTGCTGGATAGAAGAGCTGGAGTGGAGTCTGGAATGCACTGATGGTATCAGAGTGTTTATATCAGAGTTTTTAGATGCAGACCGATATAATCCCATACTCTTGTTTTTGCTGATATCGGACTGATATCTGATATCAATATCAGATCAGGACCCCCCTTGTATCTGGTTGTGTTGTTAAACTTAAATATCATGCGTCACGACCCTCAGAATTTTAAAAAAAAAAAACAACTCTCTGAATAGTTTAAAAATTCTATGAGTTTCATTCGTTAGTTTTTGCATCTTGAGCAGGCCAATGTCTGTTTGTTAATTTCAGTCTCCCTCTCTGTCTCTCCCTCACTGAAGGGCCTCACTGAAATTTGACATAATTTGGGAGAAATACGAGAGAACTGTGATCCTGGAAGATGGCAGTGGAAAACAGGATAAAACTGGGAAGACTGGAAAGCATGTCTTCCACATCTGGCTATGTATCATTAGAAATGATGCTATTACAGCTATGACAGCTATGAAGATGTAAACACGAGGAATACACATTTCACGTTACAATGAATTCATGAACACCGGCAACATGAAGACAAGCTCAAATTTAGAAGGAAATGACACAAACATAACAACACGATAACTCCAGCGTGTGGTGTTGTATTGATGCTGTGAGAGGCTAAAAGTGAGACCCGCTAACACACTGAACACACTTCTTCACGGTTTCAGTCAATGAAGAAGTTTAAAACTTGTGTTTGTGGGCATAATTTAAAATAAAGAGCTAAATCACGTCCCTAGAAGGAGGTTTTTTCCAGAAAGTAGGACAAGAAGGGACTCGGACCAGAGACTCACCTGACGTTTAACTGATGGACAGCTGACCTGAGGAGACCCGCTTCTTCCCGCACACACACACACAGCTTCCCGTAGAGCTACTTAATAAATCCCTCTTACAGCACACACTAGTGATTATTTTCTTACAGTGTCGGCAGAGTGCTTGTAGCTACGACTGTACCTCAGCCGAAGAGAAAAGAGGTCAAAACAGATAAAGGGCGCAGCATTTTTTTCCGGGCTCTAGCAGCTACCTAACTTTAGCTGTAGCCATCTTTCTTCATCTTCTTCCCCTTCTCTGAGTTTTAAGGGCGGATCGCAACCAACGTCAAAAGGTGCACATCGCCACCTACTGTTACGGAGGCGGTTTACGTATTTCTGGTTACATTGTGACAATGTGTGTTTTGTTTTCATTCTATAATTTTTTCACTCATCCCTAAAATTTCTTCCAGCTGGATGCTGATCTTCACCCCATGTACGTTTGCATACATAGCCTACAATTTCACATTACAGGTGTCAATGTATTTTGTCATACTGTCTATGTCTTTTTCATCGTTGTTGCTCTGTACAAATGAAATATCTCTTTGTTGCTCTTCCTGAGGTTTCTACCATATTTTTCCCTGTTTTCTTTTGGGAGTTTTTTTTTTAAGCGATATGAGGGTCACATGCTCATATATCCTACCACATAAAGCATGCCTTTCAAATGTACTGCATTTAAGAATTACATGCTCAACACTCTCTGGAACATTACATCTATGAAACCTATCAAACATATTGCCATTAGGAACAGTTAAGTTCAGTAAGTTAAGTTATAGCAGTGTTTCCCTTTTATATCAGTGTCCCACCGCTTCTGCCCCGGAGTCCTCACTGCCTTTCTGATTGTTGATTTTGCCTTTTCCATGTTTCTACCATTTTCAATAATTATTCTTATTACTTCATTTCAAAGCTCTTTTGGCAGTACTGCCTGCTTTTTCATTGCCTTCAACACCCACACGGGCAGGCAGTGGTGTGCACAGACTTTTTGAAGGGCAGGAGCGAAAAGAAAAAAAAGGGCATCTACAGTGTGATCTCACCACTGAAAAGAGCACTTAAGTTCAGTGTGTTTTCAAGGGCACTTTAGTCTGCTTTTTTGTATTGTGTTCATATTGTCTATTGTAATGCTAATTTCTTGGCTGTTATTTCTGCAGGTAACACATGACAGTCTATCTCTAATTCTTTACAAATTTTCACATCAAACTTTGTAATGAACACTGCTTTTCAAACACACTCACTCTTTGACTATTTTGAACTATCTGCAAAATTAAAGGGAATAAAGTTGTAATAATTCCTCTTCAAATAATCTTCAACAAAATACTTGATCATCCACATTCATTTTACCCCACCCACCCTTCTGCTCTACAAGTTGTAGTTTCATTGGGTAATAGGGTATTAAAGAAGGAACACTACCCCAAAACAGAACAAGGAAAAAAAAACAGTTATCATTAATTTATTGATTGACAAGCATATTCTTTCATAAATTATATGTGCAGCTGTTTACAATCACAAATTGAAAATGCTAATAATTACAAACACTAGAATACGCTATTTACATAATGTCATAAGTTTCTGTTAATGTTAGGCACTTCATTTATATAATGAACAGACAAATTGTGACATGTATTACACACACACACACACACACACACACACACACACACACACAACATAATTACAATTACAACTTCACCCAAAATTAATCAAGGGATCATCTTCTGTTGTATGCACATACAATCTATCTCACACATGCACACAATAAATACAATAATAAATAGAGTTGTTTACACCTATTCAAAAGATTAAATATCAGCCATGTTAGCCAGCCTTACTGATTAGTGAAAGTAATTTTTCAAATTCAAAATTCAAATACCCAGGATTCGAGGACTAGTTGACTTGTCATATCTTTTCTTTGATCTGCCATCTCTGACTTTTAAAAGAAAATTCTTGAACATTCATAATCTAGCCATACACATGATAAATTTAATAAGTAAAAGTATATTAAAATATTAGCTATAGTTTTGTATTCAACTGGTAAAATATGAGTTCGTCATTTCTAACATGCTGATATAGCTGTGTTATGTTGCTGCTTATAGAAGCATAGCAGCCATGACAGCCACTATGACAGAAATGACACTGATGTTGTTGAGAGCACCAGCTGCGCAGGTCGTAGGAGTTGTAGCTGCTCTTGCTGCTGCTACTGCTGCTCTTGTTGCTGCTCTTGTTGTTGATGCCATTAGTCTTGTGTTGTTTGCTGCTGTGGCATCTGCTGCTGTTTCTGCTATAATTGATGTTGCTGCTGCAATCTCTGCCACTACTTCTGCTACTCTTGCTGCTTCTTTGTGTGTGACTGCTGATAATACTTCTAATGTCCTGTCTGCTGCTTGTGTCAAATTTCTAGCAGCTTCTGCAACTGCTGTTGGTGTTGCTGCATTTGCTGCTTGTCTCGCTGCCGTTGCTGCTTTTAGTGCTGCCATTGCTATATCTGATGTCCCATCTAATTGTGCTTGTAATGCTGCTAGTGCTGCTGCCTCTGCTGCATCTGCTGCATTTGTGGCTGCTGCTGATGCCAAGGATGGTAATGCTTGTCCTGCTGCTACTGATTCTGCAACATCGGCTGCTGCTTGTGCAGTTCTTGTTGCATTTTCTACCTCTGGGAAGGGCGGTGCTCCAGCAGCTGCTGCTGTTGAGGCTACCAAAGCTGTTGCTGCTGCTGCTGTTGCTGTTGCAGATGATGACAAGGCAGCTGCAGTTTCATCCTCTGTGGGTGGTCGTAGTGGTGTTTCAGGCACAATTGTAGGTGTGAGGTCTGCACGTGGGAGTGCAGCCTTTGCAGCTACTGCTGCAGCTGATGCAGCGATAGCTGATGCCCTTGCTGTTTCTAAATTATCTTCTCTTGCTGATAATGAAGCTGTCAGTGCTGCTGCTCTGGCCATTTCTGCCACTCCTTGTGCTGCCGATAAAGATAGTGCTGTTGTTCCATTGGCAGATGCTAACTCCATTTCCAATATGGTGGCTGCATTTGTTGCTGTATTAGCCACAGTGTCTGTAGCTACTGCAACTGTTGCTGGTATACCCGAGGCTGCCATTTCTGCTGCTGTTGCTGCTTCTTCAGCAGCCTGTGCTGCTATTGATGATACATTCGCGAGTCGTGCAAGTATTTCTACTGTTGATGCTGCTGCTGCTGCTGCTGCTGCTGCTGCTGCTGCTGCTTTGGACTCATTGGCAGCAGCTCTTGCTGCACTTGCAATTAATGTCGGTGATGCTGTTCCCAATAACAGAGCAGCTCTGGCTGCATCCATTGCAGCAGTAATTGTTTGTTCTGCAGCCGGGGATGATGTTGCACCAGCAGCTGCTGAAGTGGCCCCTGCTGCTGCTGCTGCTACAGAAGCTGCTGCTGCTGCTGCAGAGGTTGCTGCTGCTGTCAATGTGTCTATTGTCATTGGTCTGGGAGGTATGGTTATATTTGCTGCTGCTGATTCTGCAGCTGCTGTTGTTGCTCTTGCAGCAACAACTGCTGCTCTTGCTGCACTTATTGCCTCATTTGCTCTCTCTGTTGCTAGAGCTGCCAATTCGTTACTTGCCTCGCTTGTTTGTTCTACAACAGCTGCTGCTGCTGCTTCTGCTGCCATTGCAGTTCTGTTTGCTGCTACTGCTGTCATTGTTGATGCCTCCCTAGCTCCAGTGCTTGCTATTTCTAGAGCAGTTACTGTTGGTGATGGTACTGGTCCAGTAGACGTTGCATTAACTAATGTGTTGAGTGCCTTTGCTGCTTCTTCTGCTTCATTTGCTGCAATTTCTGCAGCTCTTATAGCAGCTGCAACCTTTTCTGGTGTTGTATCAGATTCTGTAATGTTTGCAGCTAATCTTGTAGCTGCTGCTCCTGCTGTTGCTGCTGTTGCTGCCTTTATTGATACAGCAAGTGCGTTTTGAGCCAATGCTTCCGTTGCTGGTGGTGCTACTACGGCTGCTTCAATTGCAGATATTGCAGCAGCTGTAGCTGCATCTGCTGCTTCTGTTGCTGCTTCTGCAGCCGCTCTTAATGAACCTCCCCCATTTGTTAGTGCTGTGGCAGCATCAGTTGCTACTTGTGCAGCTATTGAAGCATTTTCTGCAGCTTCTGCCGATAGTCCAGCAGCGATTGCAGTTGTTGCTGCCGCTAGTGCTGCCACTGCTGTTGATGCAGCTGTTGATGCTGTGGCTGCTGCGACAGCTGCGACTGTTGGTATTACTGTTTCATTTCCTTGAAGGGGATTTGTAACAAAGACTGCAATAGCTGCTGCAGATTGTCCTGCATTTGCAGCAGCCTCTGCAAATGTTGCTGCATCCCTGGCTGTTTCAGCGGCATCCATTATATTTCTAGTTCTTGTTGGTTGAGTTGTGTTTACAGCAGCAGCTGCTGTTTCTGTTGCTGTTCTGGCTTTTGTTACTGATTCTACAGCAAGGTCTGCAGCTGTCTCTGATACTACAATTACTAATTGCACGATCGTTGTTTCTGGGTTTGCCCCACTTGTTTGATTATTAGCTGCAGTTAATGCTGCTTGAAGTGCTACAAGAGCTTTCATTGCATCTGTTAATGCCTGTGTTGAAGCCACTATTGCTGCCAGTTCAGTTTCTGTTGTATTTGCAGATGCAGCCAATTTTGCTGCTGCTGTTAAATTATCTGCTGCAATAGATATAGTTAATGATATCTCTGCAATTTCTCTTGCTAATTCTGCATTGACCAGTTGTGTTGTATTAATTGCTCTTTCTGCTGCTGTTACTGCTATTTTGGCTGCTTCTGTTGCATTTCCTGCTATTTCTGCTGCCACACTTAGTGATAGTGATCCAGTTATTACTTCTGCAGAAGCCAAAGCTGCTCTTTGTGCAGCTGCAGCAGCAGTTTCTGCAGCTTCTGCTGCTGCCACAGCGGTGGCTCCGGGAGTGGCTGCTACTGCTGCTGTTGCTGCTGTTGCTGCAGCTGCTGCTGCTGTTGCTGCAGCTCCTGCTGTTGCTGCTGCTGCTGCACTTGTTATAGGCTGTGGTGTTAACAGAGAAACAGCCTCTTCTGCAGCCATAGCTGCTTCATTTGCATTTTCAGCAGCTTCTCTCGCCCTCATTGCTGCTATATTGTCAGTTGTTATGTCTTCAGCAGCTGCTGCGGCTTCTGCTGTTGTTCTTGCTGAAGTTGCTGTTTCTGCAGCCAATTCTGCTGCTAGTACTGCTGCTGCTACAATTCTTTCTTCATTTGTTCCATTTGATTGATTTCTAGCTGTTGTTAAAGGTGCTACAAGTGCTGCTAGAGCTATTGCTCCATCTGCTAAGGCATTTCTTACAGCTGCTATAGCTGCCTGTTCAGTGTCTGTTGTATTTGCAAATGCAATCATTTCTGCTGCAGCTACTATTCCATCTGCTGCAAATGATACATTTGATGATGCTTCTGCTATTTCTATTCTTGTTGCTGGAGTTAATGTTTGTGCTGTTGCAATAGCTATAGCTGCTGCTTTTGTTGCTACTTTGGCTGCTTCTGTTGTATTTGTTATTATTTCTGCTGCCATGTTTGGTGACAGTGATCCGTTTATTATTGCCACAGAAGCTGAAGCTGCTCTTTGTGAAGCTGCAACAGCTACTGTAGCTGCTGCTGCTGCTTCATTAGCAGTGGATCCAGTAGTGGCTTCTGCCGCTACTGCTGCTGCTGCTGCAGCTCCTGCTGCTATCCCTGCTGCTGCTGCTGTTGCTGCTGCTGCTGCACTTGCTATAGGCCTTGGTGTTGCTGCAAAAGTGGCCGCTTCTGCAGCAAGTACAGCTGCCATTGCTGCTTGTGTTGCGTTTTCAGCTGCTATATTGTCAGTTGTAATATTTTCAGCAGCTGTTGCGGCTTCTGCTGCTATTCTTGCTGCAGTTGCTGTGTCTGCAGCCAGTTCTGCTGCAGTTACTGCTGCTGCAAATCTTTCTTCATTTGTTCCAGTTGATTGATTTCTAGCTGTTGTTAAAGGTGCTACAAGTGCTGCTAGAGCTATTGCTCCATCTGCTAAGGCATTTCTTACAGCTGCTATAGCTGCCTGTTCAGTGTCTGTTGTATTTGCAAATGCAATCATTTCTGCTGCAGCTACTATTCCATCTGCTGCAAATGATACATTTGATGATGCTTCTGCTATTTCTATTCTTGTTGCTGGAGTTAATGTTTGTGCTGTTGCAATAGCTATAGCTGCTGCTTTTGCTGCTACTTTGGCTGCTTCTGTTGCACTTGTTATTATTTCTGCTGCCATGTCTGGTGACAGTGATCCGTTTATTATTGCCACAGAAGCTGAAGCTGCTCTTTGTGAAGCTGCAGCAGCTACTGTAGCTGATGCAGCTGCTTCATTAGCGATGGGTCCAGGAGGGGCTGCTTCAGCTGCTGTTGTTGCTGCTGCTGCAGCTCCTGCTGCTATTCCTGCTGCTGCTGCTGTTGCTGCTGCTGCTGCACTTGCTATAGGCCTTGGTGTTGCTGCAAAAGTGGCCGCTTCTGCAGCAAGTACAGCTGCCATTGCTGCTTGTGTTGCGTTTTCAGCTGCTATTTTGTCAGTTGTAATATTTTCAGCAGCTGTTGCGGCTTCTGCTGCTATTCTTGCTGCAGTTGCTGTGTCTGCAGCCAGTTCTGCTGCAGTTACTGCTGCTGCAAATCTTTCTTCATTTGTTCCAGTTGATTGATTTCTAGCTGTTGTTAAAGGTGCTACAAGTGCTGCTAGAGCTATTGCTCCATCTGCTAAGGCATTTCTTACAGCTGCAATAGCTGCCTGTTCAGTGTCTGTTGTATTTGCAAATGCAATCATTTCTGCTGCAGCTACTATTCCATCTGCTGCAAATGATACATTTGATGATGCTTCTGCTATTTCTATTCTTGTTGCTGGAGTTAATGTTTGTGCTGTTGCAATAGCTATAGCTGCTGCTTTTGTTGCTACTTTGGCTGCTTCTGTTGCATTTGTTATTATTTCTGCTGCCATGTCTGGTGACAGTGATCCGTTTATTATTGCCACAGAAGCTGAAGCTGCTCTTTGTGAAGCTGCAGCAGCTACTGTAGCTGATGCAGCTGCTTCATTAGCGATGGGTCCAGGAGGGGCTGCTTCAGCTGCTGCTGTTGCTGCTGCTGCAGCTCCTGCTGCTATTCCTGCTGCTGCTGCTGTTGCTGCTGCTGCTGCACTTGCTATAGGCCTTGGTGTTGCTGCAAAAGTGGCCGCTTCTGCAGCAAGTACAGCTGCCATTGCTGCTTGTGTTGCGTTTTCAGCTGCTATATTGTCAGTTGTAATATTTTCAGCAGCTGTTGCGGCTTCTGCTGCTATTCTTGCTGCAGTTGCTGTGTCTGCAGCCAGTTCTGCTGCAGTTACTGCTGCTGCAAATCTTTCTTCATTTGTTCCATTTGATTGATTTCTAGCTGTTGTTAAAGGTGCTACAAGTGCTGCTAGAGCTATTGCTCCATCTGCTAAGGCATTTCTTACAGCTGCTATAGCTGCCTGTTCAGTGTCTGTTGTATTTGCAAATGCAATCATTTCTGCTGCAGTTACTATTCCATCTGCTGCAAATGATACATTTGATGATGCTTCTGCTATTTCTATTCTTGTTGCTGGAGTTAATGTTTGTGCTGTTGCAATAGCTATAGCTGCTGCTTTTGTTGCTACTTTGGCTGCTTCTGTTGCACTTGTTATTATTTCTGCTGCCATGTCCGGTGACAGTGATCCGTTTATTATTGCCACAGAAGCTGAAGCTGCTCTTTGTGAAGCTGCAGCAGCTACTGTAGCTGATGCAGCTGCTTCATTAGCGATGGGTCCAGGAGGGGCTGCTTCAGCTGCTGTTGTTGCTGCTGCTGCAGCTCCTGCTGCTATCCCTGCTGCTGCTGCTGTTGCTGCTGCTGCTGCACTTGCTATAGGCCTTGGTGTTGCTGCAAAAGTGGCCGCTTCTGCAGCAAGTGCAGCTGCCATTGCTGCTTGTGTTGCGTTTTCAGCTGCTATATTGTCAGTTGTAATATTTTCAGCAGCTGTTGCGGCTTCTGCTGCTATTCTTGCTGCAGTTGCTGTGTCTGCAGCCAGTTCTGCTGCAGTTACTGCTGCTGCAAATCTTTCTTCATTTGTTCCAGTTGATTGATTTCTAGCTGTTGTTAAAGGTGCTACAAGTGCTGCTAGAGCTATTGCTCCATCTGCTAAGGCATTTCTTACAGCTGCTATAGCTGCCTGTTCAGTGACTGTTGTATTTGCAAATGCAATCATTTCTGCTGCAGCTACTATTCCATCTGCTGCAAATGATACATTTGATGATGCTTCTGCTATTTCTATTCTTGTTGCTGGAGTTAATGTTTGTGCTGTTGCAATAGCTATAGCTGCTGCTTTTGCTGCTACTTTGGCTGCTTCTGTTGCACTTGTTATTGTTTCTGCTGCCATGTCTGGTGACAGTGATCCGTTTATTATTGCCACAGAAGCTGAAGCTGCTCTTTGTGAAGCTGCAGCAGCTACTGTAGCTGATGCAGCTGCTTCATTAGCGATGGGTCCAGGAGGGGCTGCTTCAGCTGCTGTTGTTGCTGCTGCTGCAGCTCCTGCTGCTATCCCTGCTGCTGCTGCTGTTGCTGTTGCTGCTGCACTTGCTATAGGCCTTGGTGTTGCTGCAAAAGTGGCCGCTTCTGCAGCAAGTACAGCTGCCATTGCTGCTTGTGTTGCGTTTTCAGCTGCTATATTGTCAGTTGTAATATTTTCAGCAGCTGTTGCGGCTTCTGCTGCTATTCTTGCTGCAGTTGCTGTGTCTGCAGCCAGTTCTGCTGCAGTTACTGCTGCTGCAAATCTTTCTTCATTTGTTCCAGTTGATTGATTTCTAGCTGTTGTTAAAGGTGCTACAAGTGCTGCTAGAGCTATTGCTCCATCTGCTAAGGCATTTCTTACAGCTACTATAGCTGCCTGTTCAGTGTCTGTTGTATTTGCAAATGCAATCATTTCTGCTGCAGTTACTATTCCATCTGCTGCAAATGATACATTTGATGATGCTTCTGCTATTTCTATTCTTGTTGCTGGAGTTAATGTTTGTGCTGTTGCAATAGCTATAGCTGCTGCTTTTGTTGCTACTTTGGCTGCTTCTGTTGCACTTGTTATTATTTCTGCTGCCATGTCCGGTGACAGTGATCCGTTTATTATTGCCACAGAAGCTGAAGCTGCTCTTTGTGAAGCTGCAGCAGCTACTGTAGCTGATGCAGCTGCTTCATTAGCGATGGGTCCAGGAGGGGCTGCTTCAGCTGCTGTTGTTGCTGCTGCTGCAGCTCCTGCTGCTATCCCTGCTGCTGCTGCTGTTGCTGCTGCTGCTGCACTTGCTATAGGCCTTGGTGTTGCTGCAAAAGTGGCCACTTCTGCAGCAAGTGCAGCTGCCATTGCTGCTTGTGTTGCGTTTTCAGCTGCTATATTGTCAGTTGTAATATTTTCAGCAGCTGTTGCGGCTTCTGCTGCTATTCTTGCTGCAGTTGCTGTGTCTGCAGCCAGTTCTGCTGCAGTTACTGCTGCTGCAAATCTTTCTTCATTTGTTCCAGTTGATTGATTTCTAGCTGTTGTTAAAGGTGCTACAAGTGCTGCTAGAGCTATTGCTCCATCTGCTAAGGCATTTCTTACAGCTGCTATAGCTGCCTGTTCAGTGACTGTTGTATTTGCAAATGCAATCATTTCTGCTGCAGCTACTATTCCATCTGCTGCAAATGATACATTTGATGATGCTTCTGCTATTTCTATTCTTGTTGCTGGAGTTAATGTTTGTGCTGTTGCAATAGCTATAGCTGCTGCTTTTGCTGCTACTTTGGCTGCTTCTGTTGCACTTGTTATTATTTCTGCTGCCATGTCTGGTGACAGTGATCCGTTTATTATTGCCACAGAAGCTGAAGCTGCTCTTTGTGAAGCTGCAGCAGCTACTGTAGCTGATGCAGCTGCTTCATTAGCGATGGGTCCAGGAGGGGCTGCTTCAGCTGCTGTTGTTGCTGCTGCTGCAGCTCCTGCTGCTATCCCTGCTGCTGCTGCTGTTGCTGCTGCTGCTGCACTTGCTATAGGCCTTGGTGTTGCTGCAAAAGTGGCCGCTTCTGCAGCAAGTACAGCTGCCATTGCTGCTTGTGTTGCGTTTTCAGCTGCTATATTGTCAGTTGTAATATTTTCAGCAGCTGTTGCGGCTTCTGCTGCTATTCTTGCTGCAGTTGCTGTGTCTGCAGCCAGTTCTGCTGCAGTTACTGCTGCTGCAAATCTTTCTTCATTTGTTCCAGTTGATTGATTTCTAGCTGTTGTTAAAGGTGCTACAAGTGCTGCTAGAGCTATTGCTCCATCTGCTAAGGCATTTCTTACAGCTGCTATAGCTGCCTGTTCAGTGTCTGTTGTATTTGCAAATGCAATCATTTCTGCTGCAGCTACTATTCCATCTGCTGCAAATGATACATTTGATGATGCTTCTGCTATTTCTATTCTTGTTGCTGGAGTTAATGTTTGTGCTGTTGCAATAGCTATAGCTGCTGCTTTTGTTGCTACTTTGGCTGCTTCTGTTGCACTTGTTATTATTTCTGCTGCCATGTCTGGTGACAGTGATCCGTTTATTATTGCCACAGAAGCTGAAGCTGCTCTTTGTGAAGCTGCAGCAGCTACTGTAGCTGATGCAGCTGCTTCATTAGCGATGGGTCCAGGAGGGGCTGCTTCAGCTGCTGCTGTTGCTGCTGCTGCAGCTCCTGCTGCTATTCCTGCTGCTGCTGCTGTTGCTGCTGCTGCTGCACTTGCTATAGGCCTTGGTGTTGCTGCAAAAGTGGCCGCTTCTGCAGCAAGTACAGCTGCCATTGCTGCTTGTGTTGCGTTTTCAGCTGCTATATTGTCAGTTGTAATATTTTCAGCAGCTGTTGCGGCTTCTGCTGCTATTCTTGCTGCAGTTGCTGTGTCTGCAGCCAGTTCTGCTGCAGTTACTGCTGCTGCAAATCTTTCTTCATTTGTTCCAGTTGATTGATTTCTAGCTGTTGTTAAAGGTGCTACAAGTGCTGCTAGAGCTATTGCTCCATCTGCTAAGGCATTTCTTACAGCTGCTATAGCTGCCTGTTCAGTGACTGTTGTATTTGCAAATGCAATCATTTCTGCTGCAGCTACTATTCCATCTGCTGCAAATGATACATTTGATGATGCTTCTGCTATTTCTATTCTTGTTGCTGGAGTTAATGTTTGTGCTGTTGCAATAGCTATAGCTGCTGCTTTTGTTGCTACTTTGGCTGCTTCTGTTGCATTTGTTATTATTTCTGCTGCCATGTCTGGTGACAGTGATCCGTTTATTATTGCCACAGAAGCTGAAGCTGCTCTTTGTGAAGCTGCAGCAGCTACTGTAGCTGATGCAGCTGCTTCATTAGCGATGGGTCCAGGAGGGGCTGCTTCAGCTGCTGTTGTTGCTGCTGCTGCAGCTCCTGCTGCTATCCCTGCTGCTGCTGCTGTTGCTGCTGCTGCTGCACTTGCTATAGGCCTTGGTGTTGCTGCAAAAGTGGCCGCTTCTGCAGCAAGTACAGCTGCCATTGCTGCTTGTGTTGCGTTTTCAGCTGCTATATTGTCAGTTGTAATATTTTCAGCAGCTGTTGCGGCTTCTGTTGCTATTCTTGCTGTGTCTGCAGCCAGTTCTGCTGCAGTTACTGCTGCTGCAAATCTTTCTTCATTTGTTCCATTTGATTGATTTCTAGCTGTTGTTAAAGGTGCTACAAGTGCTGCTAGAGCTATTGCTCCATCTGCTAAGGCATTTCTTACAGCTGCTATAGCTGCCTGTTCAGTGTCTGTTGTATTTGCAAATGCAATCATTTCTGCTGCAGCTACTATTCCATCTGCTGCAAATGATACATTTGATGATGCTTCTGCTATTTCTATTCTTGTTGCTGGAGTTAATGTTTGTGCTGTTGCAATAGCTATAGCTGCTGCTTTTGCTGCTACTTTGGCTGCTTCTATTGCATTTGTTATTATTTCTGCTGCCATGTCTGGTGACAGTGATCCGTTTATTATTGCCACAGAAGCTGAAGCTGCTCTTTGTGAAGCTGCAGCAGCTACTCTAGCTGATGCAGCTGCTTCATTAGCGATGGGTCCAGGAGGGGCTGCTTCAGCTGCTGCTGTTGCTGCCGCTGCAGCTCCTGCTGCTATCCCTGCTGCTGCAGCTGTTGCTGCTGTTGCTGTGGCTGCTGTCACATTTACTCTGTTTGGACTCATTGTTGTTGTTGGTTGTGCTGTAGTAGTTGTGTTGCTGTTAGGACACCTCTGTCTCAAGCCTCCTTCAGTAGACTGGGTGTTGGATGCTGTTAAATGTCAAAGTTTTGGTCAGAATTCAGTCATATATTGTTATATTTAGTGTCATATTTCCACTTTAAGTGTTTTTTTTTCTTACCAATAAGTATAAGAACGATGATGAATGTCTTGATCATCATCATGACTTGCTGCTCTCCTCCTCTTCCTCCTGTGAAACTACAAATAATCATCACCTGAAAGAAAATTGAATAATAGAAGATTATTTTTTATTCTCCATCTGTATTGTTAACAATATAATAATATAAAAATAATAGCATGTTTCCTTTTGGTGCATGTATCATACTGTAAACTAAAAATATACAAAATAAATCTGAGGTTTAATTTAATTTCATTTTAATAAACATATCACGGAAGATGTGGCAATAAAGGGAAATCCAGGATGATGATGGAAAAGGAAATTTTGTAATTAGGATTCTTATTTTGATCTATATAAGTGTTATAGTTTCTTTATTTAGTAATAAGCAAACAATTTAAGCAAAATCAACATATGGTGGAAACAAGACACAAGTCTGTTCCTTGTTGAAGGGAGTAGCTGTGGTTTACATTACATACTAAAGGAAGCTCTGCTGGTGGAAGGGTGTAATAGATGAAACTATAAATGTGATTACACCCATTCAATGATATAGTCACTAACATTCCAGTTACCTTTCCTCATATGACATGAGAGATATATCTGCAACTCAAACTCAAAATACATGCCTAAAAGATCTCAACAAAGACAAACAGGGATGGCACTGAGTGATTGAGAGGGAGCACAACAAAACCTTACTCTAAAAGTCCCACTGTCGCATAGAGAGACAACTTGAAATTCAGGCCACACGTGGCAATCGATTTGATTATAATGATTATATTACATTTACAATTCCTTCTGAGCTGATAAATATTCAACCCTTGCACCTCTTGATTTTGCATTTACAGTTTTTCTCAGTTGCTTTGGTGCATTTCTCACATCACTCTTTACATTTGCACAACAGTTAGTTCAACCTCCACAACATTTAGTCATTCGTCACATCATGGTAGCAGTTTCTCATTTCTTCCAACAAATTTCAGATGCTTTGGACATGCATCAATTGCTTTCATACAACTCTCTGGTGTTTAATAATATTATCATTTGCTCATGTCAGTCAAATGAACTGTACTTGTTAATGCTGAATAGTCATTCCCTGTAAAACAAACAGTCCTTATTTCATTGCTTGAGTCATTACATACAAAAATGTTGAACTAGTTGTCAAAATCTGTCAAGCTGATACTATACTTTTTTTACTTTTATGCTTTTTTTGTGAAAAGGTCTCCTAAATTGAACAATTTCTCTCAGATGAACCACAGCTTTCACTGATGAGACTGTGTGAAGCATTAGTTGAAGTAATGATAAACTCAGAGCTGAATCCCATGAACCCCACTTTACAAGCATATATGAACCAAGCAGGACATAATGTGAACCATTTCTACAATACTGTGACAGAAATGGAAGGTCAGCCTTGTGGAAGAGGGGTGAGGATGTGGAGAAGGAGAGGAAGAGGCCAAGTACAGGAGAATTCCTGATGAAATCAGGGCTAAAATTATGGGTCATGTTGTCAATCAGGGTCTCACAATGGCTGAGGCTGATCGAAGGGTGAAGATAATGTTGGGAGAACCACTGTAAATATAATTTTTCAAACATTTTATCTGATGTAGATGAAAATATGTGGCCAGACAGACAGGAACATCTGGATGTGCATGAATGATTTACAGTACTGTGTATATGTTCAGTACTGCAATATTGTTTACAATTGTGCACAGCTCTACCCAAAGGGGTTTTATGTTATTTTTTTTGTAAATAAGTGTGATTTTATTCTTTTACAATTGCAAAGAGCACATGCAGTAAAAATGTGACACAAAATATTCAGTGCCTCATTCTCAGTTACCTCACTAAACACAGTAATGTTTAACTTAACTGTGTAAATAATCTGTAGTGCTGTCTTGACCATTTTGAGGTAGTGTCACCAAGATCTAACTTTTTTCTGCATTGGAAAACATTGACAGAGTAAACTGTCATAATGAAAACATGACAAAGCCATTTGACTATCCTCTTCATAAACAGTGGTGTCAGGACTTTTCCTCTTGATGACACTGACACTTTCATTGACATGAATACTTGCTTTTGAGGAATGAACTATTCATTTTGAGCAAGTGGCACGCTTTTACAGGTTATCCACTAGGTTTGCAGTTTGTACTAATTGTTTTGAGAAATGCTTTAACTGTTGTGCAAATGTAAAGAGTCAAAAAAGCATCAAAGCGACTGAGAAAAACTGTAAGATTTGGAGGATGACTGAAAATCGGAATAAAAAGTCGAATACACCAAAATACTCAGAGACCAATCTATTGAGGTGGCCATCTTTCTCAAATAACAGTCATAAAGTCTCAGCAACCCACACCAGAAAAGCTAGAACCAGCACGTTTGCTATTCCTAAACACGACAAGCAATTACGTTAGACCAAAAAAAGATAGGGATGAAGCAAACTAATGCAATACAAAATAATTAAAAAGGAAAGTTATTTCAATGTTGGATTCATGGAGCGACAAGTTGACCAGTTAATACACAAAAGATGGATAATACTTGTTATCATCTCTCCTATTGGTTAATTTTCAACAGTAACAACTCCAACTTATACTTTTACAATGTCCAAAATGCATCTTAGCTAAATCATAAAGATAATATATGCAGTCGTCATCTAAGACTTCATATTCACTTTTAGACACCAAAGTGATTTTAAAATCTCTACTTACTTGGATGATAAGGTCCAGTAAGGTAAAATGATGCTGTTTCCTTGGTGTCACTTGCTGTCTCTTCTTCTTAAGTTGGCTTTGCTCTCTGTTTCTTCATTTTTATATGTTGTGAGAATTCACGTCACAGAAGTAATGACTAATTAATAATAATGATTATAATTATAGATCTGGAGCCTTTCCCCATCTAGGTTCTGTGTGTAGCATGTAATTGGATGCTGATGCTTGATTGTGTCTTCTTTCTCTGGTTAATAGAGATGTGCAACTTGTCAAGTGACATTTCATGCCATTTTGACTGTGCACCCAGCAATTATAAAGTATATTGTTTACTTTATGTTGGTAGTGATTGTAATGTCAGAAACATGTGTTTGAGTTTAGAACAGGACATTAAATAACCTGTTTCTTTCTACTGTAGGTGTCACAACTTTATTGGTTGAAAAGCTGCTACTACTTCATAAAATAGTTCCTAAACCCCATATGTTTAAGAATTTTATAATTCCTTACAATTTAGATATTGTTGACATCTGTTATTCTCAATTTAATAAAATAGTCACTGTTTTCCAGCTCCATCTCTCTTTTTGTGTTGATTTGGCAGCTACTCTAACATGTGGCACATGATAACCAACTAACTCCTAAATGCCAAAGTTCAGCTTGACATTCCAGGTTGTTGATGGGGGACAACCTCTTTTTGGAGCCAGACAGGGATGTCATTTCAGTTTCTACTCACTGCTGAGGCTTCTTCTGTTTGGCATGGTGGAGAGGAGAGCATGCTGCCCAGACTTCATCTGTTTGGTGTGGTGGAGAGGAGGACATGTTGCTCAGAATCCATTGCTGACAGCTTGATAATGCTATTCATCCCCTTGGACACTTTGTCTCCACACAATTCTATATATATGTTAACTGTTGTTATATGGAGTGTTCTATGTTAGATGTGTGCACATATGTCCATCCTGGAAGAGGGATGCCTCCTCTCTTGCTTTTCCTGAGGTTTCTACCTTTTATTAATGTGAGGGTCATTTGTAACGGACAGAGGGTGTCATATCCTATACAGATTGGAAGCCCTCTGAGGTAAATTTGTAATTTGTGATATTGGTCTATACAAATGAAATCAACTTGACTTGACTGTGGTTTCAAAATTCGCTCCTTGCTTCTGTTTTGAGGCCAAAAGTTATGCATTTAGAGACTCATTGGATCACATGAACGATTCCTGTGTGTGAGTTAAAGTCAAGCAACTGTTGAGATTCCTGTGCCTCCAATATGTAGCCGATACAGTGTGTTTGTTTGCTTGTTTGCCTCTGTACTTGTTCAGTACATTTGAGTACACGGTGTCAGCCACTCCTTTGGCAGACCTACATCTGACTGAGCCATCATTTATGCAAACCTACGTAATGGAGCTGGAGCTTTTCTTTTCTAATGGAACTGAAGACTCCATGTTCAGTACTGGAAGCTGTTGTATGATTAATTAATTATAATAACATCTCAGACAATGTTACGCCACACCTAGAACATGAGGCATGACTCGTGTGAGTGTCAGACAGGAATCTTCCAAGAGCAGGAGCTGTTTTAGACCTGAACTCTGTATAACCTTAATGCCCTCCCCCCTTTAATTACAACAAATACACTCCAACAATCTGCACTGTAAAAAAGGCCACTTACAACCTGACCTCATTAAAATGAATTTACATCAACATAGGCACATACATGAAGACAAGGAACACAGGCAAGTATAATACATAATTTATTCATGTCCTTTTTATTGTTATTTCAAGGAAATTGCTTAACTGATTGCAACTTGCATTTCTTGAATGAAACGAAATTGCAATTGAAAATCGTCATGCATTTAAAAAAAAATCATCCAGAAAATAAAATTGACACCCCACATTATCTCACGAACAATAACAGTAAGTTTAGTTTTGGAACAGGAAATAAAACAATCATGGACATGTTGCCGGATCAACACAAATACTTCTATTTGTCCTCTAGTACATTTGTGAAATCAGCTTAAAATTGTAAAGTTAACAGAGAGTGAAAATAAAAGAGTTACATCAAACCATGAGAAAGACAAATGTCCATACTGTGAAGACTGTCTTGCTCAATCTTTATCATTTTGTCACACTATAAAATACTATGCATTTTAGGAAGGATGTAAATATATGCAATATCCTATGCATATTTAAGTTAATCCCTGCTCTCTTGCAATTAAGTAAGTAAAAATGAAGAATTGGAAGTCAATTGCAGTGCAAAGATGCAAAATATTCACTAAATCAGTCAGTTGAGTTTCACTTTATTTGTTACAAAGAAGACTATGAAGCTTGAGATATAGGGGCCCATACACTAAGCATAAAAAACAAGACATACAGTATTTTGAATATCAACTAGATAAAACTAGAAAAAGTGCATGTTTTGTACAATAACATTTACAAATTACAAAATATCTACAACACTACAAACTAAGCAGTTCCAAAACATTTATTCCACCAGACTAAAAATTGATTTGTCAGGTAAGATACAAAGAAAATAATTATGGAAATATGGATTTCAGATTGGGTTAACTAGTTTAGTTAGTTAATTTAGTCTTTCAGGTAATCTGTAATTACTTATACAATGTCCATGTCCTTTTTGCAAAATAATCAAACTCACCTGTCATGGTACTTTTCATTTCAGAATAAGATTTTACAGGGAAACATTTCGTAATAATCTGACTTTGCTCATAAATTATATGATACTGTATAGTTTTAAGTCAGTGGGGAGGAACCCCAAATCCACCAGTCTCCACTTCCTGCTTTGATCTCTGTGGCGTATACCATCTCTGTATGTTCCGACTACATCTCCCAGAAGCCCCAACTTTATTCATAGGCTGCGGAAAACAGCCTATTTCTGCCTTTTTTTAAGTGGGAGGAGTGAAAATGAGTCCTTGTTTATGTGAAAAATTAGGATATCACTGTATGATGTCCCAGTGATATACATTTTTTTGGGTATCAAAGACAACTCAATAGACAAAAGGATGAGTTTTTAAGTACAGCTGATAATATTTATTTAATACGTTACATTTGCTAAATCCCACATAAATTGAAATGGACCACTAGAAAACCAAACTTTACCTTGTTTCCATGGGTATTAGCCTCTGATTATGCAGTCATTTTCTTGTCAAGCTGACAATTACAAAAGCAGCAAAACCCAATTAGATCCATCAACAATTATCCACCAGTTTAATTAATTTATTTTTTATTGTATTTTGTTTTTATTGACAAATGTAAAAAGCTTCTTGCACAATCCATAAGGTATGAAATGCACCAGCTATAAACTATAATGTAAACTCATCAGTGGCAACAGGTGTGGTCATGTGTAGAGAAGCGCAAAAAGACACCACTGGCAGGAGTGGATGTGGATAAGTCTAACAAACAAAAGACTTAAAGTGCTATTTTCACTCTACAAACTTTGTTTGAAGCCCAACCCTGTAGTGCTTTTTTAAACCTATCTATTGTGGTGTTGTTGCCTAATCCTACAGTGACATGATGCCATGGCAGTATTCTATGTGATGAGTTCAGAAGAAGAATTAGGGTTCATATAAATGAAATTTGACCTAATCATTTAACACAACACAATGACTTGTAGACGGTCAGAGTGGGGAATCAAGCCTACAACCACTCTAACCACTAAGCAACAGCTGCTCACATAGGATGGCAATGTGTTGAATTTTGTTGCTGCTTCTAGACATCTCCTTGTGTGTTTGGTGCCCCGCCTAATCCTGTTTTCCTTGTTTTTCAGGATCATCATCTACAGCTGCCTCATCATCCACTTGTCTGCTCACACCTTGCATTCACACCCAGCAAACCTCACCATTCACTCCTCATTCCCTCACCTCTCCATCTCCAGTCATCGCTCAGCTCCTCAGCCATTTACCAGTTACCACATTCCACATCCATTCATCCCCATTCCCTTTACAATAAATCCCTTCATCATCTGCTACTGCACCTGGGCCTCTCTGTGAACATCATAACAGCTGAAAGCAAACATTTCCCTTGAGACGTGGAACATTCAAAGGAACGCTGCAAACAGACTAAGTACATAAATTCTGCATGTCATTGCTTTCCCCAGGGGGTTCACAAAATATGAACAAAATATAGATTTTCATGGAGCCTATATATACAGTCATGGAAAAAATTATTAGACCACCCTTGTTTTCTTCAATTTCTTGTTCATTCTAATATCTGGTACCACTAAACGTATAATACAATGAACACAACAAAAAATGCAGCTGGTCACATAATACTTTATGTCCTATTTGACATTCTTAAGTTTAATTGATTCCCAGGGTATATAAGAGGCCATTTCATGTCACAAGCAGCACTGCACATGCAAAGGCCTAGAGTGGTTTCCTGCTTACATTCAAGCCGTAGCACAACTCAGAAGTTGTCAGCTCTCACATAATGCCTAAAACAAAAGAATTATGTGAAGCAACAAAGGCAGCCATCTTGGCACTGCTGGAAATTGGCATGAGTGAGAGACAGGTAGCGAAAAAACTGAAGATCTCCAAGACAGACGTTCATTCCAACAAAAAAAAAACAAGCTGAACATGGCACTACCAAATTGCTACCTGGCCGTGGCAGGAAACGTCTTTCTACCCCACGAGATGACCGTGCACTCATCCGCTCCTGTGTCAGGAATCGTCGTCAGACCTCCAGGGACCTTAAAAATGAGTGGGCACTGTCGAGAAATGTGACTTGCTCGGCAAGGACAGTTCGAAACCGACTTGTTGAAGCTGGTTTGAAGTCACACAGAGCACGCAAGAAGCCCTTCATCAATGAAAGGCAGAGGAAGGCCCGGTTACTCTTTGCTCGAGACCACAAGGATTGGACTGTTGATGATTGGGCTAAGGTTCTCTTCAGTGATGAATCCAATTTTGAATTGATGCCCACTCCAGCCAACTTACTGGTTAGGAGGAAGCCTGGAGAAGCTTACAACCCAGACTGTCTTGCCCCTACAGTAAAACATGGGGGTGGATCAGTCATGATCTGGGGTTGTTTCAGTCTGAGTGGAACAGGGCAAATGCAGTTGTGTGAAGGCCGAATGAACCAGGTCAAGTACAGGACTACCCTTGAAAACAGTCTTCTTCCATCAGCTGGAAAACTCTTTCCTGCCTCGAATGACTGGATTTTCCAACAAGACAATGCCCCTTGCCACACGGCAAGGTCAGTTAAAGCCTGGATGGAGAACCACAACATTCAAGCACCATGCCTTGGCCTGCTCAATCACCAGATCTTAATCCAATTGAAAACCTGTGGAAAATCATCAAACTCAAAATGGAGAACCACAAGCCCAAAAACAAAGAAAATTTGTTTGAATTTGTCCAACAGGAATGGGCTGCTGTGACAGCAGAACAATGTCAGAAGCTGGTGGAGAGCATGCCAAGACGCATGGCTGCAGTCATCAAAAACAATGGTTATGCAATCAAGTATTAACTCTTGTGTGTATCATGTGTTTAAAGCAAACAGAAAAGAAAACATGGAATGCTTAAAAGTAGTGTTTTTGGCGGTACAATGCCATAGCTATTGATGTAAGAATTTAAGTAATTTTGGTTATTATCAAGAAAACCATGGAAAATGAATTATCCTTAGTTCTTAAATTAAACTCTCATGAGCTATTTTTGTTGTTATCATTATAATTGTCCAAACAAATTCTTTAGTTGAGCCAGGCATTAAAACTAACAAGAAATTGAAGAAAACAAGGGTGGTCTAATAATTTTTTCCATGACTATATATATATATATATATATATATATATATATATATATACATATATATCAGGCTCCATGAATAAAAAACAACAAAAATAATTCTAATACTTGATATTTTTTGTTAGTCGTTATATTGATCCCAAAATTTAACTTATTTCATAAAAATGCAAAGGAAACAATCAGAGTATGTCTCCCCTTTTTGTCACTACTGAAAACCCCTGACAGCTCGGTGAGGAAACAAAAGGATTCATTCGGTGATGTAAAAATATGTGTATGAAGTGAAGGTGACAGTGCAGCGGTTAGCACTGTTGCTTCACAGCAAGAAGGTACTGGGTTTGATTCCCAGTGTGGAGTTTGCATGTTCTCCCGTGGGTTCTCTCCTGGTACTCTGACTGATCCGGTACTCCACCCACCATCCAAAAACATGCATGAGGAATAGGTTAATTGGCTAATTTAAACTGCCTGCCTTTCACCCTAAGACAGCTGGGAAAGGCCATGTGAGGATAAGTGGTAGAAAATGGATTGCTGTATAAAGTGAAATCATTCTTTTAAAGGACACTATTGAGATTTGCAGGCACAGTTTTGCCTCTGTCACCTCCTTGGTCAGCTGAATACACCCTGTCTACCTGTGCCACTCCTCTGACTGACTGACCTACATGCAGAAGCTTAATGTAATGCTAGAAAAAATTTTGGTAGTATACATTCAAACCACGGAATACATTTCTCAACCAGAAAAAAAATAAATAATCATAAATATGTTTCATTTCAATAGAGCACACATAACCGTGGGAGAGGTTCATTTTATGGAGTTTTATTTTATGGAGACACCTTAAATATAATGACATTAAGACATCAGTGACACAGTTATTTGAGCTGAAGTTATTTTTTAACTCATGGCACACACAGGTCTGAATACACACACACTTCAAACAGAACATACAGGCCTAAGAGATTTTCAGCTCCCACAAGCTCTCTGAGCAGATTTTGTTAATATTAACTCTGTAATGCTATGTGCCACCACAAGGTAAATTTTGCTATACACAACATCTTGCTGAGTAGAGATTATCATCATGCACCCAGAAACTCCACACAACAACTGCTGTCGCCATGTTTTTTTCAAGATTGTCTGGCCTAGCAACAGTGGGGGAGGGGATTTAGTAAATAGACAATCCACCAGTTTGCTAACTTCTGGATTAGCCGGGAGTTGAGCGATTAAGAGATGGAGAGGCTCAGAACTCTTTCTGGCAGTAATCAAGGCCAAAAAAATATCAGACTACATTAGGGTCGCTGAGCTGCTTGTTGGGGGTAGAAGAGTTTCGATCACTTTCAATCAGGCTTTAGCTTATCCATGCTGATGAGAGCCCAAACGCACGACTCGAGGCAGGAGAGTGGTGCAACCAACAGGTGTGTTTATTGAGATAGTCAGGATAAACAGACAGGAAAGAGTCTCTGGAGACGGGCAGTTGCTCTAGGGATGAGGGACTGGCTCTGGAGACTAGAGACTGGCTCTGGAGACGAGGCACTAGCTCTGGAGATGAGGTATTAGCTCTGGAGACGAGGAACTGAGTCTAGTGATGAGGGACAGGCTCTGGAGACGAGAGACTGGCTCTGGAGACGAGAGACTGACTCTGGAGATGAGGAACTGGGTCTAGAGATGAAGATCTGGCTCTGGAGACGAGAAACTGGGTCTAGAGAGGAGGGGCAGGCTCTGGAGACGAGGAACTGGGTCTAGAGACGAGGGACTGGTTCTGGAGACGACGGACAGGAGTGGGAGACGAGGGTCAGGCTCTGAAGATGAGGGACAGGCAAAAGTAGAGACAAGGGACGGCTACTGACACGACCATCTCGCGACAAATAACAAGTGACAGGACTATTTATACATGAGGAAGGGGAACACAGGTGGAAACAATTAGGGCGGGGGTTCACAATCACAGATGCTGGAAGACACAGGAGGGAAGGATCAGGAGATCTGACATGAGTGGGAGACAGGGTTACCTTCAAAATAAAACAGGAAGAGACAGGACATCATGCAGGCACAAGACTAAAATGGTAAACTTAACAGAACCATTTCACTATTGCCACATAACAGCGCACAGTGCTGAGATGTAGGAAGTCACATAAGTAGTATAGAATAGAATAGAATAGAATAGAATAGTTTATTTATCCCTCATTAGGGGAAATTCACCCGACACAGCAGCATAGACAAATTACAGACAAATTACAGTAGCAAGGATACAATAGACTACAAATGCAGCCACCAGAGACTGTCTATAATCCACAAACTCAGAGGACTCCATGTTGCTCCACACCTCCTTCTGACACTCTACCAATCCATCATCCCATCAGTCCTCCTGTACTGCTCCACCTGTTTTTACAGCATGCTTTCTGTTAAAAACTGTGCAAAACTCACACGCCTCACCAGCACAACCTCCTCCCCCATAATAGAATGTGAATAGATTCATAGCTCAGTTTTAGCTAGTCTAAACCTTTTCAGTCCTCTAACCCCCCTCAGTGATTTCAAAATTAATAAAATAATAAAATATTTGTACATTGTGGTTTTGAAAATGTAAATCTCGCTGCAGCTACACTAGATGTAGCCCTTTTTTTGTTTTTGTTTTTGTAAATTATTACTATATTTTTATTCAGTTCAATTTAAAAAAAATCCAATGTATTTTACACAATGTGCCAATTAATAAGTCAGGCACTGTTAAAATAGTTGTTTTTAAAGTTACATTCCCTTTTATTATGTTTAATCTCTGGCTTGTTGTAGCATCTTCACGTCTGTTTATGTTTCATTGTTTATTTGTCTGTGACAGTCAATTTTTTTCTTTCTTTTTCTTTTGCTGCTGTGTTCCAGCTGTACACAGTTTCAACTTTTTAAGAAGAGCTACTTGATTGGAAAGAGAAATTTTAGTTATTTGTTAGTTATTAATTGTTGTTTTTTTTTTTTTAGATTATTTTTGTCTGATTGTGGCACTGGTCACCTTTGTCAAAGGTCACATGACAGCCACAACACAAATCATGTGTGACAACCTGGACATGGAGACTAAAAGCAACTGTTCTCACCACATTTATAAATGTCAGAAAGACTTTCTAATAGCCTTAATTAGCATCTCCACCCTTTTCTACCTGGGAAGAATTCAGTGACTGGTATGAGGACTGTGATTCCTTTAATTACAGAGGCTGGGAGAGTGCACCATAGCTGCCCTGTTTACCTTTTATAAATGGGAAATGCAGTAGTTAGTTGACTTATGTACAGTAAATGATACAATAAAATGTGTTGACACCTTTCTAATATTGTGACCACTCTCATTATAATGTAGTAAAACTTCAATTTACAAGCATACAATTGATTTACCCATTTCTGACTGCATCTGCACAAACTAAACATGATAAGTTCTGTAAGGATGGATTTAATGGCACAACTGTCTAACATTCTGCTTTTAACCCACAGGGCCATAGCCAGAAATTTAGAGATCTTTAGGCCTTAAGAGGGTGTGATGAATAAATGACATAAACCTGCAGACTACTCACCCATGAATATCAAAACCATTCATACAGAGAGCTGCATCACTTTTTCAAGAGAAGGTTTGAATAGATTCATGCAGACATTTACCAAAAGCAGCACATGGCAATGTGCTGGCAATGCCTGGGGTAAACTGTAAATTGTTGTACAGTCTAAACTATTGTTTTTGTGATTTAATTTCTCTCTGTTAACAGTGTCGTCTAGGGATTTTATTGTGAAAGGTAAGAAGAGAAGGAATGGATCAACACATTATAATGTCAACTCGTCACACACCTTCGCTTTGTTACGCTCCTTTGCGTCATGCTCCTTTGCGCAACTTTATTTTTCGCTTCAAAACCACTATAATTAAATTCTGAAAAGCATTATAGTGGGGCTTAAAATAGTACACAAATGTGTAAAATGTGCATGTAAATAATGAAATACATGTCAATAAGTCAAACAACTCCACTGTGTGCATTGAAGCTGGAATGCATGCTAATTGTTTGTAATCAGGCTATGAGCTGGAATTTATGATGACTGTACAGCATGTGCTCAGTATGTATGTACTTGCATGTGTACAGTTTGAGGGTGTCTCAGTCTTCTGCTGTGGGGGGAGAGGCTCTAAAGAATTACTTCTGTGGTCAGAGAGATTAAGGACATGGTTGGACTGACATGAGGATTACTTTGAGTTAAAGTTTCCAGTTGCACTTTGTTAAATATGATGTTATTGTAGGTTAATTGCTGTCAGTTAAACCAAATCTTGGACTTTTGTGGAAATAAGACTTCCTTTAACACAGTTAACTGTATAATTCCTCTGTTATACATTCATGTGGGGAAGAAGTGGCTGACATGATATGTATCTCCCAAAAGTTGAATTCTGCATCCAGGTGACATGCAACACAACAACATGAATATATATTGCATTCATTCTCAATTTGGTCAGTTCGCCAACCTACTCTCAACCTACTCTACTTAATCTAGTTAAAGTCAACCACCCCTTCCAACAGTCATTAACAGCACTTGTTTTAAAGAGGACATGAAACATGCATGTTCAGTGCCGAAACGAGCCTGATCTCCTGGAAAGACGTATAATTAACACATCATTACAAGGACATCCTGTATGTCATGACAGTGTACTTTTGCCTGGCCCGTGCCTATTCGTACACCTTTGCACAGGGAGAGGTGTTACAGGGGACGTTCACCAGGACTTTCTGTGTGAACAGACATAGAAGGAGAACAAACTTCCAGCTGAATGTCAGACCAGAAGGGAGAGACACGGCTGCTGGTTGATGGATATTGTTGTTGGAGCTGGGGGTGCTGAATTGAAAGGCTGTCCTGGACCCATCCACCTACCGTCCCACCCACCATATTTTACACAAATATTTTACATTGCAGTTTCCTTGGTTGTCCTCGAAATAGAAGTTCAGTAAAATAAATGTAAAGCACTTTGTTGTAGTTTCATTACCTTAAAACTATTCATAGTTTAACATTCAAGTTTGACCTTTTTGTTTTTTCACAGCCACATGACGACTCAGCGAAACACCACTTGTATTAAGGGTATAATTTGTAATAGCTGTTTTTTGCTGTTTGTAAACCTCAACGTTGGCGACTCTTCCTTGGCTAAATGGATGAGCGAAGGCGAGAGAGAGAGGAGCGATGAACGAGGTTGTTTTTGAGTGAATGAAGAGACAGAGTGAGAAATTTTCAAATAGAAAAGAATTAAGTAAAGCAAAGTGGTATTAACATTAAAAAAAAGTTCAAAACAGAATGTAATTTCTGATGGGAGTGGCCAGGTGAACACACTGGACCCCACTCCTCAGCAACACCTTCCATCTGTCTACGAGCACTGAAATAATACATATACAGTTTTAGATGTGAAAGAGTTTTGATGATTAGATCACTAGATTAACTGAACCAGTTTAGGGCTAATCTATTTCAATCTTCTCTGACCCCTCTTAAACTCTCAACTGCTGAACAGTGCACAAAACCTGAAGTAAATGTAGTTGATAACAATTCAGTTGTTAATTTTGTTAACAGATATAAATCACTGAATTGAGCTTGACACATTGAATTAATATCATTAATTCATTCATCAATCTTTCCTTGTGTTCAATCATTTATTCCATCATTTTCTGTTAGTAGTTTGGCCATGTAGTTTGTCAAATAATCATCTAATTTTAAAAATAATTAATGTCAAATTCAAAAGTTTTCCCTGTTTTAACCAAACTGGGTGGTGCCCTGGTAATTTCTACTATTACAAGTAATAGTGGGTTATACCTGAAGCTGAGTGCCATCACTCTTCATCACTTTTTATGACAATCCATGCTTTTATGACTCATAACTTAAAAGTTAGTGATTATAAATACATATTTTGATAAAAATTAATGATTGATCATGAAATCGGCTCCAAGTAATAACGCTACACCTCGAAATGCAGTTTCGTTTTATGTTGCATTGTGGAAGGCGATGAAACGCAACGTCATGGTTATATATTAAAGACGTGACCTAATTCTCAAGACAAAAGTATCCTGTACAGCATGTGTTCAGTATGTATGTACTTGCATGTGTACAGTTTGAGGGTGTCTCAGTCTTCTGCTGTGGGGGGAGAGGCTCTAAAGAATTACTTCTGTGGTCAGAGAGATTAAGGACATGGTTGGACTGACATGAAGATTACTCATTAGTTAAACTTTCCTGTTGCACTTCATTAAATATTATGTTATTGCAGGTCAGTAGCCATCAGCTAAATCAAAAACTTTGGTTGTTGTGGAAATATAAGTGCAGTGAAATAAATGCAGGACCCATTAACATAGTTAACATTCATTCTTGTGGTGAAGAAGTGACTGACATGATATGTATCTCCCAAAAGTCAAACTCTTAACTTTTTGTGAGTGCTAGTATATCACTGACAAATGTGTGTCTTGATTTATTCACTTTTGTTTGACCATTTTATTTCACATCCCATTGACATGCAACACAGCCACATCATTATATATTGCATTCATACTCAATTTGGTCAGTTCGCCAATAAGCCAGTGTGATCAACCTACTCTACTTAATCTAGTTAAAGTCAACCACTCCCTTCAAACAGTCATTACCAGCTCTTGTTTTAAAGAAAATGTGAAACGTGCATGTTCAGTGCCGAAAGCAACCTGATCTCCTGGGAAGACGTATAATTAACACATTATTACAAGGACATCCTGTATGTCATGACAATGTACTTCTGCCTGGCCCGTGTCCATTTCTAAAATTATCATGTTTGTCTTTGCAAATGTCATTGACGTGTTCATGTTGATGCTACACAACGAGACGATATAAGAGGCCACGTTTAGGTTCAGGCAACAAAAATTACTTAGTTAAATTTAAGAAAAACATGGTTGGGCTTAAAATAAGTGCTTTAATTCAGTAAGAATATGTATTGAAAAAATCATAGTCATTGCAGACATGCCAAAACAAAAACAACTTTCTGAACTATTTAATCATGATTATTGCAGAATTTCAAAAGTTTATCAAGATTAACTCTTTGAGTGCCAGCCTTTTTTTAAAATGGATTTTGCCCATTTTGAGCCATGTTTCAAGACCCACAGAATATTTTGTACTATGTCTCTGAAAACACAGATTAGCTCAAATGAAACATTACTCACAGGCTGCGGGAGGCCACGATCAACGACCCGATTAATGCACAATAAGCAGACAATGAAACTCTCAATAGAAGATGTTAAAAATCAACATTTAATGCTGCAAAGCTTCTTTTTTGTGCATGTCTATTCATTCTATGTATACCTGGCATATCTATGTCACACGGTTGCAGATAAAGATCAGGCTCCACTAATATTATTAGCATTATATTATATTTATATATTATTATATAGCATTATGTGTATTTCCCAAATCTGCCAAAAAGGAACACTGTGTAAAACCATTCATGATCTGCTCCTGCAATATTAATTTTTAACTTTTCAGCATGTGCAGTACTTACATCAGTTGGTTCATTATTTTCAGTCAAAGTCAACTTTATTGTCAATTTCACAATATGAGCAGTACAGTGAGATCGAAATGCTGTTTCCCCCAGTCCCCAGACAGCACAAACAACACTGTTATTAAATATGCTCTTGTACTATGCTAAACTAAAAAAAACTAACTTAACGGCTATATTCAAATGCTCAAATGTTAATTTACGGTGTACATTTGCTGACTTAGTTTTTCATTTGCCTAGTTGCTTATTCAGACATTCATACACTTATTCGTTTTTTAAGATGGGCTTGTTTACTTACTTTTGTTATCAAATTAATTTGACATATGTTGCTACTTATGGTACTTGACAAATTTGTTTATCAATGTCACTGGTTTTTGTTTTTTGTATAGGCTGTTACTGTGATGTTGCACAGCAACTTTGCTGCTGTAACAATGTAAATTTCCCCATTTGCAGGACAAATAAAGGATTGTCTCATCCCATCTTGAACAGCAATGCACCAGAGGGATGCCAGTGATCCCTTTAGTTGTAATAATTGGATATACAATAGTTCCTGCAGCAGGTTTTATGACCACATGACAGTTTTGACGTCAATGCAGGAGTGGGACAACAGATTGGCCCATACAGACGTGCAGTGAGAACACACAAGGAGCGAGATAACTGAATATTAATTAATCATGTCACAGTCACAAATATAGTAACTTCGTAGCATCTTTGGCTGGAATGATGATTAGTTTTTCTTATTCAAATACATCTCACCCGGCAACAGTGTTAATCATTAAAGGGCTGTATCAGGGCATTGGGTGCGTGCACGTGGACGCAGTAGGTGGAGTGTCTGTGGGCTGATTGGATAACAACCAAAACGTGACATTTACAGTTTCTTCTGTCAGTCTAACAACAAATTACAACAAAATGGGAGCACTACACCAGAGTAGACTTGTGTGTAAGGTGTGGATGACCTGAAGTTTATCTCAGAAAACTGCAGGCAGTAAGGTGTGACTTCAGGCATGCGCTTCCACCCACACTTAGAACTGCATGTACACTATCTATTAATTATTGCAATAAGACAATAAATATGCAACTAATTCATAGGTGGCTTTTAGTGTCACTGGCTTGAACTGCTCAGACGTTTGACAGACGTAATTATGTTGCGTTACTCTGCAGACTCACACAATGAACACTGAACGTGACATTTCCAAACACAAGGAAACTCGTCGGCAATTGAACCTAATTAATGACATGCTAACTGATTAAAGAATGAAGCGTGCATGTCAGTGAAACCAGAACTATGTGTGAGGATTAAGTGATGGGTGTGTGTGTGTGAATGTATGAGAGTGTGTGTTTGAAGGTTTGTGAAAGCAAGTGAATGCAGCATAACTAAAACCAAACCTAATCAGCTGCCTGAAGGGAGAAACAAAGAGACGACATTGGGCTTGACTTAAACATCGCTTTTCTAACTTTATTAAACAAAATGACAAATAACTACATGGCTTTTCGCTGACGTAATTATTTATTATTCTCAAAATAACAAATCATTAGTCAAAACTTGAACAGGAATTTAAAGTTCCTTCATCCTGCTGTTATTTTGCTTGTTTATTGGCTATTTTGATTTTGTCTAGTGTGTTTTTTTTGGATCATTTATTATTATTCAATCCAGACATGTATTTATATTGTTATTTATACTGTTTGCCATTATTTAGGGACCGTGTCATTTTTCTATGATGTTGCTCTGTGTTAATTTTTAATATAAGCAATTAAAAAAAAACAAAAAACAATTCAAGACAGGAATCACATGGCTGGTTGAAGATGTGCAAGAGCATCTGAGCTGGTCTGCACAGTCCTCAGGAGTCTGGAGCTGATGACGTTGGGGCCTTTGGCCTTTCTAGCTTCTAGCTCACTTCTCATCTGGTCAGCTGTTATGGACATGGTTGTGGTGATGGTGGCATTGTGGCAGAAAGCAGAGGTGGTGTGAAAAAACAACTGGTTGGTTGGTGCTCTGATGAGTGGGGGGAGGAGTGGGAGCAGAGTCAAACCTGTTGAAAAACAGATTTAGTTGGTTGGCTCGCTCATGGTCTCCTTCAGCTCCCCTCTCATGGCCTCTGCCATGACCTGAAATGGTCTTTAGGCCTCTCCAGACCTCCCTTAGTGCAAGTGTGTGTCAATATCGGTCCTGTAGCTGTCCTTGCCTTCCCCTATGGTCCTATTTAGTTGACATGGGTTTGTTCTATCTTCAAACAGTGCCATCTGGTGACCACTTGTGTGTAATTTTGGTTCATCCAGTTATTCACGTATTTGTTCTTGACAGTGACACAGCACCTCTATAAAACTGTAATCACCTGGAGACACTGATAGATATATCTGTCTTTTGCATAAACATGATAGTCAACATTTAAGTTCTGCAGAGTTTGACCCAACTGTATGTGATATCAGACCATCTTTTCTTCTTTTAATTATTCATGATAGGGGACAGACACATATAAGAAACTTTTCTTCTTGCTGCTTTCCAGTCATGAAGGTGTTGATTTGATAATATAGTGTGTACATTTGCACAAATTCTGCTATCCACTTTCATGTCAGGAACAAACAAACAAACAACACCTGCTGACCTTTTAAGACCATCACTGTCCAGGCCAATTAGAAGCCACGGCTGACAGGAGAGGTCCACAGACTGCTGAAGGCTTGGAACGCTGCCTTCAGAGCAGGAGATGAGGCAGGCCTGAGGACAGCGAGGGCCAACCTATCACTTGGCATCAGAGAGGCAAAGAAGCAGTACTCCAGGATGATAGCTCATCACTTCAGTGACAGCAGAGACACACAGAGCCTGTGGTGAGGGATACAGACCATCACAGACTACAAGCCCCCACTGCAGACCTGTGACAGCTCCACCTCTCTGCTAAATGAACTAAATGACTTCTTTGCTCGTTTTGAGGCACACAACAGCATACCTGCGCAGAAGTCTCCACCCCCGCCTGGTGAACAGGTGTTGACACTGTCTGTAAACAGTGTGAGGAGGACACTCAGCAGGATCAATGCTCACAAAACTTCTGGTCCTGACAACATTCCTGGTCATGTGCTGAGGGACTGTGCTATGGAGCTCACAGATGTCCTCACAGACATCTTCAACATCTTGCTGAGTCAGGCTGTTGTCCCCACATGCCTCAAAACCACCACCATCATCCCTGTCCCGAAGAAGTCATCACCCTCCTGTTTTAATTACTACCACCCAGTAGCACTCACCCCCATCCTCATGAAACGGCTAGTGTTGGAACACATCAAGTCTGTTCTCCCACCCTCACTGGACCCCTTCCAGTTTGCATATAACTGCTCAACCGACGATGCCATCTCCACTGCGCTCCACACCGCCCTCTTACATCTGGACACTAAAGACTGCTGTTGCTCAGACTGCTCAGAATGCTGTTCATAGACTTCAGTTCAGCATTCAACACAATCTTTTCCCAACAGCTCATTGTAAAACTGGACCAGCTGGGACTCAACACCTCAATGTGCAACTGGCTGCTGGACTTCCTTACTGGGAGACCACAGGCAGTTTGGGTCAGCAGGAGCACATCCAGCATAACCACACTGAACACAGGGGCCCCTCAAGGATGTGTGCTGAGCCCCCTCCTCTTCATTCTGCTGACCCACGACTGAACACCATTGCACAACTCCAACCTCCTCATCAATTTTTGCAGATGACACAACTGTGGTGGGTCTCATCAGCAACGACGATGAGACAGATTACAGGAGCAAGGTGAGCCACCTGGCCTCTCAGATGTGGTCAGACAGTGGTTTACAACACAGGATAGGATGCTGGTGGAATATCTCCCTCCCAACTCACTGTTCTTAAATCCAATAGAGGAGTTCTCCTCTTCCTGGAGGTCAAAGGTATACATCCACATACCCAAATGGCCCTGCTAGTGGCCATGGATGCAGCATGTGATGACATCACAGCGGGGTCCTGCAGAGGGTGGATTTGCCACTCGAGGAGATACTTTCCTTGCTGCATTGCAAGAGATGATTTTCACTCTGATGTAGATGAAAATATGTGGCCAGACAGACAGGAACGTCTGGTTGTGCATGAATGATTTACAGTACTGTGTATGATATATGTTCAGTTCCAATATATACTGCAATATTGTTAACAGTTGTGCAAAGCTCCACCCAAAAGGAGTTTGTTGACAATAAGGGTTTTGCACAATGCTGTGAAAAACAATAGAATTGCAAAGAGCATATGCAGCAAATGTGTGAAACATAAAATATTCAGTGAGTTGTTCTCAGTTACCTCACAAAATACAGTAATGTGTAACTTTTCTATAGTTTTCAAATGGCTGTGTAAATCATCTGTAGTGCTGCCTTGAGCATTTGCAGGTAGTGTCACCAAGAGCTGACTTTTTTTTGCAGTGGGAAACACTGACAGAGTAAACTGTCATAATGAAAACATTACAAAGCCATTTGACTCAATGAACAATGGTGTCAGGGCTTTTCATCTTGATGACACTGACACTTTCACTGACATGAATACTTGCATTTGAGAAATGAACTTTCCTTTCTGAGCAAGAGACACTTTTGCAGGTTATTGCAGGTTATCAACTAGGTTTTGCAGTTTGTACTCATTGTTTTGAGAAATGCATTAACTGTTGTGCAAATGTAAAAAGTGATATGAGAAAAGCATCAAAGTGACTGACTCCTGGACCATCAGGACATGATTGTTTTTTTTTTTTCCAAATTTTCTCTTTGAACATATTTGCTGTATGGGCTCTGAGGTTCTGCAGAAAGAGAGAAACATATGAGAGGTATGCATGGTGACAAGAGAGGAGCAAACGGATGGGCTTAGAGTGTGACAGCATCATAATATGCATGTGCTCTACAATTAAAGATTATTAACACATATTGCTGTTGCCAATAATTCGTGGGATAGTGATGAATAATGGAATATACTTTTTGGTCTAACAAACAGGCAAAAAACATATTTCAGAACTTTGCAGATGTTGCTGCTTCTGTCACTAGATGTCGCTACAAGCCAAACATTTGACTGACTACACCTTTAAACAAAAAACACAAGAAGAGGCAAGCCAGATGAGCACATGAGTTTGTTTTAAACTATCCTTAGAAAAAATACATTGACAAAAATACATGTACACCTGAACATTACAGCCATATGTGAATGTGGGTCATTAACTCTTCTGGTTTCAACCCTTCCACCAGATGTTGAAGCTGGTGCAGGGATTTGCTCTCATTCAGACACAATAGCATTAGAGAGGTTCAACCATGATGATGGACCAGGTCTAGCTTGATCTAGTTCCAAAGGTGCTGAGTGTGGTTGAGGTCACGGCTCAGACCAGACAAGTTCTTCCACAACAAACTGTGAACAGCATTTCATGAGATTGTGTGTGGGGTTCCCCAGGGGTCAATTTTAGGTCCAGTTCTTTTTAATCTCTACATGCTTCTCGGGAATATCATCAGGGGACATCAGCTTCCATAGCTATGCTGATGATAGTAACTGTACATGGTCGTGTCTCCTGATGACAGCGGGCCAATTGATGCCCTTTTAAACTGCATTTTAGACATCAAGATGGTAGCCAATTTCCTGCAGCTCAACCAGGACAAAACAGAGGTTTTAGTCACTGGTCCTGAAGACCTGCCACTTTTACCAAAATTACAAGATCTTACAACATAAAAATCTGTAAAACATTTGGGTGGGATTTTTGACTCTGAGCTCAGTTTTGTTCCATCCATCCATTATCTAGCGCTTATCCTCATAGGGTCGCGGGGAGGCTGGAGCCTATCCCAGCGGTCTTAGGGCGGAAGACAGGATACACCCTGGACAAGTCTCCACCTCATCACAGGACACATAGAGACAGACAACCACTCACACTCACATTCACACCTACGGTCAATTTAAATTTGCCAATTAACCTAATCCCCATACATGTTTTTGGATGGTGGGAGGAAGCCGGAGTACCCGGAGAGAACCCACACAGACACAGGGAGAACATGCAAACTCCACAGCCCCGGGTCGGGATTCGAACCCAGTACCTTCTAGCTGTGAAGGTACCTTCTAGCTGTGAAGCGACAGTGCTAACCACTACACCACCGTGCCGCCCTCAGTTTTGTTCCACACATCAAAAATATATCAAAGGTAGGTATTTACCACCGTTTCTCTCCCAGGCCAACACAGAGGAGCTGATGCATGCTTTTATCTCCTTTTTAAAATCGCTGCACTGGCTCCCCGTGTGCTACAGGATTGATTTTACGTTCTTTAAAGTTTTTAAGAAGAGGACTCACCTTTTTAATCAAGCTTTTAACTGATTTCTTTGATCTCTAAAAAATTTTAATCGGGTTTTTGGGTTTATTCTTCTGTGCTGTATAGTATTGTCATCAGCTTTTATGGTAACAAAGTTTATTATGTATTTTACATTATTTACGTTGCATTTATATTTACATGCTATATACAGTGCATATAAACTCATTGTGAAATAGTTATACAACCATATGTTGTATACGTTACATACATTTTTTTCATACGTTCTATATGTTATATAAATAGAGTTTATTTCATGTAACTGCTAAACAGGAAAAGAGAAGAAAGAGGGAGGCAGGAAAGACTGCGGCAAAACTCTGCATAAAGCTAAGAGGACAAACCAGAGTGAACATTGGGGCAGCCTTTGAGCGGTGGAGACAACTGGGGGGAGGGGGTGGAGCGTAGAGGAGGTGCAACTTTCAAATTTTGCTCACGCTACAAGATTATCAACTATAGCTTTAGTAGTTAATAGTTTCTTTAGTTTGTCTGTACTCTGTATAAGATACAAGAACTTCAGAAAATTGTGTAATTCTGTCTGATTTCAGTAGTAGTAATTACTTGAGTGATCGACACCACCATAAAAAGCATTACTTTAGAGAACTACACAGTGTCTGTTAGGGCCTGAATGTTTTCTAGTTTAATGAAATGATCATATCAGTTCACTGTTTCATAAGCTGAATAGATCTTTTGTGTTTTTTGAAACTAATAGAATGTACAGTAAAAACAACCTGATGTTTTTATTTCTTCAGGAGGTTGGTATGTTGGTATGGTTTATTTTGACTCCCATTCAGCTATCACCTGTGAGAGGTGGATGACGTGAGTTGATGACATACCTCAAACATAATATTATGATACATCATGACATCTGACGCAAAGTGTGACCAAGAATTTGAAAACATGGAAAAAGAAGCACCAGTAATTCCAGCTCTTTTTGGTTGAAGCCTCAGATGGAAAAAATGTTGCTCTCAACAGTTTATTGTGGGTTGTACTGTGCCATTTGGTAAGTAAGTGATGGAGGTGATGACCTAAAACTATATTTTAGTGTTGATAGAGTGACTGGCAGCTCATCAAATGGTGATTATGGTTGCTTAGCAACAACAGTGTCAAAACACACCTGGCTGGTGTGAAACCGGTGTGACCTCTCCCTTGTTGAATCTGAATTACAACCATATGACTCAGCTCTTTGGCATGTGTAACCTGCAATTACTAATTAATTTTTCAATTGTGTTAATAGTCTAAAATTGAACAACAGTGATGTGTGTTAAACACAACTTAATGGCACCAGAATAACTTTTTTTCATGAAGACAATAAGGAAGTCTGAGGACTTAATGGCACCAGAATAACTTTTTTTCATGAAGACAATAAGGAAGTCTGAGGACTGAATGAACTTGCAAAGCACTCCTTGAAAATGGACTTTATTTTTTTTTTTCGCTATAAATATTTTCACAAACTAAATCATGATTACCATTTTTAGAGTTGTGTTTCAGGCACTGAATCAAAGGTACAGAGAATCAGCATCTTGGCTGAAAAAGTCAACAGCAATTTGAATCAGTCATGGGCAGACTGGGAAGGAAAAAAACCTTGGACTTTTTTAACTGAGACTGCCCCCAACAAAATTTTAAATATAATTTAAGTAAAATAGGCATAACCTAAAACAGGGGGAACATGTTGCACTAAGGAGGACGCTAGATAGAGGGACCACATATTGACACAATGGCGCTGGCAGCATGATGGCAAGCATTGTGAAAAGAGAAGCATGGTGACACAAACGTAGGAGACAGGAAGCTAAAGAGTCATTAGGCACCACAAGCAGACACAAACTGATTAGCACAGACCAAAAAACAAAGATCCAACAAAGACTGAGCTGGAAACCAGGACTTAAATACAAAATAATTTAACAAGGGAGACGGGAGAAGATCAGGTGAGGGGAGGGGAGCTGATTAGCAGGGGAAAGACAGTGAGAAGCAGGAAAGGAGCTGACCGCACCACAAGCCGAAACAAACACCGGGCTCCCAATACCGCTGCAATGAAATGCTCTGTTTTACTGGCGATGATGGGGGAGACACGACATTCCACAAGTCTCTCAACCCCCATTTGACATTTCCAATCAAACAAATGAAGCCAGATGAAAAGTGAAATGCATGGGAGCACTCTTTGACATATTGTAACATGGTATTTAATTATGTGTAAATACATCTATGGCACTCAATGAGTTAATATTAACATTTCCTTGTTCTTATTTTCTAGCTGGGAAAAGGGAGTCAACATGCCGGCAGTCGATCCAGTGTTGGCGTTGATCCAGTGCCTCACATTGTCTCTGCAATAAGACTGGAAAGTCAGATTCTTTTGTCTTCTCTGACATTGATGCGAAGTGAGAGCACACAGATGTAATCATGGAGAATAGAGATATGAATAATAATTTGTTACTTTTCATTGAACCTGTCTATAAAATCAGTGGTTCTCAACCAAGGGGGCACACCCCCCAGGGGGGCGTGGAGACTCTCTCGGGGGGGGGGGGGCATAAGCACAGGACAGTAGGGAAAAAAAACTCATTTGCCATTAGTAGCTTATAAACTAAATGCAGAAGTCCCCTCATGTCAAAATGCAAGAGGTTGGATTATAACCAGTGTCGTGTATGAACGCTGTTCCCTGAACACATTCATATTTTCGGTGAACGGTGAACTGAACGGCTCAGTTTTCAAATCATGAAAGTGAACGGCATTCACTCTAGAGAATGAACAATTCTTTATTGATAGGATAATTTGATTAGTTTTGGAGTGGCAGTGATTTCCAGCTGATGAATGGTTAAGAAGAGCTTGTGTTGACTGATATAGTGTCTGATTTATTTAAAAAAAAAATGTAGCAAATGAATGTGAACTACTTCATTTTTAGGACTGTGAACTTAGTTCTTTTTTTTTAAAAGTGAGCTATGAACATGAACTAGTTCATTTTCATGTGTGTGATCTGAACTTTGAGCTAGTTCTTTGTAAGTATGAACTGCCACAACACTGATTATAACAAACAAATCAAACACACCAATTATAATGATAGCCTAATAATGATCATAGGCCTACCTACCACTATGAGGATGATAATAATAATAATAATGGTAATAGTTTGAGCCTAATAATAACAACAATAACCTGGCCTAGGGCTATCTATCTATCTATCTATCTATCTATCTATCTGTCTATCTATGAAAGGTGGTGTAGTTGGAGGGTTGGGGGGTTATGAGTGGGTGGCGCCGGGAGGAGGGGGACCCCAGCTGCACTGACCCAGCATTGGGGGGGCCCAGCTTGCAAAAGGTTGAGAACCCCTGTGTAATATGGATTGAAGAGAGTTCATAACTGACTGATCAAAAGATATCTGATATCTGAATGAATCCAAAAGCTGAAGTAGACATGCTGTGTTCACCTGCACACACCCCAATATGCTGTGATTGTTTTGACTTCATTATTCATACCAGTATCTCAAAAGAATTTCTGACAAACCTTGCAGAGAAAAGATTGGTTTGGTTTTTCAATTCTTCTGGTTCGTTTGACATGAACAGACATTTGTTGGGACAGGATCAGATAATTTAGATGCAAACTGGAAAAAAGAAGACCATGAATACATTTTACCAAACAAACCTATGTGGCTGAGGGTGCTGAGCACCAAGGTGGGCAGTGTGAAGGTAACAGATGAGTCCCACAGATACTAGAAGATATCTCAACATTTTCACACCAAGTTGTTTTTTTTTCTTTTTATGGGCAGACATCCAACATAACCTGGCCCTGCACCAGAAAAGACAAGCCTTCAAATCAATGATGTCTACGTGACCTACAGCTTGTTTGCGATAAGGTTTTTATGAATATTTATTTAATACAAATATTTTTTTTAAGTGATTCACTTACCGAAAGGAATAAAAAAATCTAGCATAGTTCCTCATTACTGTGAGAACTGATGTGCTGATGTCAAAAGAAGACAATACAAATCCAAACATGGTGGCAGTGTGGAATGTTTGGACTTCGTGAGAGGGCTAGATGGTTGTTTGAAGGTGTTTTCAAAGCAACAGAAAATAGAAATTCAAGAAACATTACAGAGGGGATGTTTAACTTCCTAAAATTAGCTCTAACCAGCTTATGTTACATAATTGAAACCACTACTATTGCCAAGAATTTTCTCAATCAAATCAAATATTTAAAGAAAAAATAGGGCAATCAAATGATTAATTATTTTGAATCACAATTATTTTTTTTCATGACTGTATTAATCATAGAATTTCAATGGTTATCACGGTTAATCACATTTTTATTGCACATTTGAAATCATATTATTTTGAATTCACAGCAGTTTTTAAGATCACATCAACAATAATTTTATGAAAAAATACTTAAGTTCACAACAAACCAACCAGAGTACGTCTCTTAAACCTTCCATGATGCTGACTGGTCTGCAGTCAGCTGATGCTCAATTAACAAGCACTGTAATGAACTTCTTTCATTTGGTTATCAGCCATGTGTCAGGATTCACACACTCCCACCTTTATTCTGACACAACTAATTTGCTTCCTCAGTGAGTACAGACAAATACTGGGCTCTCTGTGCATTCCTAGTAAGAACCAAACATGATGCAAAGTTTGATGAGTTTAATTCTGTTAATCTGTAATTCAAAAAAAGAAAAAAATAGACACCCTGTTTTATTCTCATCAGAGTGAGCACATTCTCTCCTGAAGGTGTAATACATACCAACATACTCATACTCAGAAAACAAAGCTTTAAAACCTAAGCTGCACAATGACGTAGATGGTTGGTTCATTCTTATCAGGCAAAATGTGATGTTATATATATATACACAATGGAAAAAGATGTGAGTAAGCTGTTAAAGGGTGGCCACACCTTAGAAACAACACTCATGAATATTTAGCCCCATGTCATTTCATCCGCTTTCTGTGGATATAAAAGATGCTGTCTGTTCAGAGAACATCACAACCTCAGTCACTGCCGTGAAGACAAGTCACCACCAAGCAGAATCTGTAAGTATTTAATGATTAATATTTGTCCAGTTGCATTTAATGCAGGTCTTTGTTCGATTATAGTTTTATGAAATTGTACATTTGTGTTACAGTTCCTTGTGTTATTTAATTTTTATGTATTTATAGCTATAACTGTGTTGGATTTCTAACTCAAAAGTCAAATAAATGCACAAAAAACATGTAGATATGTAGATACTTCCGGTAACATTTTTTTCCCCTCTAAATACAATGAATGGCAATAGTTTAACAACAAGGACAACAAAGTATTATTGTTTCAAAGATGCAGCAAACGTGCTATAAGTTCCACTATATTCTGGTGATTCAAAGAGTAACACAGTAACACAGTAAAAAAAAGTAGTTTAAAGTTATAGATTTTCTATAAATTGTCATTACTATTGTCATTACTAATCTAACACAATTACATTTTGAAACAGAAAGCACCATCCCACAATGATGATGAAGATCTGTGTCATTCTTCTTCTGTGTTTTGGTAAGTTTATGTTGAAAATTAAAATTGCTGCAAGGTTTAATTTCTCATGTGAGAACAAAATCTGATTATACTGATCCTTCCACTGCTAAACTGCAGCTGCAGCGACAAACACTGCTGCACAATCAACCACAGCAGCAGCAACAACTACAGCTGCAGGAACAACTACAGCTGCAGCAACAACTACTACTGCAGAAACAACTACAGCTGCAGCGACAACTACAGCTGCAGAAACAACTACAGCTGCAGGAACAACTACAGCTGCAGAAACAACTACAGCTGCAGCAACAACTACAGCTGCAGAAACAACCACAGCTGCAGCAACAACTACAGCTGCAGCAACAACCACAGCTGCAGCAACAACTACAGCTGCAGAAACAACTACAGCTGCAGCAACAGCCACTGCTACAGAAACAACTACAGTTGAAGTAACAACTACTGCTGCAGCAACAACTACAGTTGCAACAACAACCACTGCAGCGATAGCTGCAGCCGACTCCGCTGCAGTCATCCACAAAATAAGTTTCCTTTCGGTCATAGCAGCAATTGCAGCAGTTACTTGGAATTAAGAATTGCACAGGAGCGATGGACTAAATGCTACCAACATTTAGATGCCATATACACACCATGTATTGTTTATGAAAACAATGTAGGAATTAGGAATTAAGAATTACTTTATTGTCATTATTTATCATATCGTACCAGCTGTTGTTTTATACTATATATTTAAAATTCTAACATATTTGAACTGTCATTTATCTTCTAAACAAACACAAAACCAGTTTAATGATAACAGATCTTAGGCAGCCTACTTAAGCCAAGCATACATGCAACCTTTATGAACTGCTGTTAACACTGCCACAGAACTGTATGAGCCATATACAGGAGGCAGGTACAACAGATTTCACAGCCAGTTTAATCATTAATTAATAACATATTTAACATTTTTTTGATTTGATTACATTCCACTTTAAGGAAATAACTGGATGGAAACACTGTGGTGCACACTGTGGTGACTGCTCTGTCCTCTACATGTTAATATGCCATGTATTATATAATTATTGTAAGTATTAAACTATGAAATGCAAAGAAACAGAGTGTTGTTTTTTGCAGGATGCAGCATCATACTCATAATCCATATTAGCTCGGCATCTCATGAAACAAAATTTAATAATTCTATTTCAATGTTACTGGCAAGTAAGTAACAAATAAGTTTATGCACTATGTTTATAAAAAGTCTGTTTGTCTTTAGTCTCTGTGTCTTTTGCTTTTCCTTTTCATCCATTTCACATTACAAATAAATACTTACTTGTTTTTCGAATTTTTGACAGATTCGAAAAAGATGGTTAATCTAATTTTAAAATCATGTTTGATAGTTACGACTGTGTTTTTAGTTTCCTTGATTTTTTTTTGAATGAAGTTCTGCTTCATGACCTGCCAGCACGTCTCTGGCAACGCATTTCTGGCAGTTTGTCCAGGTAGACTTTGTAATGCATCAAATTAACTTTTTGTCCTCAAAGTTGATGTGTTAGAAGCAGGAAAAATGGGAAAGCATAAGGATTTGACAAGGCCTAAACAGTGATGTCTAGAGGACTGGGTCAGAGCATCTCCAGAACTGCAGCTCTGGTGGGCTGTTCCTGGTCTGCAGTGGTCAGGATCTATCAAAAGTGGTCCAAGGAAGGACCAGTGGTGAAACAAATACGACTGAAGACTCTCATCCTGCATCCAGACCATCTCTCGTCCTGCTCGGCTCCTCTGCCCTGAACTAAAGTGTGAGTCTGCTCCTCTGTCCAGACACAGGCTGCAGAAATGACTCCAGCCTCCAAGAAGAAACTTCAAGAGAAGGAAATACTGTCAATGAAAGACATGTTGAACTGGTACGATGCCAGTAGACCCTTCCATCCAGAGGGCACAGTGACTCACAGCACAGAAAAGAGACAGAAAGAGAGATGAAGATGGGAAAATTATTTGTCAGCTGGCCATGTCCAAAGATATCCAAAGAAGTCCAAGAGAGCCACTATTGGAAAGAAGCGCCTCAAGCCGAAGTCGCATCCGTGGGATCCACCAGATCCAAAAAGGCCAAGATGAACCTGCAGCCATTCCTCAGCAACACCTCAGTCTATGAACGGTGATATAATACATATACATTTTTAGATCGTAAAGAGTCTTGATGATTAGACCACTAAATTAACTGGGGAAATTTAGGGCTAATCTATCTGACAGAACTCAGAATATTAAACTGCTTCTCAATCTTCTCTGATGCCTCTTAAACTTTCAACTGCTGAATGCTGCAAAAGGCCTAAACTAAATGTAGTTAATAACAGTTCAAGTAGTTAACAGATATCAAACACTGAATCGATGGTCACATTAAATTAATATCATTAATTCATTTATCAATCTTTCCTTGTGTTCAATCATTTATTCCATTATTGTCTGTTAATAGTTTGGTCATGTAGTTCATCAAGTAAACTATTTTTTATAACAAATAACTGTAAATTAAGTACAAGAATGCTGTAGCTCCCTGAGATTAACTCTATTAATGTCAAATTCAGACGTTTTCCCCAAACTGGGTGGCCCCCCTGGGTAATTTCTATTACTAAAAGTAAAAGTGGGTTATACCTGAAGCTGAGTGTCATCAATTTCCTTCACCTCTTATGACAATTCATATTAATTAATTGATATTAATTAATGACTGATTATTGAATCTGCTCCTAGTAATAAAGATACAATTCGTACTCATGTATGTTTGACCATAAGAAAATGTTTGACTTGGTATCTATGTGTCATGACGTGGCTCAAAGCTCAAAATATGAAGGCTCCATGGGTGGAAGCCCAAACGCACGACTCAGAGACAGGCATTAAGGTGCAATCACAAAATAAAATTTCAAAATAAAACAGGAAATGATAAGGCAACATGTAGGTATAAGAGACAAAAAAGGATAACTTAATCATAACCGACAGACGGAGCATAATATAGAAAAGAAGGAGGAGAACATACATGGTAATTAAAAAAAACCCAGATTAACTTATTTAAGTGACCAACCTACAAAACTAAGTCACAAAGGCCTGATCTATCCTTTGCATCAGTGGTGTATGGGAGGTGTGAAAGTGCTGTGTGCAACACTAAAATGCCAACCCAAGTGAATGAACAAAGAAAAGGTATGGTGCTGGAGGAGAGAATGAATGATTGAGCAGGCCAGCTTTTAAAAGAGTGGCCCAGCCCACAGCCCAGGTGAACTGCTGCTCCCTGACGACATCCACTTCACCTGATGATTTCCTGTAAGAGGGAGGACACCAGACAAACAGGCAGAGCAGGACAGGAGTTATCACATCCATCCATTATCTACCGCTTATCCTCTCATAGGGTCAGGGGGGCTGGAGTCTATCCAGCTGTCTTATGGTGAAAGACAGGGTACACCCTGGACAAGTCTCCAGTTCATCATAGGGCACATAGAGACAGACAACCACTCACACCTACGGTCAATTTAAATTAGCCAATTAACCTAATCCTCATGCACGTTTTTGGATGGTGGGAGGAAGCCGGTGTACCCGGAGAGAACCCACGCAGACACGGGAAGAACATGCAAACTCCACACAGAAAGGCCCCGTGCCCGGGATTCGAACCCAGTACCTTCTTGCTGTGTGGCGACAGTGCTAACCACTACACCACCGTGCCGCCCAGAGTTATCACATCCATCCATCCATTATCTACCGCTTATCCTCATAGGGTCACGGGGGGGCTGGAGCCTATCCCAGCTGTCTTAGGGTGAAAGGCAGGGTACACCCTGGACAAGTCGCCACTTCATCGCAGGGCACATAGAGACAAACAACCAGTCATACTCACATTCACACCTACGGTCAATTTAAATTAGCCAATTAACCTAATCCCCATGCATGTTTTTGGATGGTGGGAGGAAGCCGGAGTACCCGGAGAGAACCCACGCAGACACGGGGAGAACATGCAAACTCCACACAGAAAGGCCCCGGGCCCGGGATTCGAACCCAGTACCTTCTTGCTGTGTGGCGACAGTGCTACCACTACACCACCGTGCCGCCCAGAGTTATCACATATGACCTAAAAATAAAAATCATTCAAGCATAATGTGTAGTAGATACAATCCTACAATGCACCACAAATGGGCATGTAGCAGGATAACACTCAAGTCATCTCAAACTGGTTCATTGAACATGACAACGACTTCACTGGACTCCAGTGGCCTCCACAGTCACCACATCTCAATCCAATAGATCCTTTGGGATGTGAGGCAAAACGGAGATTCTCATCATAGCCAACAAATCTGCAGCAACTGAGTGATGCTTTCATGTCAATATGGACCAAATTCTCTGAGGACCAGGAATTAAGGCAGACTTAAAGATAATAGGGTGGGGTGCCATGTTTGTTTTTTCTAAAGCTTGTAACTGTCATAGAGGTGAGGGGGTGTTTTGTTTCAGGTTGTGCCCGACGCATATCAGACCCACAGGAAGTCACGCTGAGGTTAAAAATAGTTTATTTCTAATACATTCAAACAATATTGTTGATATTAGAACTACTATGTTTGTGCAGTGAAAAACATGGGACATGAACAAACAGCTGACTGAACAGCAACCTCGTGAGAGACGGTCGGGTTTGTTGGATCCAAGGTCAGTCCCACCTGCTATTATTTATTCCCAGAGTCCAAAGACATGCAGCTTAAATGGTGACTGATGTAAATATGAGTGTGAATGGTTGTTTGTCTCTGTGTGTCTTTGACGGTTTGGTGATCTGTCCAGGGTGAACCCCACCGCTGCTCAATATTAGCTCCCCCCACAACCCTGGTTATCAGACGATGAATGAATGAAGGACTATTATTCTAGCACAGTACTTCTAAAATTAGTGTCTTAATTCATGCTTGAATGATAAGCAAGCTTCGCTGGCATATATCCCAATACACTAGGTTGCAGCAGGGCTCAAACTAATCAACAAGCTGCCTGTTCAACCCAGTAGAAGAAGCACACAGTCAGCACGCTCCACAGAAACACCAGTGAAGCTGACGGAGGAGGAGGGATGGAGAAGTTTCTGACATAAATGAAAAGAAAAATGCAGCAGGTGTCAGAGGCAAACAAGTGATGGTAACCAGCAGAAAAAGTCCAGAAAATACAGAAAATAGCTTTTTGGTTTACCGTGAATACACTTGTAAATGAGGAATGACCGAAAACCTCTGAGAACAAATCACAGAGCATCTAAAAAAAACTGTTTTTCCTTACAGACGGATGAGGCCACTGACATCAATGTTTTTTATTGCTTATATCCGTTTTGACACGTCAGGGTCACTGTGTGAGGACCTGCTCTTTTGTAAATATGTATGAACAAGAGCAACAGCTGATGAGCTCTTCAAACTGCTGGATGGTTACCCAAATGAGCATGGACTTAGGTGGGATGTTAGGTGATGAGCAATTTCTGCTGAATCTGGCCTACCACAGTGATACATTTGGAAAGCTAAATGAACTAAATCTACAGCTTCAACGCAGAAAGAAGAACCTCCCTGACCTCACAGACAGCTCGAAGCTGACGACATGAGGCAAGCGACTTGATCAGGGAAATACTACTACATTTGAAAACATGAGTGAGTTTGCTGGACTTAATGACTGTGATAAGACCACAGTGATTCCATGTCTGAAGTAGCATATGTCATCACTAAATGGATTCTTCAAAAAAAATACTTTCCTGGTGACAGCTCTCAGTATGACTGGGTGAGGGATGCATTCAGTGCGACAGCTTCTATTGATGATGGTGATCATTAGCTCACTAGAAAAGTATGAACACCTCATTTTGACCAGGAATTAGCGAGAAGAGGCTTACTGGACCTCAGTCGACAGCAAGCTTTTCATTGTAAACATGGACACTGAGCAGAACACAGCCCTCCAAGATGTTTGTGAACTACCATGTAGTGAAAGAACAAAAAGAGAAAAGTTGTTGTTGTTGTTGATGTTGCTGCTGCTGCTCTGCTGCAGCCGCTGCTCCTTTCGACCATGTTTGCTCTCATTGGCTGCAGCTCTTTTTATATCAGCGTGACTCCACTGGACATTTAGCAGGCTAGATGTTCAGTTTTCATTGGGGATCAGGATATCGGCAAGCTTTTGACTGGCATCTTTGAGGTGTTCATACTTAATGACCCAGGCTTATCTAGCGGATGACTGCCTCACCCCCATCTGGTGGAGGGGTGTCTAAAAACCATCACCAAACTGCCAATTGGCCTTAAATCATGTATTATGAACAAGGCATAAGTTGGACAAGCTATTCTCATTTTCAAAACAAATGGCTCCTTCACTTTTTGCTCAGTCCACAATGCTCCAAAGGATACTTCAAAAAGGAGCATGTGGTTGTAGAGCTAGAGGAGAACCAGCTAAATATGAAGTGACATCAGGTATGCATGTCTTTATTCAGTATAGTGTGGAATCAATCCAAAGGAGCCTATTAGGACCAGGTGACCTGTAACCTGCTGAGTGCTATGCATTTGAAGGTCTGTCTTTTTTCTTTAAGCTTGACGCTTGAAAAGTCTCTTGGTGGTAATTCAATAATGTTCATGAAGAGAGCATTATCTTGTGTGTAAACTCTATTTTCTCCATCTAAGTGTTTTATATCAGACTGACTTTTGGTCCATGGTCAGAACATCTTCTGGCAAAACCACCACCACAACTGAAGAATATTAGATATTATTTAATGACCTATGTTTTGGAAAAACAGATAATTCGCTAGCTCGGACTAAAACTATAATTCATAGGAGCTGGCTAGCTCACTGTATGCTGGGATGGGCTCCACTCTGAGCAACTGGATAAACTGGCATGATAATTTCAGTTCCATTTTCCCATTAGGTGTGACAAACCAAGTCTGAATCTGTATCCCTCCCTGAGCATCATTCTAGCAAATCAACTGTTAGCTGATTGCTTTGAAGGGCCATACTACCATAAAATCAGATATTGTTAGCCTATAGCATTATTGCCCAAGTTACATTTTGGCAAAATGACAGTAAAAATGTGCTGATGTGTTTTTTCTTTTTTTTTTCTGAAAACCTTGAAATGTGCAATTATGCTTTGAGGTTAAGGATGTACTAACATGCTGTTATGCCTAAATGACAAAAGTGGTCAGTGTTCGTGTTTTTCAGTACAAACTATATTGACTGGGCCAATTTTGATAGTGTACCTGAATTCAATCAAAGCTTGCTGAAATGTCATAGGTCAATTCTACTCACACCATACAGCAGTTATAGAGATTATCACAGTTCCCACGTGACCTGGAATTTCAATTGTGTGATGACACTTGTGTACTAAAAAAGTAAAAGAAATCCTGACAGAAACCTCTGATTTTGACATCCGGTGAACAAACTGTTTGTTTTTTGATGAGGGAAAGTCAAAGGGAACTGTCATCCCATTTATAGTTACACATTTTTACAATTTTCTCCTGGCTTACATGAAGTGAATGACTGATCATGAGTAGAAAGATAGTAACAACAAAAAACTGCCTAACCCATTCACAGACATGTCAACATGTACTGTCACAGAACTTGTGTGACATGTCAAGTCATTATAACACACCTGCAGGTTGTAGACTAGATCAATGTTATAAATGGGTTCACACTCACACCTTTAACTGTGATGAGAGCTGGCATTACTCTGTACATAATTAATTGGCTTTGTCCTCATACTGATGTCATCTCATTTGGTTTGCTTTTAAAAGGGGAGCTGAAACCAGAAAACACCACAACTTCATTTACTGCACTGGAATCAGAGCAGTAAAGCAGAGAATCAATCAAACCTGTAAGTAATTTGATTATTATGTTACTCCAAAATGAATCTCTGCAATTTTGTTTACAAGCGAGAAATTGCAACAATTTAAATATGTTTACATATATATTTTTGTATTTTGTTATATTTTTTGTGGTGGTACAGGATTTCTTGACTTTTAATGGTCTGGCAATAACATATGTAATTTATTTCACTAATTTATTGTTTTTAATTGAGATATTTCTTTAAATGTTTTGAAATATATTTCATATGATTTATGAAACTGTCTAGTAAGAGTCTTCTTATAGGATGCACACATCCAGGTTAAGAAATATTTATATTTTATATTAAATTACAATATTTATAATATTTCATATTTTAAGATTGGGACTTAAGAAACTAAGAGTTTATCTTGTGCACAATGTGTCCTTTTGTAAGACCATTAGGTTATTAAGATTAAAGCTGTTGTAGGTATATTTTGTAAGAACTAGTATTTAGTAATAATTCAATAATAATAAATCAGTCATCAATCACTTCTAATCTGTTAGTGAGCAGGACAGAACCAGCAGTAGCTGGCAGTGTCCTATTGTTATTGTTGCTAGTGTTTCTTTACTGAATCAGCAGCTTTAAGTTGTTGTATTTTGTTGGTCCAGTGACAGACAGGTGCATTTAAAAATTACTAATTTTATTTTTCAGATAGCAGAGAAGACAAAGACAAACAGCATCGCCATGATTAGACAGATTTGTGCCATTCTACTTCTGCTTGTTGGTAAGAGAACCTTTCATTCCTCATACAGTTGTTAAATGACTTGGAAAAGTGGGACTAAAGTTGACTCTGATCCAACATTTTTTTCCAAAAACAGTCTCTGGCAATGCACAGAACACCACCGTGTCACCGACCACCCTTACAACAACAATTACGACCACCGCTACAACAACAGTCACAACCATCAATGGAACAACCATCAGCTCTGTCATCAGCAACAAAATCAGTCTCATTTCCATTGCTGCAGTGGTGATAACACACGTGCTTCACTCATGTTGTTAAAGGTGTCAAGAGCAGCTCTTTTTCTGCAAATGACATGATAAATTGAAGGATTTGCACCATGGTTTTTTTTATATTATTTTTTAATTAAGCTAATAACCTAATTTATTTTGTTTTTGAATGGGTGCATGATGGCGTGTGATTCTACTGTTGGTCATAAATTAAACTGGATCCTCTTAGAGGCGTGTCTGTAATTAATCCGGACATCTTTAATAGGGGGACTTCATAACGTTCTGATTTAGAGGACAGTAACAGACTCTGACTCGCTCGATGTTCACATTTTGACTGTAATCATATACTTATGACACAAAAAGCTGCTTTTCAATAAAGGTTTTGCAAAGTCATGAAGTTGTCACTTATTCCTCATTTGTCAAAGGCCGTAGTTTGCCATGAGAAAATGAGTCCACATCTCATTTCATTTATTACTTCAGTATAATTCCACCCAATTTGTTCGTTTTATGGGCTCATGGTAGTTGTTGTTCTGCCCTTCCATGGTAGATCAGGTTCTCTGCAATTAAGGAAAGTATAAACAGGTTGCTTAATAATGTCCTCTTAGTGGGGCTGGGCTCTGTTGGTGTCTGTTGGTGCTTCTGCAGTAATTAATATTCTGTAATATTCAATGTACAAACTGGTATGAATGGGTGGCAACAGATAGAGTAAGATGTTACTGGTAACTCAAAGACCTTTTGTTAATGGTATTTTCATTACTCTTTTTGAATTTGGATGCTTGCTTGGTTTCCCTCACCCTATACTTCCAGCTATGTTGACATATCATAGCAGACTAAACATAGGTGTAATTCATTATGTTTGTAGTGTGTCAAGTGAGCCAGCATTCTCAATACCAGGGCCATAATTAATCTTTTTAATTGTTATTACGGTTGTTACATTACAGTGGTTATGTTGGCATTACATTGATATTTTCACGTAAATGCTTGGTTTTGTTTCTGTATGACCAAATATGTAGTTTTGTTGCCTAAACCTAACCATTCATTTCACCACATGACCTGTTGCTGCAGAACCCTAAAGCCCCAACCTGTGCTGCTGCACAGAGCAGTGTGTATTGTCTAGTCAACATGAATTAATACAGAAAAGGACACACCCCAAATTTGGACACAAACATACCCTTGAGTCCCCAGCAACACGCCAGCCAAGTGTTGATTGGACATTTCTTGGTTTATTCGTCTACTTCTATACTTGGTCAAATGTTACCCGTTGTTGCAATTTACTTTCTCTTTCACAGTCTCAAGTAAAAAGTTAGACGTCAGCAAAACTGGGAGGGTCATCTGATGTGGTTTAATCAGTGGCCATCCAAGGATTATTTTATCTGGCAAAAGGATGTCTAGAGGTGGCAGACAACTGTGTGCATGGAAGTATTTGTATGCATTTATATTCTACTAAGAATAGGCAAAAATATGTCTTGTTTGCAAATGCACACAATATGTTTGCAAATCCATGAAATTTTATTTACAAAGCCAAGTTTATTACAAAATTTACAAAGTTTATTGGCTGTTCAGCTGAATCACTTGGTTGGTACCTACACTGAAAGATGTAACATACGTCCTTATTAACCAGTCTTAATAGGAGTGATGCCTTGAAAACATCCACTGTCAATAAACTCACAGCACATTGCAAATATAAACAGCAGCTTATTATGTTTTCTTTTGTCTCCCTTTTATTTTTGCACTATATGTACATTTTATGATCTGTTTACATTTCCTGATTTGTATTGCATTGTTGCACAACAATTTCCCTCAGACGAAATCCATCCATCCATCCATTTTCTACTGCTTATCCTCATAGGGTCGCGGGGGGGCTGGAGCCTATCCCAGCTGTCTTAGGGCGGAAGGCAGGGTACACCCTGGACAAGTCTCCACCTCATCACAGCTCAGGAGAAACAAACTTCTATTTTATCTCAAACTAGCATTAGGTTCTTGGACACAACTAGCTCTGTTAACAGTACAGCTATGGCGACTGACTGGCAAAGTAAGCTAAGCTACAGACTGACAAAATACAACATCAATTTTAACCCATTGCGATATCACAGATTAAATATTAGCGAACTGTACCAGCTTAATCTAAACATTATAACAAATACAGACAGCACACTGCTGGTATGTGGAGTGGCACAGCCGGTGTGCAAAATACCGGAAACATTTTCACTCCCATTGAGGTGACGTATTCTGTGGTTATACTGTACTTCACTGTGACTGTGTAGTGCTTGTAAATTGCTACACTCCTAATTCCCCCTGAACCCCCATGAAGTATCAGTCAACTCTATGTTTCACACAGAAACTTTCCATTGTCCAACACTGAAGACAGTGTACAGAACCTTTTTGCATGGTCTGGCAACCTGCTGTTTAATCTGAAAAGAACAACAGGGTGTGAAATGTGTGAGGGATATGTGCATATTTATTATTATCTATGTGGTTTGCAGAAACTAGACCAACATTTTTTTCTGGGATCTGGGCTGTGCACTGTTATTTATACCAGCCAATAAATATGTCACTCTGGCAGTGTGATATTTAGGCTTATTTCCTGTTGTTTGTGAGTTATTCTTCCCCGTACATAAAATGAATATGCATCATCCTTTACTAAAGTTAATAAAATAAATAAATAAAATATAAAGTGTTGTTACGACAAGTGAATGGTGACCGAAGCGCAGACACAGACACAGGGAGTAAAAAACATCACTGCAGAGATGATGAGTGATCCAACATGTCAGTGAAAAAAATACAACATGAAGACTGAGATAAGTAATATTATCACATGAATAAACCCTACTGGTTTTGATCTAAGTGCTGAGATTACCAACATAGTGGGTAGGGTAGCTACAGCTTTAGGCATCACGTTCAGCGTAAGTTTGTCAGGGTGTCTGGACAACTGGAATGTTCTAGCTGAATTCACAGACGTGAGAAATACTAGCACAGGGTGTGTTGAAATGCAGAGACTTCCCAAACAATTCACAGAGCCAACAGGTTATATGGGAGGGTGAAGTGACACAAGTGAGTCTTCAGTGTTGGAGAATAGGAAGTTTCTCTCTGAAACAGAGTTGGCAGGTACTTCATGGGGGTTCAGGGGCTTGGGAGTGGGAGTTACAAGCAAATACACAGACACAGTGAAATACAGCATAACTACAGAATATTTCTCTTCATTGATTGTGAAAAGGTTTCCAATATTTTGCACATGTGCAATCCAACATACTGGCAATGTGCCAGTGCCACGGCTGCACTAGATGTGGAAGGAAGTCCGTCTGACTCATAGCTCAGGTGTATGGGAAGGCATGTACATTAAGATTTCTCTACAAGCTGCATCCTCACGTCACCACAAAATTGGTGAGCTAAAAAAAAAGCTCTGCATAACATAACTTCTATCTAGCAAAAACGAATATTTGAGCTGGCTCACGTAGATTGCTTTTATCTAATCTGTGATATTTTAATGGGTTAAAATTATACAGGATTTTGTGAGCCTGTAGCTTAGCTCACTTTGCCAGTCAGTTGCCTACATAGGGTTGTATACTCTAGCTAATATTTACTATTACTATTTGTGTCCAAAAAACTAATGCTAGTTTGAGATAAATTGTTGCACAACAGTTGCAATCCAAAGAAGAATATTAGAATATGAATGCATACAATCACTTCCATGCATACAGCTGTCTGCCACCTCTAGATGTCCTTTTGCCAGATAAAATATCCGTAGATGGCCAATGATTAAACCACATGATGACCCTCCCAGTTTTGCTGACGTCTAACTTTAACCACAACACAGTGGTTCCAGTTTTTCACACCCTGTTTTTCTTTCAGGTTTGTAATGAACAGCAGAGTGGCCAAGAACAACAAGGACACAAAGGCTGCAGAGACGTGACACCACTCAACGTCACAGTCTGGACACATTGTAGGATTGTTTGTTGGTACAACTGAGCTGGAACTGATGAAATTTTACTTGAGACTGTGAAAGAGAAAGTAAATTGCAACTACGGGTAACATTTGACCAAGTATAGAAGTAGATGAATAAAGCAAGAAATGTCCAATCAATACTTGGCTGGCGTGTTGCTGGGGACTCAAGGGTATGTTGTGTCCAAATTTGGGGTGTGTCCTTTTCTGTATTAATTCATGTTGACTAGACAATACACACTGCTCTGTGCAGCAGCACAGGTTGGGGCTTCAGGGCTCTGCATTGAAATTACTGTGCAATAGCAGCAGGAGTGGAGCTATAGTGGGGGCGAGCGGGGGTCCAAGGGGCCCTTCTGCTACAATTGTTGAGCATAACCCCTCCCTCCTTTCTACACTTGTTCTGCCACTGATAGCATCGCAATTGCTGGGCTGTATTATAAAGTTTTACCAATCTTCCAGTCCCTTAAATGCACCTTGAGGAATAAAAGGATTCAGATTTATTTGTCATAAATAGTTTTGGTCTACTTGTCTTACATTGTTCTGCAAAATAGTCTGATCATTATGTTTAATCATGTTGATTTATGTTTTAGCCTGTTATTAGTAGAATGTACTAAACCTGATGACCCTCCTTGTTTTTCTGACGTCTTACTTTAACCACAACACAGTATTTCCAGTTTTTCACACCCTGTTTTTTTCAGGTTTATAGGGAACAGTAGAGTGGCTAAGAACAACAAGGAACCAAAGGCTGCAGAGACATGACACCACTCAAAGTCACATTCTTTGAATGAGTCCACTCACCAGGATGCCACCTGGACACTTTGGTGAAGTGTACCATCCCTCCAGCAAGAGAACCCCTCAGGATCCTCCAGAAAGAGTAGGACGAAGTGGCTGGGGAAAGGGAAATCTGGGCTTCCCTGCTTAAGCTGCTGCTGCTGTGACCTGACCCTAGCTAAGCGGAGGAGGATGGACGGATGGAGTCCAGTCAATGGACACATTGTAGTATTGTTTGTTTATACAGACAAGCTGGAAAAACTCATTTATATTAAAGAGAAGCTGGAGTGATTTGCAGATGACAGCCATGGCTTCACACACCAAATATCCATCCAGTTTGTTAAACACCACCCTTATCCTTTATGGTTAAAAGGTTAAAAATCTGACCTCAGTCTGACTCATGAGAAACCAATTAATGATGTTATTGAAGTATCAATAAACATCATTTTCTTCTCACGAGTTTGTTTAACACACATGTGGAAATTGAATTATCAGTCACCTGCACCCAGAATGCACCTGTGAGAACACCTGGAACCATTTGGTCACCTAAGCCCCTTTCACACTGCACATGTGAAAGTATTGTCGCTGCATTTTGACCTGGGTCAAATGACTCTCCGATTGACCCGGAAATTAATCAGCTTGGTTCAGCTTGCCTGCAGTGTGAAAGAAGGCCCGATAAATTATTCAGTGCTGTTCTGCTTTAGTCGCTGAGCAGCCTGTCAGTCTGTCACTACGAAGCTCCAGAGCTGCAGAGCTGCTCACTCATATGATAGGCTTCCTGATGATCAGAGATTGATCTCTGAAGGGCAGAGATTTTATTTAATCAAACAAATCAAATGTGTAGCAACATCATCTTTAATGACAGGACATATGTGAAGTCCTACTTCATTCTGGGGAAATCCCACCGACCAGGGAATCCCAAAGTGAACTGCACGTGCTCGACCGTGTTTATATACAGCTTATATAGCGATTTGGCACAGCACAGGCAAGGTTGTGAGGTCTATGAGCAGCTAGAGGGAGGAAGAAACAGTCAGCAGCTCTCACAGCAGGATGTCAGACCCCGGAGTGCTGGCAGTGTGAAAGCGCCCTAATGCTGAGCCAAGGAGGGTCGACCGGGTTAGGAAATCCCATTTTGACCAGCTATTTTCACAGTGAAAGCAGTATTAGACACCAGAGCTTGAAGACTTCATTGATGATTCAGGTGTGCTCAACAATTATCATGGAAAATTATGGAGAGTGAATCAATGGAAGTAATTGTGTCTAAGTATATCAGCACTGAGAATAAATCCATTGCATTTGTGCTCATAATAAAAATTATGATTTTTAATATTTATTGATTTGAATGAATGGATTGTTTTGCAGGAGATCTATTTAATATTTCGTGTGAGTTTTGACACAGGGCTCTTATTTACGAGGTCAGAGAAGCTTTTCTCCTTCAGCAGATGAGCGGTCACAGCACTTAACCTGTCAGAGCCACTGTAAACCATAGTCCTGCGCTGCCCCCTGGCTTTCTTTCTGGGCTTCACAGCCTTCATGTAACTCCTGAGCCTCTGCCTCCAGTCACATTCTGGCTCGGCTTGAACCTGTTCGACTCTCAGATTTTGCCATCTCTGTTACAGTGGGGTTTCCTACTCGAAGGTGTGATGTTTGAAATAGTGTGGAGAGATGGAGGTAGTAACAGGAGCACCAGTATTACATCACATTTGACCATGGTTGCAAAGCTGGACTATGCACTGAAGGACTCACCACTGTCTTCATGCACAATAAATCTCTCTGTCAATCTTCCTTCTTCGACCTGAGGAACATTTCAGCATTCAGCAAACATGATGCAGAAAAACTGATCCACTAACTCACCGCTCACGAGCCTCCCAACCAAAACTCTCCATCCAAATCAACATGGGTCTTACAACTCTGGTCTAAAATAAATTTTATTTATTTTCAAAATTGGGTCTTTATTTATAATATTTTAAAGTTTTAATCACGCAATGCTTTCGAAAATTCAATTTTTTTTTTTTTTTGCTGCATTTTAAAAGGTGTTTAATTCATCATTATTGCAGCCTGTGTCTTTCATATTACAAGACAAACTGAAGAAACAATTGTTAGGATGATGATAATACCGAACATCTGGAAGAGTAAACTGTCTTTTCTTCAATTCAATTTTGTGTCTGGAGTTTCTGCTCATCAGTATCATCCATCTGGGATATTTAATTATCTGCTGCCTGCCAATATTTTGAAATGTTAGTTAATTCTTCCATTGCTTTCACCCAGAAAGAGATGCCTCAGTAACAAATGTGCATCTACTTTTCTGTAGAATTTTTTTTTTTTTTTCTGGCATTTTGTCTTCTGAGGTCAGATATAGAGAGGGGAACACTGTAATTATGGCTTTTTGACCGTTCCTTTAGTGCCAGAACAAACTTCACTCTGCTCATGTAAACATTTACACTATAAACCCCATCTGTTTTAAGAGTGAGATGAAAGCAAACTGTCACCTTTGAAGAATCTATGTCGTCTTCTGTGCTTTAGTGTCATTAACAGGAGCTCATACTTTGTAGGACAAACAATGATGATAGTAACTGCATGTTTGTCTGCAGTTGAGCTTCCATTTACATTCCTCTCAGGGCAGCACGGTGGTGTAGTGGTTAGCATGGTCGCCTCACAGCAAGGTTCCGCCCAGGGCCTTTCTGTGTGGAGTTTGCATGTTCTCCCCGTGTCTGCGTGGGTTCTCTCCGGGTACCCCGGCTTCCTCCCACCATCCAAAAACATGCATGGGGATTAGGTTAATTGGTTAATTTATATTGACCGTAGGTGTGAATGTGAGTGTGAGTGGTTGTCTGTCTCTATATGTCCTGTGATGAACTGGAGACTTGTCCAGGGTGTACCCTGCCTTTCACCCTAAGACAGCTGGGATAGGCTCCAGCCCCCCCGTGACCCTATGAGGATAAGCGGTAGATAATGGATGGATGGATGGATATTCCTCTCATGTCTGCTGATCATAGCAGCCTGACAAGTCACCCGACTGATGGGCTGTAGTTTGCTATGAACTACACCAGAGGGCAGCATTACTCAGAGTTCCCCAAATGTCTGAACTCAACAGCAGCCTCATGTTTTCATTTCTGTGTGAACAAGTGAAGCAGTAGAACAGAGAAGAAAGACCTCTGAAACAAAACACACAACACAACTTAGCCATACACATGGTTTTCAGACAGATCACATTAATAAATTATTCACAAAATAAAAATTACATCCTTTTTTTGGGGTAGGGGAAACCAAAATATTTGAGACTTGACCTCAACAGAATGGAAACTGATGCATTTGGCTTATGGCTCACAAAGCATAAAATGTAATGAGTCTGCACACAAAGATGAGTATGAGAGAACTACTAGAGAGAACAATGTAGAAAAACAGGGAAGAAGGCAGAAACGACTGACCACAGGTCAGTGTTGTGACACAAAAAATATTATTTACCCAGATTTAGAGGTGGATAATCTACACACTTCACACAGCAAATTTGCACTATTTTTCTAGTCACAGTCTATTTTTACAATTCACATCCACATTACAAAAAGTAAAAATACATTTTATTTAACTAATACTTACATTTAATTCAAATTTCATTTGAAATTAAAATATATATTGTCTTCTTTTATATTTAATACTAATTGTATGTATTACCATTGCTATTATTTATTTTATTATTTCATTGCTGTTGTTTATTGTTTTCTTTCTTACTTTTGAAGAATAAAAAAATATTCTAACCCTAACCCCCTAACCCTGTTCTATTCTTTTTTTTATTTCCTCCCTAATTTAAAACAAAACTTTACACTTGTCTACAGTGAGATCATCCTGCATTTAATCAAAAAGAACAAAAACAGTTAACTGGACTTGTTTCTCATCATCCATGAGGCTTCTTCAGTTCTAACTGACTGGTAGAGAGTTCTCCTTTGCTCATGTAGGAGCAGAAAACAAACAAACAACAGAAACCACCAAAACCACAGGTCTCGTTAGGAGTCCTTATGCTCCGTTATTTTGTTTGGTTGTTTTCTGCTCTAACAGGAGTATAAGTGTCTGGACTCTCTACCAGTTAGAACTGAATAAGCCTCTTGGATGATGAGAGGAGAAACATCTTCGACAAACCTCCAGTTTGTTTTTTTTTTTATTTACTTCTGGATGACTGAGAACCTGCACAGATGTGTCCTTAGTGAATACAATCTTCCCTTCACATACCCTGAACACAGTCTAGCATATATGATCATACTTCATGAAACTGAACATATAGCAAGTCCTCCAAATAGGTCAATAATATACATTATTTATTATTGTGCCTCAGAGCAACACATATCAGATCTGATTTTGTACTGGGTTGAAATGGGAGGAGAGCCTTCAAAACAGCCTCATAAATAAGGTTTAAAGCAGCTCCAGATCATATGGATCATATTGAGAGTTAGGCTTGTTTATCATGATCACATGTACAGCAGTTACATAGTTCGTAGCATTAGATACCAGGCAGGCTGCCTGGTATCATACATTGATACCAGGCTATGACGTAAACCCATCTGCAGCAACAGAAAATGTTCAGAGAATGTGTACCGAGAGTGGTGACTTCTAGATATAGTTTAATGAATGAAAGTAATGTTACAATTCACTTTCACATTAGAATCAGCTCTCCATGTTCACACATTCAGTTTCTGTCTCACTCTACATTCTGTAGGTGGTAGTTTTAGGCAACCATGTCATTCATTCCCATTTAATAAAGTGACGCCAAGAGGGGGATGGGGGTCAAAGCAGCGGCATGTGACGAGTCAGAAGGAGAACATGTTGCTGTTTTACACTTTCAAGATTCATTATTTATTCATGAACAACTGATGGAACAAAGAAATTATTTTTAGCAGGAGCCAAATGGTAATCTCCAAAATGTCAATTTGTCAGGACTGAGAAAAACAAAACAAAAAGGGAGAGTCTGTCTCTGAGCAGCAGGAAAAGTGACAAATTAACATTTACTGAAAAATGTCAATACGCATAATAAAGCTACTTGACTTTTGCATTTGGCTTTGGTTCAGTAGAGAATGTTTAAATTCAAGTACATAGGTAGAACGAGACAGCTGGGTCCACAGTTCATCACATAGTAACCTTACATATACAGCATATGTATCTTGTATACAGTATTTACTTGGCTCTGTTTATGTGCCAATATGCTTTAGGAGGATATGTATTATAACACTTTACTGAGCTGAGAGTAGGAGAGGGAAAAGGAGAAGCCCACTTGGCCGCTCTTCCAGAAGCTTTTAGGGGATTTAGATCAAAAAGGAGAACCCTCTCACTGTACATTAGAGGCTGTTCACTGTCAGACTGCAGGGCTGCATGCCTCCTCCTCCATCATCAGCTGCTTTAGGGACCGTTCACATGCTGCATATTTTTACAGTAATTTGAGCAACGCAGTGATAGCTTTTCACTGCAGCTAGGAAAGCAAACCACGCTCTATGTGAAATCTCAAAAAGAGCAGTAAAGCTACTGTAAGGGATTTATATTGCTGGAAATCATTTTGTTTTTGTTTTGACTTTGTGCAGCTTTAGTCAGTGAGGCGTGCTGCTGAACTAACACAACCTCATCATTATTGGAGCACGTATGTTTTGTTTGGGTTGCTTAGTGACGGCAGGTGCAACAGGACCGCAACCTCTTGAGCACCTTGGATAAAAAGAAGATGTGATATGGGGCTTTCAGTGAGAACATGATTCTGTATCAGTGCTGGCTTTGTCACACATCACATGTGCCCAAAGTTCAACCAATTTGAGCTCCTGCAGCTAAACGCTGCTGTTCCCATTGGAGTCATTGGAGATAGGCCTAATAGTTTTCAGGCTGTAGTGGTGCCATTGCCACATTCGACAGCAATAAAAAACAAACAGTCCAATGGAATGGTATATGTTGCTATGGTGATGGAATTATTCTTGTGATGTACTGTATATAGCTGTAAATGCAGATTTTTCTTAATATTCTCCCTAAAACTTGAGTAACTTTCCTCTGGTTTGAGGGTGCTGTACAATTGGTAAATTCCATTCTTAAGAGTTTCAATATTTTAACTTTGTAATGCAATGCCGCCCGCCATTACTTGTATTTCCTGCCAGTCTTAACTAAATTTACAATCAGTTTGCCATCTGACTGATTCACTGTGAATGCAGCATTATTTCTACAATTCACAAACAGCATTTGCTTTTTGAAAATATTTCTCTGCTTTTTTCTCGTCTCCTAGACTTGACTCTGGCCTCAGTCACCTTGATCTTTTCATCTTTTGTGCTCTGTGATAAAACCTTTTGTACCTCCACCTCCACATTCATTTTCCATCTTATCTCTCTGTCTGTCTCTCTGCTCCTTTTTTTTATTCTTGAGTGTGAAAATCAGCTAAACCTACAGCTTTTTAAAGTGCGTTCTCTAGGAATGTATGTGGTCTTCATCTTGCCACCTTCTTTTGCTTTGTCAGTGGGTTGCCGTGCCAACAGCTTCGGGCCTGTTTTTTCAGTCTTCGGCTTCTGTCGCTTGAGTTGTGGGAAAAAGGCAAAACTCATCAGACTGCTTTGATGTTTCCTGTCACCAAAGAGTGGAGCGTATTGGTTTTAAGGAACATGTGGGCAGAACCGGCAGGGAGACAGGAGGCAGTTACGATCACAATGTGTTCAAATCAGTTAGGCTGTTTGATTTTGCTTTATGGAAAAGGCAGGAATACTGTACACACACACACACACACACACACACACACACACACACACACACACACGTCCCCGTACTTCTATCTGTTTGAGTACCCTGTGGCCCCTTAATCTAACAGTGACCGTCATACTGTATACCTGACCCAACCTAATCCTAACCTGAAACTTAAAACAAATCCAAAAATTCCTCATTCTGTTGACTAACGCTTTGTTTTCATCCTTGTTATGTAGCAAATACAAGAATGCACATACACACAGACTCACACTGTTTCTTCCTTCCAAGGGTATTTCTAATGAGCTCTGTTGTCAGTTACAGCAGCAGGAAGAACACAGACAAACATGTCTGACAACACAGAAACAACAGCCAGCAGCAGTGAATCGTTCAACCACACCATGAACCAATGAGAGCTTAGATCTGATCTCTCCGTTATCTCCTTGGAGGGCGACACCTGCTTCACCTGCCGCTGCTCTGCCGCTCTGACCTGGAGAGGAAATTACACAACAGGCTGGAAAACACTGATCTGCTGTTGAGACATTGTCAGCTTCAGAAAACAACACATTTTTTTCCAAATTTTCTCTTGTTATGTTTTGAGACGAGTTGATGTTTGAAGATAAAAACTTCCTCAGAGGCACCAGCAGGTGGACAATAACCAGCTTTACATTATGAAAACAGCCAGTTCATCACCAGTACATGAAATATATATATATGTATATATACATATATATGTATGTATATATATACTGTATATATATATATATATATATATATATCCCTGTCCACCCTGTCCACCACCCTGAAATCCTCCCAACACAGCTTCCATGGGTCACCATTGTAGTGCTTTTTTGACATAAAGAATGTTTCCCTCAAAGTGTTTCATTGTATGGGAATGTCTTTTTCAGGATGCCATGCTGTGCAGGAGATGCAGAGGTGAACAAGCCACCCAGCTTGTCCCTGTTGTTGTTGTTGTTGTTGTTGTTCTCTGTACATACTGTATGCGTCTGTGATTCTGTCTGGACTTTGCAGAGGAGCTGCAGGACCAGTTTGGTCACATCAAGGTTACTGAAAGCTGCAGGAGGAGATCCACTGATGGAGGTCAGCCTGCCAGGCCAACAAACACACACACACACACACACACACACACACACACACGCACACACACAGACACACACACACACACACAGACACACACACACACACACACACACACACACACACAAATATGTTCAGATATATGAATACAAATGGTGCAGCATGTGTCAGTGTGACCTGTTGTACACACCAGAGATTGTTATCTACACACCACTCAGTGTGTGTTTATTCAAAATAAAGATTTGCCAAACAGTGAACGTCCATCTGCTCCATCAACAGGAACCTTACACACTCGCACTGAGAGAGAGAGAGAGAGAGAGAGAGAGAGAGAGAGTGAGAGGGAGAAAGGGAGAGAGAGGGAGAGAGAGCGAGAGAGAGAGAGAAAACATGGGTGATTAAGGAATAAATGATCAGATAGTAACATTACTGAGTGGATTAATGGATGGACCATTGATTGAATGAATAGATGAAATGATAAATAGATGGATGTAGGGATTAAAAGAGATCGCTGGTTAGGTTGAAGGGTGAAGGCATGTATAGATAGATGGATGGAGAACTGATCGCTTGCCGTCGCTCTTCTCAGAGTGAAGTAGCTAAGAGTGTCTGAAGTCCATTGAGACGACACCACAGTTCAGAGCTCTTCAGAGTGAGGACAACATTTTGGCTGGTCCTCACTTTGGGACAGAGCTTCAATGGTCTGTTGGATGGTTCAGACTAGGGCTCAAGGTTTAGGTTACAGTTAGGTTTAGGTTAGGATAGAGTTAGAGTTGGAAACTTGGATTACTCTTGTCTTTGACGTATCAAAATTATGCATTGAATCAAAGTCAGAGTAGAAGGTCAGGGTGGATGGGTTTGTGACAAACCACAAACAACTGTAGTATGAAGAAGCCTCTTAACCAACATTAACAAAGCTAAAATCTAAACACATGATACCACTTTCATGATCACAAAATGAGACACACCAAGATATATCTGATTCAGCACAGCCGGCAAATTATTGATTGATCACATTTGCTTTGTGGTCATTAATCTGAACAGCGTGACGGCTTGTTGGGAAAAGAAGACTGTGGATAAGGAGAGACAGAAGGTGGTTCAGCTCCCTCCTGTTGATGCTGCATCCCCAGCACACTACAGCATAGCAGAGGACACTGGTAATGGCAGACTGGTAAAACATCTGCAGGAGTTTCTGACAGATGCTAAAAGATCCCAGTTTCCTCAGGAAGTAGAGTCTGCTCTGAGCCTGTTTGAACAGGATGTCAGTGCAGGATGTCCAGTCTGTCTTCCAGCTGCAGTCCAGGTATTTGTAGGTCAGTGGAGATCTGCTGCAGATGTGACCTGGACCTCCGAAAATCCGCCACCATCTCCACCTAATTAGATGGGGCATGTGACGAAAAATACTCACCACCTCTGATAGCCAGTAGTTTTATCTACTCAGTATCGTCTTTGAGCTCTTATCACAGAATCACATTCTTACAGGGAGACTGTGGTGTCTTTAAACACTTTTGAATTGAACTGAAGTGACAAAAAGCAACGGACCGTGAGATGCCGTACGGTGCTGCCAACTTATGTAAAATACACCTCCCCTTTCGGTAGTGATGTTATTTTAAAAGCAGGAAAAGCTCATTATGGACGCAACATCAACTCTATTATAGATTTAATAAATCCTTTGGTCTAGCATGACCATCAATCATCCTCAACACTGAAGCATTATTTAAAAAAGCTGCAGAGCCTGAGGCCCATTTTTAAAGGTTGATTGGATTGTATTTACTAGCTCTCACTGTGTCTGAGTCAAACAGGTTGTGCAGGTTTGTCTGGCAATGCCTTTTGATCTTAATCCTTATTTTGGATTTTGAGTTCAGGAACATGAATTCTAATTGCTTACTGAATGTTTTGTGACAGTGGATTTTGTAAAATAACCAAAAATCTAAAAACCCCTGCAGAGTAGCTGTATCAGAATGACAACTGGCGAGAGCTGGAGGGCAGACCAGGTCCTCACAGCTGGTGCAAAACACAGGAATGGTTAAACTGTGGTAAAATGTGGTTAATATATTTACAGGCCTAATTTTATTTTCAGTAAAAAGCTTATGACATTTTGCAACACTGGATCCAACTGTATGCTCTTTTAAATCAAAATGTGTTGACGGGAATCAAACTAAATATATGAAGTCAAGAAGAGTTATTTCACCTGGACGATGCTATGGTGATTACTGCAGGATGTTGTTGTCTGCCTGTCATGTACTAAATAATAAAAAACGATGTCCAATTCCATGGGATACAAAAAGTGTACACTTCCCGTAAGAAACACTTACATGTTTAAGCAAAAATTAGAGTGCAGGAAATGCAGTGTGAAGCTGTACAGCTAATGGAACTGGAGAGGTTCAGTTGCTCAATAGATGGCTTGATTAAGGTGTGCTGACCCCTGACACTGACTGGTTCTAGAGCTGTGGAACATCACCTCTGTGGTGAGGAAGGAAGAGCAGCTAGAGCAGATAAACCCATAAAAAGCACTGGGTCTGGAGGGCCTAGAGAGTTGCTGGAAGAGAGGGCCACGTACCTGCGCATCAATGTTCCTGTTCACAAAGGTCCAGATGGAAACTTTGTCTAAGCATTTAGGTGGTTTAGGCAACATAACCATGTAGTGGTGTTTTGGCAACAAAACAAATTAGTTACATTTTGGCAACAAAAAAAATGTAGTTAGATTTAGGTAATAAAACCCCTTGGATTTTGGCAACAAATCATATAACATAGTTACATTTAGGCTACAAAACCACTTGGCTAGGTTTAGGAACTACAAAACACATCACAAATATACCTTGTCCTCTTCCGTCCACCTCTCCTCACACTCTCTCAGTTTTTACTCTATGTCGCTAACTCAAAGCGTAGCATTTTTACGAGGATGTGTGTACATAGCAGTTACTAGTAATACAGACTAGTGTAGAAATGGCTATGCTAATGTGCTAATGCTAAAAGCAAGAGTTTACCTGATGAACTCCACCCTCCACCCAATGAGCAGAAACACTTTCCTGTAAAGCTTGGCATGTTGTATAAGGCAGCATTAACAAGAACATGATACATTTTTATTCATTTATCACGAATGACAAACTCTGTTTGAAGGTAATGAACTAGTTAGACATGACGTTTACCAGGGACACATCGTCTTCATTTCAGGCTCATATTGTTCATTGCTTTCCTGTTTGAATGAGGAAAAGAGAAAGAAGGAAAAAGTCACTTTTTTTCTCAGATGTTTTTTTTTAGCAGAAGTAGAAAGTGGTGACTGTCAGCAGCTGCAGTTCAACTACGACCCGCATCAAAATGGCAATTTTCCCTTTGAAGCTGGTCTTTCTATTAGATTCAGCAGGTGAAGAGGTGACAGCCATTACACACCACTGATAAAAGTTGTGTGACCAGTTTAATCTTGTTGCATTCGTTCCACATGAAAATACAGTTGGCGGATTTATGGACAGAACCAATGTTTTTATGATAAAAAAGGCAGAAAAACTCCTCAGGCAGAGCAAATTATAACACATCACAGATAGGAAACGGAAAGTGAAATCACTGACAAGCTGCATTTTCAAACACACTGCAGCCAATCAGTGTTTTGCTTTCAAATAAATTCCAAATAGCTGAATTGTAGTGTGTAATATATACTTTATAACATCTAAGTGAACTTAACTTTCATAACTCTAATACTATCCAGAGATTAGCTTTCATCTAAAAGGAGATACATGTTTTCAGTAGAAAGATCACTGTCAACAAAAGTAACACAATTCACAAAGGAGAAAAAAGGAGAAAATAAAGTACAAAATAGATAACAAAAATATCTTTTAATACCCCTGAACAGCTTCATACACAGATCCTCTCACTGATAATATAGCAAGCAGTGTAAAATTATGCTTTAAACATACAGTATATACAGTGTATTGACCACACACACACACACACACACACACACACACACACAGCTGCAAATATACAGTTTCGTCAGTCACTATCAGTGTTTACAGGATGCAAATCATCGTTCATACTTCATACTAATTAAAAGAAATTGTATGCATGTAATCATGAGCCAGGACGAGCAGGGCTGCTAAGAAACAAGCACTTATTTTATGTAGCACACTTTTGTATTTTAACCGGAACCACAATTTTTAACCTTGAAGCAAAACCTAACCAAGTCATTGTGTTGCCCTAAACATGTTCTGCACTGGTTGAATGCACAGTCCAAAAACGAAAACTTTTTTCTTTCTGTCTTTCACGTTCTGCTTTTTTTTTTTTTTTTTTTCCTTTTTTAACTGCATTATTTAATTTGTCCCCTGAAGGAGTTCAAGTATATTCATTGACGATATAAAACTCCTTACAAACACATGTTAATGAGAGAAAAGAGTTCATCATACAGATTTTCATGCATCCAAAAATGATTAAATGTGGCCTTTACCATGGCCTTTAAAATCATAGCGAAGCCACAAAAGTAGCTTAGTATTATGTATGAAGAACTGTTTAAAAAAGCAAATAGAATTATAAATGACCCTTCTCCTCTAATGCACAGTGAGCACTTACCCTCAGGGACATATTATAGATTACTGATGGCAAATACAATTTCCACAAAAAAATAAGTTGAAGTAAGTGCTATTAAGGTAATAAATGAGGTTAGGACCTGCACTTAAGGGCGCTGCCCCTAGACACTCTGTGTGTACCGTTGGAACATCTCTTTTTTGCAGTCTTGTAAGCCTATGGTCTTATAAACATATTTTAACCCTTTGGGTCCTGAGCCTATTTTGGCCTTTTTTTAATACCTTTGATTTTGTCTCTATATACCACATAAAAAAGTTTAACATGCCCATGCTTGGTATCTTGTTTTTCAGCACAACTTCATCTATATGAAGAGATAGTGATTATTTCACCATAACCTACTTCATTAACATATTGGACCAAAAGGGTATAATAATATATAATAAATATAATAAATAATCAAATTCAAATTGAATAAAAAAATGTATTACAATAAAAACCAGAAACATGCTCAATCAACTGTTATGGAACTTGAAAAACTAAATATAGGTTGCTAATACGAATATGTAAATGTATGTAAAATTGAAATAAAGTAATATTATATAGAAATATCTGCAATTAAAATTCTGATCACACTGATGTGATCATAGGCCCCACAGGGTTAAAGTTGATTATGCTTTTATGTTTGTATATTTTATGTTAAAACCAAAGCTGAAAGCATTCGCCTTTCACAATAAAGACATACATAAGATCAGAAAAAGATGTCTCTATGGCGGGGAGTTGTATTGCACAGGGGTGTTTCTGTTTTTTTTGTCCCTCGTACAGTCTTTGTTGCTTGTGATCTGTTCACACCCAGCTGGTCCATTAGCAGTGGTGATGGTGAGGTCCTCCTTAAACGCTGATAATGTGTCTATCTGACAGAGTGCCCGAGCACAATGAGCATCTGTGTGCGTGTGTTTGTGTGTGTGTATATTAACAAGCTGATGCATTCAGAGGGTAATACAATGAGAGGTCCTCCAATGAAAGGTAATGAGTCGAATCACTGTTATTAGTCCTTTCCTCCTTCCCTCAGTCACGCTGACACCAGCTGCACATTAAGAAACACAAACTTCCATAAATAAGCAAAACAAACTGCCCCTGGGGCTGCAAGAGATTTTTTAATACCATTCTGACATATTTTTACTTTATTTTTTAAAAAATTTATACAGTCAAACATTTTGACACATGGTTTTAGTTTGAGGCTGCAACCTTTAAATGATGAGAGAGAGAGCACTGAAAAATCTCTGCTCAACACTGAAGCATCCTTTTGTAGGTCTTGTTCTAGTGTTTTTGTGGCCACAGATGATGCAGACATACATACAAAACTGTTGACATTAAAGGTATCATGGAAGAAAATGGTGTCTGACAGAATCAGGCAAGCAAGCACACTGTAGGGTACCAAATGCTTGTACTATTAAGGACATAACTGAGAAAGAAATCACTGAGGAAAAAAATGATGAAAAAATGAAAAAAAATGGAGATATCTGTTTTTTTTTTAATAATTTTTTTTTTTTTTACATTTGAGGTGCAATTGGAGCAGTTGAACTGCAGTGTTTTCCAGCTAAATTTAGATTTTAAAAGGGTTGCGGTGAAAAAATCCAGAACAACTGAATTGCAAAATTATGCTGATCTGAGTTAATTTTTGAAGGACATTGAAAAATCCAGCATGGATAGTATGTCTCAGAGAGAGCAACATCATGACTCACTAAGTCAGGCAATGGACCCAACAGCACTTTGAGCGAGGCTAAAGTGGCCTGTGGAAACCAGAGGAACTCATTAGGGGAACGTGGGTCAGGAGTGTGAGCTCAGTCACACAGATCTTCCTGTGCAAAGAGACAGAAAGAGACAAAGCAATTAATATTTAACATCCAGCAGCAAATTACATTTATTAAAGTACTTTTATGACTTCACAGATGTCATTCAGGAAGGATGGAAGGTGGAAATATTGGATTAGGAACTTTAAAAATCCAGGAGCACAATAACTTCAACACGGGTGTTTTAAAAATGTTACACTAGTCCATATGTGGATTCAGTGCAAAGCTGTCCTCAGTGCTCAATGCAGACATAACAGAGCTTATTCCTTTATCAGATTTAAATAAAGTTCTGACAGACAAGTTGTGTTTAATGCATTTATATCTTAAAGAGTTAGTCATTACTACAGAACTCCAAGCGGCTTACTTTTACCTCCGTAAAGTACAATGAAAATGCAGCATACTGCACACACTGCAAGAGTATATTTTCGGTCATGCATGGTGAAAATGCTGATATAAATAATTATCATAAGATGACCAGATAACAGCATGCAATAGCTGGCAGAGAATGTGTCACAGTTGGCCATTCAGCCTGGAGCCTGCGCTTGTGCACGCTGACTAACCCTGTTTAGTTTAAGGTATCTCACAATCGATAATTATATTACACCAAATGCAATCCTCGTTTCCTGGTGTTATTAAAATACAAAGTTTTGGTGGCTTTAGGGAGACAGAATATGATATTTCGTCTGCAGAAGCAATAACCATGGAATTGAATATGTGCTCTGTAGTTGTGTTAAGCACTGCAATGATTGTCTTTAGCGTGACGAAAATGTGTGTGGATGAACATAAATGAACACTGATGGGTTGTGGCTTGAGGGATTGTAAATAGGACCACCCTGTTTTTCTACATGAGAAGACATGTTCCATTGTAGTTAGCACACTGGGATGTTTATTAAGTGATGGTTACACAAACATATACTTACATGCAATTGTCATCACCTATGCAAATCCAGAGAGAAACAATTCATAATCTGCAGCAGAAACGAAAATAAAAACTGAACCAGCCTGTTAAGTTTAGTCAGCAGTCAATGACGACGATAAAACTGTCAATAAAATTTGTTGTCTATAAACTATGTGTTCAAAAATGTAATGAATAACTGCAACCATGAGGTGTGCTTGAATGTGCACCAAACCTGTAAGGCTGATTGTCCAGCAGTATGCAAGATTAGCCATGGACAGACTACAAAACATAATCTCCTGGCAGATGTAAAAAAAAAAGTGAATTCTCTCCTTTCAGTTTATGTTGATGAGCCAGAAGTCCTTCTCCATGCTGTCACACCGAGAGAACATCATGTTTAACAGTTTTCAATATTTATGAGGTCGTGTCAAAATCCGAGAGATTGACTTTATTTCGCAGACAATAAAAAAATGAGAAGCATTTGTGTGTTCTATACCCATCGACCTGCTTTACTAGCATGTGTGTGCTGTCAGAGTTTTATAGCTGCAGTTTCGATTCTACTTTTTACTGCAGGTGTCGACCCACTGACGCTGTAAACGTCATTCGCTTCCATGCTTTATTGAATCCAGAACATGTTTGTCGTTGCCTTTAAAATCTCACTCTGAAGGTACATATTGAGGTCGGCAGGATCAGCTGTGTAAGGATTGGATCAGCTGGCTGACTAATGGAATTTGCAGATGTTTTTCTTTTTACCCTCCTTATAAAGTCTCAGTCTATGTGTGAGAATTAGGACCATAGTGCTGATAGCTACTTTCTTTGGAAAAGAATTAGTAACACTGCACAGTTTTTTTTTGGTTGAATCATCAATCTAGTGTACACCCCAACATTTACAACCCAACCTTATGTTTTTATTGCAAAAACACAACAGAAAATGAGGTCTTGTTTTTCTTTTGTGGCTTGTAACAGCGGTTTATTGGAAAGAAACACAAGTACTAAATGAGAATTATTATGTTTGTTTTCTTCCAGTATCTAAAAAGCAGATGCATCATGGATTTGTTGCATTGTGTTTAGTGTGTTCATGAGTGTGCGTCACCTCTGAATCCTGCTGCCTCTTTAGTGCATCAGCTGGCAGCTTGCCCATTTTCTTGCATATGAATCCATACGCCTGTCTGATGTCGACCATATGTCTCCTGACAGCGTGCATCCACGGTCTGCCCTCTGCTCTGCTGCTGCCACACGCACACTCACCACTTCGTTATTTTGGCATAATTGTGTTAATGAGGTATTCACTTCGCACTCCCCTACAAGCCTTCATTAGCAGATAAGAGGCAGAAGATCAGATGGGATGTGGGAGAGAGAGTGGCCAACTTGTTTTAGCATGTACAGGCTGTTGACCTCTGTCACAGGAAGGGATTTCAGCACAGCAGTGCAGTGTTAACTTTGACTTTGAAGGGTTTCTGTCTTAATCTGGGTCAATACGGTTCACAAATTCCCTACATTCACATGTCAATCCATGTGCCAATGTTAACATTCAGACTGTGCAGAGATGGTGATCGTGACAGCAATAATTGTGGCCATATATTTAAAAAATGATTTGCCACTCCTGAACACCAGCTTCACGTGTGGAATAACGTTTATCTCTTCTAACCCTTTGTGTTACCTGCTGGTCCTTTTACCTTCCCTCTCAGGTGTCCTTATTTTAACTCTCTGTTACTAGTCTGCACCATTTGGCGCTTGGATTATTTCTAAAATTTAATTCATAGCTCAGCGCCGAGTTGACTGACCTGTGTTTGAAATCAGGCCTGGAATGTATGAGAGCAAAATGTTAGTCAAAGTTAAAAGTTAAAAAAAAATGTATTAATCAGGCAAAGATCCTGGGTGCTTCCAGACACACAGCAGAATCAGTCAGTGTCAGTATCAGTTACTTTTATCAGCTATTTCTGAGCCTGTTGTGTTGAAAAATGACCCTTCATTTGAATGGAAGCACACAGTGTTGCAAATGGAGGCCAAATAGCCTCCTCTGACTGGGCATGAACCCAGAAAGTTCTATCTCCGGTGTGATAAGAGTCTCTGTAGCACCTTCCATGGCCCATTAGTGGCGGATTGATGAGATCTGCAAACTTTCACTTATTTGATCACAGCTGGTCAAGGACCAGTAACGAGAGCTCTTGCTGAGGCTCTTATTGTGACGCAAAACAGCTGGGGCTGGCTCAATCTGCTCAGATATGTACCAGTTTTTTTCCTCTTTCCTTTATCGTAAATAACCATGAAAATAAGGTAAACAAACTTTCTTTTATAAAGCACTATTAAATATTGCTGTCAGAGTTCACCCATTCACACACATCCAAACAATGATGGCAATGTGCCAGCCTGCTCATCAGGATCTAATCTAGATATGACGGCACAGCCTTGAGAAGCACTTTGTCTTGCCCAAGGATACTTCAGCATGCAAACCGGAGGAGCTGAGGATCGCACCACCCATCTTCCAATGAGTGGCTGACCTGCTCTTCATCTGGGCCACAGCCACCATCACTCGTGCTAAACCTAAACAATTACTGTGGTTGCCTAAACATAGCTAAGTACTTAGTAGTTATATTGTGTTTTTTTCTGTTGTTTTACAATCTTAACCATGTTGAGAATGCAGTTTATTCGTATGAGGAATATGATTTTGTGATTTTATTTTTTTGAGAAAAAGATGTCACATTCAAAGGTAAAAAAAATTAGTTTTAAGATAAAGTTCCCAAAACATACTACAACTACTAAACTACATTACTTTACATTTATGTCTACATCTGTCTCTGCATGTTAAATTAATGTTAATATTGTTACACGTTTTGGACGATTATCTTTGTACATTGTATATTATATATATATATATATATATATATATATATATATATATATATATATATATATATATGTATTGATGCTTTCACACTTACACACATCCCCATCACAATATTTTGCACAGTTCTACACAAAACTGCTACTTCTACTGTAAAACTATTCAGCTGTATCTACTGTATATTTATAATTCATTTAGGACCCTGACCTGTTTCCTCTTTTCCTGCAGATCTCAGAAAAAGACACATTCAGTCTATTTGGATTCAGTATTGTAAAATAATGAAACCTGAACTCATTCAGATGATTAAGGGCTTTTTTTTAATCTTCCTTTCCTCCACTTTTGCCGTTTTTTTTCTTCCCACTACTGAATGTGTAACAGGAGAGTTGATGATTTCACTGCAGCAATATTATTGTAATTGTGCAACATACTGTTGGTAATGAAACTCTGGATTTATCTTTATATCAGTTAAATGTTAACAAGATCGTCAGCACTGCTCAGTTTTTTTTTTTTTAGCAGCAGCATTAGAACTATCGTTTCTCTATGAGAGTGATTCAATAAAGCATGTATGACTGATGTAAACACTGGGCCATTTAAATGTTTCAGTAGTGTTTACTGTAAATTACTATATTACCACAAGGATCAGATAATCATTTATTATAACAATGAATAAAATCAACTCTACAGACTACAAACCAGTAAGATAACCTTCTGTGGTGTTTACTTATAACAATAGCATTAGACGTCCTCTGTCAGCACTGAATCCCTGAAATATGCTCTCCTGTTATGTCACGGAAACAAACCATGAATCTGAATCATGACTCAAACTTGTGCACTGATGAAACTAAATGGAATAACGGGCTGTTAGAACAATGACATGGCACTCTCACAGTGATCCCATAAATGAATAGTTTTCTACAAAACATAAATCCTTTGCTACTCAAATCTGTGCTTGCTGGGCTGCTTCTCTGATCTAAAAGCACATCTCAGAAAACAACCTGCAAGCAGTTCAGAGTATGAACTGTTTCCATCAGAAAACAGACATTTCCCTTCCCATTAACGCCCACGAAGTCGACTACACCAATAATGAGCTGTGTTTCTACTTGTGTGTGTGTGTGTGTGTGTGTGTGTGAATGGTGGAATAATTTGAGCAGCACGCTGCCTGGTCAAGCGCCGCTTGGCCGCTGTCCTCTCCACAGTTTGTTGTGCTCGGACCAGCCGGAGATTTAGGATGAGGTAGCGGCTATTTGGTGCTTCTCCAGACCACCTGGTGTATGAGAGCAAGATGTTGATAGCGAATTATCATCCAATTAATCTCATCGAGTGTTGGACATTTGTCAAAAAGCCTGCTCTGTGAAAAATGTCAAAAAAAATTACCTCGTACTGTATGCGACAACATATTGTCTTTGATCTGATGTCACAAAGGAAGACGTTTTCTTTGGCTGTTTTTCTTTCTGAGATGTTTGTGGTTTTATCATTTTACTTCATCATATTTATTTCTTTTCTCTCACACATAATGGTAACGCAGCCTTTCAGTTTTATGGAAGATTTCAAAGGATGTCCTTGACAATCCTCCGTCATCACGAAAGAACTTACATGTGAATGGAAATTAGGGTCTCATTTGGAAGCAGCTGGTGGGTATTCACCTGTGTAGAGCTCCAGGCACTGAGGGTTTCTGCTCACATGCTAGCAGTGCTCTTGTAGCTTTGATTACATCTGAACATGACTGTTACATTTATTCAACAAAGGAATCAAAAAAGCGAAAACACTCCATCTAACAGCTCAGCTGGCGGCGAGTCACTTTCCGCTGGTTACATGCATGCAGCTTCTTGTCAAGATAACTTTCCCACATAGGTTTATGTGTGTGGATTTTGTTAGAAGCAGTTTGGGTCAAGAAGCAGTTTGGTAAACTGTTGCTGGTTAAATACAAAAGTTACATAATAAAGGAAAGGTAAGTCAGTATTGATATGGTTTCACAATGACCAAGCATTGTTTGCTGACGAGTTGGAAGTGAGACTGAGTTGGTCTCCCTTATTTAATTTAATTACCAACTTCATATTTTTACCCCATAAGGAAAGTGAATACTAAATTAAAAAAAAAATCATGCTTTAAATCTCTAGGACCGATTTCAACTATCAAATGATAATTTATTAAACTTGCTGACTTGAGAGAATCTGTATGGCAAGTGAGGCCATGCTGTCCAGTATGAGTCTCAGAGCTTTCACAGGCCTCCCAAATGTATTTTTCATCCAATATCTTCACAGGCAGTTTGCTTTCAGGGGCCACATTAAGTTTAAACTGTGATGAATCAGTGTTTTAAATGTTGCAATGAAAATGTGCAATTCGACCTTTAAGCTGTTCGGAGACAGAGAGTGGCCACTGGTTTCCTCTAGTCTGACCAGCTGTTCATCAGTATGATTGTATCATGCAGAGAAACAGCTTCAACTAAAAGAAATGTGTAATAATATGACATGATTAATATTCCAATGTCATATTATCAGTGTTGTTTATTGTGTCAGACTGGATAATCAGACATCTGTCTGTGTCATTCATAAAATGTCCTGAGATCAGACAAAGCAAAATGTGAAGGAGGAACCATGGTGTTTGTCTTCTTCAAAGCAACTTCATTCTTAACACAGAAAATGTGACAGATCCAGTGTTCAATTTATACATATCACACAAGTATCAAAAGTATGAAGAATCCAGGTTCTCAGCAACAAAAACATTCTCATAGAAGAAATATTATTTTCCAGAGTCACAAATATGCTTGTCATTAATGTGGACACGGCATATATGGCTCAGATGAGACAAGACAAACTCACACTAGACAGGGGGAAGGCGAGACTTTTTAAACATGAGGAAGCAGCTGGAACATCTGCAGGGCAGACAATCACCAGAAGAGGGAGGTCAGGAGGGCAGGAAGCAAAACAACCTGAACCAAGAGGGAGACAGTGTCACCACAAAATAATGCCAGAAAAAGACAAAACTACATGAGTGACAAGATGGGTAACTTAAGACATGTGTCTACCAAGTAACATTAAACTCATCTGTGGTTTGCAGAAACATGCAATGCCAACATTTTTTCCAGCACCATTCACTCTCCTGACTGACACCTTCAGGTTACCGTACCATGACCACTTCTCTGTCATGCATTTCTTTTTTATTCTTTAACCGTAAATACTAGATAGTCACAAGCACTATGGCAGTTGATGCTTTGAATTTGCATTACAGAGCTCAGTGCATCCACGCTGAAGTGATTAAATATATATTTATTGTATTATGTTTTCAATTAGGTTTAAATTGAAGGTTTATTTTAATCTCACCTTACATTCCCTCTTTGATCTCGGCTGCTATGATAATTAAACAAACAGATAGTAAACACAAATATTTACTACAGGCATAGTAGTCTCACCATCCTATCATCTCAGAGAGGGAAATGAAACAACCAAATCTCCTAAATTGAAAGAGCTGCAGTTCAGCTCAGGGGAGAAAAATGGAGCTTGAAGGACTATTATGTGATGGGATGACACAGCCATAAAGATTCATCCAATTTTATGGCCACATACAGAGAGACATTAACTCAGTCTTCCCATTCATCCAGTGTGTGTGTGTGTGTGTGTGTGTGTGTGTGTGTGTGTGTGTGTGTGTGTGTGTTTGTGTGTGTGTCGGCGCACTACAAGTCTCAAATTTGCTTATATAAATTGAATTATCTTAAGCCATGTATCTAAATAACTCATTAAACTTGTCCTGTCAAAGGCTGCATTTCATCAAACAGGAGCTGCTGCTGTTCTGTTTCCTCGTAGCTATGGCAACACAGCAGTAATGACAGATATTACTGTTCACAGGCTAAAATTAAAGTTGCAAAACTAATTGTTTTAAAGGCATAGAGACACTTTGCCCCAGCAATTTCTTCTTGTGTCGTTTCACCCCATGTATTCTACACTATGAATAATATAAGGCATATCAATAGTCTCCATAATGTATTTCAATTAGGGCTTTCAAACGATTATTCATCCATCCATCCATTTTCTACAGCTTATCCTCTCATAGGATCGTGGGGGGCTGGAGTCTATCCCAGCTGTCTTAGGGCAGAAGGTAGGGTACACCCTGGACAAGTCACCACCTCATCACAGGACACATAGAGACAGACAACCACTCACACTCACATTCACACCTACGGTCAATTTAAATTAGCCAGTTAACCTAATCCACATACATGTTTTTGGATGGTGTAAGGAAGCCAGAGTACCCGGAGAGAACCCACGCAGACACGGGGAGAACATGCAAACTCCACACAGAAAGGCCCCGGGCTGGGAATCAAACCCTGTATCTTTTTGCTGTGAGGCGACAGTGCTAACCACTGCTCACCATCAACATCTAACATTGTATTTGTCCAGTATTGACAAAGCCATTCCCCACTGCTAAGTTCCCTGAACACTAAACTGCATTTTCACTTACGTTTTGTGGGAAAATATCCAAGCTTAAAAATCCTTTGGTGTGTGGCCAGATGTTAAAGACTACAGACTTACACACTATGAAGCTTTTACCACTTCTTCTTCGCCATAGCAATGGTCCCTCAGGCTTGTGGGTACTGTAGTATATTCTACTACGAATAACTGTGACTATAATATTGCATGTGTTTCTATTGAGGAGATAGTTTAAACAAACTGTATATTTGGCTGTAAATTAGAAATGTCTGTGACAGAAGCATCTTGGAAAATGAGGACATTTTCTGATTCGGTACAGTTGATACAGTTTGTGCCTGTGCTTGGCACCAGTGTGCACCAGTGGATTGTACATTTTTTACACAGCACTGCTGTAGCATCTGTGACACAGCGTGGACAGGAGCTGACAGGAATCAGCCTGGGGTTAAACAGTTCCTCCCCTCATCTGTCGCCTCCTCTCAGCCTCAGGCCCTCCTGGGACCACGACCAGCAACGATTAATCGAGTTTGTCCCCCTCTCTGCCTCGGCTGTCACGGTAATCCCACTCAGCAGACTGCACAACTGCAGATCTCTGCGCTGCATATTTCACACACTTTTCTTCTCAACTATGTCGTTCTTTGTGGAGACCAAATTCAGTCAGAACAGAGCGACTTTTCGGAGGTGAAGAAGTGAACAGTGTGATTATTTCACAAATTTTGGCCTGACATGTCTCAGGAAGTCTAGTTTATGTAACATCATGAAGTCAAACAACAGGTCATCCCTGGGTGAGACCCTTGCTGTCTGGTCGTGTTTGGCTTAATCACTCTTTGATTAATGTAATGAGTCATCATCTGACAGACTTATTAGATCAGCGGCTCTTGCAGCAGGTTCAGGGGCCTCTGAGGGCTCTCCAGATACTCCCTGGAGTTCCCACACTGAGTGGAATATTTTAATCTCATTTTAATTAAATCCACTTCAAATTATCCCATAAACAGAATGCATGATGACTTCAATAATCTCGGGTGTCACTCTAAATGAGGAGCTCTGATTACAACAACAACTGTTCTCACCCTCAGCCTTCTCAAAATGTTTTGAATACAAAACAGTCTCACCTCTGAAGGCTTAAAAAGGTGCTTTCACTTAATACATCTTTAAGTTGGGTGCATGATTTTTTTTAAATTGAATAATCACCCACACAAACCTGTCTGTTAAACCAGAGCAAGCCAGTAAAATTCATATCCTGAGGCGAATAGCTGTTAAAGCAGTGTACTGAGCAAAAAGTTGAAAACTGGTCAACTTTTGTGGAGATGCAGTGTAAAATTACTGCATGTTTAGACACATCAGCACTGTGTCAAAAAGCATGTCTCTGCGGGTGGCTAAAATAATATAGAATTAATGGGGGAAATATGAATAACAGTCTCTTATTTAAAGCTCTTTAAGTCATTTGAGACCATTTTTTCAAGGTATTATTCACCGCAGCAAAAACAATAAGTGTGTTAAAGGAGAAGCTCTGAGTATTTATACGCCAAGCACAGCAGCATAACTTCATTGATTATTTAAATATTGTTTTTTTTACTCATGTATTTTGCACATTGACATACAGGGTGTACCCTGCCTTTCACCCTAAGACAGCTGGGATAGGCTCCAGCCCCCCGCGACCCTATGAGGATAAGCGGTAGATAATGAATGGGATGGACATGTAATTCATTTATTTTTCATGACACAGCTGCCATTTCATCCTGCCACTGCATCCCAAAATGGATTGATTTGTGCGGACAGTCGCTTGTAAATGCGTTTCGACGATCACCAACTCTGAAGATGAAAATAATTTCACTGTTACTGCATGTGGCTATCTGAAATATTTGAATTGAATATATAATTGAAATATTTTTGCCCTTTTGTGCCAAATACTATCTCACAAAAAAACTGGTTATTTGTTCCAGAGTCTCCTCAGTAAATTCCACGAGGCCTCTGGCAAAGGTTTTAGCATAAATATACAAAATTGCTGCTTGATTGGTTGGTTAAAAACACAAAACATGAACATGTCAAATCATTGTATCGCTAAAACACCACTGAAAGACATTTTGTAAATGTGTCTTTATTCCTCTTGATTAATAACTGTGTGGCCATCTCTCCCTCTGCAGCAACGACATGACAGCAGTGTAGAAATCTGAAGTCACTTCTGATTCCAAGTGTTTGTAATGACCGTCTGGCAGGATGGATCAGGATGGCACCAGTTGGCCTTGGCGGTGTGTCTCCTGCTATAAAAAGTAATGCTCAGACCTATTAAAAAAGGTACTGAGTCAACAGTTTGGACGACAGTGTCTTATTACAAACCCTCCAAAATCTTGGACAAAAATCAACAGTGCCATTTTATAATTTCTGGTTCATACGTCATGTACGGACTCACCACATTTTCATAATTCATTGGAACCGTAAATCTTTTTTTTTTTTTTTTGCTCAGCACTCAAAGCTGCTTGGATATTTCCGTTCAGGTTTAACTGCTAATACAAACCATGTAGCTCTTGAAATGACATTAGCATCAGACTGCCAACTGCCTGCCTGCCAACACTGGACAACAACCTCAGGTGTTGAAGACAGTTAATCCCAGAAGGGTTTTTAACAGTCAGTCTGTCGCTGCTTTCATTCTTGTTCCTCTTCTTTCTTTTTTGCTCTTTCATTTCTCAGTTTAAAGTCTCAGGTTGAAAAGTTTTTTTTCAGCAATTTCAGCTTTATTTTGTGTTAGTATTACACTAGTTCAAACAACTGAGTCTGAGAAACATTTGGTGCAAATCATAGCCTAAACCAAGAAATGTGATTCTTTGTATTTTTGTGAACGAAGCATTGTCTCATGGTGACACCCTGCAACCGAATGCTAGGAAACAAGATGAGGGGAGGAGACCGCCAGTGGCTGGGAACTAGCTGACAGCCGACTGGGAGGACAAAGTTTGAGGTGGTTATGTCTGTCTACCAGAAGCTAGCCACCTCACTCAGCAAAGACAAACACAAATCACTGCGGACTGATTTCTGTGAAAGTGCTCACCAAACATAACACTTCCTGCTCCATTCAAATACAATCACTAAATGTTAAATCAGTGTCTTCTGTGACTCTCTCTCCAGAGAGAAAATGGGGGTCAGACGGCTCATTGTGGACTATTTACACGGTTCGTAAAAATATATGGATTTCCAGACAAATTACCTAAAGCCGAACTGCTCTGATCATTGTCCTCAGTTTATTGTGTTGCTGGTAAAATCCAGTGAATCGTTGGGGAGGCGAATTACAGCCTGAGGCCTGAATCCTGCAGAATAAAGAAAAGAGAGACGAGCTGTCAGGCCTTTTATTCCACATGATTAAATCTGAATGGGCATCAGGTGACATTTTATATATTTATATATTTTATATATATAAAATGTCACCTGGTATATATATATATATATATAAATACATATATATGTGTGTATATATATATATATATATATATATATATATATATATATATATATATATATATATATATAAAGAGGTGAAAAAAGAGGTGAATGCCTGTTCCTGCCCCAAGTGAGAGCTGATTAAGCCCATTTCATGGCTGTTAGGGTTATAAAACCTATAAAACCCTCCTTTAGTAGCCAGTTGGTGATTTTGGTGCTGTTTTTTCTTTTCTCTTGGTCTTTTCTTGCAGCGCTGACTGCAGTTTTGTCTGGGTGTTATCTTTATGTATTTTATTTTGGTGCTCTTTTTTCTCTCTTTTTCCCATTTCCCATCTGCCTATCAGAACTTGGGGCACAGGGGCTGTTGTTTACTGTGTTTGCACCTTGCACATTATCTGTAGTTTATGTATATTACCTGTTTATTCTGTATGTAATTTTGCATTGGTCTTCCCCTAGATTTCCAGACTTGGTAGTTTTAACTTTACACAATCAAGAGCAGCAATTTAACATTTATTGCCAGATTTGGAAGCATAAAATGTCATCACTGATAGACAATAAAACAATAAACAAACAGCCCCACAGGGGACAGTTCTGGCACCTTTCCTGTTTCCTGTTTCCAGTCTACACAGCGGACTTCACCCACAACTCTAAAAACTGTCACCTGCAGAAGTTCTCTGACGACTCTGCAGTCATCAGCCTCATCAAGGCCTTTGTGGACTGGTGACAACAGAACCTCTTCCAGATCAACACGGGTAAAACCAAGGAGCTGGTGGTGGATTTCGGCAGGCGACAACACTCTCCACCTGCACCAGTGAACAGACATTGATTTTATAAGTACCTGGGTGTTTATTTAAACAATAAACTGGACTGGACTGATCATACAGATGCTCTGTTTTAGAAGGGTCAGAGCAGGCTGAGGTTCTTTGGGGTGCAGGGGTCACTCCTGAGGACCTTCTATGACTCTGTGGTAGCATCAGCCATCTTTTATGGAGTGGTCTGCTGGGCGAGCAACCTCACATCCAGGGAGAGGAAAAGACTCGACAGACTGGTGAGGAAGGTCAGCTCTGTGTGGGGATGTCATCTGGACTCTGTTGAGGTGGTGAGGGACGAGAATGGTGGCTAAGCTATCATCCCTGCTGGACAACACTTCCCACCCCCTGCAGGACACTGGGCAGCTCCTTCACTGAGCGGCTGCTCCAGCCTCGCTGTGTGAAGCAGAGATACCGCCGCTCCTTCCTGCCTGCTGCTGTCAGACTCTCAGTTCCTGTTAATCTACACACACACGCGCAATAATCCATGCACATGTGCAATATATAAATAATCAATCAATATCATAATCAATATACAATAAATATTTGAATAATCAATATATAATAATCTTGTATATATAATAATATATAATCTTGTGCAATATTCTGATATATATATATATACTATTTCTCATCTATTAATGTGCAGTTTCACTTCTTTCATTATACCATTAACTGTGCTATCTTTATTACACCACTCCATCTGCTGTGTTCATTTTTGTTTACTCATTTTAGTCATTTATGTTGTATATATGATGCCTAGTTATTCACTTACTGTTATTCACATATTGTATACATGATGCCACAGTTTTTCCACTTGATTGTTTTCTACTGTTGTTATCATTATTAGTTTTTATATGCCCTCCTTGTAATGTTGCACTATCCAATTTGCTGCTGTAATGATGCAAATTTCGAATAAAGGATTATCTTATCTTAGCTTATCTTTAGATACCCAAAAACCAAAAGTAACATTCCTGACACAGTAAAAACAGGAGAAAAGGGATGTAACAAAAATGAGCAGCTCTCCCTCCCCCGACACAGCTTTCTGGCAAGAAACTGAAAGGCTATAGGATTAAATACACACCCAGTAACAGAACAGGTAATTCGAACAACAAAGTTACCTTGGAAGGACTGCAAGGACTGAAAGGACTGGGAAAATGAGGCGCAGCGAACACAGAATAACTCCACAGAAGAGCTTTGACAAATTCAAAAGCGTGCTGGGAATCGGCCATCCAGACAAAGGGCTGTTTCTCGACGACACAAACTGGAAAGAGGAGCCACCACTGAAACTGAAAAGAATTTAAAAAAAACAACTGCAGTAGCTATCCATCCCCAGACCTCCTCCGCATCCAGGCCTCACTTTTCCTCCAGCAATATAATTTCCCATTATAGATTTCAACACCTTTAGCAGGGAAAGAGGAAACCACTGAAGGTTAGACTTGACATGCGACTGAAAACTGAATATAATGGGTTATCTGAGAGAAAAAAATAGGCATCTCATGGTACATAAACCCTGTCCTCTTGTGTGAAAGTCCAATCCATCCACCACAACCGACTTCCTGCGCACACACTGCTCTTTGTAGTACTTCTAGCATTACTGCTATTAAATATTTTTGCTAGAGAAGGTTTACTGTCAAATACGCTTGAGATATTTTACTATCTTTATATTAAATAGTAATCATAAAATCATATTCAACTTGGCTGTCTGTAAGTAGGCATATTTCTGCGGTGTGTTTATTCTCACCAGGGTGCAAATAGCACAAATCACATGGAGTCTGATCTTATAAACATTTACAGGTCACTTCACAGTGGTGACCACTTCACACTAGAACCACATATTAGCCACGTTATAAAATAATAATGTGAAAAAGCAGCTCTGAGCAGTGAATCAGAATTGGCCACTAAGGTTTACAGTGTGACCGTAACCTGGGGTTGGACAGTTGTTGTTGCCTTCCCTTGAGTGACTGTTTGTGCTTTAATGCTGTAAACTCAGCAATAACATGAACCAGGCTTATGGCAATAGAAAGGCTCATTGTTATGTATCAGTGAATGCTCCTCAGCTGATACCACAACTTTGTTTAGGTTGGACTCTTTTTGTTCATTCATGACAATCTGCTCACACACACACACGCACACACACACACACACACACACACACACAGTAAGTAGTCCAGGCTAAGTCCTAAAATCCTCAGATAAAGATGCAGCTCACATAAACAAGCTGAGATGGTGTGTAATTCTCTCTGTGTGCATCTGCTCTGACTGTTCATGTCTTTCTCTTTTTTCTCAATGTGTCTTTCCACTCTCTTACTCTTTCCCAGGGTGTGCATGTTTCCCAGACTGCCCAAACCTGGACCCTGAAGTGTACATTCATGCACACATATTCTTGGTATCTTTGCATTTGGCTATCTCAATATGATCCTTTATAAGGATTCAACTTCCTGGAGCTCTTTAGAAACAAATAACTTTTTCTATATGTAGGCCGCAATCGTCATGGCAACAGCGGCATTGATTGAATGACACACACGGACAACTGTTATAACGAACACATTTTCGTCTCCCAAGGTTTTTGTCGTAAAAATATTCCCCATATCTTTTTCTGCCTCAAAATACATGCAGAGGTGTTTTCACTTGTTGTGGCTGATCAGACCTCTGCTCAGGTCGAAGGTGGGCAAAGCTGTTCCCACAGGAGAGCAATGGAGACATCAATCAGTCTGGAGAAGAGGTCTCATCAGGCAGAGGGCAAGCAACTCACAAATGTTTTGATCTAATTTTGGATATAACCATTTGAAATTAATTTCAACAACCTATAGTTTGAAACACACTTAATAAATCACCTGATTGACTTTGAAATTTGACTTTGAAATTTGTAAGACTGGAACAAATTGTGAAATTGTGAAACTGAAATGATATTGGAGTTGCTGAAGTTGAATGACAGACATTAAACGCCTCACAGCAAGAGGGTACCAGGTTCGATTCCCAGCCCGAGGGCCTTTCTGTGTGGAGTTTGCATGTTCTCCCTGTGTCTGTGTGGGTTCTCTCCGGGTACTCCAGCTTCCTTCCACCATCCAAAAACATGCATGGGGATTAGGTTAACTGGCTAATTTAAATTGACCGTAGGTGTGAATGTGAGTGTGAGTGCTTGTCTGTCTCTATGTGTCCTGTGATGAGGTGGCGACTTGTCCAGGGTGTACCCTGCCTTTCACCCTAAGACAACTGGGATAGGCTCAAAGTTACCTCTTACCCTATGAGGATAAGCGGTAGAAAATGGATGGATGGACAGACAGTAAACAATGATAATTCTTAAGTGGAGGTCACCACTGGCAACAGACGTTCAACTAAAACCAACTGCTAGGTGCAGAGTAGAGAATTTTAAGTCAAACAAACACATTGTCCCCTAAAGGAAGTATTGGACTGTGTTGTCCAGCGCTGCTCTAATTGGTTCGGTCTGGGAGTAGATTAATCATGAGTGATTAGGATAATGGTGTCTATATATTACTCTGTGGTGTTTACTTGACACAGCCTGACAAACACATGTTCAATTGGGAGCTATCGACTGTAAGAATGTTTATGCGGGACGAGTCGATTACCATTTTATGTCATTAATTTGTCTATTCAGTTTCTTTTTTGGTTGATTCTTAAACACACTCCTCCAATTTAACTTTGCAATATTCCACAGGTAAATGCATCAATCTGATACCCTTTGAGACAAAAATTAAGAGCCTTTGTAGACTTGTGAAGAATGCTCTGCTCTTGAAAACAATTCAGTTATGCCTGAATTGGATTTATGGATATAAATCGTGAAAAAAAGTCACACTTCAGTCCAGCTCAATCTGTGAAAACAGTCAGTGTTCAGTCTTCTGTGGCTCATGAGACGTGATGATATAGTGACGGCATCAGGGTGATCTCACCTTCAATATGAAGGCTACAAATCAGCAAAATAATGTCTGTAATTTGGGCATCCACTCAGCGGAGATGCTGCAGTTACATTTTGTTACATTTCATCACATTGACTGAGTTATGGGAAACATAGGATAGGATCCAATGGTTTTGAATCATACAGGGGACTAAAAGTGAGGGTATTTCCTTTGATTTTTAATCTTTTTTGGTCTCTGGCAAACCCTCCCAACTTTATGAAACAGCAAATCACCAGCTCTGTAATTACAAAGTGATTACCACCAGTAATAAAATAAGTAACAGTCATTAACTGGACACAGAACTGAGGACACCACAAGGTTAAAAAATAAATCATTTATTGTTTCTGAAAAATCTTTTATCTCCCTCTTTCAGTGACTTATTAATGAAGGAGCCGATGTGTGCTGTTCCCTTTATTCCCTCCTCACCAGTATACAGTAACATGCAGTAATCAGCTCAGTATGGGCCAAAACTTGAATGTAATGGTTATGGCAGTGAACGCTGCCAAATGACCTGCACTAATGCACTCTTTTATCTTGTATTAAATTGAATTTTGCAGGCGAAATGTAATCGTTCTGTCATGACATTACATTTGCATTACACTGCAGAGGTTTAGCTGATGCTGTTATCAGGGGCCGCTGTATAACCCGTAGCACTTTAACAATGTGTGATTTATGTTTACAACAGCCAAATAAAACCGCAGGGACATATTGAAACCATATTTCATGTTTTGTCACAGCTTAGAGGGCTTCTGTATTTCAACACATGGGTGACAACAGGCTGAGAAGAAAAGAGGTGCTCATGTTTCAGTTGAATTGAATTTTATATATATATATGATACAAGCATGAAATCAGCCTTTAATCTGCACAGCTGACATATTTGACATGCTAGCTGAAGTTGTTAATCATTTTGGTTGATTAGCTAGGGTAGATGAATATTATGATTGTTATGAGTGGAACCACAGCAAAGTACAGTATTAACCAAAGTTGAGAAGAAGAAAGAGACGGCAAGGAATTCAACATGAATGTAAGGAACAGTGGATGCAAAATACTGAAAACAAATAAAATATGGTATAAATAAGTTCTAAATAAGGTCTGAATAAGTTGGTTTTGCAAATTCAATACTAGAGAGAAAATGCATTCAGTGCATTTTGCTGAGAAAACTGGCTATAGGTGTTGTAGTATTATTGTCTAAACATAACCAAGTAGATTTGCTGTCTTAACCTAAACAAGTACATTTAATGTGTAACCATAATGGCTGTGGCTCAGTGGTAGAGCAGATTGGCCAGTCCCGCCTCCCGCCAGCAGTCATGTACCTAACACCAAATTGCTGAATGTGAATGTTAAAAAACTTGATGGTTGTCTCCCACCATCAGTATGAATGAGTGTATGAATGGGTAAGCAGCTTTCACATAGTATGGTGTGGCACGGTGCGCTGTGTGGTGTAGGGTGCAAGCGAGCGCAGTGTGGTGGGCAGAGCAGGGCGTGCTGCGACCAAGTTGCTAGGCAAAAATATTGTCAAATAATCATGTCACAGTGCTGATATGAGGCAAGGGTATGCTTATTTTTCTTTAGCTAGCATTTTGTGGGAAATAGGTACCACATTGTCAGAACATGTTTTCAAACACACCTGGTAAGCCCAAAGTCCTGGAGACTTCCCTCCACCTTTGAGGCTTTTTCCCCAAGTCTCTGTAGACTTGGAGTTGCATGTCCCACTGCTCGCCAAATTGCGATCTGACAAGAATGAGCTTTTCCCCTTTCTGTGCAGCTCCTGTTATTTCTCCTTTTGGATGAGCTCATGTGATGCAATAGCATGTCCAAGTGGAAAAATGTTAAACTTGGGCGCAAAGGCGCAACAGCGCAAACGCCACCCCACCTCAACCATTGCACAGTACAACCACATACATAATGAATATTTTCTCTTGGTGCACCTGCACCTAGCGCGTTTGGTGTGAAATCACCTTAAATGTGATATGTCATGTAAAGTGCTTTGAGTGGTCGGATGTCTACAAAGACGCTATATAAGTACAGTCCATTTTCATAAACAATTAGTTTTGTTGTATTATCTTTAACAATTTTTTTTCATCTTGTAGTAGTTTTCTAAATATAACCCTATTCTTCCATCCAACATCCAAGACTCCTGTCACCAGAGAAGGCAGAAAAAAGCTGTTTAGTGACCGTTGTGGCTGTCAAATCTGTTGCAAAGGTGGAGGAAGTCCTTGTTGAAAAAAATGTCACAAAACGTATTGGGGGAAGATGGAGGTTGAAGGTGTGATTAACAAAGCAAGTAAGGTTAAGATGGTCAATCAAACATCTGTTACAGTTGTCAAACAATGTTGTCTTGCTTATTCACATTAAGTGGTGGTTCCAAAAATATGAAAATTGTTATCTGTATTTAACAGAAATAGAAAATAAAAATGTATTTTCCAATGTAGGAGATTTCACTATTGCTGCAGCATTCAATATATTCAGTCACAACTTGTTTCATAGTGACGCAGTAATGAGACTCACACTTTCATTTATGCTGTCAGTCTCCCATTGAGTCACTGCCACCTCCTTTATGCTGGAGCTGTGGGCATCTGGCATCTGGATACTGATGATTCTGTGTGTTGTGTGTGACTGACATTTAACAGATGGAGTCACATGATTAGCATCTGATGTTTTTAATGTTTAATGGAAATGTCGCACATTTTTATTGAATTTTGTGCGCTCGTATATGTAGCTCGTAACCCACAGCTCTGTTATAATTTACATGTGTGTGAATCCTTTTTGTGTAATTCGTCTATAATCTGTTCAGGCCGTTGACTGTCCTGATAATTTTCTTGAAAGGATTTAATGGAAGTCACATGTAACTGTAATTTACATAATTGTGCAGAGATGAGAGGAAAAGGGAGACTTGAGAGAATTAATGGAAATACGTTAGTTTCTGCTGAGATCAGTCAGATGCTGAACGCAAGCACACACAGCCGGTAAGTGCATACATAACTAGTTAGCTTGCTGCTAACAAAAATGGCTGTTTGCAGCTTTCCTTTGTGACTGAACATATTTTGAAAGTATTCAGGGCTCTAATAATAGCACTTTGACCTTCTTTGCTACAGACATCTTAGTGTATTATTGTAGCAAAGGGTAATGTATAATAATGTGGAAAAAATTATTTTCTCATATCTAACATGTAGATATTATACATTCTAAATACACTCACTGGCCACCTTATTGGGTAAACCTGTTCAATTGCTCATCGATACAAATATCTAATCAGCCAATCGCATAGCAGCAAGCCTGCAGCCTACCTGAGTATTGTTGCCGACCATGTCCATCCCTTTATGACTTCTGTGGACCATCTTCTGATGGCTACAGAAATATAGAAAAAAATGCCGGGGACATTTTCTTTATCCCACAAGTTCAATAAATGATGTTCCTCAATAAATTCTGTGGAAAAAGGAAAGCTCCTGTCAGCATCAGAGCCGTTTCAGTGATCACTGTAAACAGCGATCATTAGAAAGCAACGAGCGGCTCATTTATTAACCAGGAATTAACGAGAGGCGGCTGACTGGACAGCAGTGCATCAGTCGGACACGCCTGCTAAATAGAGACTCTTGTAGTGTGAACACTCCCGTCACTGACCAGTCCTGAAGTGTGAACACCTCAAAACTCTGACCGGGGAGAAGAGAGTCATATGGTGTGAACAGCACGGAGAGTCAGCGACTCCGACAGTCATGTAGTGTGAACAAGGCATTACTCTCCGGAGGTATTTAGCTGTGGCTGACTGCCTTGTGGCCTCCTCATGATTTCTGTTAGCCTGCGGGATACCAAGGTATGCACTCTTTGATGATCTGACTCAGGGGGTTCAGACCTATGCAGAACAGCAGTGATGACAGTGCATCCCCTTGGTATATGCCACATTTGATGTTAACTTGGCCAACTGGCTTGGCCTCTGGGGTCCTCTTCAAGATTCCCTTTGAGCTCTCGATGAAGGCTGTTAGTGTCCTGTTGACCTTGTACAGTTCCAGACATTCCAGTATCCATGTGTGTGGCATTGAATCATAAGCTTTCTTGTGGTCAATCCAGGCAGTGCACATGTTGGTCTCTCGATTCTTACAGTGCTCAGTAGCTGGTACTTGGCTCCTCTGGTGTTATGGCCAATTCCTTTCTGTGCCCCACTCACGTATTTTTTTTTATTTGACCCTAATTTTACCGGGTAAGATCACTTGAGAACAGCTTCTCATTTACAATGTATTGAGCAATGTGCCTACTCATCTTAGCCGTCATGATGCCTGACAGGGGCTTCCATGTTGTACAGAGACAGGTTGTCGGCTGGTAGTTGGATGGGATGGGTCCCTTCTGGGGGTCCTTCATGATGAGGACTGTCCTGCCTTAAGTTAGCCATATTGGGTGGGTCCCGTCCCATCCCTTAGCAGCTGGTTCATCTGTGCTGCCAGGCGTTCGTGGGGTGCCGTCAATTTCTTAAGCCAGTATGTATGGATCATATTGGGGCTGGTGCTGTCCAATTCTTCATCTTTGACACTCTTTCTTGGACATCTGCCATTCAGGTGGTTACTGGTTCTTGCTCTGACAGGCTGCTGTGGCCAGTTCTCAGATCCACTAGCCATTGGGCATTGGTGTTGTTTGATACCTCTCTTTCCCAGATGTTCTTCCAGTATTTTTCTTCTCAGTATTTATCTCAGCTCCTGGTGGGTCTGAGCTGCTGTTACATCCCTGCCACTGAGAGTACACCTTGGCTGGTTGAATGCAGAACATCTTGCTTATTTTCCTGGCCTCTACCTCCTTAGTGTAGCTCTTCAGCCCAAGATGCCAGTGCTGTTAGTCTCTGACAGTTCTGAGTGCCTTAGGTATGGGCAGCTTGTTATATTTGATGGGTACCCCTTTATTCACCATGTTTCCTTTCTGCAGCTTAATCAGCTGGCTGACTTCTCTCTGTGTTGCCTTTATCTTGGCCTCTAATGTCTCTTCCATGGAGGGTACTGCCACTTACTGAGGATACCGACCTTATATTCTAGCATCTCAAGAATTACTGTTGCTGTTCTGTGCATCAGCTTGTTGGTCTCGGTGATGGTCCCACTTGAGATTGTCCATCATTCACATCTTCTAGCTGATCTTCTGAAGGTACTTGACAACTCAGCTTTGGTAGTTGTCAGAGGTTCCAGGTTTCCAGTTGGTTCATGATCGTCTTTCTCAGTTCAGCAGCTCTCGTGTTCAGGCTGTCTGTTGGGGCTTGGTACCCAATCTCGGATTGTAGGGGTGATGGTGAAATCCCTCAGCTGACCTGTCGTCCTGGCTATCCCTTGTCGTAGCATCGTTGTAGTATTTCATCGATCTCTAGTTATGATAGCAGGTTTTGGTTACAGATGTTGGAACACTTGGCTAACAGCTGTTTTTGTGTGTGTGTGTGTGTATATATATATATATATATATATATATGTATATACGTATATATATATATATATACATATATATATATACGTATATACATATATATAATTTTGTACATACTTTGTGTGCATGTGTGAGTGAGTATATATGAGTATATATGTGTTTGTGTTCCCTCACATATTCATTCATCATCCTCACAGCTGCTCTTTACTCTTATTCTCTCTCTCCACCATTTATTATGCATCTCTCTCTCCCTTTCCTTCTCCTTTCCTCCACTCTGTTTTCCCATTATCCACCTTGTTGCTTCTTTCCTCTTCATATGCCAGTTGCTCTCTCACTCATCTCTCATTTATTCCCTACCTCGGTCATCCCTTCTTCTCCCTTCATTACTCCCCCAACCCTCCCCCATCTGTTATTCACCTTGTTGCCTCTCTTTCCCTCTCCTCTGTCACTCCCCTGCTCACTCACTCATTGATAAAGGTGGCGATGTGACCAGCATGCCTAGCGGGTAATCATTATTCCGCAGGCGAGCGGCAGGAGTCGGGGTGGAGTGTCAATTCACCTCCATCTCTCTCTCCCTCTCTCCATCTCTCTCTGTCCCTCGCTCTATCTTCCCTGTGTGAACACTAGGATGGTGTGGTGAAAGGATGACGGCGACAGATGACGAAAACAGCATAAGACCAACACGGTGATAATGAATCACGGAGATACCTTAATACAGATTCAATGTGTATGAGATGGAGAAACAAACTGCACAGGTTTTCTGCAGGAATTCCTTTTTAATATTTCTCATCATACATTCATCGCTGATTTGAATATTATATATATATATATATATATATATATATGTATATATACATATACACGTGTATATGTATATATACATATATATATATATGGTTAGGTCAAGGCTATAATTGACAATTTCATATGCACCATTTGCTTTAGTTGTTATCAACATGTTCTCATTCTTACTCATCACATACTGATGCTTTGCTGTCACTTTGCAGTCGCAATAAACATGTGCATAATGTTATGAATGAAACAAAAACATGTGCTTTGTCCAGGATTGTTCCAGTTCTGCGGAAAGATATCAAATTGGGTTCACCACAATTAAGCACTTATATCATTTATCAGGTTATCTCCCATTCATTATTGCCCTGCCAATATAAAAACATGAACAACGCATAATCTTAATTCAACACTGATTTTGTCATGTCATGGACCACTGATGTCATCCCAGGTTCCCCATCTGAAAACACTTTTCACCCCTCCAGCTGTCTCTCACACTCTATCATCTGCCCAGTAGCACTTGAACGTCACACGGTGGCTGCGTTCACTGCGCAGAGTTCCTTGCCCATCACTACAATTGGAGTAGACAGACAGATGCACAGAAATCTAAAACTTTGAAAATACTAGATTTCTGCTCAAAAAAACAAAGCACTGTTTTCACATTTTATGTCTTAACAATGAAAAGGTCCAAGTCTTCAGGGGCACAAGAAGAAGAAAGACAGAGAAACAAGGAAAAGAGGTATGATGTTGTTTTAATAACTAGCTCGCCAGCTAGCTAATTATCAATACAGTTTATGCTAGCTATCTCCATGATGCCACGATAGCTGATAAACTCACGTACATAAGAATAAATACTTACAAGGCACTAGCTAGCTCACTGGATAGCACTTGGTTAATCCTAGAATAAAAAGCACAATGAGTCAAGCAGACCAATATGAGGTTATGATGAGGTTATCCATAAAAACATGCTCTGCTGTTGTTTGTGATGGGCTAACCTGTGTGGTGGAAGCTAACTAACATTAACCAGGTTACATTTGTGTTGACACACCACATTTTCGTTGGGTATTTCCATGTTCTGCTACTTTCTACTTTTACTCCACTCGATTTTTTAAGCAAACGCTCTATTTTTTATAATTTAGTTTTTGTTAGACCTTAGCAGTTACTTACTTACGTCTTAGTGAAAATAATTTGTACTTTATAAACTGTAAAATGAGCTGCGTTTACGTATTTCTTAATAAAAGTGTCAATCGTGCTGGAACTGACAAAACACTTTCACACCAACAATATTAGGGAATTGTTTATTTATATACTAATACAGTTATTTATCAACATCAAAATGTTTTGGTGTGTTGTGGTTTACAAGGCTATGGTCATGGTTGTGGGGGTTGAACCTTGTACTTGATGTAGGATTTGATAAAGTGATAGAAATGGAGTGTTTCTTTTGTTGTTGTGTTTTTCTGGCATGCATTTAACTTTTAGCAAAACATAACAGAAGGCAATCAAGAAGAAGACGTAACAAAAGCAAATTAACTGGAGGACATTTATTATGGTGTTAGCGACAGCTCAGTGGAATAAAGTATCAGACTCCCCTCACAGCGGGGCACGGCAGCTGGAAAAATATAGTGTTTTTATGTTACTTGGTACGAACTGGGACATTTAAATCAAAGGTGTTTTGAACTTGAACTAAAAAAATGTAATAAAAATGCTGAAAAATCTCTCAGAAGATCGACTAAAGAGGTCAATTGTATCACACTTTACTGTATTAAATGTCAAAACATTACATTACATTATACTAACGTTAACTATTGAAAGTTAGTTAATTGTCTGTTTTGTACAAACAGGAAATGGAAATGCTACAGCCAATGCCACTCAAGCTGCAACTGAAAACTTCACAAATGGTGAGTAGGACATTTTGTTAAGTGTTTGAGCTGCTATGCAGCATAAATTGTTATCGGAGCTGATCTAGCCTCCATCTCCTGGCCTCTTTGTCCCCTTGTCACGCATCATCATCCTCCACCTGACTGCTATTGATCCCATTTTAAAACAGTCCCACTCAATTTGTTCCCATTCATTAGTTGCCCCCGGGGTTTCTTTTTCGAACTTGGGTGTCACCTCCCATCAGATTCATCTCGTTGCTTTCCTCCACTTCTCTGCTGTCATCCGTCGCTCCTCATCCTGTTACAAGGTTCATTTTATAGACTGTTGTACAAACAATCAGGGAGAAAAAAAAACATTTTTTGGCTCCTGTGACTGCAGATTTTGAAGCAGTCATGGTTGAACTCGTCTGCAATGTCCCTGAAGAAGTCCTTGACAGGGGAAAAATCAGAGGGAGTTGATCACCAACACTTCTTAATTGTAGAGCAACTCCGTCTTTTGTCTGAGGACTTTTTCCCCAACAAGCACATCCATCTGTTTCTCCTGCTACAGAAGGTATCATTTTAAAATGAAGTGGGCTGTTTGGGATGTGTACGACATACGGCCAACAAATCGATTAGCACATCAGAGATGTTCATTTTATTCATGGTGGGAAAAAGAAGGGAGAGAATTTACTCAGGCAGAGCAGTGTCCAGGTGCATTGTAATTCATATCACACTCGCAGCGCTCAGCAAAAACATCCAAATGTGATTTTATTCGTCAATATTGTGCAGCAGCAGTCATTTATCTTAATCTGCCTGAAACGTATGCAGCAGCATGTCAGGGATGCAGTCAGTGTGCTGTTACGTGTCTCACTCTCTTACTGTAAAACGTGCTTTACTTTAAGTATGTTCATGGTTGCTTAATTGTATAAAATTATTTTAAACGTTAACCAAACAAAACTGCTTTTCTTCATCGCTCTCAATTAAAAACCTTTTGTATTATTTCTTGCATCTAGTTTGAGGGTTGAGGATGTTTTAGGTAAAAAAAACCCCACTGAATTATCTGAAAATTATTGTCTTGGCTGCTTCTTCAGCTAAGGTTCATGTCGCTCACGTTATTATCAGACCTGAATCCAGGTTTCTCCTTACTCACTAAAAACCCAACTCTTACCTGTATTCTTCCTTTGCTCCCATCATAATTACTACCAGTAAAGGTTGTCATCATCTTCTTGTATTTGTATCAACCATGTGAATAGCTGATGATGCCCACTGAACCTACAAGTAGAGTAAGCAGGTCCCCTCTAACTCATATTTATGATGCTGATATAAAAGATTATTGTTTAATTGCAGTATATTTATTTATTTGTTAAATAGATAACTGTTGTTGTGCTTCTGTGTATCAGAGGTGTTGATGTTAATGTAAACAGTTAATTTAATAATTAAAAATAATATTAATTAATTACAATCAAACATTAAAACAATGTCAGCCTGTTAGCTGTTAGCATCCAGCTGATTATCTGCATTAGCATTTAATGCTATTTTATTTTTGCTGTACACAAGGTGCATATTATGTTTCCACTGAGTCGTATTGGTGTTTTCTAAAAATCTACGACCAGCTTACGCGGAGAAGCTAATGTTAGCATCAGGCTAATACACGCTACAAAAGTGGCTAAGTTCCCGAAGCTAAAAAAAAAAAAATACCTGTCTAACAGAAAGAAAGCAACCTCTGCATCACTTTTCACTCCCTTCAGATGCCTCAGTGTCTCGCAGCCTTTTCTGCCTCTGACATTCACCTCTTTGCCTGTTTAGCAGGGTGAGATTAGATTAGATTATATTTTATTTATCCCCGAGAGGAAATTTGCTCATGACTTCAGCCTTAAAAAGAAGAGAAGATGCAGGACAATTTACACAAAGAGAACAAAGAATAAAATGTACATTTTGTAAAAAAGACCTAAAAGAAGAAGGAGCCAAAAGACAGTGAAGGATAGCATTTAACTATCACAAGAAAGAAACAAAACAAGGAGATTAAAAAGACAAAAATGAGCTGCTGCTGACACAGGCTGCCACTAGCGTGGCGCCATCTTGCACATATCTCCATTGTTGCCATTGTTCCCTGCTCACTGTATGTCTGCAGAGGAATGTGCCAGATATTTCCAGAGGGGGACATGAGCAGGATGAGATATGAAAGCATCTGCTCTCAGGTGTTTCCGACCAGAATGGTAAACGATAAATCAGCCTATTGTAACTATACTTTAAACTAATTGAGATTAATGTGTTTATGCTGACAGCATTAAAAATACACATTACTATGGTAAAGATGAACTATTATAACAGCTAATGAATGGACTTGGCAGGTTGGTTGCTCCAAACATCCAGAGATCCTTTCTCAGCTCCTTTTGTCATGGAATCTCCGACTCAGTGATGTTGACATCAGGGCTAGCTGGGTCCAGATCATCACTTCCAGGTCTTCTTCTTCATCTTTACACTGAAGATAGTTCTTAATGACATAGGCTTTGTATTTGGGGTTGTTGCTGGAGAATAAATTTGGGGTCAATCATATGATTTCCTAATTGTACTGCATGATGGATAAGTGTTTTGTCAGAATTGAGGACACCATTACTCCTGACCAAACATCCAACTCCGTTTGCAGAAATGCAGCCCCAAACTTGAAATGAACCTCCACCATGCTTCACTGTTGCCTGCAGACACTTGTTATTGGATCGCTCTCCAGCCCCTTTGTGGACAAATTAGTCCAGAGCACATGCTGCCATTTTTCTGCATACCAGTTTCTATGTTTTATGCATAGTTGAGTTGTTTCCATGTCAGAGATATGGCTTTCACTCTTCCATTACATCACACTTCTGTCCCTGGTCCCGCTGGTTTCTGTCAGTTCTGAGCTGATGGCACTGCTGGACATCTTTTGATTTTAAAGGGAAATAAGCTTGATGTGTTTCATCTAACTTTCCTTGGCCAATCACTGTGTCTACGATCCTCAATGTTGCCCGTTCCTTCGTTCTTCTTAAAGAGCTTGAACAGCACATCTTGGCCCACCGGTCTGCTTTGAGTTCTCTGTCTGGGAGAAACCTTGCTCATACAGTACAGTATTACTACCTTGTGTCTTGTTGCTGTATGACCTGTAACATGAAATTGTTTTCCACAACCTCACCTTGGTAACAGAGTTTGGCGAACAGCAGTTTTAAGCTCATTCTGTTTCACTTAATGACTGCTTCAACCTACATGTGATATTGACGATCATTTGCACCTTTTTTTTGTATAATTGAATGATCATGCACTTCACTATAATCCTACAAGTTCTCTGACTTTGTGAATTGATATTGGTTTGAAGGTGAAAGGTTGTAAAACTATATATGGATTTGATTTATTGTTATTATTTTTTTCGCTCAATTTGCATTTTGTAAATTGATGAACATAAACAATTATTATTCATTGTTTTTTACATGACTCAAACATTTGCATCATACTGTAGAAATTACAAAAAAAGGAATGAGAAGTGATAGAGAGATTGTTCCTGCACCAGTGATTTTACTGGAATATGACGGGGAAATGTAGTGCTACACATGTATCCCCCAGGGAGTCCTCTGTTTAGAGAGAGAAGAGAAGAAAATGGCAGAGATAGATGGGGACATAGTGAGAGACAGACATAGATAATGCAATGTAAGCATAAGTGGAAGAGAGGGACAGAGAGAGAGAGGTGAGGTTAGGAAGAAAAGAGAGAGGAACGGGGGGTTTAGTGTGGTCGAGCGAGGAGAGGCTAACAGACAGTGAGAAAGGCTGTGGAGGAGGTTTATGCGCTCAGTATGTCTGTATGATCAGCTATAACACACACTCAGATATGTGTGTTACATATACACTACAAGAAGTGTGTCTTTAAAGGATGACTATTATTCTATATTTTCCTTTGTTATCAACAAATACCGTGAAAAAAACCAATCCATCTACAGACAACCACTCACACTCACATTCACATCTACAGACAATTTAAATTAGCCAATTAACCTAAACCCCATGCATGTTTTTGGATGGTGGGAGGAAGCCAGAGTACCCGGAGAGAACCCAAACAGACACGGGGAGAACCTGCAAACTCCACACAGAAAGGCCCTGGGCCGGGAATCAAACCCGGTACCTTCTTGCTGTGAGGTGACAGTGCTAACCCATGTATAAATACAGGATAGCATCTGGTTTGTAGAGTTCCCTGCCTCCAAGGCAAAGAAAAAAAGAAAAAAATGCACCTTTAAGCTTTAGAAAAATAAGATTTTGGTTCTCAGAGACAGAGGAAATGAACATGGAGATTTTATGCAGTGACTCATACATACACATAGAGCATAGAGAAGTATGCACACACACACACACACACACACGCACACAGACTCCCTGGCGAGTTATTTCTCCCCGAGGCTCTTCCACCGTCAGTACTGGACTGTTTACCTTCACAGAACTCACTGTGGGCTTCGTTGGAGGTATGAAGGTGTGTGTGTGTGTGTGTGTGTGTGTGTGTGTGTGTGAGTGAGAGTGTGTGTGGAACTGGGTGGTTCATGTCATTTGGGAATACTTGAGACATTTTATTTTTCCTCTGTGCTCTGAACATTGAGTTTATGTAGTGTTAGAGACATGTTGCTTTCAGTTTATTGAGTGAATTTACCTGTGAGTGTCTGTGGGAGGAACTGTTGTACACAAATGTATACACAGTATATATTGTATAGTAGTCTAGTGTAGTATTGTGGGCCACCTACTTCGTGTGCACATTTGAATTTGTTCATAAAGAAGTGGAAATGACATAAAAATAATCAAATTGAACTGAAGAAGGTTATTCAAGTCAAAGAGGCCTTCTCCTACAGATATAACTGTAGCGGAGGATTCTTTTCTCTTCTATATCTCTTCTATATTTGTAGATTTTAAAGGTTAAATTTGATCCACAATCTGAAAATGATTGTGGATGTTGTTTAAACTGCAGATTGTGTCTCCTGAAAACTGTAATCTCCAGCAGAATATTTTAGCTTGGTGTTTGGATGCACCAGACATTTGCATTAATTGTTAGTTAATTTGCTGTGAGCAACTACTGGCTGACAATGCAGAAGATGAGGGACACGGTGTAAACTGTCAGACTGTCAGGTGCAGTGCTGGCTTGTGTCATGAGGTGTATTGTGGAGTGACAGGTGCAAACATAACAAACAATAAATGTGCACTCCTCATGCAGTCCTCGGTGGTGGCTGCTAACTGAGTAACCAGGTGGTTTTAACTTGGTCATTTATTCGCTTGGCAGACATTTTTTCTGCATCCTCGTTTCCTGTGTGAAACCAAGTCAGCATGAAGTTAAGGTTCTGTAATTTTGTTACGTGTTTGCTGCAAAGAACCAGACATTTATCTAACACAATTGTTACTCTTGAATCTTCAGTTCAAAAGATCATGTTGGGAAATATCTGGTTCTTTGAAAGCAGGACACATTCAATCACTGAGCTTAAAATTCTGTGATATTTGCAGCGAGCTGCAGGTAGAAGTTTAGAGAAAACTGATTCTGAACTGATTCAGGCATTATAGAGCTGCATTTCCATCCCAAATGTGACAACAAAGCTTTTTTTAGATCACTACTGCCATGATTCACACCTTGGACTGACTTCTTCTTTATAGCTAGGGCAGCTGAGAAAGTATGTGTTCCTGAGTTTAGTGGCTGGAGGGTGTAAGCAAAACATTTTTTATCAGTTTTAACTAGAGGACTGGGTCAGAGCATCTCCAGAACTGCAGCTCTGGTGGGATGTTCCTGGTCTGCAGTGGTCAGGATCTATCAAAAGTGGTCCAAGGAAGGACCAGTGGTGAACCAGAGACAGGGTCATGAGAGGACAAGGATCACTGATGCAGGTGAGGAGTGAAGGCTGGTCCTGATGGTCTGATCCAACAGGTGATTAATGGTGATTTTCATGTGATTTCTTGACTTAGAATTCAGCACCTATTACACTTTTTAAAATGAGAGAGGCCAGGGTAAGATTGCCAGTTAAGCCTAGCACGGTTAAATAGCATCAGAGGACATTATTTCCCACAGTGGAAAGAATGGTGGTGATGTTAGGTAGCCAGCAGGTTTTGATTTTAAATCAACATGGCTGCTGCTGCTGGCTAGTTAATTTACTACTAAATTTATACTCTGGTACTGGGTGATGAAAAAGCTCCTGATGTTCCTTCTCTTTTCTATTTTGCTTCATTGTTGGTATTTATGTTCCCATCATCCATTTGCAAACCTACACCCTAAATCTACAAAGAGTAACTCTGAATGTACAATCCAGACACTGGCTTTAAAAAGGCCATGTTTCCTCCTTGGCCACCGTAGTTCTCCTGCACAACTAGCACACAAGATGAGTATCAGTCTATTGCATTTTGCACATTCACCCCTAGGTGCAGCCAGATCCCACACTCTGCACCTTCAAGTTATAGGTGTCTCTAAAATGAACCTATATGATCAACACATTATAGTAACTCGTATGTTTCTATCCTCAATCACATGAACATTTGGACCAGCAGCATTTCCCATATAAATACTCAGTAAATGAGAAAAATGAGTATGATTGTTTCTTCCAGAAGAACCATGACCACTGGGAAAAAAGCCCTTCCAGCGTCAACGTGTGTCAAACCCCCTGGATATTGTATTCCATTTTTTTTTTTTACCTTTTTTTTGAATCACATTTCCTCTCCCGTATGCGCTGGCTGCTTCTTCTGTCTGTGTGACATGTGCGGCATGTGCTGCAGGCGCTAACTGATGGCTGTCAAAAGACATGACGCAGCTGGTATGTGTTGCACTTGTTCAAGCATAAATTCCAATTGTGGATAAAAACAGGTGGATGGGAACATGTTTGGAGAATGACGAGGAAAGAGGATTGAAATGAAGCAGGGTGTTGAGGAGCTATGGAGATGCAGCTGAGAGAGAGAAGGAGAGAGAGAGTGAGGGGGGTGAGAGAGGTAGGGGGGGTTGGAGAGAGAGAGAGAGAGAGAGAGAGAGATGAATGCAGTCTAGCCTATCTGCGCTGTGGAGCAGCAGGCAGTCCCACACTGAAGGACACCGGGAGAGGAGAGACTTTGCAGCAGAGAGGAGGATAATAAAACAGGAATAAAAAGAAGGAAGAAAAGCATTTCTTTCTTTATATTTATCTCTCTCTCTCTTTGTTTGTCACTGACTGGTTGGATAAAGAGGGACAATAACAGCAGGAGGTGAAACAGAAGAAGGAGGAGGTGTTGGAGGTCTGTGTGCTCATTTCTCCTCTTGCACCGTCGGCCCCTGAGGAGCCTCACAGCGACGGTGTCATTGCGACAGTGCTCAGCGAGGGAGCGTGCACGAGTGGAGTGGATGAGTGTGTGCTGTTGTGTGTTTTAATGTGTTCAACCACCAGCAGCTGAAGATTTGTCTCTCAGGTGGATTTGGAGTAAACCTGGGATTTTGATCACGAGGAGTTGCTCGCTGGCATTTTGTCTGTTGCACCGTCCTTTTTTTCCCCCTCCTCTCTCTCTCCTTCCTCCCCCTGTGCAGACGCCTTGCTCGCTCACTCACAGCTCGGTCGAGGGACTACCGCTCTGCTCTGCTCTCTCTCTCTCGCTCTCTCTCTCTCTCTCTCTCTTCTTTTCCTGCCCCGCTCTTCTCCAGCCTTCAGCCGGCTCTGCTGTAACTGTGCTGGTGCCACGGCTGCCGTTTGCTGGCTCGCCCACGGAGAGCTGAAGCAGATGGGTGAGTGTGTGTGACTGAGTGTGTGAGTGTTGGAGTGGGGATTGTTCTTTTCCTGCTCTCCTCTGCTGCTTTTTCCCCTTTTTCCCCTCTGTTGCTTCTTCTTTCACCTCATTTTCGCTTCCTCTCATCGCCGTGCTCGCTATTCCATCATTTGCCTCCATCAATCCCTCTGCCTCCCTCTTCCTTCCTTCCCACCTCCTCCCCATCATGCTGCCATCCATCAGAAATTTCACGCACCCCCTTTTCCATCACTCACCTGCCCCGCTTTCCACTTTTCCCATCCTCCTTGTTCCTCCTTTGCCTCTTCTTTCCTGCAACCATCACTCATTTGCACCATCAGCCAAGCAACCAAGCGAAGAAAATGTACACACACACACTCATATGTTCATGTGCCATAACCTGGAAGTCATTAAGACGCTTGAAGCAGAGAGGAGTCAGGCTTGACATAAAAATGAACAGTCTGGGGTTGAACCCCAATAATCCCTCCATCCCTCTCTTCATCCATCCCTCTCTTCATTCATTCACCTCCACATCTGACATACCCATCATGCTCCCCTCCAACTCTTTCAGCCCCAATAAAAACACAGAGGGCCACAAATGCACACATCGAACTGCAGCCTGTTTGCATCAGCCTGATAAACGCCAGTCACGCTACAGTTAGCTTGGTGTTAACAGGCAAGCATCAGCATACACCATGGACCTCATCACTGCTGTCACACACACACACACACACACACACACACACACACAAACAGAAACCAGGCGGGAAGTTGATTCATTCACATGATAAATTATTCATCAGATGAAAAGTGCTCACATCCTTAAACGTCCCATGTGGTCCAATTTGCAGCCAGAATGTTTATTAATTGTTCGGTTGAGTTGGAAACAGCAGCCTGATTGTTAACACATCTTTTATCAACTGCTGTTTGACTCCATAGAGTCTGCTTGGTTATCTGCTGAGTCCAGATGAATGAAGAGCGCATTTCAGGGATGCTGTTGCTGAATCAAACCGCTGAAAACTGAAGGCCTGATCTCAGAGGTTATGGCCAACCTGTGACCCAACACCACAGACTGTGAAAATGTTTGTGCAGTTACAGCAAGGCTTTTTAATTTCATTTGTCGTTTAATACATTAAATGTTACCTCTGATGTAAGAGTCGTAATGGTTCTTTTCAAATCAGATGGAAACATTTCAGGGCTTCTGTAAGACCTAAAAAGTGTTCAAATGCCTTCAGACAACAAAACAGCCTTTATTGTCATATTTATATATACAAGTATATACATATACATTCTCTCCGGGTACTCCGGCTTCCTCCCACAGTTAAAAAACATGTATGGGGATTAGGTTAATTGGCTAATTTAAATTGACCGTAGGTGTGAATGTGAGTGTGAGTGGTTGTCTGTCTCAATGTGTCCTGTGATGAACTGGAGACTTGTCCAGGGTGTACCCTGCCTTTCACCCTGAGACAGCTGGGATGGGCTCCAGCCCCCTGCGACCCTATGAGGATAAGTGGTAGAAAATGGTTGGATGGATGTACGTATAGTAACTGTAATCCAGAAAGTATAAAGAGTGGGATGTAATCATTTTACTACGTCCCCCTGCAGAGAGTTTATTTGGACAACAACCCAGTAGATTTATAGCAGTGTCCTAGAAAGAATTCCCCCAAAAAGTAAATAAATAAATGTATTTTGAACAAAGTATCTAGCCAGCAGTCAATATAACAGTTTCAACCCAAAAATGGTTTTAGAGATTTTAAAATAGAAATGGCTCCAGCCGATGGTTGGGTCTTTGCCAGAGAGGTTGATGGAAAAAATGAAGCTGCCAAAGTCACATATGGGATGATTGAAATCTGCCCATGAAGCAATTTCTTGTGTTAATATAGGACACAGTATTTTGCTAATATGCAAAGAAACTGTTTTTTGTGAGAAGTTCACATTTGAAAGTCACTTACCCAGAGATGCTATAATATTTCTTATGGTCCTGGGACTATGGACATTTTGGAGGCCCTCCCCTGTCTTCAAAACACACCATGGCAACTTTAATTCTGAACCCCCCACGTCAATGGACAGAGAAAAATATGCTCTAAAAATAACGTCTCTGGTCTGATTCAGTTTTGTTTTCTGTTAAAGTGTACACTCTTGTTTCTTAGTCCATTCCTGAAAAGGGTCAGACAGCAGTTAGACACGGTGCTGTAGTTGTTTAGTTTAAACCAGCGGTAAACTGGTTGAAATGGACTTGTTGCTGCATCCCTCAAGCAATGAAGTAGGTGAGTTTCAGGAGCCATAGCTCGAGTTTTCTCCACTTTTCCTTCTTTATATACATGATGCCATGAGTTTCTATCCACCGCCACACACCGCTGCTTGAGTGGGCCTCCCCTCGAGGACATTCTTTGCTGTGATTATGTGTATTATGTATGCTTAAGTGCTGCCGACGGCACTCTTTAACAAACAGATTTGCGGGCGGTGTGTCTCCACTAAACCACATGGTGGAGCAGGCTAATTCAGTTTTAAGACAGCAGGCGTTTATAGGCACTTACTTTAAGGAAACCACAAGGGTTGAAAACAGCGGGCTGAATGGCTTAATAAGGACAGAAGTCTACTTACTTAGTCATGTCTAAATAATGAGTATGTGTGTGTGTCCTAAAGCCCAGTCTTGCTTTGTTTGTGACAGGTGCGCATTAATGATATGGAGCATATTATCATGACAATCAGAGTGCTCAGATGTGAGAGATGTGGATGGAAAGATAACCAGACTGTGGCTGGAGCTGCTCTTTCCAGGTTTAATGTATGCACAAGTGTTTGCCCGCTGCTGTCGCTGCAGGTGACGGCGCCGGTTGATGGAGTCGAGGTTTGTTCTGCACAAGCGTCAGCAGCAACGAGAGGCTGCAGGTGTGACTGTGTGTGTGTGTGTGTGTGTGTGTGTGTGTGTTCAATTCCTGCCTGAACACAGCAGTGTGTTTGTGCTCTTACAGTTTTAGCAATCATTGCACGAGTGTATTCTTGCGTACGTAGGCTGTGTGGTTGCATAAGAGTGTGTGTGTGTGTGTGTGTGTGTGTGTGTGTGGCTGTAATGCCCACCTACACATCTGGAAATGCACGTGTGTAACATTTAGTGTGTTTACTTAGTGTCAGCCTGCAGGCAATGCAAAAAGGAAACTGCTCAGTGTGTTTCATATTGCTTCAGTCGGCAATGTTTGCCGCAACCTACACACACACACACACACACACACACACACACACACAGGAAACTGTAACACAGAAACAGTGACGCTATGTTTGTTGTTTTCACCTCAGCAGCAGAGAGGAGTTGTGATGAGCACAGTGAAGAGCTGATCGATTACTCATCGTTCTCACTGTAGATCAAGGTTAGTGATTAAAATGATCAATTCTCTACTGGGCCATTTAATCATCATGTAATGATTGAAATTGAGATCAGAGATGTGATGTAAATACTGCTGGGTGCTCTGTAATGTTTCACATTGACTAAACACTTTGGCTACTGCAGTTACTTTCCCTCAGAATGATTGTTCACTTTCATGTGTCAATAATTTCCCTTACACAGACTTCAAACACTACACACTGACTCCGCTCATCAAAACACTTTCGCTTTTTGTTTTCTATGTGAGCCCATGGAGAATATTGAAGCATGTGTGGGTGTGATATGTTGGAAGAGATTGTGGACTTCTGCGATTCGTACATATGGAGCAAAAAGTAGTACGTAGCACTCAAAGCAGGCAGGCAGCAGGATAGAAAATAGCTGGAAGAAATAATAGAAATAGATGAAGGCTGTGAAGCTCCTGTTGGATTCACAGACAACAGGAGGTGTTTTATGTTAGATTACTTTGGACGCTGCCCACCACTGATCCACTGCCAATCTCTTTCAAAGCATTCAAATCGGACTTGGGAAAGGCACAAACAAAATGCAAAATGACCACACACTGATGACAACAATGACCACGAATCACTGAAAAATAACCACAAAGACACAAAAAACCCTCAAAACAACCACAAAGAGAACAAAATGACCATAAAAAGGACATTTATATTGCATACACATGATTGTGACTGTGTATTATTTGTACATTTGTATGCCTACAAAGACACACTAAACAGTCATGTAAAAACTCAAAATGACAAAATCACCAAAAAAAGGAAACAAATTACACAAAATAAGACACAAAATAACTACAGTCAAAATGACAAATCAACCGTTGTCCATTATTTCCACTATTATTTTTACAGAAATCCACCTACACATACCATAACTTAACATAATACCATGTCATACCATAACTTTATGTGGCAACTGGTATGACTTCATAACATTTGATTCCTGACATGTAGCTTTAAAGCTATATAATAGCTATAACAGGTTAGATAATAACTATTGAAATTATAAAAAATATGATTTTTTTGCCGCAGCTGATTCAATGAGGAAACACCATTAATGGATCAAGAGAATAGATGTTAAAAAAAATGTGCATTGCTTGCATATACTCACACACAGTGTATTCAGGACGAGCGCCTTTGTTTACTGTTATATGGAGATGTTCTGATGACCTGAGCAAAGGAGACACAGAGGCAGAAAGAAAGAGACAAATAGAGAGGCATGGAGAATGATAACAAGCGTGTCCTCTGCTGAAAGGATCCCCACAACACAGAGCAAGGTAACACAATGGGAAGGTGATAAAACACAGAGAAAACTGATTCTAAAAGAAATATAAGAAACATGCTGTTGACTGATGGGGCTGGAAATTCTCCCCAGATGGCATCAGATGATATCAAGGGCTCACATCTCCGTCCTGCATCCCTTTTGTCTCTGTGTGACTTCAGTTTATTAACCTACATGATGCCAACAGTCGTATATCACCTCTCACCCCTCAGTCTGTCCTTTGCTCAGCTGGGATAGGGAGGAGCATTCATCATGTCTCACGTGCCAGATGACATAACTTAGAAACTCCATCACTGCCGCTTGAAAAGCCATTCACACACCGCATATGGCCACTGTTAATGGGTGAGAAGGAGCCGTCTTAGTTTATGTTGGGCGGAGAGAGGGATGTCAGGTCTCACAGTTTTATGTCGTAATTAAAGCACTTGTGGACAGCCTTTTACGAAGGGAATGTGTGAGGTAGGGCAGCACAGTGGTGTAGTGGTTAGCACTGTTGCCTCACAGCAAGAAGGTACTGGGTTGCCTTTCTGTGTGGAGTTTGCATGTTCTCCCCGTGTCTGCCTGGATTCTCTCCGGGTACTCTGGCTTCCTCTCACCATCTAAAAACATGCATGGGGATTAGGTTAATTGGCTAATTTAAATTGACAGTAGGTGTGAATGTGAGTGTGAGTGGTTGGCTGTCTCTATGTGTCCTGTGATGAACTGGAGACTAGGTATGATTGGCGACAGGAGGTAAAACAGTGGTTTTGAATTGGAGGCAAATTAAATGACCAAAGACCAATAGACAAAGAGTCTGCAGTTCAGTTTGTTTTTAGACACAGGTGGCACATCCTGCCTCACATAAAGATGGAAAATATGTGATTTAAGGCCCTGCAGACACTTAAGCGACCCATACATACAGTCATGATGTTATGTAGAACTCCAAGACAGGGCTGAGGCATTTGAATGTTCAAAAAACACACAAGGAGTTCCTGGATACTTGAACAAGCAACACTTTATCATCCAAACTGACAGCAATGAAACAAAAACATGTTTGGGCTTAAAATGAATGTTATATTCACAGTGAATGTGGGAAACAAAGTGAAAGTGTTTCAGATCATGAAAGGTGATCCTAAATTGTTTTGCAAAAAAAGACAGACCAAATTAGCCTAAATCTTACCCTGGTTCACTAACTGTAACAAATGGCACTCACAGGGGATATCACTTTGTCCGGACATCACAGATGGTTTGTGCCGCAGATGATCTGAGCCAGACAAAGCAGAACAAATCAGAAAGGTTTAAATAGGACACGGCAAGAGCTGAATGCCTGCTAATGTGAATCTGTGCAAACTGCAAACTGAAACTGTATTCTGTCTGATGGACAGGAGAGGAAACATTTGTATGTAGCCACTGCATAAAATATAAGCAGCTAGAGGAAATAGACCACACAACAGAAGTTGTGTTTTATATATTATATTAGTTCTTGTGTTATTATTGTGTTACTTGCACCTTAAGAGTATTACATTACATTTTATGTTAGTGTATTTTATTGCTTGTTTATTGTTTGTTTGCACTGTGAGTTGGAGAGGACTGTAATTTCATCTGTGCTGTATATCATGCATATATAGTATATTTGACAATAAAGCTGCCTTTGACCTTTGAACTAAACCTAAAATCCAATGACAATATTAAAAAAAATACTAAGAATGTTAAAAGTTGTAGCTCAGATATCTTACAGAACATGTACTCAATGCTGCAAGTCAAGTGCAATGCTCCAGTCATTAGGAGTTGCTTGTTTAAGTTTTTTTGTAGATTTTATGCCATTTAGTTTTGTTTGGGACAGTTTGTGAGTATGGCTCAATTCCACCCGATTGGGATGTAAAGTATCAAGGGAAGCTGTGTGGATTCCTGCATTTGCACTGTTTCATACATCCAGATTTTTGATTAGTTACGCTGCAGCGTACACCAGCTCTCTGTATGGAATCCACACAAGTCTTGATACATGAGGCCCCAGGTTATTTTTTACCTTAACACAAAACACAAAGGACTTATTTTGTTGTGCTGTCGACAATTATCTACCAGAGTTAGTGACTTGTTGCGGGTCAGATGCTGTGCACATTTAATCCAAATTTGCTCCAAATTAATCTTAAAATCAGGCTAAATATCTGCCGAGTACTTGCATGGGGTGTCCCCTGAAATATCTTTCTATCTGTTGTAGTACCCTGGATGTTGCTTGACAGAGGACTTCAACCTCCTCAGAGATGTGGATGAATAAAACAAACACATAAAAACCCTTTTGATTTAAAGCCTTTGTAGACATACTGTATATCACTATATACATATATATTTCTGCCAGCCCTTAAAAGTCTCCTTGCCATCCCTGTGTGTACTTTTCCGCATCTGCCTGGTCCAGAGCATTTGTAATTCTGAACACAAATACACTGTCACCATAAAGTCATCATCTTTAGTTGAGTGATTTGATGTGACTTTCTACTGGTAACCACGGAGATACTCAGCCCCACAAAACCTTCAATTCCAGTCTCGAGAAATTAGAAAAGGTTGAAGGATGTTCCGTTATTTTCAAATGGAAGTGTGGCTGCAGACTCGCATCCTGAAAAGCATCTTCAGTTATTTCCTGTCACTGTCACACAGCACAGCACACGCTACAGGTGATATTATGCAATAAGTTACTCTACAGCATTAAAGCAGCATATTTTCTCCTCTGCTCTGAGCTGCCCGAGTGAGTCACATCACTGCAATACTTTTTTTTTGTAGCAGTAGACAGAATCATTTGGTTCTTTTTCCACTATCTCTTTAATAATTTAGCCTGTTAGCAACATTTTCTCTCTGAAATCTGAAATTTAGACATTGGAATTATTTTCTGTGTAAACACATAAAACTAAGGTAATTGTTTTGATGTAGGGAAAAAAAAAAAAAAAAACTTCATTGGGCCGAGAGTTGTATATTTTACTTTATTTTGATTTTGATTAGAAATAAAAGTTAAGCTGAGCTGATTTTGCTGATTTGCAGACCTGGTGTCATTGACCAAACAATGTTCCTATCTTTACTGTCTAGGAAGCGCTAACCTTGAATCTTGTTTTTACCTTCTGGCAGAAACTAAAATTAGATTTCAAAACTGAGGAGTTCGTACAACACATTTTATCCTTCGGTGTGTTTAAAGTGCTACGGAGACAACTGTGTCACCAGGGATGATGGACTTTGGGTCGACCATCTGGAGTTGAAGCTGCCAGATCCTCACATTTTTTTCATCTACAGTACAAGCCTTGTGTTAGTGTGTTTCACAAATAGCAGATCACAGTAAGAAAACTAAAAATCTTTCCTCCCACTCTTCTTTTCTTGATTTATGTTTATGTCTTTGGCAGCAGGAACATGTGTTTTGCTCTTCTCCACTTACACCTTGTTTCTCCTCCCACTCCCCCTGAGACTTTTGGGTTTATGCATCTTCTTGTCCTCTTCTGCTTGGTTTCCCTCCATGTTCCTTCTCTTGTTGTTCAGATGCTTTTTATCAACTCCAGTCATGTCTGCGCTTGTCGACTTAATTTCATTTTTTTTTTGGCTCAGAGAAGTTGTGATTTCCATAATCCTCTATGGTACTGTCTTTATCTTGACTGAATAACTAAAGTTATCTGCATCACTTCTCTCTCTCTTTCTGTTTACCCGCCTTGCAAGTCATCACTTTTTAATCGCTTCACTTAGAAACAAACATTTCACACTTTTGGCTGCTTCTTTTATCCAGAGTGACTTATAATGAATAGAATGAAAAGAGACAATGGGGTGGAAACCTCGTATCTTCCAAAATGTCTGCTTTCTACAACAAACGACGCGCAGGAGTGAAGGTTGAATTAATGTGTGAGAAATGATGGAGGAAGTGTATCACCGATGTTGATGTGAGTTTACCTGTGATTATTATGGATCTCTTGACACTACTTTTGACATCACATTTTCATTTTGGATTAAGAGACAGGCCTGTCACGATAACAAATTTTGTTGGACAATATATTGTCCCATAACTTATTGCAGATAAATTATATTATTATCATTATTAACTCTTTAAGTGCCATAAATGTATATATAGGTTTTTCCTTTTTTCGGCAGTGGGTCGCCAGTCGTGATTTCCCGCAGCCTGTGAGTAATTTTGGGGCTTCTGGGATTTGTACTTGGGACATAAAGAGACAGTATACGCCACAGATATCAAAGCAGGAAGTGAAGACGATCGAGATTAGAAAGCAAAACAAATGGAATCTGGACAAAAAGTGGTGATTTTTGTGTAAGTGGCCTCTACACTACCTCTGATAAAACAAGAATGGAACAAGATAAAAACAATTTTTTTTCATGATGGAACAGAGAGTCTCTTCTTTCATTTGAGCTACTCTGTGTTTTCAGATCATGAAAGATGACTAAAAATGGCCAAAAGCACTGGCACAAGACACTTTCAGTTTTAAAAAAAGGCTGGCTTTCAATGAGTTAAGAGGTTCTTTTTCTCACTGTGGCACATAATGTCTGCGTCGGGTCTGCCAGTAATTTTCACTTACATCAGGTATTTGACCCTGGTATTTCACATTGTAATTGGAACGTCAAGAACTTTGAAACATCCTAAATAAATATATATTAAAATAAATAGAGACCCCGAGGATGACCCAGGTCACGCTGGAGAGACTATGTCTCCCAGTTGGCCTGGGAATGCCTCGGGATCCCTTCAGAAGAGCTGAACGAAGTGTCTGGGGAGAGGGAAGTCTGGGCTTCCCTGCTTAGGCTGCTGCCCCCGCAACCCGACCCGGAAGAGCGGAAGAGAATGGATGGATGGAATAAATAATAATAATAATAATTTTAAAAAATGCACTTGAATAAAATTGTAACAAAAAACAATAAAAGAAACCCTTTTTCTGTTGGTTGTATTGTTTCAATATTCCTGCTAACTTCTCCTCGTTACCTGGCTCTCTCCTCCTGACCAGGCTATCGGCCCTGCCCCTGCTCACTGCCCCTACTCATTTTCTATGGAACCAATGCTCCTAGGTGTTGGGAAAGACATGCAGAGTGAATCCTCCTGTCATCCGGTCTGTTTGGTAGAGAGAGACGAGGAAAAGGCATGGCGATATATCAAGGCTGGCAAAACAACCGAGTCCATTTTCATTTATCATGCGATTAATTGATTTATTGATTATTGTGATAAGCCTACATGCTAGTGGTGAGACATAAAAGTGCATTTTCACCTAGAGGCGAGTCTTAATACAGGTTGTTCCCATATGACGTACCTATGATACCTATGAAGTAAATAGTAATGCATAGTAATTTGTATATACCTCCCACAAAATCAATATTTAGTCCATATAATTGTAAACCACGAAGCAAAAACAGTTAAAAAAAAAAAGCAGCACTGAGAGGATGTCAGGGTGGATAGGTTTTCTCCACGGAGACCATGAATTCACGTAACTTACGTACTTAAGTTATGCAACTTACATCATTATTTTAACCCAAACAGCGATCTTTTCTGTTCCCTAGGAACTAATTATGTGCAAGGATCAGCTTTCTCTCAGGTTCAAACTTCAAACTACTTTTCTTTTGTTTTGTATTAATTTAGGTCTTTTTTTATCATTAGTTGTGTTAAGTGCAAAACTCACACACTAATAAAACACATCAACAAAGTAAATGTATTGTTGCAGTAAAAGTGCTCATATGCAGGTTTCCAATTGCATTTTGAGTTTTCCACAAGTATGTATTTTATTTTTGTTCAAAAAACACATTTCTCAAATGGTCTGTCTGAATATACCTGCATCCTCCCTCCTGAAGTTCGATTATGCTAATAAAGAAAAGAAAAGCTGCTCAACATCATCTTTTAAAATGTAAAGCCATGAGTCAAGTTTATAGATCATTATTTCCTTGACTCTAAATATGAATTTCAACCTACACATCTCTCTGTTTTTCAAAACAGTTTCATAACTCAAGAGTCTGAAACAAAAAGGAAAACATATTTTTCCTTTGAAGTTAAAACATCAACATCTCCAAGGTGTTCACACAAGAATAATGTTAATGAGCTTTCAAACTAAACAAACTGTTCTTGTTGTTGCAGATCTTGTCAGATCCTCTTCAGTGGGGTGAGCATCCTTTCCCAGAATGCCACAGGTGTGAGCCCTGCAGGTGACCCCACTGACCACCCATCGTCTGCCGATCCACTGCCAATCAGCAGCCAATCATCTTCCTCAGAGGTGCCCCGACAACCGCATCAGGACTCAGCGGTCCCCAGCTGCTGCACTGAGGACACCTGCAGAGGGAGAAAGCGGAGGAGAAAAGCATTCTGGGTGCTTTTAATGGACTTGGTTTTTCGAGCCGCAGAGGATTTGGGGAGTGTGTCTGGCTTTGAAAAACAAGGATCTTTCTTTTCCCGGATGCAAAGGAAACAATAACTGGAACAAAGCTGCAGCCTTGACACAGTGGATGTAATGTAACTTGAGAAAACTGATTTTCTGATTTTTGCAAAATGCCAGCTCGCAGGAGGTGACATGCAGCTCGTTCTGCCATGTAGCCGTGACGACCTGCTGAAACCTAGAAACTTTTCCTCCAAATGCGGCCATTTTTAACAAGCTGAGAGCTGCTGGATTTGTGAACACACACACATACACACACAACGGAAACGAAACACACACTCGATAGAGCTGAGCGAGGAGTTATAAAGTGCTACCAGGTTATTATCAGTCCCGGCACTTCCTATTTTCGTCTTTAATCTTTGTATTCTGAGTAATCATCTTTTTAATTAATGGCGACGGCGGCGTGAAATCTTCCTCTCGCCACCCCCTTCCTTCACCCCCCCACACACTCTCCTTCCCACCGCCGCCAGAGACACCTGAAACCAATTAGCAACTAGAAGATCTAGATGGGGATTAGACACAGGAAGAGCAGGAGAGATTAGATACAAACACAAAGAGGGAAAAAGAACGCAAGGGAATCGAAAAAGTGCCAAAAGGAGAGGAGGAGGGGTTAAAACGGGATCCTGCCAGTCATTCTGGGTAATCGATAGGAGGCCAGAACAGTGGGCGGAGCAGTGGGCAGGGCGGAGGGGGGATATGGCGAGATCAGGGCGGCACCAGACAGCAAAGATCACTAGCCGTGAGTCAGCAGGTCGAGTTGACTGTAGAAGTACAGAGTCTTGACTGGCCAGGGCTCATTGTCATTCCGCGCACTGTGCGGGTCGAGTGAGGGAGGGAAGTACAGAGGAAGAGGAGAGAGAGAGACTCTTGGCTCATTGCCACAATCAGGGCCAATTAAGAGAATTTGATTATATGCCTTAATCTTGGCAGTCAGGTGGAAACGCAGACAGGAAGAGAAAGAGGCAGAGCAGGTGTCACCGATGCACACCATTATCTCAGCCTGCCTGTAATCGAGTCTGTTTCTGTGTTTTCTTCATCTGCATCCCACAAACCAGATCGGTCTTCTTCCAGAGGCCTGTTGAGGTGGTGGAGAACAGGGGCGAGGGGGAGGAAAAGCTTGTTTGTTTTGAACGGCTCACGGTCTTGTTTAGTGTCTCCCTCACTGTTGAGGCCAGACAGATTTGCTAAAGGACGCTTACCCCCTCAACTTGATCCCTTTTCATTCATTTTTTCCAGCATCCTCCTCTGTATCAAGTGTAAGATCAAGGGGACTGATAGAGGGACAGCAAACCTGGAGAGGACAGAGCAGAGACCTTATTTCCTCAGTCCCAGACACCCAAAGGCTCCGGCCACTGCTTCTTTTTAAAACTCCTCTTCTCACCCAGAGTTGTGTTTTGCTCTCCTCCTTGTGGATCGTACACTCTGCACCTCCATCCATCCGTCCATCCATCCATCTATTCTGGACCCCGTCGAGATTAAACTGGCTTCCGTCATCAGAAGGAATCTTTCGATATCGGCTCCTGGTGTCGTCATCTTCATTCTGTGAGTACTTGAGTCTCTCTTCACCGTCTCTCGCTCATTCTCCTCCAGCCTCCTCCTCCTCCTGTTCCTCTTCTCCTTTCCTGTCCTGCCTGCTTTGTTTCTCCTACAGAGCCTGTACAAGATTGAAGCAGCTGATGGACTAAAATAACAAACACTTAGCGATACAATACAAAGTCCCTGCAGTACATGATGTTCAGTTTTTGTTCAGGTTGACTCATTTCTAAGGTCATAGATTGCAGTCTCCTTTAAGTCACTTTTGGTGAGTGTCCTTCTGTTCATGGTGCCTCTCCAGCCTCTGTGTACTTGGTCTAAGTTTCTTTACTTTGCCATAAATAGCCAGTGTTAAAACTCAATCACACATCTTTCTTTTACTGCAACAGTGAATTGTATCTCTGCCTCAGGGTGACGGCTCACTGGCTGTTCATTTTCAATGTTAACTGCCATTCAACTGCAGAAGGACGTCATGGAACAGAATAAAGGATGTCACAAGAGCTGACATTTAAAGTATACTCACACAAAACAGTATAGTAAAATTCTGAAAACATGATGCTACTTCGCTTTCCACAGTACCATCTTAAGACGTCTCTGTGTCTGGGAAGCAGTAAAGTCACTATGAGCACATCCAAGAGATGTTATCATGCTTTCATGCAGGGATGGAAACAGGTCTGTGTATTGCAGCTTCTACGAAATGTCCCCTTTCGAAGGTTAATTCCAGTTTATATCACATTGCTATATATGGATATTGTGGCTCTACAGGCTGTTCAAATATTGCAACTTGCAACTCCTGTTGTAGAGAAGTGGGGTGAGCAGCTTTTTAAATGAAACATAATCATTTCAAACTCTTCAAACAGCAAGTTTGACTGAAAGGTAAACGCAGGAAGTTGGCACCTTACTCTATAATAATATAATAATATAAAATATAATAACTGTACTCTGGCTCTGACTAATTACTTTTATTTTGAAGGGAACAGCTAAATCTTTAAAATAAAATACTGTATATAAGGTTTAAATAGATATATTGCTCCATTGTGGGAACTAACAAATCTGATACATTCCCATTCACATGCTGATCTGTGTTTAATGGGGAAGTATTGTTTTATTTTTTAGACCCATATGGACATATGCACTTCTGTTGGCTTCACTTCCTGTTTTGCCTCTTTGGACTTTTCCTGAGCAGGTAGCCATTTTGTTCACTCTTCACAGTGTTTTTGCCTCACAAGCAACAAGTGAATATGTTGATCATTTACCACTCTGAGTTGAGTTGTGCTTTGTCTTGTTTTAATGCTTGAATCTACTAATCTTAATATGAGTTAGCATGTTGGAGTTACCCCGTGACTTTGTCGGTCTCAGAGTGTTTATACAAGGTAGACCCCTGTGAAAGCTTCTATACAGCTGCAAGGTATGTAACTCTTGATGCATATTATCTTCTACCTCGTCTTCTGTATTTTTGGGGGTTTTCGCTCATCAAAGCACACTATTGCTGCAGAACTTCCTTGACAGTCATCACATTTTTAAGTTTACCTTGGCATCACAGCACTGTAGTGACAGTTATGCAATTGACTGCACATCCATGGGCACACTGCAAACAAGAGCTGCTAAAAGTTCAGTTGGGATACTTTTAATGGAAACAATTTGTTAAAATGTGATCAAATATAAGGTAAAATAAAATCTGTCTGTAGCTGACATTTCAGCAGAGCATTTGATTAGCTTTTACAGTAGAGATGTGCGATATTATGATATACTGTATATCGTAGTACAATATAAAATTGTCTACCGTAGGATATAACCCTCTGTTGTTTATATCATAACTTTAACGTTTGGCTACTTGGTTAGCTCTGCTGCTACACTAATGCTACTCCAGTTGTAAATAGATAGGAGATAGTAGATAGGCCATTATTGAGCACAACTCTGCATCTCAACATCAGAATGACCACTGGATAATCCATGATATGAAGGCTATGGTAACTGCAGCAACGCCACTGCTTTATGGTAGCATTTTTACATCACCAGTTAGGACAGGTTTATGGCACAGAGGTAATGGACATATATATATATATATATATATATATATATATAGTTACGTTATTTAAAATCCAACGCTTTTATGAAATGATTGTCCTACTCTCTTGATGGCTTTCATCAAACTGGTTCTTAAATCGGCCTTCATGTTGGTGTTAGCATGTCAAGCTCGTCCCATCTCTCCTAGCAACATAAATCCAGTCTGAATGGGGCTCAAGGTGTTTCATATGGCTACAGTACAGTAGTTGATCTCACATTGCCCTCTCTGCCTTCTCTGCTCCTTTTGTCCAGCTCTCTTCTTCTCTCCCCCTCTTTTAGTTTTATTCAGTGCCTTGCCCTCTCCTGCATCCTAAATCTCCCACCATCCCTCCTCCTCCCCTCAGCGTGCGTCACCGTGGGCGTTTGGTCAGGCACTGTGCTCCCTGTATTCAATTTTTTATATTTCTGTGTCTGATAATAGTACCTACCTTGGAAGTAATGTTCCTGCGTAGGAAGAGAGAATCAATAATGCTTTATTCAGCTGGTGCATCCCCAAGTCTGTACGTTAACCCACGTAAGCAAATATTCCTGTGTGTGTGTGTGTGTGTGCGTGCATATGCGTGCGTGTGTGTGTGAGAGACATTTTGATTTGAAATAATCGGAGCGAGCTGCACACCGAGATGAGCTCCTGCAAGACTTGATTGGTTGATTATGAAGGATGGTGTGTTTATGCACGCAGCCTGTTAGTACAAGCACAGTTGTTTATGTATTGTATTTTATTTTGAAGGGTGTGATTTTATGCATTTTTTTTTAGTAAAAATAGTACAAGATGAAAAGGGAGGAGATTTTAGTTGATCCAGGCAAATGTGTCACTACAGGAAGTAGTGAGAGCATCCACAATTGTTTTGTTTGCATTCAAATGTTGCATACATTTTGAGCACATTTCTGAGATCCAATGTGAATCAGTTCATAATTTCATAAGCTATTTATTGGAATAGACACAAGGAACCTCCATGGCTGATATGCATTTGTGTTTTTAATACAATTTCTGGCTGCATGGCTGCATTCAAAAACACACATGAAAGCCAAAATGAATACATTAATAGCAAACACGCTGTGAATACAGAGAAACAAGCTGCTCCACTCCACCTTGAAGCCTGCAGAGCTTCTGCTGTCTTGACTGATTGTTTCTTTTGTAATGTTTTCAGCGTTTGTGTGTTTTTACATTGTTTTGCTGTTTTTGCTGCATGTTCGTCAATGAACACGTTTCCGTATTTGTTGGCTCATTTCGTCTAATGCGGTTTTTGTCTCTGATGCATAGCTCATGGTGTTTTTTTTTATTATTATTATTTTTTTGGTCACTGTGGTAATGCCTGACTAAAATCTGGATTGAATGTCTGAAATTTGACCCAAACTGAGGTAAGCACCAAGTTCTAGTGTAGTGTAGAGACCAGCGTCTCAGTTCATCAACACAACCTGCAGTTGCTGCGTGAAGCTATGTAAGAAGAAAAGTTTTTTGCCTGGCCTCAGCGAATTGCTGTAATGTTCAAGCATCCAGCAGCAAGTGTGAATGACAACAAGCTGCTGCTGCCTGAGTATTGAATTCTTTCTATGCCATGTTTATTAATACTGAACATGTCACGTATACAAATTCAACAGAACACTCCCTCGGGTCCCCCAGCAGTACACTCGCCACCCGTGAAGCAGATTGGATGAACGTCTCTTGAGATATGAGAAGGACACTCAGAAAGACAGACACACAGAGATCCCTCACTTTGTAGTTAGATAGCAGACACACAACATAATATGCAACAATAGACTTTTATGTTGACTTATTGATTTCCTCTTCCCTTGAGAATACAGATTGAATTCAAACAAGGGTGCTTTAGAAAACATGATGTCAGAGTAATGAAGTGGAAACAGAAGGAAGGTTCAGTCTGAATATTAGTTTTGGCTGGTGACTCATCCACATGTGGGCTTTTAAACAGCTGAAATTCAGCTGGAATATATCGAAACCAAATGTGGGCGAGATGGGGACGTACCAATAAAGCTTTGTATCTGTCAGCTATTAAACACACTATCATGACTATCACGACTTTAGCTTGGAATGTCTCTGCCTTTTATACTAGGCCACATTCATCCTGACGCCATTAGACACCACAGTCAACTACAGCTCCGAAAAAGCTTCTGTCTGGGGACACTATTACCTGCAGTAAGTAACGATTATGGAGCCACACACCCCCCATTTTTCCTCCTCTCTTCTGCCTGCACCAACCACAGGTGGAGAGGGCTCAGTGGATGGAGGGTTTAGCAGGCTTTCAAACATCCTCTGTCACTGTCTGGGCTGCATTGCATCAATAATTGATGGAACTATATTGATATGCTGCTCGGCCACGATGAGGGAAAATCACCCCTATTTACTGTTAATGGCTTTGGGTGTAGGTGGACGTAGCTGCAGAGCAGCGGGGAAAGTTCAGCCTGAAAATGAAAAGGAATCACGGAGAGAGGAGTCGCAGGTTACAAGGCACGACTTAGGGTGTGTGAAAGCTGTCCACGCTAAAGGGCCTTCATTTTTCCTTATTGTTTTCATTACGAAAGCTGCGCCGCTGTAACAATAAACGAGACAAACAAGACAAATCAAAGCGCTACTTAGAGGCTCTTGTCCTGCAGAACGCTCTCATTACTTCACTGCTGCCGCCCGCTTCACTGCTTTTATTATTCAAAGGAGAGCTGCTGTGAGATCAGAGCGAACACAGAGTTTATCCAACCTCGATACTTTCTAACTACCCGAATCTGTCTGTGGCAGGAGCACTGAAAAAACGTGTCAAACATGGAAAGATGCAATAAAATGTTTACTCATGTTTATTCTGACTGTTTATTCTCAGTCATGATCACTCATGTGTACTGTGATCAGTTCTTCTGTTCTAAACTGAGACACACATGATATGACATATGTGAGCATTGTTCTTTATTGTACAATGATGCATTGAGAAGTGTGAAATAGTTTGACCGAAATCAATGTTGAACTGTGTTTACGTTCCAAATATTGTCGGACGTAGGCTTCAGCACTGACTGCTGTTTGCGTCCCGTGTTCACAACGCTCAGTGTCATTTTCACTGCAAACGTGATAGGTTTAAACTGCCTAATCCTAAAGTGACGCCATGGTGCTGTGATGAAGTAGTGAGTTGGGATGAAAATGTGTTGGTTTGTCACTGAATTTCATGTAAACAGCTGATCAGTCATGTAAGTTAAATTCGAGAAGTTATTCAGCAAAGGTAAAACACTACAAGAGGGCGTAAAATGCAATAAAGGAAGCTTTTACCACTTTCATTCAGCTTGTTTTGATGATAAAGTGCTGGGTCATTTCTGTCAGAGCTAACTGTATTTTGTAGATTAACAATACTCAGGTATGTTGGTACCCTAGACACTTGTTAAAACATGTGGCTCGTCTCAAACTCTTTCCTCATTTCCTGTTCCATACATTTTTTGAGTATCTGTACTTTACTTCGGTATTTGTTTTTTTCTAGATACGCATTACTATTTCCAAACCGTTAATCAGATTATCTGCTACTGACGTAAACAGTAGCTACATGTTGAGGTTAAGATGATCTGAGCTCCAAGTTCTGACTTCCAGTGAACACACCATTAGACAAACCCTCACTCCCCAGAGTCGTAAAGAAGAACCTATATGAGCCTGTTGATCATCATGGAGACCATTGTCTAGTATGTCTACTATGATAAAGCCCAAATTTGAGTTGAAATCACGAGATAACAATAATATTATTATTAATAATAACAATAACTATTGATGACATTAAGTTAATACATACATTGTTGATACACGATACTGTTAAAAATTCACTTTGCACAAGTGAGTTTTGGCAAAACCGCTTGTCATTTTTATGTTGAGGCGGCGAGGCTTTCATTAAAAAAAAAAAAAAAAAATCAACAAAAAAAAATCAGCAATGGAGATGTCAGGAGAAAGTCAAGCTGAGAAACCAGAGGCCATATCTGAGCTCCATGTTTCAGATTTTGGAAATGGGAAATGATTCCTATAATTTCAAATGTCTTTTGTGTTCATTGTGAACAAACTACATGTCTGCATTCAAGAGCTCACCATTCAATGTGACAAGCAATGCAAAAATGTACTGATATTAGAAAAAAATACTTTTAAATACTTAAATATTTTCAAAAGTAAATATTTTAGTACTTTGACTTGAGTAAAATTTTGACCAAGCAACTTTTACTTGTAGTTGAGTAAGATTTGACCATGAGTATCAGTACTTTGGCTCAAGTACTGGAGCTGAGCACTTTGTCCACCACTGGATGTGAGTGATAAACCCAAATGATGTTTGGCCCAGGGATTTAAAATTAGTGCTGAGAGGTAAAATCTTGTAACTACACTACATTTTTTCGCTCACAGACAGACAGAGTGCCTCAGTGTGGACCAACCACTGAGGAGCATCAACTTGTCTGTCAGAGGTCTGCAGAGACTAAGAGGCTCTGTAGCCTCCACTGACAAGACCAGAAGTAGAAACTAGTCTGGTTGTTTCTGCTTCTTGTCACTACCAGTTCAACTGACCATTTGTGCCGCTAACTCTACTTAGACCAACTGCCTGAAATGTGTTGAAGACATTCAGAGTCATTCTGCTACAGATGGGTTAATTGCATTAAAATTTTTAATGTCATTAATTATTATATAAATTATGATAATTTCCACAAAAAGAATAATTCTTGTGAAAAAGATAATTGAGTTTGTCCTCAAATATGTTTTGACAGGAAAGGGGTCTTCAGATCACTTAAATCCTCTTCACAAATTTTTTGTATTTTTGGGAGTTACTACAATTGAATTGCAAATATTGGAATGAGGCATTTTATATTCTGGATGAAATTCGCTTCCCAAAAGTCTATTTTTTGTCAAAGAAATGATGGACAGAGCAAAGTGGTTATGTAGTAATTGCTTCAAAGCAGCTATTGCCAACTCAAACCGTCTGTCTGGTGCTTCCAGATCATTTGGATGCTGGTTGCTACAGTAATGACATGAAATGACATTTGATTCTGTGCCTGTTGGTTTATGTTTTAAAAAGGTCAGCCTCCTTGGAGCCCAGACGGGGAAGGAAAGAGATCAAATTGGATGTGGACGTTGATTTATCTTTGGCTGTGAAAACCTAACGTCTTAGTTATGGCGAGGCGTGTTGGTAATAACACCAGGTCTGAATTATTCATAGATTCATATAAATGTGAAGGGGATGTAATGCTTGTTGACTCCCATTGGAAGCAGACACATGTTGACTGATTGGGTTCAGTGGAGCTGGAGCAGTGATGGTGCTTGCTGCGCTGTGGAGCTCTCAGTGTTTTGTGATGAATTGTGGCGATTTACAGGTCGAACGTTTACGTAAATGTTTCTGAGTGGCAGATTTGTTTTTATTGCTCTCCAAAGTGGTGTCATTTTGTGTTATGCTTTTTATATGTCTATTTGCAGACAAACACACCTTCTGCAGGGTTATTGGATCGGTTTCTCACTGGAGCTGACGTGGCATTCACCACATAACATCTTCACTCATTCATATTCACGACTAATAACATTCAGTGGAGCAGTTTGTGTGTCCACTTGTTCCGTTCTCCATGCAAGCTACATATTGGAGGTGTTTGAATCTATGACATTTGCATCAATGTTCCCTCTAAGTTGCTTCTAACACTGACTAACACTTTGTTGCCAATGATAGATTATGAGCAGTAGAAATGCTAATAAAAACTCTAATTTTATATTTACAGACAACATATTATAGGAACTGACACTGTATCACATGCTGGTGCTACAGCACATCTCACTGTGCAAAATGTGAATGTTTTGATGTGAACAGCATTACATCTAGAGCTGGGTACCGAACTTCAATACTTTGGTAGCACTGACCGAAAAGCCCCGATCTCATTGGGTATCAAAAAATGAATCATAATTTGGTGCGGAATTCTGATACCCAAGTGTCTGTGAGCTATGCTCTCAAATGTCTCTCTGGACAGGTGGACATGTCCCCTTCAGATTCATAGTGACACTGATCCATCCCCCCACTTCCAGCATAAGGAGACAAACATTGCTGGTAAAACAGAGCATTAATATCATTGTAGCAGCATTGGAAGCCTAGAGTTTGTGTTTCTAATCATAGTGCGTTCAAGGTTTCCAGGATGTCGGAATTTCCATGTTCCAAGTCAGAATTTAAATCAGAACCTCCCATGAAGTCAGATCTCCACCTCTGAAAGTCAGATTAATCTCACCAACCCGACATACAGTCGAATTCAAATTACACAAAAATAAATTATTGGCTCAGGTTTTAGACAGGTGTGATCTTGGTGTGGCCACAGTGTGCACGTCTGATGTTGCTCACAGTGGTCCAAGGGATTCTCATGGAGTTTGTGTGTATGCTCAGATACATGAAAAACTAGAAAAGCACTCAGAGAGCACAGACCTCCGCTAAGGCAGCGGCGACTTTTTATTTAAAGTTACTCCCCACCAAGGAGGTTATGTTTTCACTGGGGCTTGTTTATTGGTTTGTTTGTCGGTTTGCAAAGTAACTCAAAAGGTTATGGATGGTTTTTGATTAAATTTTCAGGATTGGTCGGAAGTGGCCTAACTTAAAACTGATTAATTTTTGGTTGTGACGTTGAATCAGATCCAATCACCACTTCCAGCCAATCCTGAAAATTTCATCAAAATCCGTCCATAACTTTTTGAGTAATTTTGCAAACCGACAAACATACAAACAAATAAACAAACAAACAAACAACCCCCACCGTAAACATAACCTCCTTGGCGGAGGTAATTGGGGGAACACTGGACTTGTTGTCCATTAAGAAGCTCTGTTAGCATGGATGTAATGCTACTTTGAGAGACAGACACCAGTGAAGCAATGGTGGTGGATGCAGGTGGTTTTGAAATAGAGGATGCACCTTCTAGCTTCCCAAAGTCAGAAAATGAAAAAGATGAATAGATTACAGACGACAAAAACAATCTGCAAATATTGCCAGAGGATGGTGGTCTACAGAAACAGCACAACCTGACAGCTTTTAGTCGTAGTTTGTTTATTTAAAGAGAATTTCTTGATCTGTGAGCTCTGAGTAACTAGGGCCATTTAGTGAATTTTATACATTACCCAGGTCATTTATTGGTGTCATTAAGTAGTCCTTAGTACTCAGCAGCAGTTATACATAACATAACATATAAAAATGTTTCCAACAAATATCCAGTATGAACAGATGGGAGTAAATTAATATATTTCACAAAGCAAAACATTCTTTCTGAATCACTTTACCCTAAAATGGATCTGCTGGTGTGAAAAAAAAGCTGCTATGATTGAATTTGTGAGACACGGCTCGTGAATTCAAAATGGATGTATAGCCTGTTTGAACTCAGCATCATAAATTCTGTATATGTTAGAATTCATTCTATAAATTGTCCACTTCCCTGGCAGCAGCGTTCACAAACATCCCTGCTGGCTGCTGGTTTGGCTCTGTGATAGATTTGTTTGCAGTCACCTCCCCGTATGAAGTCATATTCATTCCTGCAAAAAAGCCCATCACAGCCCCATGATAGAGACATCTATCACACTGTATGTGTGTCTGCCCTTGAACATTAGTGCATGAGCGTCATGGACCTGTAGATGTGTTAATGTGTCTGTGTGCGTGGCAGCTGCTCACATCACTAAATATGGACACCATGGCCTTTCCATGAAATGCACTGAGTCCTCCCCGAGGCTCTGATCTCTTATCGATTCTGCCTCTTAAGTGCACTCCAGGTATGAGGGGAAACGGAGATGAAGAGGCTTCAGAATATGGAGTGTAAAATAAAGCAGGTGCAGCTCAATATATGGAAAGTTGACCACATTACAGTGTTGACCAGTGGATGGCCCTTCTCCACTCTAATGTGAACCTCAGCATTTAAGGATCCACGACTCAAACACTGACACTCTTTGATACAACTGAAAAATGAACTGTCACCGGCTGCGCAAAATCTATTAGTTTTTATTCTTAAAGGAGTCTGACATTGTGTGTTGATGCCTGCCGAAATAAATAGACAGAGCTTCTACTTTTGTCAACAACAGCAGAGGTGTGGAGGTCCAGAACCATGATATTATCTAGAATCACGTTAATCCTTGTAATTCCTGCTTTCCAGCGGAGCAGCAATAGACGGATCTGATGGGTATTGATGGACGATGGACAGTGACGAATGTCGCCGTCGTTCAGCATTCAGTGGAAATTAGGAATAACACTTCCACCCAGATCTATAAGGCAATACAAACCCACTTATAATCGATCGTCTAAACATTCGATTATTTGTGTTGCACCTGTTATGCAGTTCAAAGTACTTCACACAAAACTGGCAAGCTGTGTGAGATGAGACAGAACTAAAAGTGTGAACTATCAAAACAACACAAAAGGCAAAGCAACTGAGTAATTTAACAGATAATTTGAGACCAATACACACAAACAATAAAATGATAAGAATTCAATAAAATAGATTTACAGTGATGATAATAAAACCTAGATTGACTAAAGGCATATTCCAATATTTTACACTTTTAACCCTCTTTCTAGGTTGATTAGAATGCAAAAGAGTGGTTGACACTGAAATTTTGAATATTGGTCCTTTCTCAGGTACTTGGCTCGTTTAGAAATTGGCTAGCTATGGGCTGCTACGGGCCAATGCCAACGTGTCCTAAACAACCCCTAAACGTTCATTTTAAAAAATGTGCAACTCACCAAATGGTTCCTGGTGTTCACTGATGTTCCATAGCAAATATTGAAGTGAAATACAGCTTCTGGCGTGTTTTATTGGGCCCATAGCTAGCTGGCACAGCTGATTCTTAAACAAGTCAAATACCCAAGACAGGACAAATCTTCAAAACCAAAAACCACAAACCACTGTCTTGTATCCTAATCAACGTAGAAAGAGGGTTTAAAGTGTAAAATACCGGAATGCGCCTTTAAATAAAAACTATTGAGCTGGAAAGTTATACAACTTGAATGTAATAAAACAGTGAATAAAATAAAAGCAGTTCTTAATCAAAGGTCTGGTCTGGGTTTAAGAGTACACTGTGTAACTGGAGAAACTATCCCTGAACAGAGGAGGACTATGACACCATCTATCAGCCATGTACAACTCAGTATTGACCTCCATCTCCAGAAACCGTGGCAACCATTCACACCTGATCAGATCACCTTAAGGCTCCCATAAGGGTAGGTGGGCCTACTACTCCCACATGAATGGTAACGACTCCTAACGAGACCTTTTGTTTTTGGTGGTTTGAGTTGTTTGTTTGTTTTCAGGATCTTAAGTATCTGAACTCTCTACTAGTCAGTTAGAACTGAAGAAGCCTATTGGACGAGAGGTAAAACATCTTCAACCAACCTCAACAAAGTCCAATTGGCATTTTTTTGCTCTTTTTGATTTATAGTCCTTGCAAAATAATTGTCAGTGAGTTCGTCCGTGATTATGAATAGCCCACTCAACCGCATCAGTCATTGTAAATGTGCATAATATGTTATGATTATTGTTATAAAGCATGATGAGTTCTCATAGCTGTAATTGTACAGTTCTTTAAGCAGATTATTAGTATGGTATTAAAACATCACCCTGCTTTAACAAAGACAAAGAAGCCAGGAACATTTAAAAAGTTCTTCCAACTTTTCCAATAATTGTCCGGGAACAATCCATACTAACAAGTGGTGAAGAATGAGCTGTGATTATTCAGATTAGACCTGAAGTGCACATGCCAAAGATAAAAATCAATTGGCGGCCCTGCTGATGGTTCACATCTGCACCCTGCAGTTACACCAAAACACAAGCCCAATGAGAAGCACCATTGCATGACTCAGGTCACTTGTTGCTGGGCTTTAAATCATGGGAAGTAACAGTGGACGATGATTAGTCTCCCAGTGGATTGTGGGTATTTTGCTGGGACACAATATATGCTAATGAACAGGATACAGAGCTTCAGAAGGAACTCTAACAACACATGTGCTGGTATAGCAGATAAATCTTTTACAATTTCTGTATTTTGAGGATTTAATGTTCCAATTGAACATTTTTTAAGCGGGGTACAGTACACCAATTGGACATAACATTAAGACAAATTGTTCATTGATGCCTCATACAGTATACTGCCAAAAATATTCACTCACCTATCCAAATAATCAGAATCAGGTGTTCCAATCACTTCCATGGCCATAGGTGTATAAAATCAAGCACCAAGGCATGCAGACTGCTTTTACAAACATTTGTGAAAGAATGGGTCGCTCTCAGGAGCTCAATGAATTCCAGCGTGGAACTGTGATAGGATGCCACCTGTGCAACAAATCCAGTTAACATCAGTCAACTGTCAGCTGTATTATAAGAACGTGGAAGTGTTTGGGAACGACAGCAACTCAGCCATGAAGTGGTAGGCTATGTAAACTGACGGAGCGGGGTCAGTGGGTGCTGAGGCGCAAAGTGTGAAGAGGTTGCCAACTTTCTGCAGAGTTAATCGCTACAGACCTCCAAACTTCATGTGGCCTTCAGATTAGCTCAAGAACAGTGCACAGAGAGCTTCATGGAATGGGTTTCCATGGCCAAGCAGCTGCATCCAAGCCATACATCAGCAAGTGCAATGCAAAGCGTCGGATGCAGTGGTGTAAAGCATGCCGCCACTGGACTCTAGAGCAGTGGAGACGCGTTCTCTGGAGTGACAAATCAGGCTTCTCCATCTGGCAATCTGATGGACAAGTCTGAGTTTGGTGGTTGCCAGGAGAACGATACTTGTCGGACTGCATTGTGCCAAGTGTAAAGTTTGGTGGAGGGGGGATTATGGTGTGGGGTTGTTTTTCAGGAGCTGGGCTTGGCCCCTTAGTTCCAGTGAAAGGAACTCTGAATGCTTCAGCATATCAAGACATTTTGGACAATTCCATGCTCCCAACTTTGTGGGAACAGTCTGGAGCTGGCCCCTTCCTCTTCCAACATGACTGTGCACCAGTGCACAAAGCAAGGTCCATAAAGACATGGATGACAGAGTCTGGTGTGGATGAACTTGACTGGCCTGCACAGAGTCCTGACCTCAACCTGATAGAACACCTTTGGGATGAATTAGAGCAGAGACTGAGAGCCAGGCCTTCTCGTCCAACATCAGTGTGTGACCTCACAAATACACTTCTGGAAGAATGGTCAAAAATTTCCATAAACACACTCCTAAACCTTGTGGACAGACTTCCCAGAAGAGTTGAAGCTGTTATAGCAGCAAAGTGTGGATGACGTCATATTGAACCCTATGGATTAGGAATGGGATGTCACTTAAGTTCATATGCGAGTCAAGGCAGATGAGTGAATACTTTTGGCAATATAGTGTATATCCCAGGTGCCGTGATGAAGAGATAATGCACTTTACTTGTCAGTGCTCATAATGTTATGTTTAATCAGTGTATGTTCATGCTTTTGGCCTGATAAATTACTTCTTTTCATGGCATGATTAACTCTTTCAGTGCCAAAGATGTATTTGTACATCTTAAAATCCAACGCTTGAGTGCCATAAACATATATACACGTTAAAGTGTTTTTTTGCAGCTGACACTAGAGGGCACTCTCACACAGCCTGTGAGTAACTTTGGGGCTTCTGGGATTTGTAGTCAGGACATAACGAGACAATATACACCACAGAGATCAAAGCAGGAAGTGGAGATGATCACTATTAGAGAGAATCTTGAATCTGGACAGAAGTGGTGATTTTGGTGAAAGTGACCTCTACTCTACCTCTGATAATATAAGAATGGAACAAGATTAAAAACAAACATTTTTTTTCATGATGAAATAGAATCTCTTCTTTCATTTGCGCTAGTCTGTGTTTTCAGAGTCATAGTACAAAATATTCTGTGCATCATGAAAGATGACTCAAAATGGCCAAAAATGCTGGCACAAGCACTTTCTGTTTTTATAAAATAACTGGCACTCAATGAGTTAATTATCAACTCTTCAAGGTATATGTCCATATATTGGCTATCGGACTAATTTCCTAACAACTCAATATGCTGATCTTGCTCTGAAAAATTTGAGGTGCGCTGCAGACAGCTAGCAGTTAGCAGCATGAGACACCCACCTGTCACTCAAAGACACTGCACCCACAATTACATGGATTATGTAGAAATTCACCCCGGAGACCAAAAGCTTTTTTTACCCCAGGCTGTTAACATGTTAATTTGTTGTAAAATAGATCATTTTAACATGGGGGTCGATGGGATCGACTTTCTTTTGGAGCCTCAAGTGGCCATTTGACAAACTGCAGTTTAAATATAACAAACGTGCACACACACACATAATATGCACCTGCCAATTAACTACTGCATGTCCACTAAACAATGGCAAACACTCACACACCCTCATTGAGCTACTTAGTCAATGCTGTTCAGTGGAGCATTGCAACACTGCTGGCTGCTTTACTGCAGTATATGGAGGAAATGCGTAAGGCAGCTCTGCAGCTCACTCACAGACACAGACGCACAGACCCTCCTGTTGTCTACCAGCTGTGTGCAGGTGGTGGATGAGTGTTAGGTGGAGGTTTGAGGTCAGAGCAGCAGTTCCAGCCTGCTGAAGTTTGTCATGTTCTCTGTTGTGTGTGTTTTTGTGTGTCTCTGTCAGCTTGAATTTGTGTGTCTACCTGTTTTCTGGAGAAGCAGCTCTTTACCTGCAGCACTCGTATCGGAGGAATATATATGTTGGTCAGTAAAGTCCTGTTTCTGTTCTATTTTATGAGAAGTGGAGTGTGTTTGTGCCAAAACTGAAAAGTCTGTTCATTTCTCAGTGATTCTGTTATTATTGTCTGCAAGCTAAAATAGAAGAAACCACGCTGCAGTGTTTCTCTCTTGGTGTTTGTGCTTTTATTGGCGCATGTGTTTTGTCCTTTCGGAGCCATTGTACTTGACAGTTGCGCCATTGGCTCCGGAGGGCCCCGGGGACACAAACAGGACGGGTGAGGTTCAGTGCTGCAGTACAGTAGGTCACAGAGACTGAAAGACATAAAAAAAACTGGTTCAGTGTGACACTGTGGTGTACAATGCAGGGAGAGGGTAATATAGAGCTGCAGTGTTGTATCTCACTCTATAAAAGAAACTGATAATGTAATAAATGCTCCAAATGTAATGAAATGTCCCTCTGAACAAGTCAAATGTGAAATAAACCCAGTTAATTTAATGAATTGGTGCTTATTGTAATACCGTCATTAGTGAAGGGAAATCATGTGCCAATTTATTTCATCACATTAAAGACTTTTATTATGTTTTCTCTCTGTTTAAAGAGACATTTTAATACTTCTTGACTGATTATGACATTTCAGGGACGTTGCGATATCAGCTGCTCCCAGGAGAAAAAACAAATGAAGAGATATAAACAAAGTGGAAGGGATGTTCGGTGTTGTACACACCTCAGTCTGCGCTTCACTCTGACCCACATCAGCAGCAGGAAGCCAGAGACTGTCACTCCTCACTGGGAGACATCATTATGGATCTCCATCTCTTTTTAGTTTATTATTTGCGTTGCAGGGAGCAAGCAGGCGGGAGGCTTTAGAGGACACGGTTCTGCTCCCTGCCTTCGTTTGCACTTGACATGAGGTGGTATGTAGCGTGAGATGAAGTGCTGAGTCCAGATAATGGAACGTTCTGGTGTTCTACATACTTTATTTTGATTTTGCAGCTTTGACCTTCATGTCTGTTGCTTACTACTACTGTACAGCTGCTTTAAAATGCATTAGATTTTCAAATGCTTTTGTCCCAGTCAAGTCTCACTTCTTACTTCCATTTAGATACCAGCAGACATTTCAGAGAGCTTTGATACCAACAATTCTTTCCATTAACCATGGGCACAGTAAACATGAATGAAGCTTTGTGCCTGTTGTTGTAGTACCAGATATGTCAGAAAAGCAAACTAAATGTCTGCAGAATTAATCTGGTTTGCTACAGCAGTATGAACCCAAAATAAACAGATTATGCTATGATTTAATTCAGTAAATGCATCAAAAAGACGCCATGCAAAAGGTTTGTGTGTGAGCACACCATAAGGGTTAGAAAAAATGACTTTTTGTTTTTACTTAATGTCTGGGTAAAGTAAGAATAAAAATAACCAGAGATAGCCACATAATGCGTCATGCTGTGCATCATCGAACTATGATTTTAGCACCGCCCAGAAAATCCTAGCCAGAAAAGGGAAGAAAAATGATTGAACTCCAAATTGCAAGCCCTATTTAGTGTATATTATATTTAAAGTTTTAGCTTTTATTTTGTAACTCGTATAATTAGCGCAAACAAAAATTGATTTAGTTGAGTTACAGGTCTTGACTCTGCTGACCCGTAAAATAATAGCTTCGTTAATAGTGTATTTTATATAACTGAGGTCCTTTTAATCCATTGGTTCACTTCTGTATAAGGCCGCAAAGCCTGAATATTATTTTTGTTGTAGAACTCTCAAGACTTAGAGAAAGTTTATACTTTTATATCCTGTGACAAAAGATGCTGTATGACCCTGCATGACCTCACATTTCAGCAAAGTTGTCTATTTCATATGAAAGGTGAAGGTGCAATGTCAAGATGAGCTATCGTTTTTAAATTACAAAAAAATATTTCCTGCTTCCAGCTTCTCAAATGACAGGATTAGATGCTTCCCTTCATCATATCAGACTGTTGATGATTGAATATAACAAACAGTGAATAAATATTCTTGGATTGTGATAGACTAACTATTAACTATTTTCTGTTAATTTAGAGACAAAACAAAAAATTGGCAAAAAAAACAAACAAAAAAACCAACGTGATAATTGATAATGAACAAATTGTTAATGGCAGTTTGACTACGCTGAAGGTTCACCTTGCCCTTTAAAGTTATCAACAGGCTCTATCCTACAACCACTGCCCCCATTCTGTTCATTAAGGAAGTCCTATTTTCAAGACTCCATGTCCCAGAAAACCCAAATTTTTAACAGACCTGTTTCTTTGATTGACACATCCAGGCTGCTGCACTGACTTACAGTATCTCTTGTTCTTCTTTTTTGTCCTGATCTTTCAGCATATTCTTGAAAAATTATCTTTAGTATGAAGTAGGGCTGGGTATCACCAGGTACCTCACAATATGATGCTATCATGATATTTTGCCCACGATAACAACAATGGCGACCTCAACATGGAAGTCTGTATGGAGACGTTTGACTCTATCTGTACTGAGATCTTAGACTCCATTGCACCAGTGACTTTAAAGCAAGTTAAGGCACAAACTAAGCTGTGGTTTATTGATTCCACTCGTGCACTCAGACGCTCATGTAACTTGTTGTTCTCCAGTAAATTCACTGTAAGTGACAGGAAGGCTCTTCATTTGAGAGGCTGCAGGGGTTCAGATCGAACAACATGCACAATGCTCTCCTGACTTTACCTTGGTTTTAGAAAGTCAATAATATTGGCTGAATTGCTCCATTTTCAGAATGAAATGAATGTCTTTTGGGTTTATTTGTTGCACAGAACATGTTGAGTAAAACCACATCGGAATGAGCAGCATTAACATTTGATCACTAATGAATTATTTGTTGCTGCCTGTCAAAGAAGTTTGACACAAGTCAGTCAGTGGAAAGTCTTTGGTTTTGTTTATCCTGTGTTTGCACCAGTGAAGACTGAAACACAATCTTTTGATGTTGAGCTGACAGTATAACTAAATCATAAATGAGAAGTGATTCAGCTGGAAGCTTCAGAAGCTGTTAGCGCTTTGCTGAATGTGCTTCTTAACACACTTCAACCTGCTAAATGTCTTTAGATACCATTTTTTAATAAGTCAAAGGAATCTGCTCAGTCCTGTGTTAATTCAGGACTCGTGGCCTGAACACAACAGCATAATGGTGTGTAATTAGTCCAATCAGGTATGTTGTTGCTAGGCTGCCAGACGAGCCCGTAGTGTGTTTTAGCGGTGTGTTCACGCTGTTGTTAATGAGTGTTGCTGCTGTTGGTCCTCAGCTACTGCCGCTTTGAGCCACAGCTCTGCTCAAAGTTAATAGAGTGCATTCAGGGACAGGTTGTTGTTGTTTGTGTTCAGCCCCCTCAGTGTTATTGACACGAAAATAAGCAGGCAGCTGACAACATTTTTGGTGCAGCTGCACATCGGAGAAAGCCACTATTCTAAACAACTTTAAACGGTTTAACAACTTTATTTAGATGGATAAAATCCAGGTTTTTGAAGGTAGGAAGTACTTTGTTTTAACAAAATTAAAGATTTGTTATTTGTTTCCAATTACATTTAATTTGTCTACAGTGTAATTATGTTTTGGGCCAAAGCTGGCTCACAGCTGAGTGTACCAGCATTCAGTAGTTTCGGTGCCTTTCCAGGCTGTACTGATGTTTTTGTTTTTATTTTTCCAGCTAGGACAAAACCACTTATGAATGATTGTTTCTTCACACCTACAGTTAAAACCAGACGTTTACATAAACTACATAAAAAAAAAAAAAAGCGCTGACATTAAATCATATTAAACTTTTCCTGTTTTTGGTCAATTAGGATTACCAAAATTATTTGCTAAATGCCAGAATAATGTGAACATTTTTTTTAGACATTTTTTTATTTCCACCGGATGCGGAACGATGCTGTTGATGTTTTGTCGGACTCCATACGTTTCCATTCAAATTAATGTGTTAATTTCCACTGAAAGCAGTACGCCACTGACGTGCCGACGCATCGACGGCTGCTAAAACAAATCAACAGAGCTTTTTTTTTTTGTCGGACAAAATTTTGTGATTTCATGCACAAAGTGCCAATGTCCAACAGCAGGAATATCGCGATTCCACAGCAGGCGGATCTGTTGGGTATTGACAGAAGACAGCCGACGGACATCGCCGTCATTCTGCATCCATTGGAAATTAGGGGTAAGATTACTATGCCTTAAAACAATTTGGGAAAGGCCAGATGATGATGTCATGTCTTTGGAAGCCTCTGATAGTTTTAGTGACAACATTTGAGTTAATTAGAGGCACACCTGTAGATATATTTTAAGGCACATCTGAAACACACTGCTTCTTTGTGTAACATCATGGGAAAATCAAAAGAAATCACCCAAGATATCAGGAAGAGAACTGTGGACTTGCACAAGTCTGGTTCATCCTTGGGTGCAATTTCCATATACGCAAGTCTAAACACCATGGGAATGTCCAGCCATCATACTGCTCAGGAAGGAGATGGATTCTGTGTCTCAGAGATGAACGTTCTTTGTTCCAAAATGTCAACCCAAGAACTTGTAAAGATGCTGGCTGAAGCTGGTAAAAGTGTGTCATTATCAACAATGGCTGAAAGGCCACTCTTCCAGGAAGAAGCTATTACTCCAAAAGAAACATAAAAACGCCAGATTACAAATGCACATGGGGACAAAGACCTTAATTTTTGGAGACATGTCCTGGAGGAAAAGAGGGGAAGCTTGCAAGCCTGAGAACACCATCCCAACTGTGAAATATGGGTGAAATATGTGTGGTTGTTTGGCTGAAAGAGGGACTGGTGCACTTCACAACATAGATGGCATCATGAGGAAAGAACATTATGTGGAATTACTGAAGCAACTTCTCAAGACATCAGCCAGGAAGTTAAAGCTTAGGTGCAAATGGGTTTTCCAAATGGACAATGACTGTAAGCATACTGCCAAACTGGTTACAAAGTGGCTTAAGGATAACAAATTAATGTTTTGGAGTGGCCATCACAAAGCCCTGACGTCAATCCTATTGAAAATTTATGGGCAGAGCCGAAAAGGCAGTTACACCAGTTCTGTCAGGAGCAATGGGCCAAAATTCCTTCAAAATATTGTGAGAAGCTTGTGGAAACATATCCAAAAAGTTTGACCCAAGTCATATAGTTTAAAGGTGATGTTACCAAATACTAATGAAATGTATGTAAACGTCTGACTCTCAAGAAAGTAATAAAAAAAGTCTAAAGAATTATCTCTCCTTATTCTGGAATTTAGCAAATAGAAATCATTTTGGTAATCCTAATTGACCAAAAACAAGAAAGGTTTAATCTGATTTAATGTTAGACAGTGAGAAAAAAAGTTATGTGCCTTTTTATGTAGCGTATGTAAACTTCTGGTTACATGGTAGTATTATTACAAATTGAAGACCAAATCACCAATTTGATATTCATTTGTGATCATTTTTAGACCAAAGTATAAATTAAATTGACGTTAAACCAATGTCTCATCTGATTTTCGATTTGTTATAGAATAAAGGTGAACTGAAATAGGGAATGTGAATCGGGGAGCGTCGGCTGACGTGCCCTTATTTACATTCCCTGCCTCTCTTTCTCAGAGTCTGCTGTGTCATTACGTCAGCAGATGGATCGCTCAAAGGTCTTTGCTCCATCAAACTCATCCCACGATTCATTGACGACACAAAGGGACCCTTTGCCACCACGACAGAGTCTGTCTGGTAATTTCAATGACAAGGCTAATGTTGGCTAATCAGCAAAGCTAAAAGTTCAGCTCAAGCTACGGTTAAGGCTATGACATCAGGCTGCTGTAATGACCAATTAGAGCTGACATAATGTAGCGACTAGCAAGTGGCATGTGGTGGAGATTATAGTCACAGTGTCGGGTGGGTCTCTGCTCCACTGGGAGAGGGTATCGCTGACGTGCTTTGATCCATCCAGTGCTTCCCCTCGACATTTATTCTTCCTGTCGGAGCTAAGACACTGCACAAATTCATATGACATGTCTGCAATTTCAAAACTGTGATCGAATGTATATTGCTTTAAAGTCATAAATTCAAAAGGTGAGCTGAGGATTAGATATCCTTATATGACATCATCTCTCCTTCTTGTCTCTTCCTAATTGAATTTTCGAATCAATGTGGAAATGTCGGATCTCACAAAGACCCAAGAATACACTTTTTTTTTATGATTTTAGGATACATATAAGCTACATGCAATCCTAGACAATAAAATGAAAACATTCAGACATGCAGACAGATTTAAGAATAAATTGGGAACACAGTATAACGTCTTGCAAGTAAATGCAACCAAATATTTAACCATTCAGTGAGTAACAACATGCCAATTGTTGTAAATTAGTGAAAAAATCATTATTATTATGCTAATATGAAGATATGTCACACATATTACAGTTAAGTCTGATGTTATTCTTTATTCTCATATTGTTTTGTAGATTTAATGACATACGACCAAATCTCATTATGACAATAATTCATCAATAATTTTGGCTGCTATCACAATGCTGGCCTAGTTTTAAGCATGGGTCCAATAAGCACAGGGCTCTCAAACAGGAGACCTACTTACTAACGTGTTTTCCATACATATTTTGTGTATAAGTCCAAGTATTAAGTGGTTTTGTTGCCTGAACATAACAATAACAGAATCAGCATTTTAGTAAACTGCTCTCTGGGAGACAAAAGGTCAAACTAAACGTTTTCATTACCGCTTCCCGTAAAGTCTTCATTATGAAGAGTTGTTCATTTCACAGCAGAATGTTTGTCTGCTGAGGTCAAAAATGTCTTTGCTCATTGATGGTTCCTCTCACTCCTCACTTGCTTCCTTCTTTTTCTCATTTCCTCTCCTGTCTTTATCTTGTCTTGATTTCCAGCTCTCAGTCTCCATCTAATTTCTCTCAATCTTTTTAAACCTGCTTTTTCCTCCATTTTTATCTCTTTCAATTATTCCGGTTTCTTCCTTATCTGTTTCACCTCACCTATGTTCCTCTTCTTCCTCTGCCTTGTCCATCTTTTTCCTTGTTCTCATTTGGCAGCTTTTCTTTTTTCTCTCCTCCTCTCGCCTCTAGGTTGTTATCTTTCTAGTCTAGTGTTATTCTACTTCATATTTTCACCTTCTTTCCATTCTGTTTTTTCACCATCCTCTCCTTTTACCACTGTGGCTTTTTCATCTTCATTTCTGATTTTTCTTCTCCATTTCATCGTTGTTCATAATTTTATTTCGTAATCTTTTTCTAGGCTACCTTTTCAATCCACATTTTCTCCCACCTTTTTTTTCTCCATTTCCTCCTGTCATCAATCGGCCCCCCCCCCCCTCGTGGTTACCATCTGCTCGAGGGGTCTTTGGCCTTTTAATTATGGTCTGATTTCCCAAGGCTCTGGCCATGCTGTCCCCCCTCCTACTCTGTCTTTGCCGTCACTGGTGGCCTTGGCGAAGATGTTCGTCTCAGTGGGGTAAGGGGCTGTGTAGGTGCTGACAAATCAATGGCCATGTCCCTGCAGAGCTAAAACACTCCCCCGACTCTTCTTCTTCACCCAAAGACACACATCAGGTAGAAGACAGACAAGAGTTTTAATTTGGCAACACCCGCCCAGGGAGTCAGGCAGTCAGCTGGTAAAAATAGCAGTCAGAGTGAAGGTGGGCCGTGCTAGTTTCCCTGTGGAGACCTCAGAGCTGTGTTCATTTTTCTGCTCACTGCCAGCAGTGCTGCAGTGGTGAACAGTCTGGAGTCACATGATCCCTCCTGGCTCCCACCGTTCAATTCTTCCAAAATGTCTTCACACTGAAGGCAAATCCCAGTTTTCAATTAGAAAGTTTTCAACCTAACCCCAGAGTCCCAGCTGTCTTAAGGTGAAAGGCACCAGTTCATCACAAGGCACAAAGAAAGGGTCAGCCCTATGTTCCCTCAGCCATGTGTTTCTTCATTTCTAAGAATTTTTTGAATTTTAGGATACTGAAAATTAGACCCCATGTTCCCTCAGCGCTACATCCCCTCAGCCCTATGGGTTAGGGTTAGTACTCAGCTGCTGGTGGAGTTTGAAAATCCAGTAGCAGTTGGATGTTTCTTGGAAAACAGAAGTTCATTTTGAAAACACTAGAGGGTATGTAGCTCATCATAGTCGAAGCACAGGGAAACATGCCAAGTTGCCATATTTGACAATTTGGGAGTCATAATTTGTTGGCTTTTACACTGGTAGCAGCGATAAACCCTGATAAAAAAAAATATTTGTACCAATAACCAGACCACTCTAAATACATTTGCTCATGATTTGTTGTCTCACGCAAAAGAGCAGTACTGTTTCACACCAAAACAAAAAGAGTATGAATGTGACTCTTAGAGAATAAAGATGAGATCAATTCAAATGGTGCTTTCACTGTTGTATTATATTATTGGAGAGAATCTGTGTTGAAGTAATTTGTCAGAATAGGAACAGATTGAAGGGGAAAATGTCCAGATGGAAAATTGTTGCTTTTTAACTGACAAGGCACCAGCCTGGATTTATGTGTGTACACATTATAAACACTTGCTGTCATTTTAGCATTGGATGTCATGGTAACGACACAGACACGTGCCAAATGACTCCTCATTCACTTGTCTATAACTTTGTATGCTGATTTTTATTATTTTTCTTGATTATTTTTTAAATGAGAGAAGTAAAGACAAACAAATTACCTTTTTTAACTTATCCAAACTAAAATAGCATGCTTGAGAGGATTAGACAAGAAATGTTTCAAGAATCACAGCCAAAACGTGGGTAAATTGTAAATGTGAAAAATATACATGGCCATCCTCTCTGTGACATTCGGGAGAAAATAAATCGGGCCACAGGACAACATTTGAGTAAAGCCTCCTTCACGCATTAAATCAGGAGCACCCTCGAGCAGTTATTTTGAATATTTGGAATCCTTTTCAAGTGCAAATGTGTGTTGGAGAAATCCAGTGTAAAGAGGGTGCAGTCTGGTGGGGCTGTGAAGCTCTGATGAAGGCTGAAATGTGTTGGCAGCTGTTTATACTTCATTTATCTGTTCTGAGAGGAAGTGGTGTGATTTTTTTGGGGTGGGAAAGTCCAGCCTGAACTCACTGAACACTGTACACAGAGTTACTTTTCTGTCCTGTTCAAGTTCATAGATCAACAGAGCAGGTTCATAAGCACACAGGCAATATTACAGAGGAGCTGATATTGGAACACTGTTGCCTCACTGCGTAGCCACAAGTATGTGGACACCCAAATACGTAACAGCCTCCACTCTTCTGGTTGCAAGGTGCAGGGATTTGCTCCCATTTGAGCATGTTATGGAGTCGTGAAGTTCTGGTCTCAGTGGGGATTTAGACTGAAAACAGTCCTGCATTCAACAGCTCAGCAGGCTGTGATGGTGGTGGAGTGTTGTAAGGGTACCTGTGAGACAATTAAATACGATCCAGGAAGTCCAGTGTGAGCAACAGATGAATGCTTTCAAAGGCTTATCTGATGGCAAAGAAACAGGATTTTACAGCTCTGACACAGCTGTCATGGTGGCAACTCTTTCATCAAAACAGAAATGCACCTGTGATAAAGTTATTCAGCAGGAAATGTGTGCTGTTTTCAAATGACTGAGACAGCCGCTGAGCTCAAGTCAGTCTGGAAGTGGCCTAATAGCTGATTGTAGACTCCTATGCCAAGCCAGTGGAGGAGTATGATTTTTTCTTTCCAAATGGAAAGCAAAGCAACATGTAGGTGCACCGCGTGTGACTGACTGAATATGGAAAAATATCAATAACCATAGAGTTGAAGCAACTATTATCACTTATTTTTGAATTTTAACTAAAGTAGATCAACAAAATATTATTCTGCAACTATTTTAATAATCTGATCACCAAGCCTCTTTTCCAAGCTAAAGATGTCCAGTGTGAAGAGTGACGATTTTCTCTAAATTACATCATCGAATATTAAATATCTTTGGGTGTCGGTCTGTTATTGTAATATCTTATTTTAAGCTCTGTTATTTTGAAATATTATAGACAAAAACAATGTATTAATGGGAAAAAAATATGACACTTTCAGATTATTCCCAATTTTTGTCAGCTGGCGAGTTGAGCAGGAAGCACCATGCACTGTTTGGCATTCCCTCTCCTGCAGCAGGAACCTCCAACCCTCAGAGGTGCAGGTGTGCTGCTCTACCTGCCGATCTGCTCCGTAGCAGGTGGTGGGAAGACCGAGAGGAGGAGGAGGAGGAGGAGGAGGAGATGTGTGGAAGGACAGATGGAGAGCTGGAGAAAAGGAAGGAAGAGGGGTAGGGGGGTTGGGGAGTTATTTTTACCTCCCTAAATCACATCCAGTGCATGTTGGTGGGTAATGTATGGGTGGCTGTTGGCGCTCAAACAGCCAGGGTATGACTGAGCGAGGGGGGAGGGAGGTGGCAGGCAATAGATCAAACACACCGTGATGAGCAGCATGCTGGGCAGGCTATCTTCACACACGCACACACACACATACACACACACCCTCCACCTCTCTCTTCAGCCGCCTCCTCCACCAGTCTTTCCCGGAGGTCATTTTGGGCTTGAGAAATAACAACCACAGAGAGCAGCACATCCGCATCCTAATTGTCTGTCGCTGCACTCCATTGGTCAGGAAAAATGCAACTTAATCAGCTTGTCCAACTCAGAGGCTCCCTGAAGAGCTGCAACCAAGGATAAAGACAGAGCTGCGGAGGCGTTTTACAGCCTTTTGCTCAGCAAGGAAAACGTGGAGCAGTGTCACATAAAGTTCCTGCTGGATTAAGACATCATGTTGGTGATATTTGTAAAAGTATTTCAAAATCCTACAAATGTGGCAACATGGTTCTGTCAGTCCAAACTGAAATTTCTTGACACCTGTTGGACAGAGAGAAATTCCGTAGACATTCAGCATCTCCAGAGGATAAATCCCACTGACGATGGTGATCCTCTAACTTTACCTCTAGCACCACCATCAGGCCAAAGCTTGAATTTCTCCAACACTTTGTTTAATGATTAAATTACTTGCAGAACTTGGCATTCCCATTAGCCTACACTGCATTTTGTGTTTACTGCTAATTTGGAAATGTTAGCATGTCAACACGCTAAACTGACCTGAACAATGTCAATTTTACACCCCTCAGCATTGTTACTGTGTCTCCTAAAAAAACTGTTATTTAAACGATGATGTCTTCACTGAAGCCGACCAAATAGTTTTGTTGCAATTTTGTTTTGTTTCAATTTACAAATCGCATATTTAAAAATATGACTGCAATGTGGGAGAAAACATGCTTCCCTGGAAAGATTATTGACAATTCATTTCATTTAGGAACAAAAGGGCTGCATTGTAAGTATATCATGCTGGCATTGAGCATTTACCCAAAGTTCAGCCTCACTGTGAGCCAAACATGGATAAACGTGACTAAGGAGAACGGTACATTATTCTAAGTTTTATGATGGAAAAAGGGTAAAAATAAATGAACCAATCTTGCAGGTCTTGCATCAGTTTTGTTAAAGCTGATTTTAAGCTCAAACTGATCAAGTAACTCAGAGTAACAGCTAGCCTGGCTATCGTGACTACTTGCTCTGCGAATGTAGTCTGGCCAAGCTGCGTTGTAAACCGACTTCTCAGGGGGCGGGCTTAACCCACGTCTAACAAATGCCTCTGTGTGCTATTGGCTTCAACCAATCAGACCACTCTTTCCTATGACGTATGCATAATGACAAAAAACACGCCTTAAACATACCTCAATCAAGCCGGGACCAATGAAAAATTATAGATTTTCATTGGTCCCCATTTCTAGCTGAATCTGAAATTGAAGAGAACGGCAACTTGGCCAGACTGACTTGGTAGCGAAATTTTGTGCAGTGTCACAGGAAGTATGTGCAGGCCCAAGTTACATAACATCAGGGTGACTCCAATCTGTCAGCATGATGTTTCAAACCTTTTAGACGTCTCACTGATGCCTGTGATACAACACACACACAGACACACTTGCTGCTTTATAACATTGTGTCAATCAGCCACCTCTGGTCACACACACACACACACACACACACACACACACACACACCTGCTGAAGTGGCTAAAGAGCAGCTCCACTCAATAGGCTCTTAGTCACTAGTAATTGTGAGTGTGTGTGTGTGTGTGGAGGGGCTCAGAGGCAAGATGGTGACAGATAATCAATGTCTTGTGACTGGCTCATGACCTGGCGGCTGCTGGTGGCGCAGGCTTGTTGTCTTGACGACCTGGTTTGAAAGGGATCCTCATTCGCTACAAAATTGGTTTGAGGCTGAAGCTGCTTTCGTTTGCTGCGTAGCATGTGACAGATTTACAGGATGGAGGAGTCACCTCATTACATCCACAGTTGAGTTTGATGTTTATTGTGGGATGTCGGACAAAAAATTTTTCTCTCACAGTCGACAATCCGGAAATCCAGAGTACTGTTTTTGAATTGAACTGAATTGCACTTTACTTTTTTCTCCTTTTTTCCCTTTGTCTGCATTGGTTCTTACTGTTAAACACTACAAAAAGGGTGTCAACCTTTTATGAGATTGACCACCACCAGCCCTCCTTGGAAACTAAGCTATCAATTTTTATTGGAATTTATTTCCTATGATAAACCAGAGAGGGAAGTGCTACACCTTGGTGACATGAGGGAAAAAATGACAGATGGAAAAATAAGAAAAAATAAGACAAGACAAACAAACAAGAAAAAAAAAAGAAAAAATAGGGGAGGGTACAGGCAGGCAGTGCTAATTGGTGAATTGCACTTTACTGTAAAGTCTGAACTTTCTCGTCCGCCATGTGTTCCGTTGAATTACTGGGGACAAAACGATGACAGTTCCTGAGATGTTCAAGTCGCCTTCGAGCATAGCTGTGGAGCGTCCAAATAAAGGTTAGAAAAATAATAATTAACTCAATCATGACATAACTGAGCAAGAATGACAAGAATGACAATCAAGTCAACCTTGGGGTATATTTTACCACAGATAGATGTTTACTTTCCCATTTTTCCTTTTTTATTGGTCTGAATTCATGAATAAATTATATAATTGCGCACTAATTAAAGTAATCACTTGTCTTTAAAAAATATCCTGAAATTCAGAAAAAAAAGAATAAATTTATGTAACACGATATCTTTGAAGCATCAAAGTAATGATTTCTCATTATTGTGGTGGGTAATTAATATATTTATACACATCACAGTTTTTTTGTGATTTTTCTTAGATTTATTGACTTTATTTATATAAGACTGCAGAATGTGTTTTAATTTTCAATGATTATATTGTTGTTGGCTTCCCCAAAATAAATATACCAAAGAGTCTTTATCGTATCTTTTTTCTAAATATAAATTAAATAACCTCTGCATTTTTGGCATTTTTAAATATAATCCTAGAATTTTCATTGAATGAAATTAATTTATTCTCTGTCAGGTTTGGTGCTCTGTAATTGTCACCTTGATTGAAATTTGAGCCGGAGTGGTGGAACGTGAAGTTCCTCCATCACAAACTGACCACAGTTGGTTAAAGTTGGTCATGCAGGAAGTGGAGAAGATATTAAATTTTTTCCTCACCAGTTGGGAAAGTGAACAAATCCAAACTCCAAAACTCTTCCCTTTCCAAAACACTATTTTCAGCTGCAGCCTGTGACTGACACGTAATCCTCTTGGGTGATTTTTTTTTCTCTTTTTTTTTTTTTTGAGGATGAAGTGTCTGATTATTTGCATTTTAAGACCTTGTGTCCATCACGCCTGTGGATTGTGTGTAAATATTAATATGTAATACTAGAGGGATTTCTCCCGTCTCTGATTCTGAAGTTGGAGTTGATAAACTGATTATAAGAGTCATAATGTTAGTCTTTAACATAAGACATGTATTTAAAAATGTCAGAAAGGCTAATTTGGGGAGTTTGTCCCTCCTCTGGATGAAGCAAACTTTGCTTTTTGGGTGTTTTCTCGAGTCTAAACTTTTTGGATTGTTGACAGAATGAGGTCAGACAACTGAAATGACTATAAATATTTCATATATTGTATTCTGGGGTTAACATGATTCAGGTTGGACTTTCAGTTCATTTTTAGAATTCATTAAAAACCTACAGGGGCATTTGTTTTCAACAAGTAAACATGCAGATAAAAATCAGAAAGGTTTACGATTCTCAGGTCATCTGAATACTCTGCAGTTTACGTCTTTCAGTGCTTCATTGAAGCTTTTATCAGTTTTACACTGAAATTAAATATTCAAAACCAAGGCTCCATGTATTTTTAAGGCTGAACTGTTCCATCACATAGAAATATTCTACTGCCACGTTTTTGACACATTTCCCAAAAATTCGGCCTGACAGATTTGTTATCTTTAGAAACCACTAGAATTTCAAACAAGTTCTGTGCACTGCCAAACCTGTCAGCATAATAGGACTGTATAACAGACACTGGTGCACGTCCGTGCATGTGGTGTCATCCCCCACACCTGTCCAGTTTATGTGACCTTATATTTAACTTCCATCACCATATATGATCTCCCATAGTCTCCCATGGTGACACCACATGTACGTTAGGATGCTTAGGATGTCAGCAAGTCCAGATTCATTGTCATTGTGGAACAAGCTTGTTGTTTTTGCCTTGCTCTAATTGCTGGGGTTTTTTTTGGGCTCTGCATCTGCCTTTTTTGTAGGTTCCTCTTGGATGCATACTGTTGATCTGGAGGTTGACGTCCAGAAATATCCCAAACATTTTTTCACAGGGGTCACTTAAATGAAAACTCTGAGATGATCTTATGAGATATACCAGAACTTGACAAACTGCATAAATTATAAAAAGGTAATAAATCACAATATATGGCAGTATAATATGTTATACAACACACTCCTCGTGGATCAGAAGGAATTATGTTTGTATTAGTCTATAATTGTTTCATAAATTGTTGTGCATTGAAGAACATTTTTCTTTTTACATTTTTACATTAATGTAGTAAATGTGCAGCACCTGGCTGAAAGGCTCCTCTGATGACTGAAATGGTTCTTTTTCGTGAACATGCCAACAGAAATATTTGACAGACTGTAATAAAAGCGTACTGATTAGCATGCTGATGTAAATTATTGTATAATAGTATGTCAGGACGAATCAACAGAATCCTTTCTGCTGTTGCTATGAACTGAGCTGCTTACCTGAGTTTATTTTCAGCAGCTTCTCTCGGTCTGAGGGAGCTGATCCGTGCTGAAAGCGGCATGTTGCAGAGGCCGGAATGCAAATGCATTCCACTGCAGGGCGAATCGCGCAGTGACTGTTTGTTCTGGCATCTACGGAGCTGCCGGGAAAACACAGAGTTCCCCTGCACAGACAGAAAAACAGATAGGTACATGAATACATAAACAGTTTTAGTTTGTCGTTTGTGGTAATAACTGCTCTCGGGGTCTTTAGTGGCTGTGAAGATGAGCATCTTATGATCATGTGGAAGGTGTAGTCGAGGTGAGGTGCTCATAGAGAGATGATGTGGCATCTGGGATCCCAACAGGCTGCTCCAGCTATAAATGTCTCCGCTCACAGCACTGTCAGACGTCCTGAGTAAAAGCCTCCAGCAGATAACACCGAAATGTAACATGCCTGTGCAGGAAATACAGTACTTTCTTCTTTATATCCCACACTGTGTTTTTACCCCCATGAAGAACGTTTGATTTTATTGTTGATCCAGGTGTGAGATTACTGCTGTTAGAAACTGTCACAACTGTTCACATCAGGCATGTTTTAATGAGAGGTCCCAGTTTGACACACAATGGCCACTGAGGTCAGATATCCAACAGATGAAGTATTGTTTAAAAGGCAACCAAACAAACTGAGTTGGTTCACTGCATCATGCTGTTTTGATGAAGAACAAGAAAGATAGTCACATGCAGTGATGCCACTAATGCGTTACATAGTTACATAGTAAGGCGTGACTGTAATAAATCCACTTTTTTCAGTAACAAGTAATCTAACGTGTTACTATTTCCAAACCAGTAATTAGATTTAACTTACATGTCCATGTCTCTGTGTGTGCTACTTTGCCTCATTTTCCTTAAAAAGAAGAGAGATTTGTTTTCGTCTCGGAGGAGTGGAGTCAATCATGTAGGCGACAAGTCAATTTTCAGCACGAGGACCACTCATGTGCACAGTCTGCACACAGCGAGTATACTTCTCCAATGCGTAATTATTGGCACGGAGACCCCAGGGGTGCTTACTGTGGCACAACACCTGAAGTGATGCTTTTAGAGGACCATTCGCAGCCCTTGCCATCTCCGATTTCTCTTGAAGGAGTGAAATATTTCATGCACCTGGAGAGAACGGAGAGGCTCTCCAACAGGCTCTCCAACGATGCAGAGGGCTCTCCATGTCCACGTACAGCAATTTACGGAGTACTATTAATTGGCCTAAACGAACAGCAAAACGAACATCAACAATGGAGGGAGGAGAGAGATGCGCGTTCTGAAGCTGGAAATACAGCCAGTATTTTGACTTTGTGTTAGCTAAAGACAACAATCAGGATAACAAAGTGTTATCCCGCTTCAAAAAGGCTGCTGAATGTAACTTAAAAAGTAACTTGTAATCTAATGTAGTTACTTTTAAAATCAAGTAATCTGTAAAGTAACAAAGTTACTTTGTAAATGAGTAACCTGTAATCAGATTACTTTTAGAAGTAACTGTGGCAACTGGTCACATGTTTACAACATATCCTCGTAATCCCCTGTATGTATGAAACCAGACTATATATGAGAAATGGATGGTTTTTCACTGTGATGTTACCCATTCGTTTGTGGACTGTCATTTTGAAGCCTCGAGTTTGACCATTTGTCGCCATCTCGTTTTTTGCAACCAGAAATAACATTTTAATTTGACCGAAATGTTAGAATTATCTTTAACTTTCAAGCCCTTCCTAAACTATCCCCTGCTTTCTGGTCTATTTGGCTCTAAATGAGACTATCATTTACAAATGAACATGCTGTATTGAAGAAGACTTGAAACTAGAGATAAAGTGAGAACATAAATTCATGTTTATGAAGACTCATTTTCTGATGGACTTCTATACGATTAGTTGTGCAACCAGAGAAGTCACCCCCTATCCTGACTCTCGCCAGCTGAATGTCGTTCCGCCTAGCTCCACACATCCATCTGGACTGGCACCCGATGGGAAGGACTTCAAGGGAGCAAAAAATGACTGAGCCAATCAGGATCAACGGGCACGATTTTCATAGATGTGACGTAGCGGAGAATAGACTGTTTAATTCAGAAAACAATCATGGCTTGCAGTGAGGAATTATGCGTCGACATTGATTCTGGTATTTCAACTGTGTTCTTTAATCTATCACTTATTCATTCTTTAAAAGATGAACAGAAAACAGTCGCTTTCATCTGCGTCACAGGTTGCTTTTGATGTGTGGTTGAAGTCGCACATCATGAAAGATGACGGAAAAGTGGTTTATCCAATCACATGCAAGGATTTTTGATAAGGCCCCTCCTTCTGAAATACATCTCAAATGGAGCAATCCCAGATGGATGTGTGGAGCTAGGCGGAACGACATTCAGCTGGAGAGAGTCAGGTTAGTCGCCCCCTGCTTGAACTTGGAGATGTTTCCTCATAGGATGGAGGTGGATACTCTAAAATAGCACAAAATAACATGACTACACAGAGATTATCTCAGAATGTCTATACAAAGAATGGCTAGTGTTGAAAAAAATGTCTGCTATAATAAATTAAAAGGGGAGCGATATGATAAATCCATGAGATTATAATTTATAAGTCTACTGATCAGAGTATGTCTGGATGGTTTGTTTTGTCACAGGCATGTCGTCACTTTTAAAGACTTTTAGGAGATTATTTTGAGAGAGCTGCTAGTACTATGTTGGGGTGTATTCAGATGCAGAATGTTGCAAGTTTTGTGATCAGTGCAGCAGCGCTTAAGAGCAACTCCCATCTTCTCACAATGTCGTACCATCATTACTCACCTTACTTACAGTTTGATCCAGTGAGATGTTAGCATCTGCGCTGGAGTTTTTTGTTTGTAAAGCAGCTTTCCTTTTGCCTTTTTTTTGGTCAGTGCATCTTTTCCTGAATCAAAGCTCCAGACATATGCTGTCGCCATGGTTGCATCATGAGCTGCTTTAACAACAAAGAGGTAGCTGTGGCGGGTGATGAGTTTATTGTATTTTTTTCTCTGAGATCACTTTTGGTGTGAAGGACTCTGTGTTGAGTGGTGCCTCGGCTCACCGGCCGCTAGGCTCTTCTGGAGAATTATGGGTCCAATTTACAGACGCTGGCAGATCACCTCGGGAGGATTCCTTCTTTTTTGAGGACTGGACAATTCTTTGAAGTGCTCCACATTGGCATTTCATAAATAAATATAAGGCTGTATGTTTGGAGAGCAGGAGGCGTGCAAGTGTGTGTGTGTGTGTGTGTGTGAGAGAGAGAGAGAGAGTGAATGTGAGAGCATTTTATGAGTTAATGATAAGAGTGTCAATATGAAAGTGTGTGAGCAACCGTGAATGTTTCATCTCCATTTAAAAAGCGCTGCTGAAATCACTGCGGCAGAGTGGCGGAAGCTTTTATCTCGACTCTTTGATCTCTGTGTAATTAATTTAAAAAAAAAAATCTAAATTGATTAGATATCGTCAGGGGTCATGGAAAGCTCAGTGTAGCTCGTCATCCCAAAACTAATTGCTTGTCGCCTCCCAGTAAAGAAATTTACCCTTGGAAAAAAAAAAAAAATCAAAAAGGTAGCAAAGCGTATGGCACAGCAGAGCAGGAGATCAGCGAATGAAAGGAGGATAAAAAGAAGAATGATGGACGGAAGTTTGGCAGAGAAACAGTGATGACCAACAACATTTAAATTGCATCAATCCATTTTCTCATGACTGGTGATGTGTATCATGCAGGTGACATACTGTACGCATCGCCCAAGGGCAAGATCTGCATAGGTGTCCCAAATAATTAGGATTAATTTCAACTCGCCGCCCTCTCCCTCGGTCCCTCACCTGATCTCTGCCAACCTTGTCCACCTCCACGCGATCCAGAGATAATGAAAAAGTATATGGTGTGCACAAAGCCCCCGAAATCAGATTCATAGGCTCCCCTTAAGGACATAAGGCTACAGACTGCCGTTACTCTGCATGATCATAAATATTTAAAGGCGGTAAGGATCGACACAGGCCGGCGTTCGCCTCGACAAGGTCATGGCGAAAGAGGAGGAGGTTTGATTACTGGAGAGTAGTCTTATTGTTGAAAGGGCCATGAATCTTCAGGGGAAACGCCCGCTGATCCCAGATCAGTGGGGGAAACAAAACAGCCACTTCAATTTCCTTTAAATGAAAAACTGTACATTAAAATGGACACAGATGGTGAATGTTTTTTTGTCTGTCACAGAGCCAGTCATTGCATCAATGTGCTGATTATAACTTACACCAGATTGCATCAGTTTGATATTCAGCAGCAATCACTTTGAAATACTTTAAATTGAACTAAAAATAACGATGTCGGCTGCCAAAATGTTTGCTTATCGTTGAGCTTTGCCTTTTGTTACAAGCCCCCACAAAGAGCGCTGGGCTTTGGTGCCCAAACCGTTTTTAGTGGGCAAAACTGTAAATTCTATTGGGCCACAGACCCATAGACTTACTTTGGGAAAGAGGCGTTTGTACATTGGAGAATTTATCTGAGGAAATTCAGAGACTCAGAGAATCAGAACCAGGACTGAGTGGGTAGACAGTCAGACCCTGCTGCCATAAAATAAGAGATTTTTGAAGGGAGTCTGGCCACTGCGGACCTTTACGACTCATTGTGGTGGCAAGCACTCATAGAAACACTCTCACTTTGTCTACAGGGGTCGCCAAAATTGACACAATATGAAGGTTCTCTGTATAGTGACTTTAAGCAGTATTGATGTTGAGGATTTTTTTCACCACAGAGGCCGTATTGTAGTGTTGTAATGTGTAATGTGCTTATTCTTGACAATGTTTTTTATACTATAATCCCACTAATAATCCCACTTTTTTACAAATATATAAGATTGTTTTTTTCTGTGACTGTCACAGAATAGTGTTACCTTGTTATAAACACTGTGTACTCCTCAAGCCTTCCTGCCGTATTGAGCTAAACACAGATGAATTGATCAGATTTAACACCAGGCAGCTCAAGTTAATGGTGTCCTGTAATGGACAGTGAACTACACTGTCCATCTCTGCTGGCCTTGGAGCTGATTCTTCCTGAAGCCTTTTTTCTCCTGTGAGTTAAAAATAGAGTAAAGTGGGTTTTTGCTGCCAGCTTCCATTTAAAATCAAATCCCAAAGATTTAGTGACATCTACAAACCAGACGTGTCGGCCTCCTTTGTTCGTTCCCGAACCTTGTCTGTCTCAGAGTTTCATCAGCACACCTCAACAAATGTTTCCATTGTTGGAAGCCTGGTGGATACAGGGGAATTACTGCTCACTTCGTGGCGCTCACCTTCAAGACTTTGTAGTCTTGTAATCATATAATGCCAGCTCGCACCCAATCAATGCAGCACAAGAGCATGACGGCCTTCAGCCTTCATACGCCACGCTTGAGACCAGCTCATCCATGTGATGTGAAGATCAATGAATCCGCTGGGGCCAGAGCGTGAGGAATTCATTCTTTAACTGGAAGATTTTCACCGCTGGTTGATACAGGTTGTCATTAAAGATTCATAGGTCGCCGGCTATGAGGTCGCCACCACGCGCACACTTCCTGTTCCAGTTAACATTGCATCTCAAGGCTAAGTGTCATTAAAGCTGTGCTGGAGCCACTGTCACTCAAAAGCAATCTGACATTAGACTATAATGATGAAAACAGGAGCGAGGAGATTTTAATTGTGCTTCAACAAACCTCCTAGTTGGTTCGCACGAGTCAACCAGCATGCAGCCTAACAGGCATTTCTGCTATGCTCCTAGTTATGCGTTCGTAGCTATGAGAGAGCTTCATTACAGCTGCATGTCACATTCAGGAGCTCTGCTGGGAGCAAGTTGATTGAGTCCAGCTTCTAACAACAGAAAACAAGGCTGCCACAGGTTACCTGCTGTTTTACACATACTGTATGTCTGCTAACTCTGCTGAAGCCTCCTGCGGCTCATTTTTTGCAACCTTGTAGTTGGACATGCTCTCTACAAACCATCAAACTGTGTTTTATATTCTAGTGGAAATCCCAAAATGCCTGGATGCATTTTTTTTTCTGGGAAGGAAGGTGTATAAGGTGTTATGTGGGACAGGACAGATTATTTCCCTCTAATGGTGTTTGAATATTTCACTCAGAAGTTCAGCATGGAAACATTTTATTGTCCACATTTAAAGAAACATGAGAGGGGATTTAATGGAGGGATTAAAAAGTGGTGTTTTTAGTGAGTGTTGGAAAATTGATCAGCGGCTGTTGGGTTGTATATTAAAAAATTGTAATCTACTTAAAACATTGACTCCATGTACATGCAGAAAATATTTTTATTTCCATGGCTTGTTTGATCCTTGTTCTTTCTTCAGTCACCTTTCGCAGAAAGGAGCATTATTCAGGTTTTATGAGTATTCTTTGCATGCCCAAAAGAAAAGCCCAAACATAATGAAATACTTGGATATGTTCAAACATGGCAACGGTAGTTGAATGAATAAAAGAAGAAGGCTATATGGCTGCATGTAAACAGGATCATTAGTGAAGTATTCTTGTTCGTTAGCCATGCATCGTAGGAATAAGCATAATATTTTGTGCTCGTGAATGTCGTCAGTGTTTTAATGTGGGGGTCGCGTACTGTTTCGACCATAAACGGATCATCATGATCAATATGTCACTGACTACATATTGAAATTCAATTTTGAAACACATTTTGCCAATGCAGGAATTACTGTGGCCCTTTATGTTGCAAGACCAACCCTGAATTTACTGTCAAATCAGATTTGGAAAATTCTTAGATTTACAAATGTTATTGATGTAGTAAATGTAGTTTTCTCACTCTTTATAAACTGTGTAGACTTGATAATTTTTTTACCCTGTTTTACAAGGCAACGATTTCACTGATATAGTTGTCTTTTTGTTTTTGGTTCACTCTGTTTTTCTTCTTTGTCGCTTTATTTTTTTTCTTGATGAGTTTTCTCCCTTTAGTTGTGAATAATAGAGGCTATAATTTGTATGAAATACAAACAACAAAATCCTTCAACCTCAGCTTTACTGCATTTTAAAAGGGCCGTGTGGCCTGGCTCTTTCACTGAAAGTGTTTCATTATATTCAGCCATCTGAGGTTATTTCACTAATTGTATGATTGCAGATGATCTGAGCCGTCCAAATGGGGGTTGAGACCCTTCACCTGCACTGCATTAGTGCTGCAGTGTACCTGTAAACACACTAATGAAATGGAAGGAAAAACCATGATCCGTGTCCTCGAGGCAGAGAGTGAGGCAACCCTAATCATACATAGCATTATTCCGCTTCGCTGATGCTATGTCTTAATCAAGGCGTACATGGATCTGCGTCGAGGCTCAAGGAAATATAGGTTTCCTGCAGAGGGCTGATGTGTTGACGGCGGCGGTCACAACATGACAAAAGACCTCTGTGCTGATGTTATTTCTTCACTCAGAGGAGCTCAAGGTCGAATCGCTCCTAGAGGGAAAGAGAAACGGGAGGAAGAGGAATTAAAGCAGCCTACTGTTCTGTTTTATTTCCCTCTGAGTGTTTGCACTGAGACAATCCAACCCTGAGGTGTTTTTTCATCTCCACCAGTGGGGGCAGCTTGTGAAATGAGCATAACGTGAAAGTCCCTCAGTAAATTACTTCTATTTGCATCCTCACATATCTTACAGGTTCTCCCACCTTTCCTGTGTAGAAGCAAGATCGCAGACTGAAACACTGACTGGAACGCTCTCATCTCTTGATTTTGTGCCTCCTCGTCTCCTCGATCCTCTGGCTTTTGACCCACAATTTGCACTCAGCGCTCCGTCTTGAAAGACGTCCCAAAGTCTAAAACGCTTGTTGAGGATATGTAATACCGCTTCCACACTGAAATTAGAAATTCGACGCGGCTTGGATCGGCATTTGGCCTCTTTCACAGTGCCAGCTGACGCGTCTCTGACCTCCAGCTGTGAGAGCTGCTTGCTGTTTTTTCCTCCCTCCCGTACATCATTGTGTTGGCAATATCATCTTTACAGATTGAAGTGCACCGGAACACAGCGAGGTAAACGATGGACAGCATGGACATGATCGAGTCACATGTTAACGTTGTTGTTTAGTGTGTTGCATTTTGTCCCTTTTGTAAAGTGTACAAACCCAGCGCAGTGCTAATACTAATACTAGTACTAATGCATACTGCCATGATCAATAAAAAAGGTGTGTCAGATTGCTGTACAAGCTCTATATAAACACGGTCTTGTAGTTCACACCGGGATTTTCCGATCGGTGGGATTTCCCCAGAATAATGTAAGACTAAATCACATACTGTATGCGCTCCTATTAAAGATGATGTCGCTACACTTTTGATTTGTTTCATTGAATAAAATCTCTGTCCTTCAGAGATCGGTCTCTGGAGATCAACAGATAGACTGATCTTATGAGTTAGCAGCTCCGCAGCTCTGGAGCTTCACAGTGACAGACTGACAGGCTGCTCAGTGACTTAAGCAGGACTCAACAGGCAGGTACAGCAACGTCATCGCGTAAATAGACTTTTCACACTGTAGCCGATCCGATCCGAGCCGATAAACTCCCGGGTTGATTGCTGAGTTGTTGACCCGAGTCAAAATGCCGCGGCATTCCTTTCACAGTGCATGAAAAACCAGCTCGACGCGGGTTTTTCGTGCAGTGAAGATACTTACACCTTAAAGACATCCTTTGTGTAAGCACCATATAAAAGAGGCGTGACACTCTGCTAATTATAAAAATTATAATAATTACTAGTTATTTCAGGTGATTTTGAATGTAGTCTTCACCCAGTTAAAGTGCTTTAATCTGCTGTTTAGCTGCTGATTCTATTATGACAACTCTCTCTTACATTCTAGTTTGCTCTATTTCATGCTGTCATATAGACAGGAGTGTGTTGGTTGTATATAATGTGTCAGTCAATCAATCATCTCATGATATTTGTTGCTTTAAAATGGTGGCTTAGAGGCAAGGATGTGTCATTTTGTTGAATTCCTCTTCTTGCATCTCCCGTGGGTGGCATGGAGCCTAGGAGAGGAGAGGAGGAAAGGAATCGAAACAGCCTGCTTTCTCTTTGTGTTTTTTTGGTTGACATTATAACAGGGCATGTCAGCAGTTACTTCACACACAGACTCTGGTTTCTAGGGGACAAAGGCAGATTTGGTTGGTGAGACGGACTGAGGGCTCATTTCACTTTTGTTTGATTGAGAAATAAAAAAAGAGCTAAAAGCTGAGGGTTGAGGAATATAAATGTTCTCTCGCCCTGGAGGAGATGAACAGTCGGTAACTGGCATGTACTGATTTCATCACAGCTCCAGGGGTATGCTGATCGATACCTCCATGATCAATATGCTGATGCTCAAAGACTAGTCATTTTGGTATAAATATTTATATAAAAAGTATTGATCAGCTTTTAAATACAGGGTTTCCAGGGGCATAAACACACCCTGGTGATGGAGAAAAGTCCCAAAAGAGCACAGCAAAGTGGCTTCCTCCTGCGGGCAAATGTTTGTAAAAATTGCAGTTGGGATCAATACTAAACTTCACTCTACTATCTTAAGTAAAGTAAGACTGGCTTGTAACAGAAAAGTATCTGAACTCAAGGTCTGCTACATATTTCTCATTTCAAAGTAAATACTTATCAGGATAACAGACTCAAACAATAATATCTTATAAAAAATCAGGATGTCTGTAGGCCACATGGCTCAAACATCCAACAATAACGAACAAGAATGAGTTTCTTTTTCACATTCAGTACATTTCTATTGTCATATCCTATACCTCGTTCAATGCTGACACTGACAACCAGTTTAGACCCACAGAGAAGCTGGAGAATGAAGAGTCTTCACTATTTGGAGCACATTCAAAGGTATGAAGAGGATGTCTCATCATGGTATGAGGTGTTGGACCTGTGGTAGCCATCCTGATGGCATAGCAGCACGTCTCTGACTTTGGGTCATCAACCCTCCCTCTCTCCAGTATGTGGACCACAGAGAGGAGGAGTGTAGCAGGAGAGGAGAGCAGTTCAGCGCCGAAGCTGTGCTTATAGTTTTTTGGTGTCTGTTCAGGGTCCAGTGTGTGTTCAACTGACCACTTCCATCTGAATTTATCTGACGTTCCATTCTTCCTTTAACCTATTTTAATGTTAATACTGCTTTGCTTTACTTTATTAATTATTCTCTATTTGAAAGTTTCTCCCCCTTAGCTCTACAGCGAAAGTAAACACCAATATGATAGAAAACCACAGAATAGAACTGAATTGAATTGAATTAACCAACTACACAACACAGATGAACCATGATATCATAGCATGTAGGTGTACAAATACTACTAACAGGCAGGTCTATGTATAGCTGTATATGTACACTTATTCCACAGTTAAATTGTGAACACAATGAACATTAAACTCTATGTGTGGATGTACTGTATGTGTCACAGTCTGCACAGCAGGAATGCATAAAACACCCTCTGTACCTCAGTACAGCCTGGAGTTCACAGTGTCAGGCTCGGCGGATGGTCCTCTCCCACTCTTTAGTGTTTAGTGGTCACATGCACTTTCTGGAAGACTACTGAGAAATTAGAGCATTCCTTCATTATTAGTTCAGTTCATTATTTCATCATCTACACTACACTGTGTAAAGTGCTCTGTTCATAGTTATCCTCAAGGACACAGAGGTAACAGTGGACATATGGCGACACACACTGTGTTCTTTATATATTTCCATAGATCCCTCTGAGACATTTTCATGTTGTTCCCCTCTTGCTGAAAGACATTTTGACACTGACAGCTGCAGGGTTCAAATTAACAGCAAACACAGCGAGCGAAGAACTCTGTTTACTGATTCTGACCAGGTTTCACTTCAGCCGCTATGCTGCAGACATTAGCTTTAATGTGATCGGCTGATAAGATGATATGAATCAGAGATGTCGCTGTACCGTTTATACAGTAGCAGTTTCATGTATGTTGCAGAACTGATTTATGGCATGATCATTTTTTATTCTGATGTAATGTCACATGTAGTATAATCAATTTTTCCAGCCTGGCTTCACCAAATGCGATGTAATTTGCAAGCCATTTTGCTTTGTATACCCACATCTGTTAATTAACATGCCAAAATGTGTCAAATTTATGAAAAATGTTTACCTTTGCATGAAATCAGGTTAATTTTCCTGTGCTCAGTAAAAGTAAGTTTCTCACTAGAAATATTAGTCCACATTTCTATATATTTTTCAATGTTTGAGTTTCTAACTTATTTTGCTTCATTAATTTCCAGAATATATTTTCATGAAGAAGACACTGTTCATGCTTAAAAGAGATCTGCTCTGTTGCCAGATGTTTCAGACTCTGGTTTATCCCTCAAAACCTGGTTTGCTTTCAGTGGCATTTTCTAGATCTCTTTCTTAAGTATCTGTGCTTGGCAGCTATGGTGTGGTGAAGGTTTGTGACAGGCTAGGACCAGTTAATGCTGTGGCACTAAATGTTGGTGCTGGACAGAGATTGTGAGGCGCTGAATCATCTGGTATGGATCTTAACCCCTGGGACGCTGCTGTGATCAGCCTCACAATTAGCTGTGGTGGGGGGGGTGGCTACTCTCATCAGCTTCACCCAGGCTGTGCATTTTTTGTCAGATGTAGGATTTTCAAACCAGACTACGAGGACATCCTTATACGTCCCTTGATCACATGATATTTTGTTTGTGGGCCTCTGTGAGGCCAAAAATATTCATATTTGAACTCTGTTTCAATTAAAAATAATCTGGTTAAAGCATTTTTCCACATTTCACCACATAAAGGCAACAGTAAAATACATAAATAAATATAAAAATGAGACTGTAGTGATTTTGAAAGCATCCAGTATTCATCAGCTGCATGCGAACGTCTCATTTGTGATCATCAGTGCTCACTGGCTGCTGCTTGCTGCAAAAGCTTGTATCATGATGAACCCCACATTTCAATGCAAAGCCAGCAGTACAGTGCACTGCCTCAGCCTGTGAGAAAGCCATGGAAACAGACAGAATTAGCTTTATTCACAAGGTTAATCCTCTACACGCCTCTAGACTGAGGATCGTGATATACTCTCTATAAACCTGCTGTATCACATTAAATATGGTGACACCTGAGCACTGAGGGGATTTGAGTTGACATGCCCTTGGCGCATGTGGTGGTGGGACAAACAGCAGGATGGAGAACCAATGTTGGCATGAAAGGGTTCTGATTAAATGTTGATAGACGCATTCTCATATATTTTATATAACCAGACTTTAAGTTCATCCTACCATCCTTGGTAATTCTTCAGCGTGAATAATGGAAATAAGATGACCCAGTCAGTTTGTTTTTGGCTGACTGGATCACAGCAAACCATTCAGATTTGGCTCCCCTTCCTATGTCCATGCAGGACATATATATGCAGGAATATATATATATATATATACGTATATATATATATATATATATATATATATATACGTATATATATATATATATATATATATATATACGTATATATATATATATATCGTATATACAGTCATGGAAAAAATTATTAGACCACCCTTGTTTTCTTCAATTTCTTGTTCATTCTAATATCTGGTACCACTAAACGTATAATACAATGAACACAACAAAAATGCAGCTGGTCACATAATACTTTATGTCCTATTTGACATTCTTAAGCTTAATTGATTCCCAGGGTATATAAGAGGCCATTTCATGTCACAAGCAGCACTGCACATGCAAAGGCCTAGAGTGGTTTCCTGCTTACATTCAAGCCGTAGCACAACTCAGAAGTTGTCAGCTCTCACATAATGCCTAAAACAAAAGAATTATGTGAAGCAACAAAGGCAGCCATCTTGGCACTGCTGGAAATTGGCATGAGTGAGAGACAGGTTGCGAAAAAACTGAAGATCTCCAAGACAGCCGTTCATTCCAACAAAAAAAAACAAGCTGAACATGGCACTACCAAATTGCTACCTGGCCGTGGCAGGAAACATCTTTCTACCCCACGAGATGACCGTGCACTCATCCGTTCCTGTGTCAGGAATCGTCGTCAGACCTCCAGGGACCTTAAAAATGAGTGGGCACTGTCGAGAAATGTGACTTGCTCGGCAAGGACAGTTCGAAACCGACTTGTTGAAGCTGGTTTGAAGTCACACAGAGCACGCAAGAAGCCCTTCATCAATGAAAGGCAGAGGAAGGCCCGGTTACTCTTTGCTCGAGACCACAAGGATTGGACTGTTGATGATTGGGCTAAGGTTCTCTTCAGTGATGAATCCAATTTTGAATTGATGCCCACTCCAGCCAACTTACTGGTTAGGAGGAAGCCTGGAGAAGCTTACAACCCAGACTGTCTTGCCCCTACAGTAAAACATGGGGTGGATCAGTCATGATCTGGGGTTGTTTCAGTCTGAGTGGAACAGGGCAAATGCAATTGTGTGTGAAGGCCGAATGAACCAGGTCAAGTACAGGACTACCCTTGAAAACAGTCTTCTTCCATCAGCTGGAAAACTCTTTCCTGCCTCGAATGACTGGATTTTCCAACAAGACAATGCCCCTTGCCACACGGCAAGGTCAGTTAAAGCCTGGATGGAGAACCACAACATTCGCACCATGCCTTGGCCTGCTCAATCACCAGATCTTAATCCAATTGAAAACCTGTGGAAAATCATCAAACTCAAAATGGAGAACCACAAGCCCAAAAACAAAGAAAATTTGTTTGAATTTGTCCAACAGGAATGGGCTGCTGTGACAGCAGAACAATGTCAGAAGCTGATGGAGAGCATGCCAAGACGCATGGCTGCAGTCATCAAAAACAATGGTTATGCAATCAAGTATTAACTCTTGTGTGTATCATGTGTTTAAAGCAAACAGAAAAGAAAACATGGAATGCTTAAAAGTAGTGTTTTTGGCGGTACAATGCCATAGCTATTGATTTAAGTAATTTTGGTTATTATCAAGAAAACCATGGAAAATGAATAATCCTTAGTTCTTAAATTAAACTCTCATGAGCTATTTTTGTTGTTATCATTATAATTGTCCAAACAAACGTACCTTTAGTTGAGCCAGGCATTAAAATTAACAAGAAATTGAAGAAAACAAGGGTGGTCTAATAATTTTTTCCATGACTGTATATATATATATATACGTATATATATATATATATATATATATATATATATATATATATATATATATATATATATATATATATATATATATGTATGTATGTATATGTATATATAAAACCAGTGACACCATATTTGTTACTATGACCTTTTTACATTGTAGGGATTGATCTGTGTCATTTTCCAATCAAAAGTAAGTCAGTAAGTTTTTCCAGTGAAACCAGTTCTTCCCAGCACTGTCAGCACTCAGTACAGCCATGGGCCTTTTTTAATTAAAAGTGTACAGTTCTTATTTCTGTGGCTTGGATTGTTAGATAAGCACAGTGTTGAAGGAGGGAGAGTGACTTTGATCACTCCACTGAAAATGATCTTCGGTGAAGTGAATGTGATAATATGCAGGGATGTCTGACGGCATGTTTAACTCCACAGGAAGTGGCTGCAGCATCAGATCCAGCTATTCTCCTTAAAGCTGTTCTCTGCTGACATTACACATTGTAGATTATTGGCCGCTACATCTCTGTGGTCATTTAAAAAAATCTATCATGCATAATCTCTGCCACAAAGCCCTATGACCTGAATGACATAGTGGGCATGTGGTGTGATACATCCTGCTAGTGATGAATGGTATTCTGATACTACTACTAAAGCTATTGCAATACCCTTACATTAAAACTGTTACGAGAAGCCATTTTATCACTACTGTGTCTTTAAGAATGACAGTGTTTTTAAGGAACTGCACTTAAGTACAGTAGCCAAAGGTTAGGACTTGTGCATTTAGCATACTTAAGAAGATGAGAAGACGATAAGCACAGTAGTCTGAAAAGACGACCAACCTCTTTTGCAGCCAGGGTTCACATCAAAACAGAGGTAAAAAACAAAGAGTGAGAGAGTAGGTGAATGGATATTCGTCCACTTGCACAGCAATGCATGAAAGTGCTAAAAGAGCAGCCAGCGTGCTAAATGGCATTGAGCATATCAATAGCACTTAGGAGAGGGAAGTGGAATTCAATCAGAGCTTTTTTTATGCAACTCAACAACATAGATTACAGCAGCAGCACATCAACTGTTGTCTATGAAGACATAGAGGAGTAATGCCTACTAGAGCAGAGACTGAAGTTCATCACCTAGCCCATGTTGTTGAAGAGTAGCACCCAGTGGGCATCACCAGGGTCTGTTAAATGAAGCCCAAACTTGCATTCTCTCCACCAGCCAGCAGGGGGGGCGATACCGGTGGTTTCAAAGAGAAGTCTGTGTTGAACTAGATTAGAAAATGACCCGAAAGCCCAAAGCCTTATATTTTATTTCACCATATATTTGACCAGAATTCAGTAAATGAACACCCTGTCGTATTATAGCATCATTTAAACCAAACATTCAGACCATGAACTCATATTTATAGTGTTTACAGAGGTAATAGAGCAGGAGAGAAAAGGGTCATTTTCTCATAGACTTCAATACAATATATATATGGACTTTATTGGGCAGCACAGTGGTGTAGGGGTTAGCACTGTTGTCTCACAGCAAGAAGGTACCGGGTTCGATTCCCAGCCCGGAGCCTTTCTGTGTGGAGTTTGCATGTTCTCTTCGTGTCTGCATGGGTTCTCTCCGAGTACTCTGGCTTCCTCCCACCATCCAAAAACATACATGGGGATTAGGTTAACTGGCTAATTTAAATTGACCGTAGGTGTGAATGTGAGTGTGAGTGGTTGTCTGTCTCTATGTGTCCTGTGATGAACTGGAGACTAAGACAGCTGAGATAGGATCCAGCCCCCCCCCCCGCGACCGTATGAGGATAAGCGGTAGAAGATGGATGGATGGATGGGCTTCATTGTCATAGTTCACAAACCAATGGGTGACGTTAAGTAAGAATTTCTCCAGTCCTGGATATTATTGTTGTACCAGAATGTGTATCATATTAATATGTGCATATTACTTATCCTAATGTTTTAGGTTTTTGCTACATTTCATTATCAGTATCAAAATACTTAGGCAGGTATCATAAGTCATAATTTTGCTGTTGAGGCAATAATGGTGATATCACAAGGGGAGATCCAACACTGAAATCCACTTGGTTTGCTGCCAGCGTTTAGTGGCATTTTTCATTTCCTCCGGTGCATTTGCCTGGTTGCTAGGTGCAGGTGGGATTGAATTTGATCTTTGCTTCTATTGATGTGACTGACAGCGGGCTCAGAGAGAGAAGGAGAGGAAGAGAAAGAGGAATGTTGGGACGAGAGGATGAGGGGGTGTAGGAGATGAAGCGAGGGAAGAATGGAACCAGCGGAAATAACGGAGAAGGGCCGGAGAGCGGAAAGCAGAGCGGATGAGAAAAACGGATGGAGGATATTGAGGAGAAAACTCAATGGATATCAGGCATTAGATGACAAGGGCCAGAGAGCAGGATGGAGTTTAAAAGGAGCGAGAGGAGAGAAGGCGAGCGATAACGAGGAGGCCCATTTAAATGTCAGGTTCCCTCAGGTAACTAACACTGTGAAATGACCTCAGTTTCCACACAGTAAAAGTCCAGCAGAGGGATACAGGATTATAAATACACTCTGAAGCAGTGCTGATTCAAATGCCACACAGATTGTTTGTGTCTTTGGTGACCCATATACTCTTACTCATACATATACTCTAATGTTTTTGGGTGTTTGACTGGCATGTGGAGAGTCATTCACTGCTTTGAGCATCAAACCTGTCCATTTTGATCACTTTTCTGGCAGTAATTTAACGTTTTGTTATATTTTCTTTTTGTCATACCTCATTTTTATACATACAAATAGTACAGCAGCACCACACTCAGGATTGCATTTCAACTCCAACAAAAGTGCACCTTTTTTTCTGCTGGCTTAGTGGCCACAAAAGCTGTCTATTTCTTTTGAGATTTCGTCCTAGAGCCAGTTCCTGAAAACAAGCATTGCATTATGGGTTTGACAGATTTTAATTTGATGTTTGACAGATAATTTATCATTGATTACCTTTCTTGCGTTTGATGATGATGATTGTGACGGCCAGGGCCAAAGATGTTTTACATTACCATATGATTAATGAGTAATAATGTGGCTGCTGTGTATCGCCAGCTGGAGGACATCGGCAATTCAATACGCCACTTTGTTTCATTGACTGGTAGAGTGACAGACGCTGTGGTATTCAACAGGTAATTATGTGCTTGTCTACATGCATTTATGGAAAAAAGTAAAAATGGAAATCAGGTTTGTGCATGGGCTGACTGTTTCACATTGATTGAAAAAAGTGAACCGTGTGAGACATCTCATTGTTGTTGAATGGATCCAGTCAGGCAGTGGATCACAGCACAGTAAGATTGATCTGGCCCAACATTTGCTGCAACGCAAAGTTGGAAATTCTTTTTTAGGAACAACTCCCTAAGATCCCCTAAGGTCCTCAAAAACACAATATAATGATAATGACAGTCACAGAACAAAACAACAAATTGAAACAACAATACATGTGGAAAAAAAAAAACAACTGCATTTGAAGAACATCAAAATTAGGAGATCATACTCCAAGCACAGTAATGTGACATCATGTGGCATGGCACTGCATGCTAAATTATTAGCCTTGTTAGCTTCTAGAGGCCGACAATAACGTCAGTATTGGTGCTGCCTCACAGCAGTGTCCTCCTGATTTTAATATTACACACAAGTATGAAGGAGCAGTACAATGACTCACTTAGGTTTACACAACACTAGGTTAAGTTTATTTAAATTCCATGGTTGGCCTTAAACGTACAGTGTAATTTTTTTCTCCCATCTAGTGGTTACATTTGATTTTGCAGTTGCTGTCCAGCGCCACACATTTTCAAATGTGCATTGCAACATGGTTGGAACTACGGTAGGCGGAATGTGTCGACTTCCGGGTGGCCACTATCACCGTGGATCCCCGTTGCGAAACACAAAAACGCGGTAGTTCTTTATGTCCCTCTCGGCAGTTCATAGTTTTTTGTAGACCGGAAAGACATGGAAGCCTCTGTATGAACGACCTGCTCTATGTAAAGACAGATAACTGATTCTTTGCCCAGGACGATAAGTCAGATTGTTGGCTTATGAATGAGGATCTATTTATGAATAAAGACGTCGATTTGAGGTAATAAAATACTTAATCTTTGTCAGCCTGGGCTCTAACACCCCAGACCACTTGGCTTCAGTTTCGGCATCTGCTGACTGTGGCTGTCAATATGTTTCAAAACAGATGGTGAGTAGTGCCACCCATTACCGACAGTTTTCCAAATCATTCGTCCTTCTAGGCACAAACTGGTTTTTGGTTTATATTAATTTATGTTTCGTGAGAAATCACTTTTATTTCCATGTGTCACCAGCAGCAATGATTTTGTACACTCTTTTTGTTGGCACATTCAAGGTCAGTTTGACATTTCATCGCTCATTGTTGGCTGCTGAAAAGCCCTGATGAGCTGGTCTGGAAAATAACAGTAACACAAACAAAAAGTGAAACAGAGGACAAAGTGAAGGTTTGCTGTTTGGCACTGGGCTTTTGTATTTGGTATAGTGGTGGACTGCCCTTGAACGCAGCACTGAAACACTGAGGTACTTAGCATCTTTATGAGGTGTTTTTGTTATTGGAATTGCTTTGAGGTTGCGGCCAAACAAATTTGGTCCGAGGGGTTTCAGATCTCCTAGCAACAGCATAAATGTTCAGATCAAGCGAACTATGGGAGCAAAGTCTGACTGCACTCTTTTCATTTCCACTGCTGTATGGAGGGGCTAATGGAAGACAAGTGTTTCTGTGAATAGATGTGGAGAGAGCGTGGAAAAAATAATAAGAGGGTATAGCAATGAAAATGAAAATGTTCACACAAAGACAGCACATAATAGAAGAGAACACAAGGGATTTTGTGTTTGACAATGCCTGACCGGTGACACACAAGCACACACTCTCACATGCTGACATTGATTGGCAGTCCGAGTCGACGGATTTACAGGAAGTCGCTCTTTTATCTTCGCAGACCGTTGTGATGTTGCGTCATAACAGCATAACGTCTTCAAAGCAGAGATCAAGGACACATGATTCATTATTCCTCAACAATCGATAATATGCATGTACAGCTCAATACCCAATGTTTACATCTACATTATAAGAACATACATTTTGAGTCATACTCATTCTATATCATATTTGACATTATACTCATTAATTACTCTGTGTGTGCGTGTGTGTGTATTATCTGGCAGCTCTTTGACGGTGAGCCCTGGCATTGATGTGCCTGCCTCAGGAGCTGCTATTGTAAGACCGAAAAGCATAAAATCTGCCCCGCTTAATTACCAGTGGAGAGAAAAAGAGAAGAGGGAGACGAAAATGGAAATGGAAGCACAGCAGAGCAGGAGAATCAAATAGAGAGCAAATGGAGAGACCATCAGTCACATGAGACTCAAATCAACTGTCTCTAATATGTGTATACTCCACTATGTATATACAGTGCTTATCAAATGTATTCCACCTGCTCTCACCTTGTCTCAGAGAGCCTCCAGCATCATCAAGAGCTTTAATTCAGACTCTTTCTTTCTCACTGAGTTCCCTATGCTTCACCATTTTGAACAGGAGTGAGGAATTTAAACTGAATTCATGTTTTTTTTTACCCAAAAGCCAGAACACTCCTAAAGAGTGTTCCTACGGTGCTCTTAGCGCTAAGAGCCTCTTAACTGAATCTGGGAAATGCAGCCAATGTGTTTCATATTTTTTTCTGCTTGTTTGTAAAACAGTAAAATTGAAAATTCATGGATAACAACAATAATTATATTTAAGCATTCAATTTGATAAAGCGCTTGCACATACTGGTAGATTAAACATCACAGAAACATTAAAAAATGTTTTGGTAATCAGACTGTTTATTTAGGGCAGCCGTGACAAACACCTTACACTGGTTGGTGGTCTAATAAATTTGTTAAGCGGAGTACACATACTGTATTTGCTTTTGCTCTGGTTTCTGTTACATCTCATGAACAAATGGAGCTGACGGCAGCTGGACCCCCTCCATAACGTCACCGAATTTTCTCACTTTGATAGTGCTTAGTGCTGTATATTCATTTATTTATTAGTAGACTCTTTTGTTGTCCTCTATTATCTTGTGTCACTTTTTACACATACTGTATATCAAGTCTGTTTTAGTGCCCTATTCTAAGATGATTTTGTTGTGGGGTTTTTTTCCATCAGTTCAGGTAATACTGTCGTCACCAAAGTAATTATGGAGCTCTTGGAAAAAAGAAGCCAGAGCAACACATGTTGATTAGAAAACAAGGAGTAAACCAGCCAGCAGTTAATCCAGATTATCTAAACCAGCCAACCACTTGAAACACCTGTACTGTTGTTTAAAGTAGAAGCAGGTCTACTTGCAAAGACGGACTGGGAAATAATTGTACTGTTTGTTCTCAGTCTCTTTACACATAACTTTGTCTAAACTGTTGATTTGTTTTCAGTCAGAAGGATAATTGAGGCCTAAATTTGGGCTAAAAAATGTGTTATATTTGGTTGAATAATAGCATTCAGCAGATTGCATTGTTATTGTTAGAGTTTTAGGGGAAATCACTCTCAAAGGTTTATGAATTTTACTGAAGGAAAATGGCAGGACAGAGGAAAGGGGAAGGTGGAGTGAAGCACAACAGGGTGAAATGAATTCTTTCCTCCATCTGCCTTTCTTTGTCTCTTTCCTGACAAATCTAAATGTTATCAGTTCCCTGGCAGTTCCTCCCCTCAGAGCTGTTAAAGTCCTCTCTGTCCCCTGAAACTCTGCAGCCAAAGAATGGACGCCACCCGACTGAAAGGTCATGAATTCAGTTAGTGCATCAGACTGCAGCGTTGGTCCTGCCAACGTGTCCTTGAGTCAAACTCTGGACACTCTTATTTCACGTCATTATAGAATATCTGAAATATAAAAGTGGTGCATCTCTGCACTCAAAGTGGTGTGACTGTGCTTCATTTTTATTCTTTTCTGTCTAAAAAATGACATTTGAACACACCTCCAGAATGTGCAGCTCAGAATGTGTGGGAAACGCTGACAGAAACCCATTTAGTCAGAGGCTTTTCGGCCAAACCATGGCCTAAATCTGGAACACATGGTTTGCCTGTAATGGGATGATGTGTCAGAATCAGACTGTAGGACTGGAGGCTGCCATGGATGGTGCTAACTGGAGCTAATTCTGGCTCCAGCACCAGAACACAGCCACACTAGAAGCAGCATGGGTGGATGCCTGGATGTGCTCTTTCAAACCATGCTGGAACCACTTTGGTTCATACTGAAATATCCCAACATTATCCCAAATTCAGACACATTGAATCCTACTGACTTTGCCGCTGAATTTTCCTTTAGCACCACCAACACGTACAATACTTTGGTTTCTAACCAGATACTTGCCAAAAATAATGACATTTCCATCAGCTCCAGTTGTACTTTGTGTGCAGTGGTTGTGAGCAAATATCAGTATCGTTAAACTGAGATAAGAAACATGGTGTGGGTCTTCTTATTCCAGAATGACTTGTCTGTTCAACCTGTTCTCACTCCCAAGAATGCCACACTTCCCACCATCAGTAGTGGTGGGAAGTGTGATGGTTGGGTCAAAACACAAAACTTTTTCAGTCTGTGTAGTGTATGAAACGAAAAACCAACCTCTGTGTCAACCCCAATGTTTTTTTAAACCTAACTAATCTTGTTACTTCAACCTAAACCTAACCTACCAAAACCTCCTATGAAGACTTGACACAAACTGATGCTGGTGGTGTACCTAAGTGTGACAGTAGATGCTGTTCTTGTCCTGCTAGCATAACTGACAGGAAGCAACATGAACTGAACAAGGTGCAGAACAAGGCAGCTTTCTTCAGACATGCATCTTTACTCTCTTAATGCAGCCCCCCGCGACCCTATGTGAGGATAAGCGGTAGAAAATGGATGGACTCACTGCACTTGACTGGACTTGGCTACTTTTGTTAGCCAGGAATATTTTATTTGGCCGTTGGCACTTGGACACAGGTTCAGAGCTAAATTATTTCAGAATCTCATTATCCTTTTGTTGACATTCTTTAGTGCTATAGTGTCAAGCATAATTCTCTACTTATACACAGAAAATGCAAAAGTCTAACTTACACTTGATAAAGAACTCTTTTTTTGATTTGACCTACAATGCCTTTGAGAAATACAATTCATCTCAGACTTAAATAATTAACTGTGACACTGGTACAGAATTGTCTGTGCACACTAATGAATTTGCAGTCTCCGATCGACTCTGATGTCTTGAATCATTGAAGCATTTAGCTAACAGCACTACTGAGAATACGCCATCAAGCATCAGAAAAATATTAACAGAATACTCCCTTTTTCCAGTGCAACAAAAGACATAAAATTCAACTTGCTCCATTGATTTCACCAGCAGAGCGTGCAGTAACTTGGGAGCAATTGTGTGGATTTGATAGTCAAATGGATTCTACAATAATTTAATAACATGGTAGCCAGGGAGTTTTTTATTTTAACTGGCAGATTCATTCTTTAGAGACACCTGCTGTGAAAGTGTGAGCTTTGAGATCAGCAGAGGAGCACGTTAATATTAAATATACCGACGATGTTTACTTGGTGGTAGATCAAAGGTACACGTATACAGATTAAAAGTTAATAGATATCCATCACATTAAAGCTTTAAACGGTGAGTTTTCAGGTGCAGGTTCAAATTCTCCCCACATTAGACTGTGGGACAAATCACATCATCCTTTTACAGGATTTTTTGTCGAGGTTTTGTTGTTAGATTAGGTGGAAAATTGCACATTAAATGAGTGAAATGAGATAGTTTGAGTTCACATCAAACATAATGAGAATTTTACATCAACGTCTTTTTCACAAAGATTGACCAGCGATGGTTTCATGGAGAAATAATTTGAGTTGCTCCACCGACATGTTTAAATCTACTGCAGTATGTATGATAGTCATGCAAGCTGCAGAATTATAGGCATGATGTTGCAGAGAGACATTTGTTGAGGATTAACGTAAAGCATTTAAAACCGAAAAGGAGCAGAGTACAGCAGTGCTCTTCCTTTTGGAGGAACTTCCGTGTCTTGGCAGGCTGGTTTAACAGAAAGCAATGAACACTGTGAACTACGACGTGCTAGCAATAAGAAATAGGGTGAAACATTTGGGATGGAGAGATGCAGAGGGAAATCTTGGCACACTGAGAGCATTATTACGTACGTCTACAAATCTAAGCCAAGCTTTCATCTGATGAAAGGCATGAATACACACAGAATACACAACCTGTACCGAGCTGTGTAAGCTTGTTTTTTCTTTTCCTGACATTTCCTTCAGCAGCTGAAAGGCTTTTTTGATGTTCAGTTTGCCTCCCTTAGAATGTTTTTTGACAGGCAGACGTATGTGCTTGATAAATATTTGATTCAGTTCCCCTTGTGTTTTAAAGCACAGGGGCCCAAACATTTCAAAGAGCACCTTGCTCGGCCTTGAAACATATAAAGTCAAATTTAAAAAGCCTACAAAGAAGTGTTTGCTGCTGCTTCTTAAATGTCTGAAATGTGCAGACGTATGTACAGATTCCTGCCATCATGTCTATTAATTTTTCTTTTCACAATATTAACAATATCAGAAATAACACCATTTATAAGGACTAGAGGAAGATACTCTGTTTCCATTATGTTTCTTCATTACATGTTTTAATGAATCCATGCGATTTATTGTATTCCTTCAGTGTTATATGGTAACTAAAGTAGTTAAAGAGTTTATTAACTGGGTTGCTGGTCAGTAGTTGGCTGAGAGACAGACACAAACACAGATACGCCATCATTTATGAAGCTCTTACAGCGAAGTGAGTGGCAACTAACTGCATATGCACAGGAGGGCAGATATGGAGCACCATGATCCCTTTTGGAGTGCCTTTTTTAGTGGATGTCAGACTAAGGTTTGGTGTCCAGTCCTGGGAAAAAATATGTCTCTTTCTTCACCATTCACCAGGTAATCTCTGACTGTGTCTGCTGTTTGGTGCTGGACAGGTAGTGTGCATTGTGTTTATTGGAGCTTGTTTGTATGTACTGTTCTCCATGACGTAAACTACTGAGTTACACCTGTAACTTAATTCAATGTTAAACTAACAGTAAAAACGTTTATTTTACATCGGTAGCTTAAAATATATCATTATTTAAAGCAACATTTTTTACTAAACCTAAGTCATTTTGTTACCTAAACCTAACCACAAATTCTTGTCATTTTTTTTTTAAACAATGAGTGTAATCCTAGAGAAACTATGTTTCCTTTTATACTGAGAATGTAGTTTAGCTGTATGTGAACAAATTACAAAATTTTGTCGTAACTTTAAACTCTGAGACATGCAGTTATGCAGTTTGTGTGGGAGTCTATGAACACAATGGTTGGTGGTGGAACTGGTGGTGATGCAAAAGGACACCAGCTAAAACGTTGCCCAGGGTGTCACATTAGTTAGAGCCAGCTCTGTGCATTAATCAGTACTGACATTGCCAGTGTTTACGTTTAATATGAATTTAATTGATACAAGATGAGATGGTGTGAAATGTTGGCACAGATGCTGAAGTTAACAAACCTTGTTGCCCCTGCAAAGAACAGAACATGAATTTATTCAGTCATGTTGATGTTGAAGATAGAAACTGCAGAGAGAGAGAGGTAATAAAGCAGAGAAACAAATCAATGAAGGACTCAATGAGGTAGGAGACCCTCCCTCAATGTTTTCAAGCTTGAGGTTTGACAGACTCTCCAGCCGCTTCTTTATGAAAACCAAAACAACAAACACAGCCAGACTGTTTGCAGGGTATTCTGGGTATCAACCCTCAGTACTGTTCAATACTGACCAAACTGTAGCAGCAGCAATGAGAATTGAAAACTCTTAAAAAACTGACATTAATCTTTCACAGATATCTGTGTATAAAAACCACACTTTACTGCACAGGGTTGAGTTTTTAACAAGCAGACCGGTCTTGGCGATCTGAGAGCTTTGAACGGTGCATAACCTAGCAGCAGAAATGTACAGAAATATTCTTTCATATCTAAACCATTCTGAGTAAAAACAACTATCAATTCTTTGGCAGCCAATACAAAGGTATGAGAACTGATATGATCCAATGTTGAGATGTTAGTGAGGATTCTAGATCAGACGCAGCTAAAGACATAAAGACAGCATTACAAAAGTTGAAGGTGGACAGGTTTTTTTTGGTGGACATGTCTTTTTGCAGTTGTTTTGCATCTCTTTGACATTGTTTTATGTCTTTCTGCTATTGTTTTGTATGTCTTTGATGTTGTTTTGTAGTCATTTTGTAGCTGTTTTGTATCTTTAATCATTTTGTTTCTCACTGTAGTTTTAATTTTCTTGAAAAAAAACCCATTCAGTTTTAACAAAGCTCTGGCGCTCTAGTAGCAAAATCTAAAATGTTCAACAGTTACCTTATGAGGAAGGAGGAAGGCAGACAGGGGGAGAGATGAAGATGGCAGAAGTGATGAAAAGGACGGGCTGAGGAGGAAGGAGTGCTATGTGAAGGAAACAGACATTTGTTTGCTACTGGAGTTGGAAAGTGGAGCTGACAGTAATAACAAAGAGGCCATGAATCAGAGCCATAATTAAATGTGAGCCTTGGACCAAGGTGAGACTTGGAATGAAGTGTTTCTTGGAACGTCGGCATGCGTCGTCCAGCCAGATTCCAGCCAATGACAAAACGCCGAGAGGAGAGACGGGAGGCCGGCCAATGTCGGGTCATTTTTGGGTGGTGTTGGGAGGGAGGATATTTCTATTTTAGCCTTTATTGAAACGACTCCAAGGGATAGATGAGCTGAGCACAGCAACACTTCACACACCAGTGACTAACATTCAGGTGCTGTGAGGATTATGGGATACTTCATTTTTATTTATATAGCACCAAATCATTACAGCGGTTATTTCAGGGCACAGAGGTAGGACGTCTGAACAGGCAGCAACCACAAAGTTGAAAACAACGCCTTGGGCTATTAAACAGGCTGGAGTGAGACTCAGCTTCCTGTTGACATATCTGATGAAGAACTGAACAAGACATGAAGAGTGTAAAAAGAAAGTGGAGCAAGACTGGATTTGTTCTGATGATTTGAAACAAGAAACACAGCAGGACACGACATCTCTCAGCTTGTGTTTGAATTGGTCACATCAGAATTTCAGCATTATAATTCTGCAAGAAAAAAGTCCACATTCGCTAAAAGTATAAGCTGAGCATCATTATAATCATTAAACTAATTAATGAATCAAAAAGTCGACGCTCAGCTTTGATGATTCTCTGATTCATTACCATTTAGCACCATTATGCCAAAGTACTATTTCACAAAGCAGCTAGCCTTGATGTAGACTCCATTCATTACAAATTTTCTTCCATAATGGCATAGTTCAAAAAATTTAAAATACAAGTATCCACCTCTAACCATTCTTTTCACAAGACTGCAAAAATATACAATAAATAAAATGGTTTACAAAAAAGAAGAATGATGCAGAGCAAGACAAACCCACAGTTACTGGGTTCAGCAAAGACAAAAAAAACAGATCAATATAAAGTTTGAAGCAGCAGTTTGATGGAAATAATGATAGTCTCAGTCCAAGCTGAAAGTGTTGAGTTCTTCAGGCAAGTTTTTCTCCATCTCTCCATCTGAACTCCATCATTATCGAAAACCAGCTCCTAGGCCTGCAGACAAAAGAAACCTGGAGCCTTCAGGAAAAACAGGACTGATACAAACACATATGTGTTTGCTACAGGAGCACGTCAGTAGAGGTACAAACACACCACAACTGTCAGTATTAAAACACTCACCTGAACATACAGGACACATGCTGTATATACACATGTTCATCCACAGAAAATGGTTTGTCATCAGCAAAATAATTACAGTCTTCATTTGTTCTGTTACTCTGTGTTGAACTTCTGAAACTTCTTTGTTGTTAGCATAAATACCTCACTCCCCTCCCATGAAAGCCACATACCCAGAATACAACCTTGTTTTAAGATTTGAAGCATTTTCAATATTTCACACTTTTAAATGATGTTGTCCTTCCACTTAATTTAGTCCCTCAGGTTGTCCAGAAACTTAAGGCACACAATTTTATTTACAATTCTAATTGGACTCTGTTGCCGTGTGTTTGTGGCATTGGGATTTCCACGCACCGTAACAAGTCCTTAAGGACCTTCTCATCACAATTGCCTTGACAAAAGGAAGTTTTTTGTTTAAATATTTAAAGGAAATGGGTAGATTCAGGATTCTGGAAAGTGCCTATCAGTACCAACACTTTGTCACTCCCAACTCATCAAATGCAGACACTTGGAAAGTCGCCCTACACTAGAAACTATGTTGCTCAAGGGAGGCTTCTGTCGTCAGTTTTGGATGTGTCAGGGATGTTGCGGAGGGCTGTGTGTAGGACAAACTGTTCAAATACTTAGCGTAAAGTTATTAGGATAGATCATCAGAGAGCTGCAAGTGTGTGTGTGTGTGTGTGTGTGTGTGTGAAGGTATGACTACATCACAACAGACAATATCACTCTTTTCATAAATAGTGTATCAAGCAAAGAGAAACAAAATAAACAGACCAAATGTAATCCAGCTTTCAGTTTTACAGCTCCTCTCTCTCTCTCTCTCTCAGTGTCACTCTCTTTCATTTTTAAAACATAAATTCCGACTCAATTCAACAGCATCTATTGGCAGCGAACGTACAAACATCCCATCAACGTCACATTTTTCTGTGAGATGACATTTTCTGCCCTCCGCCACCTCCCGGTCGTCCCGCGACACTCCCTCCCTCCTTCCCCCCTTCCCTCTCCCTCTCCACCTCTCGCTCTCTCAATCGCTCCTCTTCTCACTGCTGCCGTGGCAACAGAGGACAGGGAGTGAGGGGAGGAGGGGAGTAGGGCAGGGAGGAGGGAGAGAAAGAAAGAGACAGTGACAGAGAGAGGGGGAGAGAGAGAGTGACAGAAATAGAGAGAGAGAGAGAGAGAGAGAGAGAGAGAGAGAGAGAGAGAGATGGAAAGACTGATGAAGATGAGATTGGAGTCTGGGACCAGAGGCGTGAAACACAGAGAGGACTACAGTTGTGATGTGTGTGTGTGTGTGTGTGTGTGTGTGTGTGGTTGCGTAATTCCACTTCAGTCAATGGTCGAAGCTAAAAATGAATCCAGTTTCATGACAATAGTCAAACTTTTGTGAAGCAATTCTTCTTTTCTTCCCTGTAACCTCATTACACAATCACCAGTCTCACTGTACATTTGTCGTTCTGTATTTTTCCAGAAGCTCATTAAAGCCAAAGCTACTGAGCGATCACAAAGCAAATACACACTGAAATCAATTCTGCAAGTCAATCTGACTGAAAACCAAATGTTTTCTTCAACATCGAGGTTATTTAAAACTGCATTTTTTTTTTTTAAATTTCAAAAAAAGTCTGTAGGTCTTAATTACATGTTGAATGTAGTCCATTAAATGCTGAGGGAAACAGTGTGAATACTGTATCTATGTTGTGTATGTCTGTGTTGTGTCATCACATTTTCGCTACTTGTTATAATACCAATGCAGCAAATCAGGAATGACATGGCAGTGTTCTCACCAGGATTTAGGGGCATAGGACCTTGACACGTGATATTTCAACGTAGTCTCATGACATATTCATATGATATCATGTGAAAAGTAAGGCACAGATTTTCTTGCATATCTTATGAATGACCGGCAAAATGACCGATCGGCACATGTGTGAGCCCCGAAGAGAACCCGGAAGCGACAGCCTTAAAAATGCCGGACATTCCTTTCACTGTCAGCTGGAACCGTAACATCACAATACGCATTGAAATACGCCCGACAACACTTCCAGTGATGGTTAGGTTTAGAGATAGGATTACAGGTTTAGGTTTATGGAAATAAAATGCATATTTCCCGCTAGAAATGTGATCAAAATGCACCCAAACTTATGAACTACTTCACTTCACATAACGAATGTCCACTGAGAATGTCCGACATGTTTTCACAGAGGGATCAGCCTGCATCGAACGTCACATGATGTCCGAATTACGTGGGTTATGTACGATTTTCAATATTTTTGTACTAATTTGTATGAATATTTCATGAGACCAGGTTGGATATTTAAATTCAAAGACAACCAGATACCAAGCTCGCTTCACCTCACTCATGTTGGGAATCAGTTCTCTCCATCCTTTCCTTGGTCCTCTGTTCTTCTTACTGTTTCACTTTCAGGCCTGTCCACTCTGAGATGCAGTGCTCATTTTACCTACATTTTTTGTCAAGCGGAACCTATTCCATGGTGTCCTCTTCTGAAGGCCTCCAGGTTTGCTCAGTGAATGCAAGACAGGGAAGCAGAAAGCCAACTGAACTTTATTCTTCTCACGATTACTGCACAAGAGATAACATTACATGGATGTCTTGTAGTCATTTTAGTCATTCAACAAAAATCTGTAAATTTCTAGAAATCTAGAAACAGGAAGAGTCAACGCTGCTCTTTTTGTAATGGTAACAGATTGGAAGTGCCTTAAAGGGACACTATGTAATTTTTTAAAGTATTTTATTACCTCAAATCAACGTCTTCATTCATAAATAGATCTTCATTGTGTAAAATAACATATGCCAACAATCTGACTTATCCTCCTGGGTGAAGAATCAGTTATCTGTCTTTACACAGAGCGGGTCGTTCATACGGAGGCTTCCATGACTTTCTGGTCTATAAAAAACTGTGAACTGCCGAGAGGGACATAAAGCACTACCTGCTCGTACCAATAGGACAAAATGCTTTTCCGCGTTTTACGATTCACTTTTCACAGAGAAGCAAAGTGGAGACACCGTTTTTTTCTTACCCTGCACTAAAATAAAACCTGCACTGCACTCTTGGTCATAATACAAGACCATACTTATGCCGCGCCAAATCCTCATCACCAAAAAAGCGTAAAAGGGCCATTAAATGACCGGAGCTCTGGGCCAGGGATCCGCGTTGAGTGGCCGCCCAAGAGTTGCCACTAGATGGGAGAAAAAAATTACACAGTGTCCGTTTAACAACTAGGCAATTTAGCCAATCGTGACAAAGCATAGAAAAATCTTTGAGCTGAAATGCTATCCTCTCCAAAGATTAACATAATTTCATCACTGGTCATGGCGTTTGTTTTAGCCATGTGTGCTTACATAAAGTGTACAGTTTATGCTTGTTACATGCATGCTTTTCAAAAAAAAAAAAAACTTCCAACGTACTAACAACAGAAATACTTGGGTGTCGCTAACAACATGATTTGACTAGGTGGTAACTGTACTTCTGTAATTCTCAGAGGTCACTTATGAAAAGTATCACACAGATGCAAATCCATCCATCCATCCATCCATCCACCATGACCTCCTCCCTGAACAGACTTTCTTATCTTTACTCTACATGGTTTGCTATGAGCATCTAATACTGATACAGACTGCTTTATGTTGGAGTTTGTCAACAGCCTGCAATCTACTGAGAAGTCGCTTCTGATTGGCTGCTGGAAGCTCTTTTACCCAAACTCTTGGTCTCTGGGCACCAATAGAGGAGGAGAGCTGAGAGCATTAGAAGGAGAAGTGAATTACATGCGACAAAGGCAGAACAACGCAGCAGAGCTCCTTCACTTTCCAGTCCCTCCACTGAGAGTTTAGACAAATTCTGTGGTGTCTTCAGGGAGATGCACTCATCACAAAAGCTAATTAGACTGAAGGTCAGCTTGTTAAAAGAAAGTGGATGGATCAAACCAAAAACTACTTGAACACAAAATAATTCAGTCCCAGTCTGAGCAGAAAAAAATATGTGTTCATTAATCACTCAGTCGTTAAAGGGAAATCAATTTTATCATTCAAGTCTTCTGTCATTTTTGAAGTAAATTAGCTAAATATTTGGTTTCAAGGAAAAGCTAATTTGCTTCTAAGACTTTTACTTCAGATTGTGTGATCTTATAATTGGCAGATCATTTTTAAACCTCTTGTTAACTAATCATGCATGTATAAATGTACTTTTATCCACCTGTGCTTTTCTGAAATACATCAATTTTTTTCTAAATTAACTTGACATGTCTTTGTTCAAAAGTGTTGACATCTTCAGTGAAATAACTGAAACTTCTACACCCAGTGAAAGCGGCTGTGGTTAAATAAAATGTCACCTTACGAATCCAAATAAATGCAACGAAAAAAATAGAACAACTTGTTTTTTTCAGAACAAATTGTTTATCACAAAACTACAAGTTAAATCATACTGACGCGACCATTTCAAATGATCAGCTTCATGTTCGTCTCATTCATCTCCCTTGTGTTTTACTCAGTAATTGAATTGAGAAGCTCAATATAAGTGTGTGTTCATGCGCTACATATTTATAATGCGTTTGTTTGTTGGAGCTGGGTGTGCATGTAGGTATGACTCTGACAGTGACTGAGACCTTTTACACCGACTAATCCTAACAGATGAAAACAGCTGTTAAAAAGGATTCCTGCCCCAGGTTTATGATAAGACACCTCTTTGATCATACGTGTGTTATGACCTCTAGTTGTCCCTCACCCTCCACACACATGAATGACCACTGCTATGAGTGTCCTCCAACCCAAGACAACATGGTTTGACTTTGATACCGGCTTGTTCTTGAAATGCTCCAGGGGACCACTGTGTGGCTTTTGAAACTGCTTTGAAAGCAGTCATACCAAGGTCACACTGACCTGAGGAGCATTAAGTTTTGTTCGCAAGTGGCGGGTGAACAGTTCGAGTCGGTTAACATAAAAGAGCCAGTCTTGTTATCTCTACAGTAGAGTCCTGAGAGAAGAAGTTAATACTTAAATAGACTAAATAAACCCTTCAAAAGGGACAGCATGTTGGGATCTAGTGGTGAGGTGGCAGAAGCTCAGTGAAGAGGCTCTGCTCCTTATGTAGAGATGATTGGCTCATTCTAAGGTAACAAAAACACAGTGATTCTTATTTTCAGGTGATACGCTCATTATTCATATTATATTTCATTTTCTGCCAATAGATGTCTCTAAATGCTTCACAATGTTCCTTTGACATGTTAAGTGAGTCGTTAAAGACTCATTTGAGTGGCATCATGTGTGTTTTGGCTCCTGAACTTGAGTCTCCTCCTGGCTGCTCTGTGCTCTTGTGAAGGTGTTTCAGGTGAAAGAGAAGTTGGAAAAAGTGATGTTTATGTCCTCAAAGTGTTGATGGGTGTGATGGCGAGTCACTGTGAAAAAACTGAGTTTGCCTCATGCTTTCTGCCAGAGGCAAGAGTCTGTTGGCTGGAGTGTCTAAAACAGTGTCTGAATACGGCCGACTGTAGAAAAATCAGCAAATGTCGGGATCGCTCCTTTAAATAGGCCGATTCATGTTTAGATCTGTGAAGAGCCCTTCTCTACTCGTCTCCAGCTGAACAAAACTCTCAGCTCTCCTTCTCTGATTTGATTTGATTTGCAGATTCGGCCCCTCGTCTTGGCTCTGCAGTCGACTCTCCTGTCTGCTGCCAAGTCTCAGTGTGTATATGTGTGTTTTTGCATTTCCACCTCACCAGGGGCTTTCGACGGGAATGAACGTACACATTGTTGACGATGCCCTACTTTGTGTCCAGAATTGGACGAAGGGAGAAGACAAGCCAAGAATAAATAATGAAGCAGAGTAGATGGCAGAAAATAGAGTTCAGAGGACGGAAAGGAGAAAGGAAGAGAAATAAGTGACAGCGGCTTCAGGGCAAGATGAAACAGTTTGTAAGGCAATATGAAATAAGTAAAGTGAAGAAACAATCAATTTGTCTAGATGAAGAAAAAGAGCGAGATGAGGAGAAACAGCAACACAGAATTCACACAAGCTTTTATTTGTGATTCAGAAAGTTTCCTCCACCACCACTTCTATCTTCCAGTTCTTCCCCCCACCTGAATATTTCCTCTCTATGATCAGACTTGACAAGCCTCAACATCACTACTTAAAGCAGAGGCAGTTAGTTACCACGTCACCTTCTCCTCAACCCAACCATTTTCTCTCATCGCACCCCTCTTTTCACTGTAATGCTCTTATTTTGAAGCAAAAAAATCTCCTTTGCTGCTCTCTTCAGAGCTTATTCTCCTTACTTTGTTTCTCTTAAAGTGACAGTCCAACATTTTCAGAATCTTATGTTTGTGCCAGAGTCAGGTAGGAAGTTTCTCTTTGGTGTGTCCGGATGATGATGTGTTTAGCTTAGTTTAGCACAAAGACTCTTGTGGCGTTCCCAAATCTTGTCTCTCTATCTCATATTTAAATGCAGCTTTATCCAGCCTGTCTCTGCAACAGTGTTTTGGTTACAGTTGACTTAGTTACACTCAATCATTTTGAATTTTGTGTATTTGTCATTTGTGTCTACATTTTACTTTCTTGGCACTGTCTGGCTTCTCACTATCAACTCAAATCCAACAACTTGGTTGGCCCTACTTTCAAAACTTTCCTCCACATACCCTTCCTATACTCAGTTTTACTCATGTGGTGATTATGACGGGAGTAAAGAAAGGAAGGTGACAGAGCAACGTTTTTTTTTCTCAATCATAAAATGTTGAAATCTGGGACATTTTCGGAGACAGCTATAACCTGCTGTAAGCCCCTGTTATAGGCCTATAAGTTGAATTTCCTGTTGGCGTGATTTATTGTTGCATTACATTAAGACAAATGTGTGAGAGATAATGTATTATTGTCCACGGCCACTGATGAAAATGTCCCAGTCACTGTGATGGATAGAACAAGAATAAATGAAATCAAATGTGAAATGATAACATGTGACTGACGAAGCAGCCAGGTCAACATCTCAAAAGGTGCAAAGCAAAACAAGTACAGTATTTACTATTCTGCAACACCATGAAGGCTATGGACAGTGATATATTCAGTGCTGTAAGACACCAACCGTGTGTTTTAAATTAAATGTGAAATAAAAAGACGCTGTTGACAGTTCTGCTGGTAGTTTTGACTGAGACTTCCTGGAGACTGTAACCTCTGGTGCCCTAAATAGCTCACATCAAAGTAGCTTCTCCTTCCTTCAGACTCTGCTTCTTGTTTTTTTTTTTTGTTTTTGTTTTTTTTTCATGCCTGCTGTGATGATTCGTCTTTTCACCTGAACGGACTTAAAACAAAAAATTATAAATCTGAACATACACTGGTGATTTCCCGTAGAAACAGGATGCAGGAAGCACAAAAGAAAAACTATCCAATATACAAACAAATGAAAAAAACATATCCTGAATGAAATGTTAAATGAGGCTGCGTCTTTGAAAACTGATCATTAACTGAAGAATGGTGGATTTTAATGAAAGCTGAATGTTTCTGAACATTTTCCAAGGCCTTTTCATAACCAAGTTGCAAATTACTGGTTAATTACGCATAGAGGCGTTTCTTCTGTGCAGCATCATTGGATTGTGAATAATTTAAAAAGATGAAAACATCAATGAAGCAGAGGATATAAATGTGATCTGTATATTTAATTCATTTCCCCTTTTGGTTTATTTATGAGTCAGATGTATCCAAAAGACAATATATCATCCATAGTTTCTGAAGAGATGTTATTTGGGTCTTTTGGTTCTTTTGGTGCAGATGAAGTGAAAAGTGAGCATAGCTTTACTTTGATTGATTGTTTGGGTTTTTCAGCAGCCGTCATTTAGGTGGCTACAGCTAGATAATTCTGTCCATTCAAAAGAAGGGAGCGCAGGGCTTACCATGGGGGCAACAAAATATATATTAGGCACATGATTTATTAGTTTGTGCAGACAAAATATAATTTATTACCTAAATTTAATTAAACCATTGCCACATTTTGACTCATTCGTGGGTAGGAATTAAATAATGAAATGATTTTGGCAGTGCACAAGGCCAAGTCACTCATTCCAGCTGTCACCTGCTTAAGGCACTTGTCCTTGGCTTTAGGATAGTGACTCTTTAATTACTCTAGCTTGGGGAGGAGGACAATACTTGCTTTTCAAAGGATTATTGCTAGTAATTAATGAGGATACTGAGAGTTTGTGGATTACGTCATCATCTTGCAATATTCATATTTTGATTTGCTTTATTTGGACAGTTGAAAGGCTCTGGAAAACTTCATGGTTCCTGGTGGATGTAGAAACAGGTACACTGCACTTCATGCTTTGGGGAGTATGAGGTGTTATGCCCAATGCCTCACTAGTACCTACTTAACACGTCTGATATCATATGTAAGCAAAACTAATGCACACCAAAATTTTATACAGTGGTGACACAGGCCCTACACATGAGCCACAGATGTAGCTTGATGGCTGCAGCCACATGCACTATATTGCCAAAATAGGTCACTTCCATGGCCACAGGTATATAAAATCAAGCACCTAGGCATACAGACTTTTACAAACATTTGTGAAAGAATGGGTCGCTCTCAGGAGCTCAGTGAATTCCAGCATGGAACTGTGATAGGATGCCACCTGTGCAACAAATCCAGTCGTGAAATTTCCTCGCTCCTAAATATTCCACAGTCAACTGTCAGCTGTATTATAAGAACGTGGAAGTGTTTGGGAACGACAGCAACTCAGCCACGAAGTGGTAGGCCACGTAAACTGACGGATGCAGTGGTGTAAAGCATGCCGCTACTGGACTCTAGAGCAGTGGAGACGTGTTCTCTGGAGTGACAAATCACACTTCTCCATCTGGCAATCTGATGGACGAGTCTGGGTTTGGTGGTCGCCAGGAGAACGATACTTGTTGGACTGCATTATGCCAAGTGTAAAGTTTGGTGGAGGGGGGATTATGGTGTGGGGTTGTTTTTCAAGAGCTGGGCTTGGCCCCTTAGTTCCAGTGAAAGGAACTCTGAATGCTTCAGCATACCAAGACATTTTGGACAATTCCATGCTCCCAACTTTGTGGGAACAGTTTGGAGCTGGCCCCTTCCTCTTCCAACATGACTGTGCACCAGTGCACATAGCAAGGTCCATAAAGACATGGATGACAGAGTCTGGTGTGGATGAACTTGACTGGCCTGCACAGAGTCCTGACCTCAACCTGATAGAACACCTTTGGGATGAATTAGAGCAGAGACTGAGAGCCAGGCCTTCTCATCCAACATCAGTGTGTGACCTCACAAATACGCTTCTGGAAGAATGGTCAAAAATTCCCATAAACACACTCCTAAACCTTGTGGACAGCCTTCCCAGAAGAGTTGAAGCTGTTATAGCTGCAAAGGGTGGACTGACATTATATTGAACCCTATGGATTAGGAATGGGATGTCACTTAAGTTCATATGCGAGTCAAGGCAGCTGAGCGAATACTTTTGGCAATATAGTGTAATATATACACCGATCAGGTATAACATTATGAGCACTGACAGGTGAAGTGAATAACACTGATTATCTCTTCAACATGGCTCTTGGGATATATAAGGCATCAAATGAACATTGAGTCCTCAGAGTTGATGTTAGAAGCAGGAAAAATGTTCAAGAGTCAAGATCTGAGTGAGTTTGACAACAAGAAGCAAACAGTGATGTCTAGAGGACTGGATCAGAGCATCTCCAGAACTGCAGCTCTGGTGGGCTGTTCCTGGTCTGCTGTGGTCAGGATCTATCAAAAGTGGTCCAAGGAAGGATCAGTGGTGAACCAGAGACAGGGTCATGAGAGGACAAGGATCATTGATGCAGGAGGGGAGTGAAGGCTGGTCCTGTTGGTCTGATCCAACAGACCAGAGACGTTAATGCTGCTGAACATAGAAAGGAGTCAGACACAGAGCAGAGCAGTTTGTTGAGTAGCATGGCAGCAAAAGGGGGACAAACAGTATTAGGCAGGTGGTCATAATGTGGTGCCTGCTCAGTGTATAAGAAGTGTGCATCGTCTCTGTGATGTCATCTCCTGCTTTATGATCTGTTTGATTTTAAATGGGACCATGATTTAATGAACATCAGGCTGTATTGAAGAAGACTTGAAACTAAACATAAACTCATGTTTAAAATGTTTAGTGAGGTAATAAATCAAGTGAGAAGTAGGGATATTTTCGCACAGTGAATGTAACATGCAACTACAGCTATACACTCACCTAGACATCTTTTTCAGTCACAGTGTTGTGTATTGATGTAGCATGAGGAGAAAAAAAAGCTCAAAATTCAAATAAACTGAAAGTTTTGTGTGACATGAAATACGGAGGCAGATCTGCACTAATTGTTCTCATTTGAAGGCATGTGCTGCTTTCCCTCCATCTGTAACTGAGAATTATATTTGGCTGAGTCATTATAAGCAATTTAGTTTAAAATGACCACACTATCATTCTCCTCACTGCGCGCGTGTCCTTGTGTGGAAGTTGTTTGTGTGTATTTACTCGTCAGTGTGTGTTTTGAGCCGAGGCTAATAGCTTCAATAACGCTCCTCCATGAATCACTGGTGTGTCAGCGGCCGTTTTCTAAGAGGCACAGCCGCATTTTTCAAGTGATGGATGTCTCATTTTGCAACAACAGCTTCAACAATAACAACCCTCCTAAAAAAAATAAATAATCGTACTTAATATGAGAGAAGTTTTCTGTTAAAACCTCTCACACTAGAGTCACAGTATGCAAGGTAAAACCTTGTATCTCCAAAGTATTTGGAAGGCAACAAATAAAGGCGTCGCTACATAATAGAGGCAACTTCTCCTCAACTCCTGAACACCCGATATAAATCCTGATGTGTAGAGTTGTCTAATGTGGATGTAATCGACGCTGGAGGCTAAATAAGGGGAAGCTAACCCTCACTGATGTGCCGAGCATAAATCACACAGTGCGCCTCATCCGGAGGCTAAATGATGCCGTCGGTATCAGATGGCGACAGTATTTGTGAGAACCGTCTGTTTTCACATAATCTTTTCTAATTGTTTCTAGAAAAAGTTTCTAATTTTTTTCTAATTTTTCCTAAATGGTGCACTTAGATCTCCTTGTGATCGTATCAGCCTTTTGAAGAAAATGTAATCACTGGTCAACATATTTTCCAAATTTTTAGATATTGTGAAATCTCAGTCTGCACCTGCTAACACTTTCAGAGGAGGACGAATTCTCTCAACAATGATTATATGCTGTTATTCATATCTCCTGCTGAGTCAAATATTGATGGCTGTTGGGAGAAATGTTGACACATTAGTTCATAATATTTGGAGGAAAACTGATGTCTGGCTTCTGAAAAAAATGGTAATGAATGAATATCTTTGCACAGCAGCTTGCAGCCTCTGGGTGAAGCAAAGAGCAGTCACCATCTGTGTGTGTGTGTGTGTGTGTGTGTGTGTGTGTGTGTGTGTGTGTGTCACTGCTGCTGTCATTCAGAGCCTTCAGGGAACCTTTCACACCTTGTCATCTCTCTGTTTCCCTGGGTCAACTGACCAGAGAGAGAGAGAAAAAAAGAAGACGAAGCAGGCAGGACATTTCAGAGTGTGAAATCAGAAAAGAAGCAGCAGATCTTTGACTGATAGGGGACGAGCGAGGCCAGGAGCGGTAAATACACACAAAAGGTTAAAAGAGAGGGGAGGCACGAAGCATCTCGCTGCCATCTTCACTGCGAAAGACAAAACCCTGCGTCTCTTTGCTTTGATACACAACACATATCTTCTCGGAAAGGAAAGGAGCGACTTCAAAGGCTTCGCAACCTGCAGAACACACACACACACACCTGCTTAGCCGTCTGAAATGCCACACAGCTCAACACAGTGAGCTGGAGGGAAGGAAAGGTGAAGGGATAGGACGCTTCATCTGTCCCACACATCAAGCAGCCTGTTATCTTACAGGAAATTTGCCTGTGAGCGCTTCCAGCTCCTTTTCAGACCACTTGTTGGGTTTTGACACGAACTAATGTCTTATTTTATCTCTCCTTGTTATTAGCCTCACTGCAGCTGTATCCTCGTAGTTCTGAATCAGGAGTTCCATTATCTGGATCAAGTATTTTATTGCAATGTGATGCAAAAATTGTCAGTGGGAAAACCCTGCAGAGATTCATGCAATCTCTCGCTTTCTGCACATCTCCCTATCCTCTTTTTTCCTCCCTCTCCTTCATCCTCTGTGATCCCTCCATCTGTCCTTTGTATTTCTATCCTCCCTTCGCTCTGTGCCAGTGGTCAGACCAGCTGAGCCCTCGTCTATCCGCTGATCCCCCTCCCTCCCGCCACGGAGAAGTCTCGCAGGGCTGCGACACCAGCGAATCTCCTCCGGCAGGAAGTCGTACCCCAAAATCTTATTCGCCTAACCTCCTTATGTCTCTCTGCTTCTGCTGATGCTGCTCGGTGTAAAACTCACATTTCCACAAAGGCAGCATCAAACACGACTTTACAGGCCAGAGTCAGCTGCAGATAGGTGGCTTTTACTGTGGGTGAAATTACAGGAAGAATTGATTTTTTTGCGAAGCGTTAACCTCCTGTCAGGTTCGAAAATCTGTGCAATTTCCAGGACTAAAAAGGGCAAATATACCAACGAAAGCCACATTAATGTGTGAAATTACAAAAAGTCAAAAAAAAAGAAAAATGAAGGAGCAAAGTTGTTTTTGTCTGAAGGAAAGTATAGGCAAAGATATTCCATCCATCCATTTCTACCGCTTATCCTCATAGAGTCGTGGGGGGCCTGGAGTCAGCCTTAAGGCGGAAGGCAGGGTACACCCTGGACAAGTCTCCAGTTCTTCACAGGACACATAGAGACAGACAACCACTCACACTCACATCTACGATCAATTTAAATTAGCCAATTAACCTAATCCCCATACATGTTTTTGGATGGTGGGAGGAAGCCGCGGAACCCACGCAGACACAGGGAGAACATGCAAACTCCACACAGAAAGGACCCGGGTCTTGCTGTGAGGCGTAAGTGCTAACCGCTACACCACCATGCCAACCCTAGCAAAGATATTAATTTATATTTTAAAAGACTTCAGATTTAATATATATTTCTGCTTTATTGCAACTTTTTTCAAACCCTTTTGCAGTAGGAACAAACAAACAGAACAATGTCGAGACAAAAGACATGGAAGATGGAGAGACATGGCAAAAATGTAATGGTGAAAAGGTGACGAGAAGGAAGAAGAGGCCGATAACAGGAAGAATCAATGGAGGTAAAAATAAGAGGAGGAGCGTCAGGAGGAGAAGCAGCGTCTGCTGTCTCTGTGTTCAGGTTTCAGACCGTCCTGTAATCCAGCTTAATGTCTGCCATGCTGTCACTGCACCTGTAATCTGCCTCCTGCGCTCCTGTAATCTCACTTTAACTCCCGCTTATCTCCTGCTTCACACAGCGAAGTCTTGCCACTGAAGCGCTCAGTTCACTCAAAAGTAAAAAAAAACATTTCTCGCTGGTGTCTCCACTATTTCTCTGTAGTTCTTCTGCATTCTTGTTCCAGGGTCAAAATTTTAGCCCTGAGCTTCATTTTTACACTCAAGAGTGTTTGATCTGTGAATTAGGCCTCTTCTACCACTTCAGTTTTTTTCTGGGTACTAGAAGAAAGGACGTCAGGATGTATGGGCATGTTTGAAAGAAAGAGAGAAAAGTGAGAATATAAGAAAATGTGCAGAACCCTGCAGTGATATGGATGATTATTCTCGATATAATCCTCTCTGTGATTCAGGAAGCAGATATGATTAAATGTCAGTTTTATCTAGAAACTGTCTCACTTCCATCACAGGGGCCTGACAGCACATTATTAATAAAGTAATAAAAAGGCTTTCACATCAGAGCTCTGGTCCAGGACCACTTGACCAAGCATAAACATACAATTTTAAAATAACCATCATTTATAGATGATGAATTTATTGTTAATTATTTAACTATTTCAACAAACAATGAAATAACGATTAATACCCTTCACTAATTATTAGTGATGTTATGAGTTCTGTTATTGTATCATTATGTTATATAATATTTAACATTTTTTTTATACATCACAGCTGTTGATACAAATAACACATAACAAATTATTGCACACATTAAGACAATTTCTTTTTTTAATTACAGTTAGATGGTCCAGGATTATGTGTTGCAAATATTTTTAAATGCAATGGTTATAAATGTGTTACGAACAATGGCTTTAGGGTGTTTTAACGTTAAAATAACCAATAACTTACGTTAAATTAACTATGAATTTTCCATTCATAAATGATGGTTATTATAATTTTCCTCTCATCTCATCTCTGTCTGGATTTCTTCCTCTCAATCTGACCGTGCTTCATACACATCCTCCATGAATCTACCTCTCTCTACCTCTCTCTCTCTTGCTCATGAACTCTTAACCTCTTTTTCCTGATGAATCTGTCTTCCATTACCCACTGGGACGCCTTCACCTTCCTTGCTGCTTCCTGCATCATGTTGAAGCACCGGTGCAGAAGTCTCTTGTGTATAGAGCCAGCAGAACAAATTACACAGCATCAGGAGAGACAGAGAGGCAAACAGGTAATTTATGCATTCTTCTTGCAAGGAGTCCCTGTCTGTTTGTCGAGTCACCAAAAGAGGCAGGAGGGATGTGATATTTTTTTTAATATACAACAAAACTAAACCAACAGTGAGTTGGGAAGAGCGAAACAAACATGGTGTTTATGTGTTTGCAGTAGACTGCAAAGATAAAACGTAGTTGAGGTCAGTGAAAGGTTCCCACTTACCAAGTAATGTTGCCATTGTTGCTGTATTTATTCTGTAAATATGGGTATTTTACATCTTGTTATATCTTTTCTTTCTATCTTTTCTTTCTATCTTTTTTATTTCTTTGTTTATGTGTGCCTTTAAGCCAAGAGACTATAAAATTTCGTTATGCATGCATAATGACAATAAAGACTTGTGCACTTGTGCAACATTTCTCATGACATGACTTAGACTTTAGCGCTCAAGCTCATGGGTGAGGAAACTGAACAAAGATGACAGAGCTGGTAAAGACATGTTTTCCATCCATCCATCCATCCATCCATCCATTATCTACTGCTTATCCTCACATAGGGTCTATGGGGGGGGGCTGGAGCCTATCTCAGCTGTCTTAGGGTGAAAGGTGGGGTACACCCTGGACAAGTCTCCAGTTCATCACAGGACACAGACATCTTTTGAGGTGTGAAAAACACCCATTACTTCCAGTTTGTTGTGTGAAAGGAGAAGAGTGTGACGGTAAAGTGTAAACTTTCTTAAAGTATAAACTGGACTGATGTTCACTACTTGGCTGTCAGCTTTGTGATGTTAAAGAGCAGAGTTTCATCTGAAATTATTGAGTTATTGCGCTAGAGAGAGTAATCCAAATGTAATGTAACTTGAAGTGTTACTTATAATTTTCAGCAGTGAGTAATTTCGTAAAGTATTACTTTTTTGGAGTAACTACCCCATCATTGGTGATAAATGATTGAGAAAGCTGTGGTTGTACCACGTACCAGTGAAGTACCTGATATACTGATGATCTACAGAGTGCTGCTTCACCTCTGCCAAAGTCATGATTTCCATGCTCATTAGCCTGGGCCCGCCCATATTTCCTGTGACGTTGCACAAAATTTTGCGACCAAGTCAGTCTGGCCAAGCTGCCGTTTTCTTCAAATTTAAATTCACCTAGAAATGGGGACCAATGACAATCTTGCATTTCCAATGGCTCGATTGAGTGTTTAAGGCAATGACGTACTAGTTCTTTGGATCAAGCCGTTTTCGTCGCTACACATACATCAGAGGAAAGAGTGGTCTGATTGGTCGAAGCTTTGTCCAGTAGCACACAGAAGCATTTGATAGATGCGGGTCAAGCCAAGGCAGCTTGGCCAGACTACGCTCGCAGAGCTTTGTAGTTGAGATAGCCATGCTACCTCTTCATCACTTCGTGAGGCTTCTTGAGCCTCATGCTGTACCTGCAATCCCTCTAATGGCCGTCCACTCAGGCTCAGAGAGATTGTTTTTTCTCCATGAAGGAGGGAAGCGAGCGAGTGAGGAGACTGCGTGTCATATTAGGATAATTCATTGCAATTTTAATTTTGTTGTTGTTCTTGTGGCAACATGAATGAACATTGTGTGTATGTGCATTATCTAAATGATGTGTGTGCATGGGCGATTAATACGAGAGTTGGCATTTAGCACTGTGATATCTGACTGGTTTGGATAGTCACACTGGTAGAGAAAGCAGAGGATGGGTCTATATCAGCACATGTGGGAGTCTGAGCAGCCTTTATTTTATTTTATATAAATATTGTTTAGCCTCTCCACTTAAGCGTTTGACAATTCACCTCTGTAATTTAGTTTTTATTCCAGTTATTAATGCCTGATCTGCAGAGAGGGGAGATTAACAGCGAGGAGAGGCTGAAGAAGAGGCTTTAAAGCTGTAAAATCTTTATTATCAACAAAAACACTTAAATAGGAAGTAGTGAAAATGGGGGAAAACACCATATATTAGACACCAAGGTTAAACTTACATTTTCTATAGATCATGTCAGAAGCCAGAGACTATCTCTGAGCAGAATCAGCCATACATGATCAACTGATGCTCCTTACTTAAATCAAAAAGTACTGAGATGCTGTGGAAAGCTTCAGGAAATAAGCTAGAGAGATGATTTATTACTTACTGTTAGTCACAAGCTCAAGAAGTTGAGGGGCAAAGTCACAAATAGTCAAAAGGTAGGGAATTATAAAAAGCTGTACAAATATCACAAAAAGAAAGCATCAAATTCTCAAAGTATGTTCAAAGAGTGAAAAGCACCCCAAGCTGCCACCTGTGCTATTTTGCACATATTTAAATAAGTTTTGCTCAAATTCTATTATTTTGGGATCCAGTAACCGGATGCAGTGACAGCTGTGTCATGAAAAATAAATGAATAAACCTCTGTGTGTCACTTTAGAAAATGCTCAAGCACTTTCCACTAACATATCCTAAACTGCCTTTTTCCTCTTCTTTTGATGGATGCAGAATTCTGCACAATAGCTGCACTATAAGAGTTCATATTTCTTTTGACTGGTGGTGGTTTCCAAGAGAGACTCAGAAAAACAGTCGCTATCATCGGTGGAGTTTACAGTTCAGACTCAGTTCAGCAACAGAAAACCAAGTGACTTCTTCAGCAGTAGCATCAGGATTAAGGTTCTCCCCATCATGGGTTAATTAAAGGGTTATTTTGTGCCTGTTGGCAGATAAGAGCTGGACTCATCATTATCAGCAGACTTGCAGCACGTGGCAGTCAAATGGAGAACGGTAATCATCACGTCCCCGTCAGAGCTGCTGCTTCTGGAGACAATTTACCCGCCCCATTGCCATCTGGGAAAATGGCAGCCCTTCTCTTCACTGACACGTGATTAACGGAGGATTGACACGTCTGTTTTTTGTCTTCCTCTGCCTCCTTCCCGTCTCCGAGCATTAACGTTAGCACCACCACTTTTGGCTGACAAGTCCTCCCCCTCTCTGCTTCTCTTTTTCACTGTAAATGTGCTGACAGCTCGGGGAATTATAACTCCTGTGCACATAATGACTGCAACCTTTTCTATACAGTGTGTACACTGCACATAGTATATTAGAACGTGCTCACTGAGCTGTAGATATATTTCTTTTCTTTTTTTTTTAAATCTCTACTTTTATTTCAGAATATATATGTTCCAATCTCAGGATGGAAAATCTCCAGAAACTGCACACTGAGAAATTGAAGTGACAATTGAAAAGGCACCATAATAACCTGGAGCTGACTGTAGATGAAAATTTAGAGCAATTAACATCATTGGAGAGGCAGATGGAGAGTGTGGTAATGTGCACTTACCCTGAAGTTGAATGACGTATGTGACAGGAGGAAAATAAATAAGAGCAGCAGCTGTTGCTGGTAAACCCCCAACAATCTGAGGCACCAAACTTCAATAATCATCTGCCTCATGTACGTCATTTTTTATTCATCAAGTCTTTTTATTTTGCAGTTGGTTGATCTTTTTTCCCATTACATCAACGTCGCCATCTTTGCTAAGCATGACAACTTTTTTTACTCTGGATGTATTTTAGTATGACATCAATTATTTTCCTGGTTATAATGTTCGACGAGTGTTCCAATCCTAGTTTACGATTACTGTTTTTATTTTGTCTATTTTTATACTCCATATCCATAGTCCGAATAGTAATATACTATAATAGTATAATTTTATTTGTTTAATTTTCATTTCAAATCTTTTTGTTAGTACAGTCTGTAAATATGTATTATTACTTGTTATTTAATTAGTATTGTTTATTGTTTGCTTCTTTTTATAATTTATTTATGCTCATCGTAGTGAATTTCCGTCAATGGGGATGAATCAAAAATATTCTATTCTATGGAGAATATGAAATGTATGGATGACCAGTTTGGGCTTTCATGGTTTTTGTTGACTTGGCCTATGATGATCAGCTGCTTTCACTATGTTTCTGCACCATGAACTGTGAGTACCTGGTGGAGCTGGGTGAAGGCGCTTGATATGAACCCAGATAACAGAGGGCCAAGTTGGATCAAAACTTCTCCCAGCTTAGAGGCCTGAGCAGTTCAGTACCTCGACTGAGTGTTCCCTTGAACCCTTTATAGTGCTCCTCCTTGCTAGGCAGTTTCACTTCCAATCTGAGTGTCATCTTCGGTGTCAAATGTCATCAGTTCTTCTTCATTGGTTGTTCTGGGGAGGTACCTGCAAATGTTAGTGTTTGTCTACTGGAGATTCCTGGAGATGTCCCCAATTTCACTCATTTTTAAAAATATTTCATGCCCCCGAAGAGAACAGAGAGGCTCTCCGTGTCCACGTACAGCAATTTACAGAGTACTAAAAATTGGCCTTAATAAGGAGATAAGAGTTACTCCGGCTTCCTCCCACCATCCAAAAACATGCATGGGGAAATAAAATAAAAGAAAGACTGGGTCATTTTAATCACTTTATTCGGAGAAATTTGTTTTGACAGACATTCAAAGCTTCATCTAAAAACTGTGATCGAAGCATCAAATGTAAAAACAAATTAAGAATTTAGTCATCAAAAGGAATATAACACAGCTCGTGTTATGAATCTACAAAGTAAGAATATTTCTACTTCAGCATTAGTGACTGAGGCCCAATATCACAACCATTAACTATTTCAACAGCAGTGATAAAGTTCAGCAGCTGTCTGCTGATCTCATCAAGCAGGAATAATTCAGAGCCTCAGCAGACAGAGAAGTGTGTGTGTGTGTGTGTGTGTGTGTGTGTACTATATGCAAGTGGACTAAAAGGTGGATTTTACATTGAACGAAGAGTTTCAGTTAACTGTGTGTGTTCGCTCTCTGTGCCTCGTCTAATTAGCACTGCCTTTAAATATTTAATGTCCAAGCGCCGCAGCAGAGGATGCTAACATAACCTGCTAACACGGCGCAATCGAGGCGTCACATGATCCACTATGCCTGACAAACCTCCACCTGTCCTCTGCCTTGCAGCGTTTTTAACATTTATTTGTTTGCTTATTTTAATTTTCTAGCATTTCTAATTTGTCTGTTTGAACGGGGTCTGATCACAAACTGATCAGGGGGAGCGAAGAGCTGAGAAGCTAAATCTCATGGAAGTGTCAGTCAGTGAGATTTAAAAGCTGCTCCCTCTGTCAGACGCAACACTTTCACTTTTATTTATTCATCTTCATCAAAAGCGATAAAAATTAATCACTCCACACTTTTGAACTGGAGAAGCAGCTGATTCTTTAGTTGTCATCTTTCATCATTGAAAGGACTCGTCTTCCAGTAACACCTGCTGCACTTCCACAACCACTGTCATTTATTAGAAATGTTGTGTTATTTGTCATTTAGTCAACTGACATGTCGGTTTCTCAGGCTTATTCTGGAAACACATTCTTTTTTTTTTTCAAGTTCGTCTTTCTGAGGAAACAGGTTAACATCGTCCCATCCTCCATCACTCTTCATTTGTTGCTTTTTTTCCTCTGTTTGCTTTCAGGCTCATCCATCCATCTTAATATTCCTCAGCTGAGTTAACTAGACAGGAAATGAAATACAGGAGGGAGGTGTTTGTTGTTGTGATCCAGCAGCAGGACGGTGTTTGTTTGCCATCCACCCGACCTCCTCCTGAAGTGGACTTTGTGAATCTTTATTCTCAACCACATCAGTTGCTCTGAGGCTGAATGGGTTCACATTGGATTTAGTTAAAAGACCGGCGCATCTCATACGGACACTAAAAGATGTCTGCCTGGGCCAGACTGAAGCTGTACAGACTGTTAGTGGAGCAGTAATCATAGGGGTTGAGTTCTCCTCCACTGTCCAAATCTCTAAAGCCAGAAAGTCATCTGTGATCCTTCATCACTAAACTAGAATAGTTTTGACCTTTGTAACATTTGTAAGATTGTGTTTCTTTTGAACAGAGGACGTCTCATTTTCTAGACAAATTATTCCGCTGCGTTAGACCCTATAATCCAAATTACATTTCCAAATCAAGAAGCTTCCAAAGAAATAATGTAAAAGCCAAAACCGTTCTCTCAGCGTCTCTCATCATCAATCTGCCATGTGCAGAGTTTCAGTCCAAACACCATCTGAAACAAACAAAAGCAGCTTGGCGTACCATCCCGTCACCAGCAAGCATCTTGGCACTCAAATGATCTGGATTCCTGCTGGAGTAAAAGTCTCGTTGTTTGTATGGATGGCAGCAAAGCATATGTTCTGTTTTTATCAGAGTGTGTTTCATGCGGCACAGTAGCTGATCGTGCAACATCAAAGAGCTCATTTCATTTGTTAATCACTCCTCTGAGCACACAATCAGCTCAGAAATCAGTGTTTCAGAAGAACAAGATGCAGCGTCGAGACTAAACCAGCTCCACGCTGAACTCTGAAAGCCTTTATGATTTATATGGAGGGTTGAATGAGATGGAGTGGTTAAACAATTAAGAGGCTACTTAGTGCATAATTAATTACATTATCATTTAGTTATACACATGGATGGATACTGAACGACCCAGGGGCCCAAGAGGTCAGGGGGGCCAATAACAAAATGTTACTGGGGAAATGCACAAAACGATCAAAGAGAGACGCTAAATGACTGCTAATAGATTAAATTAGCCCAAATGATATACATAATTACCACAACCGACCCAAAGTGAACACAAAGAGACCTAAAATACATGTGAATCCGTGAAAGAATTATGCAAAGCAATTACAGAGAGGCTAAAAAAAACTACAAAGAGACATAAATCAACCATAAAGAAAGGTAAAACAATGTAAAATAGATGCAAGACAATCACAGAGATATAAGATGTAAGAACAACCGTTTAATCAAAAATCCTATAATAACCATGTGCTGTTCAAATAATTTGGTTAGGCAGCACATTTAAGTGATCTAACTCATACGTGTAAAAGTAATATAATACTGTATATTTAAAAACAAAGCGAATTAAGGCATTTCCACATTTTTCTTGTTTTTTATGATTGTTCACATATACTTTATGAACCAGCAAAATAATACTACTGAACTACTACTAATCTAAAACCTACTGTTGGGTGGTCCCTGAACCACAGGGTTGTGAGTTCTACATGTCATTGTGTCCTTGAACGAGACACGAACCCCCAACTTGGTCCCCAGGCACTTTGTACAGCTGCCCACTGCTCCCTTATGGGGTGGGTTAAATGCAAACTACAAATTTCATGTATGTGCCTGTACTGCATATATGTGATACGTTTAGTAGATTTCTTGTTAGCTATTCTTCTTCAGCAACAGCCTCAAAATCTGAATCATCCCACTGATGATGAACCAGTGAGAAGCAGGAAATTCTCTCATTTTTGACAGCTGATATCTCAATGAAATACAGATAAAGGTATTCTGACGCCACGCTGCGAGACCTGTTAGCTTCCTGTGTTTTATCTGTGCAGACGCTCCTCCAGAGGTTTGCTTCTCCTCTCTGGTTGGTGTTTGGGTGTCACAGAGGACACTGAACCTCAGACTGTCGGAGGCGTGAATGATCCCACAGGAAACAAACCTTGTGTTCATTTCACCACTCTCCTTCTTCTCATCCTCCTCTTCACTCTCCACCTGTGTGCTTCCTCTAATCTCCCTCTTCCATTCTTTCTGTTCTCTGACAACCTCTCTTTCTCTCTCTCTCTCTCTCTCTCTCTCTCTCTCTCTCTCTCTCACACTGTTGCTGCAGTGGTGGAAAGTTACCAAGAATATCCGTCCACTTTGTCATTTAATTTTTACTTCTCTCACTTCTGCTTGTTTTAGCTGATTTATTCTGTTGCTCTAAACCAAGGGTCTGCAACCTTCTAAAGTTGTATGTAGTTATACTGCATATACAAAAACATGTATTTATGAAAATATGTAGAATAGAACTACTATATTGATTGAATATTATATCGCTGTGTGGGACAACTTCAGGGCAACTCCCCATGACTGACTGCCACTGCAGAAAGATGTAGGTTTAGACAACAACTTTTAGGGTTAGGTTTAGGGAAAAAAAAGTTCACAGTCACCAGATCTCAATCCAATAGATCCTTTAGGATGTGATGGAATGGAGATTATCATCATAGATGAGCAGCCAACAAATCTGCAGCAACTGAGTGACGCTGTCACGTCAATATGGAGCAAAATCTGTGAGGAATGTTTCAACACCTTGTTAAAAGTATGACACAAAGAATTGAGGCAGTTGTGAAGGCAGAAGGGAGTCCAACCTTTTTCTAGCAATGTGCACTTAATAAAGTGGCCGATGAGTGTATATCATAAATACTGTAAAAAGCAATCCATAGCGAGATACACTCAGAAACAGTGCTTCAAAAGTCATCAGGATTTCTTTCATTTACATTTTACACTTAATTTCCGGTTTCAGTGTTTCTGAATGAACAGCTGACAGGATAAAACATGGACCCAAGCTGTTGCCGGGCAACAGCTTTCCATCCATTAAAAATTCTAAATCTGAGTGTCAAATTCAGACAGACAACGTGAGGGGGATTTTTTTACGTTACAGCATGTCTTATTAGAAACACCAAATATAAGTATGACGGTGAAAACGGAAATGAAGTGCCACATGGAATTTGATGAGAACACATTTCTGTTCAGTATGGGAAAGGATGCGAGCTGATTTCCACTGGCATGCTTTCCATGGTACAGTACAGCACAGTACAGTAAAGGCACGTAACAGAAGTAAAGGAAGGAAACAGACATCAATAGACTCATTTTTCAGGGGAGACATATCACAGTGAGGGAAGCACAGGTGAGAAAAAAAGAGCTTTTTAGTTCAGGATTTGTGATACAATGCACATTTCACTTCAAACCACTCTCTCCTTGTACACTGAGCTTCTCCGGAGACTAAACCACAAACATGGCTGTTGTTGTGGTGATAATACAGGCTTCAGCTCAGTGCTGCGATCACTCTGAGCTCCGTTTCACATTCTCTGCTGTCCGTATTGAGAGGATGAATTCATATCTTCACTGGATCGTTTGCTGCATTTTCTCTGTATTTCCTGTCCTCCCCCAACAGCTCTTTGTCTCTCTCTCTTTCTCTCTCTCTCTCTCTCTGTCTCTTTATACCACTCAGCCTTTCTGCCTCTATTGTTTGGTGAAGGTCATTCTTTGACATTGGGGCATGTGCTCTCCACAGAGTGAAAGCGGAGCTGAGATACACTTGTCTAAGTCTTTCTCTCTGAAATTGATCAGGATGGAATTATGCACTGAGTGTCTGCTCTCCGTAATGCAGAGTTGAAATGCTGTGAAGTCTGGTGATATTCTATATGAACACATTCTACTAGAAAGTATAGTGTGGTATCGCTTTTTCCTCTGAGCCATGAAGCTCCATTAAAACACACATCTGGGAGCCACACTGTTGCTCTGGGTGACATCTTCCCTCATCACCATGAACATTTGCACTGTTTATTTGGACCCATACTCCATCATGCTGCCATAAATACTCACCAGAGCAAAAAACACCGCTAAAAAATAGTCCCCAACAAAACAAGAGAAGTCTAGCACATAGGAAGGAGATCAAGGTGAATCCAAAAATACTAGACTTTCACCCAAGAGGCCACATTTAGCTTCCCCTTAGCTTCCCAACACATGTGGAAAGGCATCAGGACCATCAATGACTATAAGTGCAATGACCAGCAGGACCCCACTCTGCCTGACACCCTAAACAGTTTCTTGGCACACTTCGACTCTCCAAGCAGCAGAAAGACTGTACAGTATGTCTTCCTCAGCCAGAGTTGCAGCATCAGTTTCTCACCCTGCACCAAGTGACCTCCATCCTGAGGAGGATCCACACTAACAGGGCTGCAGGTCTAGATCAGGTGTCAGGTTGGACCCTGAATGTGCAGACCAAGTGGCACATCTTCAACCTGTCCATGCAGTTTTCTCAGTCTGCCTGAAATCCTCCATCATTGTGTCTGTGCCCAAAAAACAACCATCAGCTACCTCAATGACTACAGCCCTGTCATTTCCCCTAGTTATCTTGAAGTGTTTGGAGCGGATCGTCCTAAACCATGTCAAGGACACCATCCCGCCTGGCCTGGACAGCCTACAGTTGTCCTACGGAGGATGCCATCTCTTTAGCACTTCACACTGCCCTGACTCACCTGCAGCATCACAACACCTATGTTAGGATGCTGTTTGTGGGCTTCAGTTCAGCTTTTAACACTATTCTCCTGGACGTGCTGGCCCTGAAGCTCCACAACCTTGGTTTGTCAGCATCACTCTGCTCCTGGATCAGTGACTTCCTCACCAACAGGCCCCAGGCGGTGAGGATAGGGATCCTCAACACCAGAATGCCGCAGGGTTGTTTGCTAAGCCCTGCACTCTTCACCCTCTTCACACAAGACTGCTCTGCCATCCACCCCACAAACATGGTTGTGAAATTTTCAGATGACACCACCATGGTGGGTCTCATATCCAACAATGATGAGACCCACTATAGGGCAGAGGTCCAGAGCCTCACACAATAATGTTATAGGAATGATCTCATCCTGAACAAGGGAGGTCATAGTAGACTACAGGAGGTCCAGGAATACTGAACACGCTCTTCTCTGCATACATGGATACTCTGCATCTTCTTTCTCAGGAAGCTGAAGCGGACTAGACTCTCTTCCAGCTGCTTGCTAACTTCTACAGAGTCACTATTGAGAGCATCCTGTGTCTCAGTGTTGCAGTGTGGTATGGCAGCTGCACAGCACAGGAAAAGAGAAACAACACAGAGGAGTGTGGCCCACCACCCATCTCTAGTCAGTCTACACTGCCCGAGTCCAGAACTTGGCCACCCATCCGGGCAACACTCTCTTTGTAATGATTCCATCAGGAAAGCAGTTCGGGAACATCAAAACAAGCTGACAGAGACAGCTCCCCCCCCAGAGCTGTGAAAGCAATAGCCCTCCTATAGCCCAACACTTACATCCCATCACGCCTACAATACTCTCACACATGAACACCCCCCCCACACACACACACGATCCTTCTCTCACACACACCCCTGCTGACAATAATCAGTCCACCAGTCCTTGTACAAGATGCACTTTATCTTTATCTACTCTTTTCTACATTTTCTCTGCAAATATCATATTTCCGCTGTAACTATTAACATTTCTGCTGCAAATATTACATTTCTGCTGTAAATATTGGTGTTTTATATCTTTTATATCTTTATTTTTTATTTATTATCATGTCTTTAAGCAGATAGACTAAAATGTTTTGTTATGCATGCATAAAGACAATAAAGACTTTTGAATCTCAATCTTCAATCTTAATCTTGATTTATTTGTCAAATATGTATTTTTTTTAATCCCAAACACAAATTTTCCCTAAACGTGGCCAAGGAGTTTTGTTGCCTGAACCTAACCAAGTTACTTCCTGTGAAGACTGCATTTTATTTTGAAAAGACTGTATGTATGTAACAAGCAGAAATCTTTATGTCCTGCTGGACAAAAAAAAGGAATAATTTTTTGTAAGATATCATAGATACAGTATATACATACAGTCATGGAAAAAATTATTGGACCACCCTTGTTTTCTTCAATTTCTTGTTAATTTTAATGCCTGGCTCAACTAAAGGTACATTTGTTTGGACAATTATAATGATAACAACAAAAGTAGCTCATGAGAGTTTAATTTAAGAACTAAGGATTATTCATTTTCCATGGTTTTCTTGATAATAACCAAAATTACTTAAATTCTTACATCAATAGCTATGGCATTGTACCGCCAAAAACACTACTTTTAAGCATTCCATGTTTTCTTTTCTGTTTGCTTTAAACACATGATACACACAAGAGTTAATATGATTTTTTGGGCTTGTGGTTCTCCATTTTGAGTTTGATGATTTTCCACAGGTTTTCAATTGGATTAAGATCTGGTGATTGAGCAGGCCAAGGCATGGTGCGAATGTTGTGGTTCTCCATCCAGGCTTTAACTGACCTTGCCGTGTGGCAAGGGGCATTGTCTTGTTGGAAAATCCAGTCATTCGAGGCAGGAAAGAGTTTTCCAGCTGATGGAAGAAGACTGTTTTCAAGGGTAGTCCTGTACTTGACCTGGTTCATTCGGCCTTCACACAATTGCATTTGCCCTGTTCCACTCAGACTGAAACAACCCCAGATCATGACTGATCCACCCCCATGTTTTACTGTAGGGGCAAGACAGTCTGGGTTGTAAGCTTCTCCAGGCTTCCTCCTAACCAGTAAGTTGGCTGGAGTGGGCATCAATTCAAAATTGGATTCATCACTGAAGAGAACCTTAGCCCAATCATCAACAGTCCAATCCTTGTGGTCTCGAGCAAAGAGTAACCGGGCCTTCCTCTGCCTTTCATTGATGAAGGGCTTCTTGCGTGCTCTGTGTGACTTCAAACCAGCTTCAACAAGTCGGTTTCGAACTGTCCTTGCCGAGCAAGTCACATTTCTCGACAGTGCCCACTCATTTTTAAGGTCCCTGGAGGTCTGACGACGATTCCTGACACAGGAGCGGATGAGTGCACGGTCATCTCGTGGGGTAGAAAGACGCTTTCCTGCCACGGCCAGGTAGCAATTTGGTAGTGCCATGTTCAGCTTGTTTTTTTGTTGTAATGAACGGCTGTCTTGGAGATCTTCAGTTTTTTCGCTACCTGTCTCTCACTCATGCCAATTTCCAGCAGTGCCAAGATGGCTGCCTTTGTTGCTTCACATAATTCTTTTGTTTTAGGCATTATGTGAGAGCTGACAACTTCTGAGTTGTGCTACGGCTTGAATGTAAGCAGGAAACCACTCTAGGCCTTTGCATGTGCAGTGCTGCTTGTGACATGAAATGGCCTCTTATATACCCTGGGAATCAATTAAGCTTAAGAATGTCAAATAGGACATAAAGTATTATGTGACCAGCTGCATTTTTTGTTGTGTTCATTGTATTATACGTTTAGTGGTACCAGATATTAGAATGAACAAGAAATTGAAGAAAACAAGGGTGGTCTAATAATTTTTTCCATGACTGTATATACATACAGTATATTAAACCTTACTGCTAATACTTTCTAAATGTATATGATCAGATTTATTTATTGATGCATCTATGGAGAACTATGTCTATCCCAGAGCTGAGTTGTATAAGTCTCAACAACCTATTCAGTCCTTTAATGCTATAGTTATAGAGTATATGCACATTGTTTCGTTTAAATTGTAAATACAATTCTGTTATACCAGTATAAATACCGGTATGTAGATTTGTCTACCATTTATTGCATCTATTCTAATAACACTGTACTGACCAAAGTTATTGTAATCTGGGAACACAAGGAGCAAAGTCAGATGGGTCAAGGAATGTGAGCACTCGGTCAGGCTACAAAATATAGAGCCACACTGTAATAAAACAGAATTATGCTTAAAGACTTTTGGCTTTTGTTCATCAGTTTTTGTGGTTCAAAGCTCACTTCTCTTGTTATTACATTTTATGCTCAGATGAGTGTAATATCTGCTCTCGAGCTACAGTATCATAAAATTAAATTTCATTTCATTGATTCATTCATTTTTCATTTTACAGTGAATGAACCATCCTTTCCACTTGTTTCCTCCTCTCCTTTCCCCTCGTTTCCTCCTCTCCTCGCATGTCCATTTCTCTACTCGCTTCCTCCTCTCCTTTCATCCTCTCCTTTCTTTTCTTCCCCTCCTCTCCTTTCTTCTCCTTTCATTTCTTCCTCTCCTCTCTTTGTGTTCCCTCCTCTTCTCTTCAGTCATGTTCCCTCCTTTCCTCTCCCATCCTGTTCCGTTTTCTTCTCTCCTGTCTTATTTCCTCCTCTCCCAGTCACACTTATTCTGTCCTTTCTTACAATAAATCCATCCACATCTCCCAACATCTAATTGACACTATATTCTCTCTCTCTCCCTCTCTCTCTCTCTCTCTCCATATGTCTTTCACCCATCCTCCTCCTCCTCTGTATGTGCTGACAGTGCAGTTTGTTGTTTTCCCTGCTGGCTTTCACCCTGGCGTTCTGACTCTCAGGTACAGAGGAGACCCAAGGGTCGATCTGCCACCTTCACACAGCTGTAGCTGCCCTCCACTCATCTGTCACCTGTCTTCCATCCCTCTGTTCTCCTATTTCTCCTCCCACCTTTCATTGTCTGGAAAAAAAAGGAACAAAAACAGGATGTGCAAAGTCATTTTAAGTGTAGTTAGTTTTCAGTGATACCAAATATCCAATCTATATCTATGTGACTTTTAGCAGCTTTGAGCCGCTCTTTCCGTACACTGTTTTTGGCATCTACTGCAGTTCATCTATACCCACAAAATCACTTTAAATATTACATAGTAGTTAAACCACACCAAGTGTAAGGAGCAAAAAATGCCTCGTAGGGAAAATGTCATTCAAAATGTGTTCCATTAGGGATGAGGATGATGAGTCAACAAAGTATGCAACTTTCAAAGTCAACAGTTTTCTGCTAACCACAAAGTGACCACCATCTTTATTTAACCTTAGCTAATAATTTTTGTGTCCAAACCTTGAAATTAGCAGGTCAGAAAACACTCAAGTTAAACACATGTCATTCTTTCTGTTCGTCACCCACCATCATCATCCTGTTTCTTCAGGGATATACTGCCTTTCCCTCACATTGCACTTCTGCTTTGACTAAAATTATCTGGCAATGTTTTATGCTGACTTGCTCACAGATAATTTACACAACCTAGAAACCATTTCTGTGCGTGTGTGTGCGTGTGTGTGTGTGTGTCTTTGCCCTCTGAGAACTGTCATGGTATACAGGGACACAGATCAAGGTTGTGTAGTTTACAATGTTCAGGCTCAGTTACAGATCTCCGCTTGAGTAGACCGAGACAAATGTCAGCAGGTTTATCATGTTTATTCCACTTGACATTTTAAGTGATTCGGAGTGTTTTCAGCATCTCCTCAGTGCGTTTGTCTCATGGTGATGACTGCAGATTATTAGATAAGGGGATGTTGGACACCGATCTGTGTGAATGCACAAAGTTGTAAAACACTGAGAACAAATGAAGTCAGCGTTTATCTCCTGCTGAAATCGAGGTGCCCTTGACATTTAAGATCCTTTTTTTTGTCCTCATGTAACGTAGATAAATTTAAATTCTTCAATAATGGCATGGCATTTATTATGGGACTTTTATCAACTGACCACCTTTACTTGAGATAGGCTCTTATTACAATACTTCACCCTGAAATTTCCATATTTATTTCCCTATTATTCCATGGCCCCAGTTCCATCGGTACACTATCAGTCACAGTGTCTAAGAAATCTTGCATTCGCTCATGAATTCTTATCCTTTCTTAATGTTAGCTAGTGGCAGGTACTGTTAATGACCCTGCCATTTAAGCCTCCCACCAGCTGAGAGGCTATAATCCCTCACACTTGGTAGGCTTTTATTGTGAAACATGAAATGACTTTGAGCAGCTTTGTGGGTATCTGAACTGGCTGTTCTCACAGCTATACCTGTGTACATATTTAAAGTAATGCACCATAATTTCTATATAGCCTACACAATTGTATCATATTTTATCCATGTGTTCTTGGAAGTATAAAAGGCAAAGTCAGTGTAGGGAATGGGGGTGGATGCATGGAGGTCGCTGTCTCGTAACACCACAATCTTCTCCTAAACCTGAGCAAGTAGTTTTATTGCTAAACAAGCTATCAATATCTACAGCCACCAACTGGCCATTTTACTGCTCTTTTTCATCAGAAGTGAATGCAAAGGGTGTTAGCAAGATATTTAATAAATGTTAATCAGGGCTGCTGGGGAACAAAATCTCCAGTCTAGACAGAGACTGGAGACAGAGATTCCTCTCTAATGAGTAGCAGCTCAGGTAAACTGTGCCACGAAGTTTTCAACAACATATCCACCTGCTTTACTCGCTCCCGACTCATGATGTCTTTCGGACAACCTAAGTGCCTGCCGGCGCTCCCCTCTGATTGGTCAGATGTCGGGTGCTGTCAATCATTGCAGCGACGCATTCCCGGTCTGATTACAGGTTTCTTCTCTATTTCCTCGAGCTGATTTGATGCTGTATGCGCCGCGCGTCTCGCATAATTGCATACGTGCATCCACTGCGCATATGCACAAAGGTGTCCCCTCGTGCAAAATGTAGCCCCACATGAAGGCTGAGTCCCTACACAATGCGTGTTCTGCGTTTAGGGAGGGGCAGCACTGATATTTTTCATATCTTGTATTCAGGTTTGACTGAGTTACGACTCTGAGAGGGAGTTCAGTGTTTGACTCAAAGTCACCTCTCACAGTATTTTTACTTCCCCTTCAACTTTCCAGCAGCTCCCTGGAGAGACTTTTGTCTTTCTCATTTGGCTTTGTCCAGCTAAATGTCCATGTCTGCTGTTACATGTTACATTTCAGGAGTGCAATGAATATTTCATTCCTCACCTCCTTCTGTAATGTTAATCCCATCTGAATGGGGCTTTCGAGGGCCATATAAATAGATAGAAATTGGCTGTGAAGCATTCAGTTTAACCTCACTGAAACGCATTCCCTATTTTCACTTGTTTTTCTCGTCTTCTTGCCGTCTCCTCTGTCGATACCTCCCACCGCTGTTTTCAAATTATCTGATGAATAATGTGCTGTGAAACTCTTTAGGTTGTCGATAAGTGTCTCAGTGCCGGTGCCACCAAGACAGATTCCACTGCTTTTCTTCTGCTGCCTAGCGATAAGCTTTCAATTATGTTTTATTTTTTCCCCCAGAAAATGGATAAATACCATCACGTGGCAGGAAACTGAACTCTTCATTGTTCTTCTTCCCATCAGCCTCCATCTGCCCTTTACTTATTCTTTTACAGCTGCATTCCCTTTCTTTTTAACATTCACATATTCTTGGAATTCTTCACACCTCCCTCTCTATTGTCATCCTAGCATCCAGTTCATCAGCAGTAGACTTCTATAAAACTCACAACTGGGGACATTTGAATTCAAACCTCACAGTCAGCTCTTGTATTATTCATAGATGTGAATGAACTGTGAACAAATGGAGGCGTGTTGAGTAATTCAGCACACATGCGAGTCAAAATGACCGTTATTATAGATTCATTGTAGCCTGGCGCACAGTTGGGCAGCATTCAGAATCAGATTGCAATATGTTGCTACTAGTGACCCCTCATAATATGTAGGCTAACCCTAAATCTGTCCTGCTAAGTGTCAACAGCCACAGATGTATTAACCTATACAGACTATATACTAATTGCAGTCAATCAGATGTGGCTCCAAGTTTTGAAAAGACTTCCTCTAAATCCAACAGTCCTAACTGGATGCAACATTACGCTTCTGGTTAAAAAACATTTATCGCTGTATGGGATGCTTGTTTTATGATTATTAAAAAAAAAATTGAGTATTCTGTTTATGAAGTGCAAACATAGTGGGTACTACTCACCCATCTTAACTGTGGTTTTGTCTCTAGCACACAGCTGATCGGTACATTGTTTGTTGACATTTATGGTCAAAATCTAACATTAACCATTAAAAAAAACACCTTAATCAACTATTGTATATTATGGGATACCATCTAGACATATAACCCCAAAAAAAGGACAAAAACGTAATGCTGTAGTGAGACATGGTTGAGCTTGTTGCTAGGAAAAGACTACAAAGAAAGAAAAAAAAGTATTCTCAACGACAGTGTTAATTTTCACAACAAATTTTGATTTAGGTTTAGTCACAGTCTTTTGACGAAAATACTATTCTTCTAATATTATACTTCTATTTATTTAGTCATCTGAATTTTATTTAGTTTTAGTCAACGAAATTTCATTTGATTTTCGAAATTTTGACATTTCAAACTCTAACAGGTTTAGTTAAAATGTAACACATTATTTAACATCATTTAACATGTAACATGTAACACATCATTTTTCTAGAAATTCAAAACTCACATACTCAAGAAGGAAACCTGTTATTATGAAATGTACTAAGTTTTTAATGTGCAATATACAGATATAGAATTGTGTTGTCATATATTTTTATTTTAACTTTAAAGACATATCAACCCAAGTCTCAGAGGAAAAAATATGTCCTTTTCTTTCCACCAAAGACCAATGTGGGGGACTTGCTATTTTAACATTATAATAGTACGTAGTTGTTGTCGTCATAGATTTTATTTAGTCATTGTCATCAGAAAAAAAAACTGTCGTTGATGAACATTATAACCAAAGAAATTAACACTGCACAACAATAACGGGCATAGAATGGACAGATGAATTAACATGCCTTTATAGTATAACTTTGTATTAAATATTAAGTAATTTCACACACATCTTACAGGGCAAAATAATGAATTGATAACATTTTGGACAGACATGGATGTAAACTGAAACTTTTTGGCCAAGGCATACAACCACAAGTTAGTAATGTAGATATGGTTTGGTGCTTTTCGGGAGTTATCAGTGTCACTGTGTTTATGAAAGCACACTGTAGTGATAGTGGATCAGAACAACGGCAAGCAAGTGTTGGTTAGAATTTTATTCCAAACAGCCTCAGTGAAGTCTTTCTAAATATATGAATCAATTCATCTCAGATCAGGTTCATGTTGGGTTTTAATATTTGTTGTCAGTAAGCTTATGTCAAAAAACAATTATTTTGTTCCAATATCTCACCTTTATGCCCAGAAAGCACTCGCAGGTATTTGTTGTGAATGGATAATTAGTAGGTGACCACAGTCCTAACCAAAGTTCTTGGAAACACGCTGACTTTGAGCTGAAAAATAAAAATAAATATATATCTTTGTAAGTTTTTTTTAAAAAAAATATTATTTCTTCTGAGGCAGATCAGCATTATGAGCAAGACTCAAACCTCCTTCTTTCTTCCCCCTCCTGCTGTTTTCTGAGGCAGTAATGTGTCGCATGTCAGCAGCTAAATGAGTGGATTACCATGTCATTATAGTGGTTTGAGTCAGCAACACTCCGCTTCATGATGCCGCCGCTGCAAAACAAAATCTCCTTATCCCCTGAAGGGAGAGAAAGCTAATATCCTATATTTAGGTGAGCATTAAGGGCCATTACCCAACAGACAAAGTGCTTTATCCAGAGCGCTTCTCTTTTGTTGGATGGGAGCTTTATTTCTCTTTTATTTCATATGAAACAAAGTGTGGAAGATATCATCCGTCACATCAGAAAACCTCACAGGCCGCTCTGATGTCTCCACTTTAGCCAGAATAAGATGAGCTAACAGCAGGTCAGGCGTGCAGCAACAAAGTCAGATTCATGATATAACCTTTAATGCCCCGCTGTGATGGTGGAACTGCAGACGGAGGGGAGGCAGAGTTTGAATTTGTGAAGATTAAAAGACATGTTTTCTAACCTTTTGTGCTGACAGATGTATTCATGTTGACCGAAGCGGCTTCAGTTCACTTGAAAATGCTGGAGATCCTTTTGTCCTGCTGAGCTAAATCTCTAAAGCTGTTCTTCTTTGGGGATTTTTCTGTTGACTGGTACAACAGTAAGAGCCAAAACACAAAGTGTGTGTGTGATGTTTATGTAGTGCAGTGGAATGTCAGTGGATGAACTGAGTGTTGATGTTGTGTGTTTGTTTTACATACTGCTGCATTCTACTCCTTTAACGCTCTCAGCTCCATTAACAATTTAAACCACACATCAGACCTTAGTCTGTGCAGCTTGGTCTCATCAAATAATGTATAAAAAACACAGAAATTTGTATGTGGTTTCATATGCGACATCATCACCTCTGTTGCTTTTGGGGTGTAGTTTGTCCTCCATGTGGTCTGACTGCTGACTGCAGGGTAAACACTGGAAAAAAATAGTGAAAAATACATGTCCCAAACTGTTGCTGGGTTAGAAGAAGAAGAACTACTTTATTCATCCAGCCATGGGGAAATTACAGTTTGAAGTCTGTTAATATTATTTCTCTTTTGCACATCACACGTGAGATGCTTCCGAGTGAGGGGGCTGCCCCTTATCCAGGTGCCCTGAGCAGGGGTTTGGTGCTTTGCTCAAGGGCACCTCAGCAGTGCCCAGGAGGAGGAAGTGGCACCTCTCTAGCTGTCAGTCCACTCTCCACACTTGGTCCAAACTGGACTTGAACTGGTGACCCTCCAGTTCCCAGGCCAAGTCACTACAGACTCAGCTACCTCAATGGTTTTGTTGCCTAAATCTAAGTGCGTCCATTTCACAGTAAAGGAATGGCTTTGAACGGTGCAGAAAAAGCCTAAAATGTGTTACCATGACACACCAAATGTCCATGAAATACTGTTCCACATTTACGCCCTCCCATGAGATGATGTTGGACACAGCTTAATACCTGCCAATATACATGCACATACATGTATACTGTATGTTACCTTCACTATTAATAAACACATGAGAGCAGACTACACTGTTACCAACCTGCTGTGAATCTGGAGTTGACTTCTTATTTTTTTCATCTGTATAGAAATCTAATAGAAATGCATTAGAAAAGTTAAAGAGAACGGCTCATTGTATCGCATGTCGTGAATATTTGTTTGCTGTGCTGTTGCTGCCACTTTGATCCTCGCTTGTGAAGCTGATGAACCCAGACTTAAAGCCTCCTGCTTTGCTGAACTCGCTATAAGTCGTTGCGAATGAGTGTCAGCTAAATGCCTCCAATGTAAAATGAGATGGGATTGAAAGCAGTTAATAGAGTTGAGGCTGTGATTACCCTCAGAGCTGCTGCAGTGAACTGCGGTGGTGGGTTGGTATCAGCAGGGTCCCGCCGGCTCTGTTTGCCAGCTGACATGATAGCACTTCCTGCAGGAAAGACCCTAATTAATTGTTATCATCATTTGTTTATTTCTGCCTGCAGCCATTTCTCATTTGCTGTCTCAGCTCACCATCATGTCTCTTTCTGTCCAATTTTCTGTCACTCAGATTGTTGCCTTCCTATACTTTGGCTTCTTTTTTTTGCTTGTCACTATGCAGTTTCTATGTCGCTCCTATTCCAGTTTCTTACTCCCTCAGTTTGTCCTTCTCACCTGATGTCTTGTTCCCTTCTCTTAGTAGTTCTCTGTGTTTTTCTTTCCCTTTCTCAGTTCAGTTCAAGACCTGAGGAACAACAGTAACTCAGTCTGTAGGGATGTGCTTTGGGAACCTGAGGGTTGCTAGTTCAAGTCCACCACAGACAAAGTATGGAGCATGAACTTCTTCATTATGGCTTCTGAGGCTACTTTCCCCGTTTTTGTCCTCCACATTTGACCCTTAACTTCTAACCACTGTACAACCTCAGGGTCTGAGTGAAACCAATGTGGAAGTGCCTGAAATCTAATTTAGCAAACATTGTAAACATAACTATGTTACAAGCAACTCAGCAAAGAAAAACAAGCAATAAGAATAATTAACTGAAAATTATTTAAAAAAACAAAAAAAACTGTTGCAGATGGCCACTTGCAGGATGTGTCTGGTGAGTGTGTACATGATAATGTTCTATAAAAGATATACATGATATATATGTGTATAAGTGATCTGATTGCGATGGTACAATATATGTAGCCCATGACGTCTATGTGAACCCAGTGTCATTCAGCGTTCGTTCATACTGGCCCTACCCTATCGTGTCACTGCTGATTCTGAAAAACCAAGATGACGATGGCCAAAATCCCAAAGTCAAGGCATCAAAATGGCTGTTGTCAGGGTGATTGTGTCCACTTCTGACTTGTCTTTGGTTACAATTTGAAAACCATCTTAAGAATCAATTCTTTCCTCTCCAACACAGTTTAGTTTTGAGCTTGTCTTTAGTTTTCACATTTAAAGACAAAACATTCAGTCTGGAAACATGACAGATAAGTATTAGTCATGCAGCTTAGATAACAGTTACATCATCATTATCATCATCATCATCATCATCATCTGTATTTCCTTCCTCTGTCTCTACTCTTTCATTGGAGGCTTTTATCTTTCACTCTGCAGCTCTCCGCAGTTTGTGTCCACGGAGTTCTCTGCACCCGAGCTCATCCCGATCAACTCGAGACTATTTAAATTCCATTTGGTAATCTCATTTAAATTCATGCGGGATGCCTCATTGGCAGGGCGGCGATAAACATTTAGCGAGGGGCGGGTTAAACAAATCAAGAATGTGTTGTTAGGGGCGGGAGGGGCTGAATTAGGGGAGCGTAACTCAGCTGTCCACACAGAGATGGGAAGATGAAGAGGTTGCATGATGGGATTGAACAGTGCTGGCTGTTCGTCTGGGCTCTGTGTTGTTGCTCTGAGAACTTCAATGCAAACATGCAAAACACACACGCTAATGGAAAAATCTCGCTTCAGTTTCTCTAATCTACTTTGAAGATTTGGACTCGTTTCGTCATGCTCCCTCGCTCAGCCATTTTAAATCTCTCTCTCTCTCTCTCTACAACATGTGATAATCTCTTGATCTTTCTCACACGTTTGTTCTTCAATATGTTCTTTCAAGCTTTCTCCTGTTTTTTTTTTTCTTTCTCTCTCTGTCTGGCTCATTTTTCCTTTCCTCTGTCTTCTCTCACATTTTCTCTCCTCCCTCTCATTTTCACATTTTCTGTCTTCTCCTCTTCTCTAATCTTCTCATGTCCTTTCTCTCTCTCTCTCTCTCTCTCTCTCTCTCTCTCTGTGTGTGTCTCTCTCTCGCTTTCTGTCATCCACACTGAGCCAGCTCATTTAGAAAAAAGGCATCTTCATTTCAGAATCAGAATCAGCTTTATTGGCCAGGCATGTTTTCACATACAAGGAATCTGACTCTGGTTTACAGCACTCTCTTAGTACCAACATAGAATAAGTAAAAAATAAACATACAAGTGACAGACAGCAGCAAACAAGGTAATGAAATAATAAAAATATACAAAAGAAAGCCCTGCGATGAACTGGTGACTTGTCCAGGGTGTATCCTGCCTCTCACCCTAAGACAGCTGGGATAGGCTCCAGCTTCCCGTGACCCTATATGAGGATAAGCACTAGAAAATGGATGGATGGATGGATGAATGTAAACGATAAATAAGAAACAAACTAACAGCAGCTCAACTGATCATAACATAACTTAGACTGTGAGAGATGAAAGTGCATATGACACATAACATAAATAGATAGGTGTTATAAACAGGTGTAAATTACAGTGTGGTAGTACAGTATATATGCTGGTTGTAATTCGACAGGGATTGTTCCTGACAGTGTGACTGGTGTTCAGTGTTCATCAGAGTGATAGCCTGTGGAAAGTGTCTGCTTGTTTTGGCGTACAGTGCTCTGCAGCGCCTACCAGAAGGGAGGAGTTGAAACAGTTTGTGTCCAGGGTGTGATGGATCTGCAGAGATGCTTCCAGTCTGTTTCCTCAGGTCCTGGATGGAGGGTAGGCTGTTGCCAGTGATTTTCTCGGCAGTCCAGTCCGTTGTAGTCTATTCTTGTCCTGTTTGATGGCCGACCTGAACCACACAGTGATGGAGGAACAGAGAACAGACTGGATGATGGCAGTGTAAAACTGGATCAGCGGTTCCTGAGGCAGGTTGGACTTCCTGAGTTGGAGCAGGAAGTACATCCTCAGCTGGGCCGTTTTCCTGATGGTGTCGATGTTGGCCTCCCACTTCAGGTCCTGGGAGATTGTAGGTCCAGACACCTGAAGGTTTCCACAGCAGACACCATGCTGTTCAGAATGGAGAGGGGGTTTCTCCTGAAGTCCACTGTCATCTCCACAGTTTTAAGAATGTCATCATCGGCACTGAAACAACAGAAAAAAATGACAAAACTTCCATTTACCACCGATTTAGTTGTTCTCATTCATATTCAGTATGCACTATAGTCACACAACCCTATTTCTCATTATGTGCAGTGGGTTGCCGCGGTGTCATTCTCCGCTCAACAACTCTGACTGCTGTCGCCGTAGGGCTGGTATTGTTGGCCAGCATTGCTATGAGGCTGGTTACCACATTGTTACCACATTTTTACATTTGTGTATAAACATGTGGCGTGATCGCAGCTCATAAATGCTGCCTCTTAACTGAATAACAGTAACTCCTGCTCTGCTGCACTGAGGGACTGACTTGTTGCAAATTGTCTGTAGCTGCATTTTGTTGCTCTGACAGCAGAAAGAGAATTCTTTTTTTACGGGCTGAGGTGGTGATAAATGACCACGGAACACAACATGTGGGACATGATATGATATGCTTTGTATAAGAAGTGTTGTATGTAGCTAATGACTCCTTCTGTCCTGTAGGTGGCGGTACAGGCAGCCAGCAGACCATTCTCCATGAGGAGCAGTGGAAGATGCCGGCTCTGCCAGCACTGCTGCTGTCGATTTACGTCGCCGTCCTGCTGACCATGGCACCGCTCTCCTTCAGCCAGGCCACCACCCTCTCTGCCGTCCGGATGGGTGAGTACCGTAACCATGATGCAGATTTGAATCCCATAATTTCCGTCAATCTGAAATGAAAACTGCTGTTAATACCAACTAACAACAACTTGTTACTTTACTTTACTTTCACTCCAAATTGCTTCATTTCCAAAAGGATTCATTTTCAGTAGGCCTGTTGCGGTGCACGTACTGAACCGAACCGTTTCGGTACACACCTGTTTGGTTCGGCACACAGCTGTACCGGAACAGCATCGTACCTTAAGGAAAAGGAACTTTAAATCTGCGCAAGTCCCAAACGGACATACTGAAGGAGTGCACAATTACACAGAATCGCATGTGTAGAGTACACTCTGAACGTACGCTGGACAGAATTCGCAAAGGTGATCAATCATTGCAAGCAAGCTTAATTGGAACCACACATTACGCCGAATATCGTGGCACAAAGTGTCATTATTCACCCAGATCCTACTTCCAAGATGTAAACACATAAGACATCCTCTGTATTAATCCTCCTATCTTGACAAACACTCTTCCTCTGCATCACCTCTATTTTTGAATGCTCCTCCTTCACTCGTTACTCTTCTGTTCTCTTGTTTTTGTATCGTTCTGCTCTTGTGTTTCCTTGTCGTCTTGTTTCTCCTCTCACCACCCACCGCTGTCTCTGTTTGCCATCTTGATTCCTCTCACACTATCTCTTTGTTTGTCTTTTTACGAGCCCCTTGAGGCTTCCCTTTGTCTCTGCCGCTCACTCACTCTTTCACTCCTTGTTTCCATATCTTCTTCTTCCCTCCTCATTTTGTTTCCGTCTCAGTTTGGATCATTTTTAAGCGCAAATAAACTCGACAGAAAGTGGATCTCTGTGAATTTTCCTCCATGATTAATAGCGGGTCTTGAGTGCCGCTCTGCTATCAGCACCTCTTACTTACGTCCTCATCACACCCTGCAGAGGAAGATTAACTCCAATAAAAGCAGCGACTTAACGTTGAAAGTAAAAGTTCAGCTCTGTCCTCGCAGTAGATAAGGGTTTTATTTTTTCCTGTTCATCTCTCAGCCCTGATGGCCCTGAGTTCATATCCCTGTTGCTTTTATCACGTGGGGTTTTGGTAAAACCGGAGGGCACTTACATGCAAGCTACCATGGCAACTGGGTCGCCTGACAATGTGTAATGGCTCACCTTTCATTCTTCCTTCCATTCCACACATGTGAAGTGAAGCACACACTTTCTTCTTTCTTGTCTGATAAGAGGAGTTAGAGCAAAAAAAAAATAGACGTCACATACAGTCTCATGTACTGTAAACCCAAACCAAAATTGGGTAAGGTCATTTCTCATATTATGTATGATCTCTGGCTCTAAGCATCAAGACCATTGGTTGCTACTCAAGATGTACATCTTTAAAAACACAAATATATGGTTTAATTATATATATATATATATATATATATATATATATATATATATATATATATATATATATATAGTTTTCTCAAGGCTGTTTTGTCTGGACATTTTAATCAAGTTAACTGGTTTGGAGTATTTTCTTATCCTTTTTTAATTCATGATTCAGCAGCTGAGAAATCAAACAGACTGTGCAAAAGTGCCTTATTGTCATTCAAAGATTCAGGTCATGGTGGGAAACTGCCCACTGTCAAATGCTGGTACAGTTTGTCCTGCAGTGGATACTGAGGCAGATCTACCTGCTGCTGTAGCAGGGTGCCAGATATCAGGCAATCATCAGGGTGCATACGCAGATTTATTAGATCTTTGCAGTGGCTGACTAACAATCACCTTGAAAAGAGAGAAAGAAAATAAAAAGGTACTGCTAGTTTTGAAGTGGTTGCCATGGATTGATAGCCCAAAGGGTTTGTGAAGGATGTTTCAGATGTCTGAGAGGACATGTATCTTTACAGTGGCTTCAGAGCTTTAGTCTTTTTGTCTCTTTTTGCTCTTTGGAGTTGTGCAAAGCTGAGCTTCTACAGCAAACGCTCCACAATCTTTCCGATGCCCAAAAAGCCCCCAATCATAGGATTTGATGAGTAAAGACCCATCGTCCTGACAGCTGTGGTCATGAAATTCTGGGGCAGTCTGGTGTTGACCTGTTGGACTTCTCTACAGTAACAGTGATCTTGTTCCCCAGCATTCAACACCATCCTCTCAGACATCCCACATCCTCTCAGACAGACAGATCATGAGCACATAGCCAGGAGGTGGAAAAGCTGCATCTCTGGTGTGATCAGATATCCTGGACTTCAGGAGGAGCATTCTGAGCAACATTGGTCTGGTGTGGAAACCTTCAGGTTTCTACAATCTTGAAACCTTCCTGGACCATAAGTTGACTTCCAACGTATCACCATTAGCAAGAGGATGCACAATAACTTACCTCAGGAGGTAATATTGGCCAAAGAACAATATTTCAATCTAATACAAGAACAAGTATACACACAGTGAACAGAGTTCTGTTAAAAACTGCATAGTTATAAAAAAAAAAAAAGCAGCAAACCTGTCTGTGCTCGTTAATCATATTTACAAGATCATCATTTGCACAAATTGTGTCCTCAAACTGCTGAAGTGTTCCAGGATCGTGTTAGTATAATTCCTGGAAACAAACCAACAAAAAAAAACACAATTATATTCCACACTTCACATGAGCTTCAATCAAATCACTATACAAGAATGGTTCAGCTGTAATTATCAATCACATAAGTCTAACAAGCAGATTCATCTCTGTCATGCTGAGAAGCGACCCAGATGGGATCAGAGACGGTGGCTGCAATTAGAGCAACTTTGTGTTATTGTTGCAGGTCTCCTGCCATGCCGTCACACCGGCTCACAGGTCAATAAATCCCAGTCAAATGGCAATTAGTGTTAACAGAAGCTGACACCAGGAGAGAAACAAACTGGAGTCAATCTGTGTGTCAGAGGACTGACAGAGAAGTTACCACAGCAGAGGAACAGTAGGCTGTTGATTCACAAAGATGACAAGTTTCAAAGGAAAGGAAGGAAACACAATGCAACTCAAAAGGATGAAAATTTAGTTCAAAATCTGAATGCTTGCAAGCAGCAGCTAATGTAGCACCCAGCAGAGATGAGGGTTACAGAGGTGTGTTTAGATCACTTCTTTTAAATGCCACACCTCCAGATTTGTTGAGGACATTTATCAGACCTCACACTGCTTCCTCTGGAGACACTAAAGGCTTTATACTACTTTACTATTACTAAACATGAGCAGTAGAACTCCCAACACATAGAACCCAGCATGATCAAATACCAATGCTTGGTCAGTCCCTGTCAGCATCTTGAACAACAAGGCAACACTTATCATCTGTGTGATGTGAATCCAGCTCTGAGCTCGCTCTAATATATGACATTATTGTATGTGGAGCAATGGACACAGTAAGTATGTTTTCTTCACTGTGTCACCACCAGAAAATAAGAATTGTTGTGCTTGATGGACAGGACATATGGAAGTAATCCTTCACAGAGCCAACCATCATGTTGCTACAGTAGAATGGACAAACCAAACTCTGGCTCCATTTGCCTTTTTTGTGTTAGCCACCTAGATGCTTGGCGTACAGGAGAAGTTTCAGGTGGTTGCAATTTGCAGACCTCACCGTTTGATGCCACCAAATCCCTACAAACTACACTTTTAAGAGCAAGAAGCCAAAAATGGAGCCATTTTTAACTGACAGTGTTATATCACATGACACTATGCCACTGAGCCACATCACCCTACACCAGGCCTGGGTATTGTACAGACCATATCCGACCCTTTGGTTCTCCATAACCGATCAATGGCAAGTTAAGAATCAAACATAAATAAATTTACATAGTGCATGCAATATAGCTAAGCATTGCTTTTATTTTGAAGGTGTCTGTTATTTTGTCATTTTAGTGTTTGAGACTTCACTGGCCATAAAAACCCATAAGACTTTTTAATATTTATGTACTGAAGTTAAAGCCTTAGTTTGTGCAATAATGTTCACTGTCATTACAATTTCAATTGCCATTACCAGACACCTAAACACCTGTTACTTGTGTATAAAAATAATGTTGGTCTTTGAAATACTCCATCATAAAAATATGATGAGTAGAGATGAGATTACCTGGTGGAAACACATGGGGATAAACTGTGGAAAACTGGTGGAGCGAGTTCTGTGGTGTAAATATTTCGTGGTAACCAGTTGGGTGCAGTGACTTCAGGGAGTCTTACCAATCATGTGGGCACACACACAGACATGCTGGGTGGATTCAGACACTCATTCATCAGCAAATAGTTGCAACATCCGTCAATTACTCTTTTAACATTTATGTTTTATATAGGTTTGCCGCAGTGATGCATAGATACTGTGTACTGGTGGGTGTGGTGACAGAGACACAACAGCTGTGACCAGATTGTTGCATCACCCTGCAGACTTCATGTTATTGTGCCCACCTTCTGAGCAAAGTGGGTATTTTTCAATGAAAATCAAAAGTGCATGAAATAAATCTCCAAGTAGCATTAGCATGCAGAGCATACTTCCTCTGCTGGCAAGGATTAAAAATCAAGTGAAGTGCATAAATATTGCTGTGTCCTTCAGCTGCTGCTAAACACCTCCCTGAGTGATCAGTCATTCTGAAGGAGTCATTAACTCACGATCACCAGTAAATATCTCTTAACTACAGAAGGGACAGTGTGTTACTGCCGGACAGCTGTATCATCAACCCTTTACAAATTTTGTTCAAATACATTTTTTAAATACCGGCCACAAGATTTTTTGAGTAAAGATGTCTTGATGTTTTTATTTGAAATTTTGCCGGGAAACCCAAACTGAATATAAATTTTATATGTTTTGTTTTCCTTTGTCCAAACCCTTAAAGCCACCAGCTCAGTGTTGAATGTCAGAAAGGTTACAGGACATGAACACTGGATAGATGAAAGTGGAATAAAAAAGTAAATGAAAGAGGAAGAAACGCTTATAAATGGAGGCAGAGAGAAGCGACCCACCAGAGAAATGAGAAGTAAACAAACCCTTCGTTGGCCCGGAGCTTTAGTCTGAAGGATTTTTAAATTTTTATAAACACACCCTGCGGCCGACTTTATTATTTCTGCTAAATGACTCTTAAACTGCAACTGCAGGCTCTGTCTCTGATAGGAAAGCTGCATTAGTTGCATCTGACGCCAGTTGCAGCATCTGACATGATGGAACTAATCAATCAGAGGCCATGATAACACTAAGGTAAATATGAAGGGGGATAAAACACATTCAGCATATTGTTGACATCATGTAAAATATATCAAAACTTACCTTCTAAATTTTGTAAAAATTCTGAGAAATAAGGATAATACAATGAAGAGTCAGAGGATCACATGAATGTCTGAACCTTTTACGAGTTATATATTATATATTCTATATATTTTCTCAAACATAATTACCCGACAAAAATATTATGCACTTTTTTTCTAAATAAGGTGGACTTTTCTGAGCTTTTGCACTGTAAATAACAACACTGACCTTTCACATTGTGTGGAACAGACACATCACTATATTCACTACAGTCTGTCCCTCCAAGAAGTAACAATGTTGTGTCACATCGCATCAATTAACACAATTCACATGTGAATTTTGCACACGACTTTGTCATTTTATCCCATCTCTGCAGCTATTTCCACAGACATGACAGACACGCACAACTTGAACGTCTTAAATGTGCAATATTGTAATTTTGTAACGCTGAGCCTTTTTGGTAAGGTTACTTTCAACACTAACTAACTGGAGGAGTTGTGCAGTGTAGAACAACATGGAGGCTCAGTTGTCCTAACAGCAAACTTTATTACTCCTTTCAACCTTGACAAATGCAGCACATACAAGATCCACTCCTCCCTGTTCTTAGCTGTCACATGAGTGCGGCCTGCAAGTATTTGGCATTTTTGTGTGGTTATTCAGACTCAAAATTGGATCCAGATTTCATGGGTAAAATTATACATAAGACACAACCGAGACACAAAAAGACTGTTGAAGACACCTTTTTGTTTACCTGCAACTACAGCTGAATCTTCAGGGAACACATCTCCTGCCACATCGCAGCTCTCCATTTGGACTAGACTTTATGTCGTCAGAGCGGCCCACTCTGAAATGAATCAATACATCCTTTAAAAACATGGACACACTCTTGTATACACTCAGACACTGTGTGACAGAGATTTCTTGTTCACCTCTGATAGGACACCAGCCACCAGAGGACTGCAGTGCTGTGATTACACCCCCGAGCCGGAGCAGTGATGTCTTGTTTTTAGTCTCAGTGTGGTTTTGTCTCATTGAATCTGTCGACCTACCTGCAGCCCCCAGAGTCCAGACTTCCACACTCATATCAAAGAATGTCAAATGCATGAAGCTCAGAGGTGGGACATGACAAGAAAACCAGTTAGTCAGTTTTTTTTCTGAAGTTACGCACCGCCTCCAGGGGTAAAATGAAATCAGCCTGCAGAGCTCCTTCTGTATTGATAAAAGGAGTCTTATCGTCGTGTCTCTGGTTAAATCCAGAACAAAATGGCTCGACTCACTCCGCAAGCTCTTTACATGAATACAAGATGACGTCTTTGCACCAGCAGGCAGGAGGATGGCAGCAAAGGTGTCTCAAAAAAAGTGAAGTTGAAACAGCATAATTTGATATTAAATTTGAGTATGGCTTGTTTTACAGCTCAGTGATGGTAAACAGGGCTGTCAGGAGCTTTCAATTCATATGAAACAGAAGATAACACAAAAAGAGGAATAAAAACAGAGTTTAATACAAAATGTGACAAAAAACTGGAGGAAGTCGCTCAATAATTAGTCCAGCTTTGGGAATGGAGACGTATCTCACACTGCCCTCGAACACAACACCTTCAGAGAAACCCTATTCACTCATAATGGGCGAAAGTGTATTTACTTTTAACAGATGATACTGACTGGACCTTTCTGGTGCTTTTTGTCTCTTGATAGTTGAATGTTAATGAACTGCTAAAAAAGATGGCCGCTCAGCACTTCTCACATTACAGAGGAAAAGAAATATGTTTGGGTATATGACCCTCTGTGATTACTTTTCCTCATCTCCTGTGTGTGTGTGTGTGTGTGGTTGCAGTGACCCAGAGGACCAGATTTTTTGTGTAAACAGAGATAGTGTGTCTGAATTGCTGAGGCTCTTGAAGAAGACTCTTTATCTCCCCTCTCATCTTCATCGCCTCCCTCTGACCGCCGGGCTTTCTGGGAAGACACTGAGCTTTACCTCTGTCCCTGTGAGCTTTAGTTCAGTACTATAGCAGGAACGTGGTAGTATAACCACCGTTCGAGTTCCCATGAGGGCGCTAAAATACTACATCTGTTGGGGTCTTGACCAACAATCATTATTTCAATCAGAAATGCAAACTCCCCCCTCTCTTTTAATGTGAAATGGTTCAGTCCACCTTGCCCATCAGACATCTTGCAGAGAGCTAACTTTTCACAGACAGAGTGGAGGAGGACATGGCAGGATGCCTCAAAAGTCAGGGAGTGAAAAAAATAGCAAATATCAATAGTATCAAAATTTTCTGCCAGTCTTATGGTTGGCTAGGGAGGGGCCACTAAGATTTATTTTCATGGGGCCTTAAATCCCTGGCAGCAGTAATTTTAGAGACCCCCACAAAGCTCAGATTATAAAAATCGAACCTGAGTATAACAGTTTTTCCTCCTAAGGATTTCAGGGTAAAATATCTATGAATGTTCAGAAATGATGCTTTTTTGCATGTATCTGAGAGCTGAGGTTATTGGCTACTCAGTTAAATAACACAAGATGCCATTACATTGTTGTCAGATAGAAATCTCCAAAAGAAAAAACAGTCTTGTATCAGCTTGACACAAACTGTGTCCCAGTTCCTTCCTACAAACTTACTCCAGCTCTAAGAGTGTGTAATATGCAGACTGTGTGACAGCAGCTGTGTGTGATGTGCACCCACCGTTTCTGTGTGAGCGTCTGATGTGCATCATTGTAGGTTAACTCTCCAGAGAAACAGTGATTTTTATCACTTTCACTGCTGGGATTTGCACATCCTTCACTTCTTCAGTTTATATAATGTGTGTGCACTATCTGGGTCAAGTGATGTAGATGACATGACACAACACTTCTCACTATTGTTTGTGTGGAGTTTGGATGTTCTTCTGGTGGTAGCTGAGTTCTCTCTGGGTTCCTCAGTTTCCTGTAGTCTAAAGACATGCAGGTTAGATTAATGGGTGACTCTAAACTGGCCGTAGATGTGAATGTTAGTGTGAATGGTTGGTCTAAAATGGTCTAAAATGCAAGAATATCAATTTAGTTGCCAGTGAGTTCAATTATTTTTGTTGCAAAACATATTTGGAAAATCAGTTTGGCAAGATACTAAACCATTTAGCAGAGTTGGGACCAAGTCCTTGTTTTGCAAGTCACAAGTAATAGTCCTTTAAAAGTGAACTTGGTAACTGCAGCACTGCACTTTAAAATCCATTCCATCGCAGCGGCAGCTTTTCACCACAGGGAGCAAAGTGTAAGTACAGGGTGTTCTGTGTGAAAGCCCCATGAGTCTAAAGTCTTTGCACTCAAGCCTAGATCTAAGATTGACAAGTTGCAAGTCAAATGCCCCCACCCCCTTAACTTTTAGTTTCAAGTCCTAAACAAGTCATAATTCGCCTTTCAGTTTAATGCCACGTGCGTCAACCTTTTCTGCATACTGAGATTCTTTTTTTGTTGGTCGCCGCTTTTGTACATGAGCTCAATTATGTTGGAATAATGTTTTGAAACTGTTGCTCACTAACGTGACATTCTGCTTGGTCCTGCAAGTTGATTGGATGATGACAGTTCAAACTAATTGGATCTGTTAACCTATCCTGTGTGTGGACCTGCTGACAATGAACAGGGTTAACATTATTTCATTCATGAAATTTGAGTTGCAAGTCTTTTTTTATTTTCTTGAGTCTAAAGTCATCACATTTGTGACTTGAGAGTGATCCAGTTCCACACCTCTGCCATTTAGCACAATATAAATGCAACAGGGTTGTTCAAGTTGTCTGAGTTCTCAAACACAGATCCTCAGATGTCAGTTAAACAGTGTCTAATACAACTTCTTTGTATTCAATGTACCCCACCACAGCGATTTACAGAGCAACATGAACCATCTGGCTCTCTTTGTGATTTCCTAAACTGCAGAAACCCACAAAAGTCCTTTTGAGGAAGGACACGATAAATCAGCTCCTAGTTCGCCCCAAGAGGCGTTAATTATTTAAGACACACAAATCAAATCCAGAACAAACCCCAGCAGCAGCAGCAGCAGACTTTCAGCTTGTTACTGAGTCTCAGCAGCATATTCTCTTTGATTTTCAGTCTCGTTGTGCTGTGTCTATACTCTGTAGCCTTACCACAGCTCAGTGTCCACTGAAACAGGGAAATAAGGAAAGATGGAGTGAAGTGGAAAAAAACAATCCATTTTAAGGCTCATAATCAAGTCCTGAACCTGAAAGTCTGTCGTTGTCCTCTTTTTGTTTAAACCAGAGAAAATCTCATCTAGTGCTCAGATATTGTTGCAGCAACAATTTTACCTCCTGCTAAGAAAATATAATCTTCTATAGACTGAACTACCAGATTGCTCTGTCCTGCACATGGAGAACCTGCTATATGTGTTTTCTTTGTTTGCATTCAGCCTACTCTCAGATCACGGTTGCATTTTTCACCATGCTCAATGTGCAAAGCAGGCGAGTCAGCGGGGAGGTGGCGACAGAAATACACATGGCAGGTGTTACTGTACACAGCCACTAGGTACTCTCTTTACCATTTCTAGAAGAAAGAAACGATGACGAGTCATTTTTTTACATGCCGCAGCTGCCGTGAAACGCTCCACTCTGCTTCCTGTTTGAATCTAAGGACGAGTGTCAAATCTATTTTCGGCACGTCATCTTGCTTCCGGTGATGTTTTCACTTCTCACACTCTGTTTCACCTGGCTGACATCCAATCGTGTTTGTCTCATTTACATGCAATCGAAGGTACTTTGTATCTGGATTATTAAATTAAAAAAAACACCTTTTGTAGGATCATGGATACCTTGTGTGGCAATATGATGCCACAAGACCACACAAGAATTGCAGGATCACACTTAAATCTGATTAATTGCAGAATTTCAATAGTTAATTGTGATTAATGGCATTTTTCTCCTACATTTAAAATCATATTATTTTACATTGCACAGCAGTTTTTACATCATATTAACAATGATTGAGTGTAGATGGTTGTTCTTTCACTATAAGCCAACCAGAGCTGTTCTCTAGATCAGAGTCTTCATGATGTTGACTGATCTGCAATCAGCTGACACCCAGTTAACAAGGGCTGTAGTGAACTTCTTCCATTTAGTTCCATCTGTGGAAACTTGCTCACTCCGAAATAGTGCTTTGCCTTTATCCATTATAATAGTAATTCAGTTTCACAGTGTCTCCACTGAGCCTTTTGTGAGGTTTTTTTTTTTTTGAAATTGAACAAACCATAGAGAAGTGTGTTCTACCCCATGACTGCAGTAGCAAGAAGATGCTGAAAGTCAAAGCATCAAAGCAGCATCATGGGCTGAACACAACTTAAAATAAAAAAAAACATGTCATGCTTTGATACATATATATATATATATATATATATATATATATATATATATACATGTATATATATATATATATATATATATATACATGTATATATATATATATATATATACATGTATATATATATATATATATATATATATATATATATATATACATATATATATATATATGGATATATATTGGTGCTTATTGTTTGACTTAATTGCTCAAACAAAATTGTGTTTCCCATCCGTAACAGCATGTGACTGGTCAAAATATAAATGTCTGAAGGCAACAACAGTAATTATTATTTTCAGGTGACTGAACACGAATGAAAACAAGCTTATCAATATTACAGTATATTCCATGTCTAGTAATAGATCCCCAGAGATGATACACACTGTTCCTTTAATATGCGATGATCTAGTTGAAATGTTCCATCACATTTCCATCACTTTCTACACAGGCTGCATCCTAAATAGCCACCTTTTGTCCAAAAATACCATCAAAACAATGAAGCTGTTGTCACTGCATGTATCACTAAGATAGTTTGTGCAATATTGAGGACAAACACCATCTCAATGTCTTCAGGACGAGGTGATGCATATAAATATAACCCGCTGGCTGTGGAAGAATTGCATCTGCAGGGCAAATATTTCTTCTGTATGCTAATGCAGAGATGGGTGTAAAGTGGGTTGAATGAAAAGTTTCTCCCTCCAAAACCCAAAAAAAAAAAATAGTTGCCTGCTCTCACATGTGTTTGAAAAATGGCAAAAATGAAAAATACAACATTTTAGAGGATAATATAGGCAGAATGACAAGTTTGGTTGTGCATGTAAACAATACTATGAATAATTGTATAATAGCATTTGCTGACTTTACAATGTGTGCTTTTGTTTTCTCAAGAGCAGTACTTCCAGGACAGACCTCGACATGAGGAGATCACATTCTTCATGTACCTCTCGCTTTCTCTCTCTCTCCAGCGGCCATTTTGGATGATCAGTCAGCGTGTGGTCGTGGTGAGCGTCTGGCGTTGGCTCTGGCGAGGGAGAACATCAACAGTCTGATGGAGGGCTCCTCCAGGGCAAGGGTGGAGGTGGACGTCTACGAGCTGCAGAAGGACTCCCAGTACGACACCACCGACACCAGTAAGCCTCGGTCCTCTCTGTTATCTTCTTCATCCACCTTGAAGTGTGGTGATATAGGTTTCCCCCTGCTGCAGCTGCTCTCCACGCTGATATTTCCAGTCAAGGTAAACTTCATTAAGTGTAGTGTGTGAGGAAATGGACCGCAGCAATCAAGCATCAACCTTTAATTTAACAAGGCAGGTCAATATAGTGCAGCAGGTGCTAATGATTCTCCCATGATCAGTGAACCTGCACTTTAAATACCACATAAACAGTATGTTCAGCACAGCTCCACACCAACATGCTTTACAGTGAGGAGTTAAAGGTGCTTCAACACCCTTTAACTCTTTGAGACCCGTGGGATTTTTCTGTTTTTGAGACGCCATAGTCAGCTCTAAAACTAAGGTGAATGTATAAAAAACTGCACAACCTGAGGCATACGTTGGTACCAACCATGTCATGCTAGCTTGTTGGGACAAATGGCATCAATACAAAGACATTACAGTTTATTTTAATGAATTAAAGTATGTTTATTTCTGATTTATGACCAGAACAACTTGACAGCCTCTCAAATTAATCTGCAGGCTCCCTTCTTTCACTTCTACTGTAAGGGACACATACTACCTGTTATCTCATCCTAAAAATCCTTTGTCTTCCCCTCAAACAAAATGACAAAAACACGTTTATGTGGGTCTCCAAAGGCTAAAGCATTGTAATCAATTAAAACACTCCTCAGTATACATTAAGTACACAAATTTTAACTTTAACATTAGATACAGACGCTCTTTATTTGTCTGTAGCATCACTTACAGCTGAGCTTTGTCCTCACAGGAAAAGCACAGGTGTAAATAATTTCATTCATGATAAGATATGACAATTTAATGATTAGCTTGTTGTTTTGTGCCTATGAGCTAATCACTTCTTATTCCACGTCCTTTGAAAATAAAACACCAGCAACCAGAATAATATAATAATAATAATTCAATATTACATACAACTAAGTGGGCAACATTCAAGTGTGGGTTCGGGCTGAAAATAAATGATTCTGAGTAAGTTATCAATAACTTTTTTTTTTTTTTTCAATATTTTTATTAGGAGGCAAAACAGGCAACAAAGGCAGAAGAAATAGGACAAGGTAACTTAGAAAAATTAAACAGGAGATGATATCTGCATCATAAATAATAAAAATAAATAAATATGTATAAAAAAATATATATCCATATATATCTATATACATATACATATATATATATATATATATATATATTTATATTTATATTTATATATATATCTATATACATATACATATATACATACATACATACACACACACACACACACACACACACACACATCGCGTGAATATACAAGGCAATTATGTGCAACAGCAGATACAGTTTGCTCCCCCGGAATATTTTAGTCTTAAAAAAAAAAAAAAAAAAGGAGAACAAATTATATAAAATAAAAAAGAGAGAAGTGGAAAGGAGAAAGAAGAGAAAAGAAAAGAAAAGAAGAGGTGGGGTGGAGGGGTCCATTACTCAGGAGGTAAGGTTTGAAGAGAGTGAAAGAAGTTCAAAAGGGGAAGCCACTTCTTGTAAAAACTGTCTGAGTTGCCTTTCGTTGAATATCTGATTTTCTCAAGTTTAAGAAGGGACATCGTATCTCTGAGCCACTTGCCAGCAGAGGGCTCTTTAGTTGACTTCCAAAGAAAAAGGAGATGGCGCCTAGCAAGTAAAGAAGTAAAAGCTAAAACATCTAACTGAGAGGACGAAAATCGGTGGCAGTCTTCTGGGAAGCCGAATATGGCGACATGAGGGGAGACTGTTATTGTTGTTAAGAGTATTTTTGACATGGTATCAAAATAACTCTGCCAGAAAGGAGAGAGAAGCAGACAGGAGAAAAACATATGAGTCAAATTGCAAGGTGAGACGTGGCATCTGTCGCAGCTATCGGTGAAAGTTATCAATAACTTACAGAAACATTACGTGAAAATATTCCCTCTCTCTCTCTCTCTCTCTGAAATTCTGAAATGAGCACACAGACAAGCACTGTGGCTCTCTGTCCTTGTCTGTTTTGTCTCTGTCTTGTCTCTGTCCTTGTCTCTGTCCTTTTATCTGTCCTTGTCTCTGACCCGTGCATCACTGGAGGGCAGTAATACGTGATCACCCACTCAACCAATATGGTAGTTTGAGCTGGACAGAGATCAGATCTCAGCGTACTAATACCTGGTCAAATCATATCTAGATACAAGACGTGTTTTAATACCAGGTGTAAATAGGGTCAGAGATACGTCATGCGCTAAAAATATCCTCACCGTCCTTCACTGTAGACGGTCCCAGAATAAATTAAACAAGATTTATTTCTTCCACTTGTCTTAAACTGGGCAGGCACTGAACTGATTTCAACCCTGAACTGGGATCTAATTTATTCTACTTATTCCTGGAGTCATTTCCACTCCTCCTCCCAGAAATATAATTACTTCTGTCAGGAAGAAGGTTTCGTCTTGGACTGTTGAGTTTCTTAGTAAACCAGGTGGAGTTAATCTGGTTCTAAAGATCTCTCCGTGGAGCTACTCAAGGGAGTTTTCAATGAAACAATCGTGCTCTCAAATGACGAGTCGTGTCAAACTGATGACTTTCTGCTTGAACATGATGGACGCAGACAGACAGAAGGGTGGATGGATCACAGCTGTGTTTTACACATTCAGAGTGCGTAGCGATTGGTGTGGAGCAAGGTCATTGTGTCCGGGGAGCTCGCAGCGTTCTGCACAAGTGGCTGCTGTGCATGTTTATTGATTACGGACCGCCAACGGAGCAAAAAGAGACTTCCCGATGGAGAAGCAGTTAATATTTCCTGTCAGAGCAGAGCAGCATGGACACACACACAAATTGCACGGACAATATTAAATGATAATGGACAATAAAAACAACCATATTGATCAGTTCATAAAGAAACAATGGGCTTAATGTACTGTACGTTCTCTCCTTTTTCTTCTGTTTCCAAAAATCTGATTACACAAAAACAAGGCTGTTGTTGAAGCAGCTCATATGACCTCAGCAGCTTTTTGACTGAGTGTATCTTTTAGTTGTTGTGTTCCTTTCAGAAATAACACATCGTTATCTCCTCTTAAGAACAACATTCTGCAGATTTAATCTGTGGACTCTGACTCTGCCAAAGTCGAGATCACAGAGGCTCTGATTCACTCAACTGATTCCCTTTTTGATAAACTTGTTGTTTTATTTTCTTTTCAGTTGATTCTGTTAATCTGTTTGACAGGGAAAGAAACAATTAATGAGAGTTTTAATCAACTTATGTTATAAATGCCGCTGTTAATGAAGTACAGTTTCAATAATAAACAATACCACTATTAGCTCAAATCTAAGTAGAGTAGCACCATAATAACATTCAGGCTTAGAATTTGCTCAGGTTATCTGCAGGGAGAAACGCAGAACTAGACTTCCCATGAAAATAAATATATCAAATTAACGTCACACACCAGGGGGTGTGATAAATAAGCATCAAAACTATTCAGACCAGCAGCGAGTCAAATTAACGACAGTTGCAACACTTTCAATAAAATATTAGAATAGATTTTCTTTGTCTGTCTGAGATAAACTATTGTACAGCCTAAACTACCATAAACAGCTTCATTTAATGTTAAGCAAAACTTTTTTTTTAGTGAATTTGCAGTGTACATACAGTATATGTAGGGCTTTTATTGTGAAAGGTAGGAACAGAAGAACTTCCTATGGTCTGTGCTTTGTCTTTATTCATGGTGAAAGATCAACCTTGCAGCTTTTATTTCCATATCAAACCTTTTTTTCTGTTTTCTCTCTCAGTGTGTCAGATCCTGCCAAAGGGCGTGGTCTCTGTGATTGGCCCCGCCTCCAGTCCCGCCTCCGGGTCCACCATTAGTCACATCTGTGGTGAAAAAGAGGTGAGTCATATCTGGCTCCAAACTTGTAACCCTGGGTGTTAAAATCCATCTTTATGGAATTATAAAGAGTTTAATTTCTATTTAAGTGATTTCCTGTCTGGGTGAAGCTACATGAGTCCATCTCCATCTCCCTCTAATCCTCTAACCATCCAGATATCCTCTCCTGTCGCCTGACAGGTCTCCTATTATCCGGTTCTGCTGCTTGGATTTAAAATAAGCTCCGCATATGAGAGTGAAGCTCAGCTGAACTAATTATAGTTTACTATTCAAACCTCTGCAGGTGTGAGCTCAGGTTAAATCACTAAATTGAAACAGAGCTTTGAAGCGCTCTCTGTCTCTGAAATTAATGGGAAAGGCTCTCAGGGTATTTAATGTACAAATACAGTTTCATTGTATCAGTAAGCTACAGTCAGCACAGCAGTCTCTGTGCCAGTATAGTTTCTGGGCCATGGGGGGGGGCACAAACTACATTTAGAAGCAGGTTTGGACTTCTGCATGGGTCCTAACCCTTGTGTTTTCTTTAAATTGGCTTTACTTCCACTGCTTTTGAAATCCAAAATGAAAGGTTTTTACTTTTTCAGCTTGTCTTCATTAAACACAATATGTGTAAATGTACTCAAGTGGTATCCCTACAAGGATAACGGCACACATTTTCAGACAGACAGTCCCCTGGTGTTATTCATGTGGAGAGTGATGAAATGTTTTGTAAAGAGTGGAAAAAAACAGACCCTGATTTGTTTCTCAACTCCACCCAGCTCACCAATTACTGCTTAAAGTGCTACCTGTCAGCTCGTTGGTCTCTGAAAATGATAGAAGTTGTTATATGCAACACTGCCTCACTGCCCAGAACGGCAGGACTAAACTTAAATCCTGACCCAAGTGAACCTGATCAGTTGTACCAGGTTTGATACTCAAACTGGGCTCAACATCCTAAGCCATATTTTTGGTTTATTTCACCCATCCATGCCGATGATTGGTTTGATGAAAGATGTTTCTTCTGGTTATGTATGCCAGGTTGCTCTAAGCTAAATTTCCCAACCATAATTTTAGGTCAGTTTGCCTACTGACGTATGAAATTATATAAGAAAGGAGATTTACTGAAAAAAATCCTGGGTCTCTGGGAAAGTTCCTGATTAGGTTTTGGCATAAGTAGTCAGGAAGGATTGTGTCCAAAGAGGAAACAGTGTAAGGTTCAGGTAGATGAAGAATCTAAATGTTTTTGGTGATCACTGACCCCTGCTTCAGTTCAGTGTTTGCACTCCCTAGAAGTTGAACCCTTCTCATTCTCACACTTCCTTAACTCTGCTCTTTTCCCTTTTTTAAAAAAATGCAACAATCACTACATCTCCTTCTCTCTCCCTTTTTTCCTTCTCTAGAAGGATCCATAAATCCTTTTGATATTAATGTTTCATCTGAGTGGAGGTGAACACAAACTCTGTGATTTCTGCATGGATCACTTTTCTAATATCACTGATGATCAGGGCTTTGCTCCCTTTTCACATATTCCTTTTGAAAGTGAACAAAGACTCGATTATCAGCTGGCGTCAGAGTCTGATTAAAGCTTTCGTTTCTGTTATCTGAACTTCCTTTAAAGCCTGTAAGGTTTGATGGTTTAAAAAGAAAAAAAAACATTTGTTCCTGATGAAATCTCTCTTTTCATTCCATTTCCCCGTCTTTTGATTTGTATCCTTTCCTTTCCCGTTCACTCAAACCTTTCTTTTGTATCTTTCTTCCTTCTTCATATTTTCTCTTGACTATCTCATATGAAGAGTGGCTCAAAGAAAACCCAGATGATGTTAATATTTTTACTTTCCTTCCTGATAGTTCTTCTTCCTCCTCCCTCAGATCCCCCATGTAAAGATTGGTCCGGAGGAAACTCCGAAGCTGCCGTACCTCCGCTTTGCCTCAGTGACTCTTTACCCGAGTAACGAGGACCTGAGCCTGGCTATTGGCTCCATCCTGCGCTCCTTCGGCTACCCAACGGCCAGCCTCGTCTGTGCCAAGGCGGAGTGTAAGTGTCTGTGAAGTGTGTGTCTTTGTGCGTGACGCCCTCTCGTTCCACCTTCCCCCCCCCCCACAAACTCTTTATTTCCTCTGTTTGAAGGTCACAGTGCAGACTCGTCCACTTCAGGGCTGAAAACATTTGATTTCAGAGCCATTCTTGCTTTCTGCCTCTGGCCAGCCATTTCTGTGCTTTTATCTTCCTCAGGAGCTTTTTATTCCCTCTCTGTAAAGTTTATGAGCTGAACTGAAGCCCCTGGTTCATTGCTCATGTTTATCTGCTTGCCTCTGGATGTCCAGTTGCTCAACGTTGCTCTGCTCATATTAGACACTTCAAGAAGTGCTGAGTGACCAAATTTGCCGTCACAGGGACAGTTGCGGTTTGCTCACATTAAGCCGTTGTGTTCCATGGTGGAAGTTTCACATTGATATCCATTAGTCAAAGAGTAGGTTAAGTGAAACTCTGTTTGCTTTGGTTTGTTGAACAAGTTACAAAATACATCCATCCATCCATTTTCTAACGCTTATCCTCATAGGGTCATGGGGGGGGCTGGAGTCTATCCCAGCTGTCTTAGGGTAAAAGGCAGGGTACACCCTGGACAAGTCTCCAGTTCATCACAGGACACATAGAGACAGACAACCACTCACACTCACATTCACACCGACGGTCAATTTAAATTAACCAATTAACCTAATCCCCATGCATGTTTTTGGATGGTGGGAGGAAGCCGGAGTACCCGGAGAGAACCCACGCAGACATGAGGAGAACATGCAAACTCCACACAGAAAGGCCTTCTTGCTGTGAGGCGACAGTGCTAACCACTACACCACCTGTTACAAAATACAGTAAAAGCAAAAAAATATTTCAACAAAGAATATACTATTGAATAAAATATAACTTATAAACACTGAACATCCACCAGTGCTGGAGCCAAGTTAATATTCCTTTCATTTAAAGCAGATAATTTAAAATAAAATTCATATTCTATGCATTGTGTACTGTACATTCTATAAGTTGTTCACATACTATGAACATCACATGTGAATGAAATACGCTTGACATCCGCCACATCTGTCTACAGAGTTCGCCATCTGTCCGCCTGCGCACCCGATCAGATCTACTAAAATCCTGTTAGACCAGCTGCACTCCCCTTAGCCGGCAGTTAGACGTGACCGAGCAGGCGTGAGCGCAGGTCGACTTTCTGGCACCAAACTGTCACTGCGCTAGGCACATTTCCGCCTACGCTTCTTCTGCTGTGCCAGGACGCCCATCTTGGAGCAGACCAGGCTACCAAATTGGCAGACATTCACAGTGGGCCTTGAGCTGGCATGAAAAACAGGATACACCATCATTTGAAAATAGAGCCCTCAGTGTCTTAGCTTAGATTTGTGTCTCCATTATTTTGGGAATGAGCACGCCCTCTGTTCTTGTTTTGCTTTTGGTGCATCCCCGCTGACACATAGTTGCCTCATGGATCTACTGTCAATAAAGGTGCAAATTCACCAATTCAAGTAGAAAAGTTCCCCTCAGTCACTCAGCACAGCAATAGATTGCTTTTCTTTCCTTCTGTTTGTCTTTCCTCTTCCTTTTCCTCCTGTTTTTCCACCGACCAGGTTGCCCAGGCTCACTTTTTCAACACTCCTCTGTTCTTGCCGTGGCCTTTCTCTTAGTGCTGTTAGTGTTTAACAGGCCTGTGCTGTTGTTGCAAGTGTTTCTTTGGGCCACTTAAACCCAGTGGAGCCTTGACGAACACTTACTGGTGCCATTTAGATGAGACACGCCTGCTGCTTCTGCCAGGGCCGGACGAAGAGATGAGTCCAAGGCTCTTAATGTTAAAACTGAGATGATGCAATAGCAACAACCTTTTCTAGAAGTTACCCAGGAAATAGTTTAATAATGAAACTTTCTCATCTACTTAGACATATCCCTCCAAATGTATTTTTCAACGGGAACTAAATAGAGAATCCAGAGTTTTTTTGTTTTTTAAGGACACGTCCAGATTGATTGTCTGTAGGGAAAGTTAATGGACTTTCAACATAATCACCTTCATCCCCGTCTGTGTTTCCTGCAGCTGCTCAAACCTGGAAGATTTTAGAGCAGAGGCAGTTATTTGTCTCTAATGAGTCCCATTAATTTCTAGAACCTTGTTTTTTTCCAACTTAAACACTCAGGCAAGATCCATTAATGATCTCTTCTTTGCAGCAGTCCTGAGAGTTGTAACAGTGTCAACTATAAATTCATGTTTGGGAAAGTCTGACATATTTATGTGTTTTATGAGCTACTGTTATCCCCCCCATATTCCCGTAGGCCTGCTGCGATTGGAGGAGCTGGTCCACCGCTTCCTCATCTCCAGGGAGACGCTGTCAGTGCGAATGCTGGACGACAGCCTGGATCCCACCCCCCTGTTAAAGGAGATCCGTGACGACAAAGTGGCCACCATCATCATTGACGCCAACGCCTCTATCTCCTACCACATCCTCAGGAAGGTCAGGACGAAGGTTTTATTGTTCTGCACTAGCTAAGTATAGAAACTGTCTCTAGCCATGTCTCCATTCAAATGCAGAGCAAATTATTGGATTTTCCAAAAAAAAAATAAACAGGCATTTCCATCAGGTTTGAAGTGAATAAACTCAGCTACAGTGTAGTTTTGCCATAAGCTATCAGTAATCTGCTAGTAAACAGAGCAGAAGAAATAGAGGTTGCAAACAGGAAATAAACAAGCCACCTTCTGACCATCTACCAGAGGAAAATGAGTTGTTGCACGTTATGGGGAGTATTTGGATCAGTCATTTGAGTAAAAAATGATCACTACGTGACAATTTTCCATATCCCATTTAACACAATAACTTTTTTGACAAAGGCAAACCCACTTAAGCTGAAAAACTATTTTTTAATTGAGGAATGGAAACATGGCTGCATGGCTCTTTGGTTAACTTGGAATAGTTACTGATAGCTAAGAGGAAAAAACAGTGTTATCTACCAGTTTGGGTTGCACAGTGGTTGACACGCTCACTTTGTTGCACAAATGGAAATGGCAGCTGGTGGAATTGCAAAGTGAAATCGAGGCTCACAGTGAGAAAGGGTTTAATCATTCTACAGTTTTTATTGTGCGATCAATATTTACTTCTTTCTGATTAGTTTAAGAAAAAGTTAATTAAGAATAATTTTGATTATGGAACTTTTACCCGTGACATTATTTCTACACTACGGCATTAGTATTTTTACTTTACCAATGGCAACATTACACATCCTGTTTACGTTACCCAAAGCCAAAACATAGTTATCCATAAATACTGTCTTTTTCATTTAACACTGTCATAGACATACAGAGCTAAGGCTCATCAACATTATTTTATTGTTCTATGAAATTATACTGACATTTATAAACTATTTCCATCAGTGTATTATGCTGTATGAACCTTCAGGAGAAATGAAAGCACTCTTATGAAATCTCCTCAAGGCTCTCAGAGCAGTCGTGTTGCTCTGGTGCTTTCAGACCTTCAGACTCAGGACTGGCTTCCTGTCAAACTGGCCAGTACATTTAACAGACCTTACAGCACTAAAACTAAATCCAGCAGCTCTTTGCAGGTAGTAATTTCACTCTCTGCCAGTGACCTTAGGGGTCTGAGAAATTTTGAATACAAAAATAAAACCACTCAGAAACTCTGTCATGTTTGTCTTTTTTTCCTTGCTGTAAAGCTCAGCTCCTGCAGGCAGAACACGGCAGAGAGGCTCACAGTGTGAGGAAGGTTAATGGATTAACAACAGAGTCAGTCTGAAGCTCTTCACTGAGAGGTTGCCAGTCACAGTCCCAGCCATGGCTCAACATTTGCACTGGGAGAGTCGTTCTGTCAGATCCCGTACAGAAACAGTGTGAAGCAGCAGCTGCTCAGAGACAACATGCAGACTTTCACACAAGGAAACAGCTGTTTGTTTTTCTTTTCAAACCACGACCGTTCCAGAGCATCCTGGACTAGTCTGGTGGAGACGATGGAGCTACGCTGGTACTGACAAGTTTTTGGATGTCTGGATTAAAATACAATAACCACAAAAACTCCCATCAATTAAAATTCTAATGTCGACTGACTACACACAGATTTAATCCAGATTAAACCATCTGCCAGATCAGAACAAACTGAGCATCTTCCAGCCATTATTTTCCTTCTTATTATTACCTCCCCAAACTTTTCTTAACAGCTTTTTGTTACTGACAGATGCTGGAGTTGTATTCTGTGATTCAGTCACTATTTCATGTTATTAAAGAAGCAGGAACACTCCCACACAGACTGGAAAATAATTGTCTCCAAATTGGGATAAACCACAGAGTGAGGTCTGGGATGAAGAACAGATGGTTCCATTTTCTTTAATAAACTGTGACACATGTTCCTTCAGAGAAAGTGTGAGGATGTGCACTTACTGGCTTCCTGTTTTAACGTTACAGTTTTTCTTCTTTTGTCTTCTGGAAACCTGCAGGCGAACGACCTGGGGATGATGTCCGCCTTCTACAAGTACATCCTGACCACCATGGTGAGAGATTTGTCTTATTGTCCATCATGACACTCCCTGCTATATTGATATATATATATGTATATATATAAATATATGTGTGTGTGTATATATATGTATATGTATGTGTATATATATATATATATATATATATATATATATATATATATATATATATATATATATGTATATGTATGTATATATAAGGCTTTACTACCCTTTCATTTCCTCTTCCCATTACTTTTTCCATCTTTCATTTGATCACTTTTGTTTTCATTTTATTCCTATTTATTTTCCGATCTCCTTCTTTGATTTCTCCTGCTATTCATCCTTCTTCTTTTCCCTTCTGTTTTCTTTTTCTTTATTTTCCTTGCAGTCAGCTTCTTCATCCCAACATAACCATTTTGTGAGTTAATATTAAAGTGATCATTTTACACCTTTAAGCATGTTTGCAGCTCACATCCTAAAACTTAACCTCCCATGTATCTCATGTCCTCTCTCACCTCAACCACTAACTCCTTAGCTCATCAAAGATGCATGCTGGTCCCGCCGCCGTTTGTCATCATTATAATTTCACTGTCCGGTGTCATGCCCTTGTGCAAAGAGACTTTGTGTGGATAATAACTCGTTTCGATCTCCGCCTTGTCTCTAAACACGTCGTGTAGCAGACCTTAACAGAGCTGCTTGCAAGGGCACTTCACAGCACACTCACAAACCAAGGACAAAAGAGCCGTTCTCCTCCCTCCAGCACAACCCTGGATTGGAACCAAAAATGAAATTATTCCCTCACTTCACTTCCACACACCTGCGGCACTGTCTTTGACCTACCTTTAACTTTGTATTAAACACGCTCTGCTGACTGTGACAAGATGAGCAGGCTACAAATGTTATGTACAGTTCACTACTGCTGTTTGGCAATGAGACGTCTGAGTAGACGAGGTGAAGAAACAATCTAGGAAGTCCACAGGTGAGAGTGTTTTCTTAAAATGTCTTATTACATTAAAAGAGCAGAAACTATCAGATGTCTTAAAGCTGCACTAATCAATATTTTACAAAAACAATGCATGAAGCTTTTTTTATTTCACTGGTTCAGTCTCAGCACTCTCATCAGCTGAGCCAGATCGAAAGTGAGAAATAAGCTGTCTATAATGAGGGTCAAAGCAAACATTAGATTAAGTTCATTAGGTTTCATCTAATTGACTTCAGGATCACACATTTTCTCCAGAGTGATACCATCTGGACTATCTCCATTTGTATATTTGCTTAATGGTGTCCCTTTAGATCCCGTATGTTGATCTGTCTCCACCACTGTTGTCCGGATTTGTCTTTGATTTATGATCAAATACCTGCAGATCTAATGACATTTCCATCAACCTCAGCTGTACTTTGTGTTTCGTGATGATTAGCAATTGTTGGCATGCCAACATGCCGAACTGAGATGGTAAGCTGCTAAACATCAGCATGTTAGATTCTTCCATTCTTAGTTTGAGAACACACCAAGGAAAATAAAGTTATGAATACTATATGATATATGTTCCCCCCAAAATGTAACACACTGTTAACGTGAAATATCAGCCATCGCTGATTCAAAACAACACTTTACAATTTAAGTTATGGTGTATATATTATGGTGAGGCAGGTAAATGTCAAAAAAAATCTGGAGTTTAAGTAAAGGGTCATTCTATTATGTTTAACTATTGAGGTGGTTTAGAACGAATGGGCCTTCAGACAAATGGTCAGTCCTGTTAAGGCCGGGCCAGAGGTGAACAAAGCATTGGAGAGAAATGTACAAATTCTATAAAACTTCACTGAGATACCAGAGTCAGAGTCCTGAACTCCAGTCTCCACTGTGGATGACATAATCAGTGAGTCACAGCAGGTATTGATTAATAATCCTATTGAACCCCTGCAGACATGTGATGATCATGTTCTCCTGAATGGGGCAGGAAAGGAACTAAATCTTGCTTACTGCTCTTTGAAACTCACACAGTCTGAGACACAGACATCCTTTCTCCAAACAAGCACAGGACTGACCTTTACCACTGTCATGGGCTGCTGAAAACCTCCAAACGAACGTCCTGTTTGAACTGTGCTGCCAACACAACATCACCAGTGTCCTTCTGGAATACTGTCGCAGTGTTTCCTCGCTGCCCATTCTTCAGCCAATTGCTCTTTGTCACTGCTGGCAGGCCGACAGTCTGACTGTGTGCTTGGATGAAGCAGACATTGATTTGGCAACTGGAAACCACACCAGCAACAACAACAACAACAACAACAAAAGCAGCAGCAGCAACTTCCAAACAGGCTGGGATTTGGTCAAATAAATAAGGGTCAGAGGGATTCAGGGAAAAGAAATTAACCTTACACACGGGTTAGCAATTGTGCTAAAAAGATGAATAGAAAAGGACCTGAATACTTCCTGGATGTCTGACTGAAGCTCAGAATTTTGGACCTCTGGTGAGGAAAACAATAGTGTCTCCAGCCACCTCAAACCCTCTACAGCCAGTTTCTGCAACCTGGATAGATTCTGTGCCAAAATGTTTTTAACTCTTCCAAAGATGCATGCAGCCAATTGATGATGTCAATGATTAACCAATAAATAACAAAATATACTTAGAAAGATCTGAAAGTTGAGGTGATTATATAGAAATCTATGAGAAAATGACTCATCTCACTTGATTTATTATCTCAGTAAATATTGAGTTCATGGTCTCAGTGTCTAGTTTCAGGTCTTCGTACGGCATGATGTTCATTTACTAAATCACAGTCATTTAGAGTCAAACAGGCCATAAAGCAGAGGATGCTTTATAGCAGGGCTACCTTGTGATTGACAGGTCGCTGCCACAATGCTCTCCAGTCTGGGAGTCAACTCCTTCTCACAGTGTGTCTTTAGTTGATGAAAGCTGGTAACATTTTGATCACCTAAAAATTCATAATCTTGTTTTTGGTACTTAGCTCCACCCTGCTTGGTGGTTACAAAATAACAGCCAAAAACCAACAGAAACATAGAAGAATAGAGGATATGAGTGTCAGATCGGGTCGGCATCGTTCCACACTCAGTGAAAATTAGGTGTTACTCTGATAAAATTAGAAAACTTCTGGATATTTTTTTACATGTATTACATTTTTCATGTAATATATAATTGATACAAATGTTGTGATGTTTAGATTAACTTACAACCCCAATAATTGCTAGTCCGAAATTGAAAAGATAAAATAAAAGTTGTTCCACTTCAGTGGGGCATAATTAACTTCAGCAGGGAGAGCAGATTCAAGGTGAAACCAGCAAGTGAAGTCATGTTTCCTGTGTGTATCTGCAGGATGCGGTGTCTCAGCTGAAGCTAAATGTTTCATTGGCAGCATCTGTTTCAGAGCAAACACAAACACTCCGAGGGCCAAGCAACAGTTTGATTTTGGTTTGTTTCAGCAGCAGAGCTCAGTGTGGTACCGACTCGCCTTCAAGGACTATTTGAAGTTCTTTGAAGGTTCCCACTGTTTGATGTCCATCTTTTTTTAAAACCTTTTTCTCCTCTGTAAGCCTGCTCTGAATTGCAAAAATCAACTTGTGACGTTGTGCAGCCTACAACAGAAAACTCCAGTCAAACCCTTGGTTTGTTTCCGTCTTGTTCTTCCTTCTGCTTTTCTTTCATCCTTCACTGGTCGTCTTCCTACTATGATCGGTTGTTGTTGCTGCATCTCACAACTCACAACTCAACAAACAATAGGCAAGAGATGCAACTTCTTTTTCCTGTTTCCTCTCTCTCTCCCTCTTGTTTTCTCTCTCTTTCTGTATCTGCAGGACTTCCCTCTGCTTCGGCTGGACGATGTGGTGAATGACCAGTCCAACATTCTGGGCTTTTCCATGCTGAACAACAGCCATCCCTTCTACCTGGAGTTCATCCGGAGCCTCAACCTGTCCTGGAAGGAGGGCTGTGATATTAGCCCGTACCCTGGACCAGCGGTGAGCGACATTTACACTGGGACACTCCATGCCTGTCTCCTAAGAATAACATCACCATACAATACAAACTGCACTGTGGATTACGTTTAGAAATGAATGTATTTTGTCGATGATTTAGTTTGTTTTTGATGTATTAGAAATACGTTTGTAATGATAGTAATGCTAGGAGGATGGGTCAAACAAAGACAGAAACTTCCATCCACTATTTATCTTGAGTTTAACTAAAAGTCAGTGTTTATTGAGAATGTTGAGTTTTATGGGTATCTAATGGGTAAGCACCACAGATAACTATAGTTCCAAAGTGAAATATAACACCACTAAATTGATCCATATCTATGGTGCTTATAGTGACTGATAAACCCTATTTAATAGCCTGACAACAGTCTAATTGGCTGCAAAAGAGAGGCAAATCTGTCTCTGTCAATGAAGAAGCTGAACAGCACACATATACACAATCAGGCCTAACATAATGACCACCTGTCTGTCCCCCTTTTTCTGGTCTGATGGATTAAATCACTGGTCCTTCCTTGGACCACTTTTGATAGATCCTGACCACTGCAAACCAGGAACAGCCCATCAGAGCTGCAGTTCTGGAGCTGTTCTGATCCAGTCCTCTAGACATCACTGTTTGGTTCTTGATGTCAAACTCAAATCTTTATGCATCATCATTTATCACTATAAATTTTGTTTTTGGATGAACTCAGCTACCTAACCTGAGAGCAGCTGGTTTTTCTTATGTTTGTTATTTTGAGTTGTCATCTTTAAATCATGATTTTGTGCCACAGTGATCTAATAAATCTAATAATTCTACAGTTGGGTGAGCAGACAGCAGACAGGTTGTTTTTTTTGTTTAAAATAGAATCAGCAGAGACTGAAATATCCTCATTCTTACTCTCTAGTAACTCCCAAAACACTTTTGCATGCAGTTGTTGGAGAGTCTTACATCTTTTTCTCCTCCATCATTCTTTCCCTTCGAGTCTTTCTCCTCCTCCGTAATGAAAGGTGCCATCAGGACAAATCAATCTCCTCTGAGCTCTTCGTCTTATTCACAGCTCTGAAATCAGCAGCAGCAATAACGCCGGAGCAGACAGCTTTAATACAGATAATGGTTATGACAATGGAGGTTGTCTCAGTCACTGGAGACGTCATCATCACTGCAGAGAACGTCCCCCGGGGGTTCGTTACTCATATTTATTCACTTAAGGTACTTGAAGGAGTTGCATAACAGCCATGAATGTGGTTGTTTTGATTGTAACGAATGTCACAGTGTTGATTACAACTGTAACTCGATGATCACAAAATTAATTTCAGTCTTAAACGAATGCTGGCAAGGCTGTGGTTCATCAGCTCCCCCCCGGTCCTGGCTACCAAAATGGGGAGGGTTGTGTCAGGAAGTGCATCCGGTGTAAAAAAAAAAAAAACTAACACCAAGTCTATAAGCGGATCATCTGCTGTGGCGACCCCGGAAGAGAGCAGCCAGAAAAGACAACAACATCCAACCACTGAACCTTTTAGCGACTTGCTGCTCAGAGTAAACTCAGCATCTCTCCCTCTTCTCTCCTCTTCCCTCTTATTTCATCAAGGCTAAATCCTGAATGTAAAGTAATTGAAATTTTTCAATAATTTTTCAGACATCCTCTTTGTGCTGGAGTGTGTACAATGGTGTGGATCAGGGTTCATGTCCTACATCTGACCTGCTGTTTAATTTAGAATAACAAAACAAACTGGTTAAGGTTAGGTTTGGTTCACGGTTCAATTCTATTACAGCAGAAGTTGAGGCAACATCAGGACTTTTAGTTCTGAGTTCAAAATGTTCTTTTGACACATAGTCATGATCTGAAAGTAACAGTCTGACATGTTCCCTAAATACAGTGTGTTAGTTTAAAGGCGGTTCATGTGTGAACTAGAGGAAACAGATGCAGTAGACAAGGCAGACAGATTGGTGAGGACAAGCAATTATTTTTTCACTCTTTCTGTCTCTGTCTTCCCTGCTCCATCTTTCTCTCTTCAAACTGTAATTAGTTATCATCATCCAGCCCCGAAACTATCGACTCGGAGAGAACTTCAATCACACTCAGTCATACATCTGTCGTTTTTATCAGCCGTAGACAGGCTGTGCAGCCCTGCCGCCGTACAATTTGTCTGATTCCCGCAGAGTGTCAGTTTGACAGACAACTGACCAAACAGACCAGAACGTCAGACTCTGATAGGATCACTGAGCCGTACGAGACGCACACTGAACGACGCTGATAGCAGGAGTGCTTCACTTTTTTCTGCTATCATTCGCCGACTGCCCACATTTCTTATTGTGTGTGTAGGACGCTGGCTTTGACAAGATCAAATGAAAGAGATTAATCACCAACTCTCTTTATATTATTTTAGTTTCTAGTCAGATGGAGGTGGTGGAGACCAAACCAGATCAAAGAGGACAGTGAATCTGATTAGATTCTTCAGATGGACACAGATGTGACTGGGCATGATGGGATGTTCCTTCATGTCTGCTGGATAAATATAACTCAACTGTATTTTCTTATTTTTTATTTGTGTGGTGCAGCTGTCATCGGCCCTGATGTTCGATGCCGTTCACGTGGTGGTGAGCGCCGTGCGAGAGCTGAACCGCAGTCAGGAGATTGGGGTGAAGCCACTGAGCTGCACGTCTCCGCTCATCTGGCAGCATGGAACCAGCCTCATGAACTACCTACGCATGGTAAACACACCAAGATTTGGGCATTCTGGGAAACTTTCTTGTTTGCTCTTTTCCATATGTGTGGATGGTTTGGCAAGTCAGCCTTATTGTTGCCCAGTGCCCAGTGTTTTTATCACACGTATATGAATACACACCTCGTATTATGAATTCCAAATCATGAAGAACTTATAAAATCTGTTTAATTGGTGCCATCTTGGAGTCTGATATCTCCTTCTCTTAATGCTCCGGTGGGTTTCTCATCTTACTCCATTATAACAGTCAGATGTTTAGATGGATGTCAGAGATGGAGCCAGGATATTTTAGCCAGGTTCAGCATAAAGACTGGAGGCAGGATGAACAGCTAGCCTATAGCTCCATTAAAAGACAAAAAATACACCCACAAGTCCAAAGACAGTGTGAGTATGGTTAGAATTAACCAAGCTAGTTAATGCAGCTAGATGTGAAGTTGCGTTTTTCAGTCATTGAAAACCACTAGAAAAATCTGACCATCTTTCCATGTGAAAGGTAGATGGTGATATTGTTCCAAAGCCTTTAACAGGGGGAGGTTAAGGCAGATGGATGGGTCAGCAAAGTGACAGTGACATGTGACACAGCTATTCACATCCCATCAGTTGCCCAGAGTCAACACAGGTTTCCTTTAACCGCCCTGACATTTTCAGAAGTATTAGCCAAGTCGTTTGTGCAGCTAAATGAAGCTCAGTGAGGTCAGAAAACACCCTGATGATGGAGGCATCAGCTGAAATCATGTGTGTTGATTTGGAAGGAAATACCACCCAATATAGAGTATGTTGGGGATGAGATGGTAGGTATTTTCTCTTTCTTCTTTCCTCTTTATTCTCACATATATTCCTTTATCCCTCCTTTTCCTCTTTTCTAATTTATTCTCATCCTCTTCTCCCTGTTTCTGGCCATCTGCCACTTCTTGTTCCTTCCATCCACAGAGGATGCCCCTCTCTCCCTCGCTCCATATTGTTTTTGTTGCTCTTGGTGCATCACTTCATCATCTCTACACTGTTTTTGGCAGCAACCAGAGACCTCTCTCCCTTCTCCCCTCCCTCTCTCACTACAGACACACACACATGCACACACACACACACACACACACACACACACACACACACTGTACATGCACTCAATTGAATATTACTCACATAATCTCAGTCACAAAATGAATGATTGACTGCACATGTATGATCACACAAACCTCACACTTTTTGCATTTTCCTGCAAATACACACACACACACACACACACACACACACACACACTAATAGCACTTTACCGTCACTGATCTATTGAACTGTCTGTCTGGCTCTTCTTCTATTATGAATCTTTTTCTTTTCATCTTTTTCTCCTCTTCAATGTTTCCTTTCTGAATCAATAATCATCTTCTGCAGCTGGTTCAAAGCTTCTGATTCAGCTGCTATAAACATTTAGTTTTCTACAGTGGGTTGCTCTGATATCCCCGCTAGCATTGATTTTTAACATCACAACAGCAAGTTGCATAGCAAAGTTTACCCAGCCATCCTCATGTAATAGACTGAAAGCTTGGTGATGTAATTCGTTGACTGTTGCTGGTGAGCTAATTGCTAACTCTAGGTAGGGGGGACCAGTACAAGTTAACTTTTCACACCTTTGAATGAGCTGATGATGCAACACAGCTCTAATAGCTTCCTTTTTTTCGTTATCCCTCAAATATCAGCAACACCATGGTTGAGGCTGGTATTGATCAAAGGCACAAATTAAGTTTTTCAAAGTTCACCAAACTTGAACTCCCCATGAAAGATTGGTGCAGATTTACTCCACCCTGCAAGCCACTCTAATTTTGATGATGTAAAATTCAAATTAGGTTTACCTGGGCCTTTTTATGATATGATGCATGGGTAAAATGGATGATCAAACTGCTACTATGGCCACTTGCCATTTATTTCTATGTTAGACTTTGTGTTGATCTGTATATTCCAACCAGGGTGTTAAGATCCAGCTGCAGCATGATTTAAAAAAAAACTGAAACATTTTTGCAGCTGGATCATTTAATTTAAATATAATTGCTTAGTAATGTAAATTAATGTGATTTTTTTTTTTTGCATTGAGTTTAACTTTGGGGAAATTTAATGCAACAATCTGTGCCATTGATCTGTAGCAACAGCAGTATAAGCAGTATAAGCAATGCATTCCTCCTAATAAATCATTTGGCTTGGCTTTTGGCTTTTACTGAGAGGAGGCTGTCAGCTAAAATAACATTATGGTCTCTCTCATCCTGTTTGTATCATCAGGTGGAGTACGATGGTCTGACGGGTCACATTGAGTTCAACAGCAAAGGCCAGAGGACCAATTACACCCTGAAGATCCTGGAGAAGCATCCTGGGGGCCATAAAGAGGTCAGAGGTCAAATGGGGTCAGACAGGTCTGTGGTTACGTTATTATTCAGCTGCAGCTTTGTAACTGTTTGAATCTCCCCTCCCCTAAAAACCTAAAATCTGAAAATCTTCCACCACACATAATAATTATAAAAAAAAATCCTGGAATGTGCTGAGTTATTTATCTTCCCCTTAATATTCAGGTTTAAAGCCACTGTCAGTCGGCAGAATGTCATCCACTTGCCGTGGCTTCACAGTTAGCAGTTCACATTTATTCATCAATAAAGTCATTACAAATTGACTTTGTCCATGTGGCTCAAGTATTGTTTTATGACCTGTGATGAACATTAAAAGGTCAGAGATCAGCTGAGGTCAACACAGGGTCAAATGGGCTCACAGTCCAGGGTTAAAGAGAAAAGTAATGCAGTGGTGGAGATTCACACTTTAACCTTTTCTTTGTTTAGTTGGACTCAAATTAAGATTAAGGAGATTAATGGGGGTAACAAGAAAGCAAAGATTAATTTTCACATCACGATTGGAGTCTGGGGAAGAGTTGTCCCTGCCCTTTATCAGCCTGTCCTCTGGGTTGACAGCACAGTATCTTAACAGCTAATCACTACACACACAAACAAGAGGTCAGGTGAGGTCATGAGGTCACAGTATGTGATGGAGTCAGTGTTAGGTCAGCAGATGGGTGCTTACGTGCTACAGAATGTATTTATGATCTTATTTAACTTGCTGAATGAACTGGGAGGATCCAGATCCTCCTTCATTGATTTTAGTATTGATTCATGCAGTGAGGGTTATTCCTCTTCCTCTCCCAATCTCTCTCTTTTATGAGTCCTATCTGTTTGTCTGTTGCCCTTAGTCCTCACTGTCTTACCTTCTCCCTTCTTCCACTTTGAGTTGTTGAGTTGTTGAAGAACTTTGAGTTCTTCACCTCTTTCTGGTTGTCTTCGTCCTCCACTTCCATCTTTGGTTCAGTATCTTAAATCTCCCACCCTTTCCTTTTCTTTTCCTCATCTTAACCTCTTCTAACTCATCTTTGTCCTCCTGGAGCAGATTGGTACCTGGTACTCCAACAACACATTGGCCATGAACTCTACTTCCCTGGACCTCAACGCTTCAGAAACGCTGGCTAACAAGACACTCATTGTCACCACAATACTGGTAATCTGTCATATATTATGTTGCATTAGATATCACTGGATAGTGTCTCTCCTCTTTGGAATCAGCTGCTGTATGATCTGTTCTAACAGGAAAACCCATACGTGATGCGGAAGTCCAACTACCAGGACTTCCAGGGTAACAACCAGTATGAGGGTTTCTGTGTGGACATGCTGCGGGAGATGGCAGACATTTTGAAGTTCTCCTTCAAGATTAAGCTGGTGGATGATGGGCTGTATGGAGCCCCGGAGCCCAACGGCAGCTGGACCGGAATGGTTGGCGAGCTGATCAACCGGGTGAGAGCAGGAGTAGGAGGGCAAAAGTCAGAAACATCGTTTCTTAGAAAGGCTTGGAATGAAATGTTTAGATGATCCTTAAATTACAAATTTAGGTTGGTTCAACTCAACTTTTGGTACCACACACATTTTACTATTTTTCTTTTCATTGGAGATACAGTAGTACCACCATAGTGTAGGCAGGATTGTCAGCTGATCACTATAGTGATGCCTCATAAAACTACAGTGAAATCATCTTCAACACGACACTGCTGTATCCTTTTGTCTGTAACCAAACAAAGGAACCTCTGCAATTCCTGAATTGTATGGGGTAAAGGACGTGTATGTGGCATAGTGTATGTAATGTATCGCATAGTGTGTGCTTTATTTTATAAAAATTCTTCCGAAGACAGTTTAACATTTCAAAATGTTTTCATTTTACAAAGATGTCCTATATTAGATGTGATCACCTTTAAAAACATGTGGTCACCTCCCAACCAGAGGATTCATAGCGTGTTAGAAAAGTGAAACCTTAAACAGCCCTTTGAATAGATGAAGGCTGGACAAAAGTATCTCACTTTCAGTGAGTAAAACTCAGATTGGTCCTAAAAGTAACAGACTGCAAAAGTGCACACACACTCACGCTTGCCGACACTTCGCCTTATCGTCTTTACTTTTTCTCTCAGCTTTGTCGCAGGCAATTCTCTGCACAGCTTTAATTAGTCTCAACTTGACTTAAAATGAGCCACTTTCCCTGAGAAAACAACGAACTGGGGAAATTGGGCTTCAGCTGAGCCACTTAATACATCCTCAGCATCTCTGTGTGTTTGTGCTGCTCAGGGCAGAGCAGCTTTCCAACGCTCCACCACTTGCATAATTGGCCGGCTCTTGTGTTGCAGCTAAGGGTGCCATCACTGTCAGCCGCTCAAAGCTCAAGTCTCACACCCTCCGCTCCTACCCACCGCCTCCTGTTGCCATAACAACTGACATAGTGCCGCTGTTAGAGCAAGTGCAGTCATGAGAGGGTGTGTCATGTTTGTGTTCACATGGCCACTGTCTATATGCTACTTCAGTGGGTGAAATATTTTCTGTATGGTCACATTTGAAGTTGACAGTTGTAAAAAAAAAAAAAATCGAGTCAAATCCAAATATTCCACTTAAGGCCTGTCTGCATCAGAGGGGCTACAGTTAGTGCACCATTTAGTTGAAGAAAGAGATACAGAATACTGTATGGAGACTCAAGTAAGTCCTCTATGTGTCCTGTCCCATCATTGTTTCTACAGCAAATGACTTGCTGGACACCTTTAGCTGTCGGTAGCAATCAGACGTTTTAACAGCAGTTACAGCCACGGTGTGTCTTTACATCTCTGTGTGCTTTGGCAGTTCATGAAGTCTATTAAAATGTGCCTGGCATAGCAATCCCACAGTATCCCCCTGTAATCATAGTAATAATAATGAGATAAGAGCTTTCTCATTCACCCCTCTTGCTTTATTTGCTTTAAAGTTAGTATGAAGATAAATTGGACCAGAGGAAATGTTTCACTTCTGCATTTATAAGAAGCAAATATAAACTGCACAGAATTAATGCAACGCAACATTAATGCAGAATTAATGTTTCCAAACCATAACACAATGAAATACTTAAATGTACAATGTGTCAATTGAAGCAATAACAAAAAGTGTAGTTTGATGATGTGGTGTGTAGTGTGGGATCATGGGAGAATAGGCATCTTTGCATTGCTGAAATAGGCAAAAATCCTCCTCACGGACAAGGGGTACAGCTAAACCAAATCCGTTAAGGTATGTAAAGTTGATAGATCCTATTTGCTCTGTATGGAGAGCTGGAGATGAAGCTGCTCACAAACTGATGGATTAGACAAGACAGGTCGACTGAAGACAGCAGGTTTGCCGTTCTGAGGGTCAAGTCCAGGTCAAGTCCTTTATGATCGTAATGAATGTTCTGTCAGCTTCTTGGCAGGTCACATGTGCTCACATAAGATGCCATTTGCTGATTAATGCAGTGTCAGCAGCGTTTAGTTGTTTAGTATATGATCACTTTAAACAGGCTATTGCAATGTAAAGACACAATTTAGTCCCTAAAAATAGATACATACAAACTTTAATAAGCTTTATCATTTGGAATGCAAGAATAACCATAATCTATTTTTATAAGAGATTACAGATTAGATCACAGATTGCATCCATGTTGCATAATTGGAGTGAGCCTCCAACAAATGGCAGATTATTATCTAGTGTACAGTCCAAGTCCAACCCCCGACAAGTAAAAGCTGTACATGCAGCGACTGTAAAGCCTCGTTTAGTTAGGTTGAGGCAGTTAGGTGTTGGGTTGAAGGTTTGAACCAGAAAAATGAAAATGTATCATGTCAATGTGGGTCCCCACAACTGTAGAAGTTATGTGTTTGTGGTGTGCAAAAAACAACCCTAACCCTAACAACAATACTGCTGTTGATCACATTGACTGCTGTCTAATATTTCTAGTAACAGACACACACACACATCAACATTATGTGTTAGCTACACATAATGGTGATGATAATGGTGATGGTGGTTGATGGTTAAACGTGTGTGTGTGTGTGTGTGTGTGTGTGTCAGAAAGAGGAAATTGGGAACACAAACAGGCCATTAAGAGGCTAATCAACTGTCTTTTTTTCTTACTAATTATGTAGAGAGGTTGCAATTACACTGCGGGATCCTTCAACATGAACACGCACACACACACACAAGCCAGCAGGTATTCAGACACTTTTATCCATAGCCAGAGACTCTTTCATCCTTACATGTAAATGTGTTAAAAATTACAAACGTTCTCTATCTCTCTCTTTCACACACATACACTTACCATCTGTAACCTTCTCTCTCAGGATTGTGACGCTCAACTATAGGCTTTCTCACACACACACACACACACACACACACACACACAAAACATAGTTCTCTGGAAGGCCCAGGAGTCTGGTGAAAGTGAATGAAAGTGGTTTAACAAGTGTCTGCTCGTTAATCAATTAAGTGTTAGTTATGGAGCAGAGAGGTGTCTAGGGTCCAGATAAAAGTTCCACTGTGTCTCCCTGTTGAATGAACTTAATGAGATTATATTTCAGCTATAGTTTCACTGTGCTGTGTTTACTCAGCAAGGTTAAATCCATCATTCAAGCGTAGCTAGGAAAGAAAGCACTTTGAAAAAGTGCACTTTGAAGTTTTCAGTTTAGTTTGCAAGTTTTAGACAAAAATATACCAGGGGACAAATTTAGGTAACATGATATGCATTCAGTGGCAATGTTAACAGAATTATATCTCTTAACATTTACCTTAAGTTTTTTAATTAAAAATAACAAAACTTATTTGCAGACATAAAGGTGCTTAGAAAATAGGTTATAAAAAACAAACATCAAAATATCTTTATTATTTTTAGCTTTATTTATCCATTATTACCTTTTCCTCAAATATGTTGTATTGTACACAATAAAAGTGACTTCAGTGAAAGAATGCCAGAATATATTAAGACTACTGTGGAGACTCCTTGTCCCGCCTCTCACCAAATGGTTTGTGAATGACAGCTGTTTGTGAGTCATTTCACACTGTTGTTGCTCATTTCACACCATAGTAGTCTGCACTGTAAACAAATCTGCGTGGACAGACGCAAGAACCAGGAGACGTGTCTCAGTATTGTTGAGTTATTTTGAAGTTACATTTGTAAAGTTTGTGACAGCATACTTATCTGACATTGTTTTCACCGGTGTACATACACTCCTCACAAAAAGTTAGGGATATTTGACTTTTTTTCTGGAAATTGTAAACTGTTCATGGTACAGTGGGGCTCCTCGTGGTTAGCGCCTTGCATGGCAGCTCTCGCCATCAGTGTGTGAATGTGTGTGTGAATGGGTGAATGTGATGTATACTGTAAAGTGCTTTGGGTATTGTTTCAGGTATAGTAAAGCACTATATAAATACAGACCATTTACCATTTACAGTGACATTATAAGTAGGGCATTTCAATAGAAGCATGCAATGGTAATTTCGTCATCTCAAGAAAAAAGAAACTAACAACAATGGTGGGTATACCACAACAAAAAATGTCAGTGTCTCAATAACCTGTCATGTGTCCTTGAGCATCAGTTACAGCTTGACAGCAATGTCTCATGCTGTTCACAAGTTAACTTACTGTCTGCTGAGTCATGGTATTTCACTCATCTTGAAGTGCTGCCCTCAGGTCATTGAGTTTCTGGGGTGTGGGGTTATGACCCTCAACACGATGACTCGGATGAGCCCATAGATTTTCTATGGGCTTCAGGTCTGGAGAAAGTGCAGGTCACTCCATTTGAGGCACCCCAGCCTCCAGCAGCCGTTCACTGATGATGTGAGCTCAATGAGCTGGACACTGTCATCCATGAAGATGAAATCGTGCTTATGTTGTTCATGGAGAGGCACAATGACTGGATTAATAATGTTATTCAGGTAGTGTCGTCTTGTCACAGTACTGTTCACAAGGTGTAGGGCAGTTTTCTATTGACTAGACACACCTGCCCAGACTGTAACACCTCCACCTCCAAAGGCTGATGCATAATGTCCTCCTTGACGTCTCCAGCAGCATTGGCAACCATCATTTCTGCTCAGTGTGACTCGACTTCCATCAGAGAACAGCACTGAGGCCCACATCATGGGATGTGACCAAAGCATGTCCACTTCTGTGCCATGCTGTGACTCTTCCAGTCTCTCTGTGTCTCTGTTACAACCCGCTGATGACACTGTGACACTCTAAGCTCAGGGGCAACTTCCCTCTGAAAACATCCAGTTTGACGCCTCTCAATGACCAGCTACTGATGATCGAATGTTAGGCGTTTTCTTGGTCTCTCAGTTTTAGTGCACTTTAGGTGCATTCTGAAATTTCACCCAAAAGCCCAATATCCCTAACTATTTGTGAGTAGTGTACAGTAATTAATTTAGCCCGGCCATGATTTTTTTTTTCCAACCCAAACTAAGTCGTTTTGTTGCTCAAACAAAACCATGACTCAAAAAATTATTTCATGTTAACCCCAATAGCATGAAACAACACATAAAAAGCCTACAATGTGTTGTCATGATTTGCAGAACGTCCTTAAAATGTTGCGCTATTTTTCAGGTCAGATCAGGTTGTGTTGTCACTGCAATTTCTCCCAGTGATATTTAGTTAAAACCATCATCATGTATCAGCATCACACCTAACATTGTGTACAAAAATGTGTCTCTAGTGTGATATCAAACAGATATTGGCAGATATACGTGATTTTTATCAGCTCTTTTGAGTGTATTTTAACTGATCTCCTTTTTCTCATGCACACACACACACACAGAGTACTAAATTCCTCATTACCTGCATAAGAAACAGTGACTGTGCACAGCCTTGTCCTATCTTGAGATGGGTCCAGTGAGCTTCATGATTAACTCACTGATGAACAAAAGCTCTGTGTCCCCTGAGAGCTGCACAATAACAATTCACTGTTAACTTAACGTATTCAGTTACAACTGTGACTTCTGTACAATAAAAATCAATATTTCATTAAGAGACAGAATCTCTACAAAGAAGGTTCACACATTCAGAACAAAGGGGATGGCGTTAATTGCTGCTCCTGTGGCTAAAAAAATCACGAGTTCAATCTTGTAATAACAAATGGCTGTTTAATTGCAAACAGGACGGTCTGCTGGTCACTGCGATGTGCCCAAATATCATTCAGAGAACACTGTACTCCTCCTCTGCACGTGTGCTGCTGCAGAGAGGCTATTAACCTTGAAAAACACACAAGTTCAGTTTTATATGATGTGGGGTCAGCTAGCTGTCGCAAATCATACTTCACCAGATGCGTTTATGCAACCGCCCCCAAGATTCAACATGAGTGATGAAAAAAAGCTTTTACAGAACACATATATGTTTAAGGGACAAATGAACAATGAAAACAAGGACACAGGATCAAAACTTGGAAAATGTGTTTCTATTTAAATTAAAATTAAAAATAGATATGTGTTCTTGGAAATGGAGTTTGTCACATCATAGAAAAATGTGTTATTTACCACCTAGCGAAAGTGGAATAAAGCAAGTCTATAAAATAAAATAATGTACAACTTTTCTGAGCGACATTATAATAAACATAAACCCACAGAGAGCAAATGTTTCTTTAACCACACGGATGCAGGATTAAAACACTGTTATGTTTAATAGATACATTTTGTCTGAAATTGTGGGCTTACATTTGAATGATACACTCCCTGATTTAATTACCACACAATGTAATATCAGCAGTGTTCTCTGATGAGGTTTTGAAAGTCAAAACAGATTCAAACACCGAGCAGGGAGAACATGAACATGCTGGGATGTGAGGGCTGAATTCGACAGTGTATCATTACAGAAATAACATTATTCCTGAAGGCGTTGTGTTTCTCACAAAATGTTTTCTGTTAATGCAAAATAATTGAACATGAGTGTAATTCACTGGAGGTTGCTCAGCTCGTTACAGAATAAATTAGGAGGCATTAGGAACAGAATAACAAATGTAAATCTATCATCTTAACCTGAATATTATGAACTGCTTCCCTCCACCTGTACTGCACTTGTTCTTGTCATTGTGTCCATGGTGCCTAACCCCACTTCACCTCTATTCTCTTCTTCTCTAACAGGAATTCATATTTATTATTAGTATAGTATTATTAGGAGTATTATTTCACAGAATACAGTTAGGTGTCTGTCTAGATAGCTGGAAAAAGTGATATTTGTGTTTAAACCAACTCCTCTCTGTCTTTGTTGTGTTTGTAGAAAGCTGACCTGGCAGTTGCCGGCTTCACCATCACCTCAGAGAGAGAGAAGGTGATCGATTTCTCCAAACCCTTCATGACCCTGGGGATCAGTATCCTCTACCGCGTCCATCTGGTAAATTCACTTCTGTATCCTTTATTGCTTTTATGCGACAGACAGCATGATGTTTTCAGGTTGTCCGTCCATCCCTCATGTTCTCATGAACATAATAAATTAATGGAACGCCTGGACTGAATATTGAGAAAATTTGGCACAAATATTCACTTGGACTCGAGCATGAATTGACTGGAGGTCAAAGGTCAACCAGGCTGTAATTCCTGTATTACCTTTTAACTGATGTTACTCGTCAGTCTAATAGTCTGGCTGGTACTATTTCGCTTGTGAGCACCGTGGAGCCAAAGACACTAAACTGCATTATGGGAAGCATAGGATCACACAAGGAAGTTGGAATGACTTACACAATTATTTTTTTTTAATTTGTTATGTCTCCCAATTTTACTGATAGCTTGAATACTCCTTTCAAGGCTGCTACAGTTCTTTATTGTTTCTTGTTGTTTAAATCTGATAAAAAGCCCCCAAATCAACAACAACAGTCCTTTCTGACTTCTTGTCTGTAGCTCTCAGAATTGATTCTTATGTAAAAAACACTTCATAGTTTGATCATTACTTTCCAAAAACAGCTGGTCACTGCCCTTTTTATCGGGTTACCATGGTGATCTGCTGTGTTTAAAAGTGAGCCAGCTTTGTGAAACTGGAAACCTGAGTTCAGCCCCAAGATCTCTGGATTACCTACTAATCTGGCTTCACACACAGGCCCCAGGAAACAATTGGTCTAAATGTTTTCTGTGATTCTGGTGCTGATCTACTGCGGATAAGTAAGAAATCAGGGAGCAGCTGTAAACCAGTCAACCAATAACCCGAGGCAGTTTTTTTCTTCTAAGTAAGAGTTTTAAAAAGCTGATGAAAAAATTAAAATGTATTTCTCAGACCTGCTTGCAGAGCGTCTGCACCTGTTGACATGTTCGCTCTCTCTCCGTCCAATGATTCGATGTTATTCAGAGAGGAAACACTGCAGTCACAACTGCAGCCGCCTCCTCAGCAGGTGCTCTGCTGCCAGAGGCATCGTCCGTCCCTTGACTGCTCAGGTCACACAGTCAAACTGTGAGTTCAGGTCGAAGCAACAGCAGATATTCCTGCAACCACGGAGATCACGCAGGGGGAGAAGTGCTGGGAGAGCAGATAAACGCTGAGCTGAGGACACACAGGGCATGTTTCTCCCTCTTTTTTTCTCAGAGGGGAGAGCGGATACGATTCAGTCGAGGATGGTGACAGGAGCTGCTGCTTGGAACATATTAGATTTTTAGCCTCTGAGGGAGAATTGGTGGCTCTGCCTGCCTGACTAGAATTTGAAACATCGACTTCATGCTCACACACTTCCTGTGAGGCTGACACAGGCCTGCTCGGTTGGAAATTCGGGTGAGCACACTACAAACAGTCCAGCAAGTCCTTTATGCATTTGAAGACGAAGCGAGGATGACATGTTTCTGGTCCCAAATGATCAACAATTATTTCTGCTTCCAGAAAAAGCAGACAGGTTAGCTTAAATGGCATGAAATGTCACACCAAAAGCAGCAATGGCATTGAAACAACTTTCAAACTGCCATGTGAGTCATACGCCATTTAGTGAGACCAGGCTGGTATAAAGACAGTCTTGGTAAAAACACCTACAGGTGATGAAGAAATAACAGGAATGAATACTTGAGAAATGATGAAATCCAAAACAGTACTTCTGCAAGAAGCTTTGTAAAGCTCTCGTGAGTCCCCTCCTGCCTCCACCTTTATACATCCAGGTTTTTCTTTGAGTTGTGAGTCCGTGACAAGAAAGCACAACGTGTCTGAAAAAATCTAAATGAGATGGACACAGAGGAGTCACAGAGAGAACAGGTCAAAGACAATCAAGATAGATTTAAATTCAATCATGATTTAATATCATTATCATATTATTAAATATTGTGTCATGGGAGTGATTCCCATCCCGACCATCTACTTTCTGTCTTTGGGATGAACCAGAGGGTTCCTACAGACCAATATCATCATCCATGCTGAGGGACTGCAGCGCTGAGCTGTAATGTGCCAACTTAGTGGCTAACAGCAGAAGCTGAATGTGAGTATTTGCTAATAACAATAAGTGTTAATAAAACATTTATTTGTTGTTGTCAGTAAAACATAATGATGCGTCTCCTCTGAGGCAGACTGCCGATGTGCTGCAGCGTCGCTGCCTGCAGATACTGTACATCTGCAGCTCATCAGTATTCCCCTCCACCATCTGTCCTCCATGTTTGATCCAGTCCACTGCCAGTGCCTCAGTGTATTGACTCAGTGATCACTCAGCTGTTTAATGTGTGTGCTGGCGAGGTCGTCCTCACGCTACAGCGTCCCAACTTCATTCTCTTAAGTGTTTATTTAAGGATTAAGTTGAGCGGGAGCACATTGTTGCTCGCAGTAACAGCCCTCGGTTGCAGCGCTAATTTACGTCTGTTAGCTGATGGGCAGTCAGAGATCCATGGTCTCAGTAAAGAGGAGGAATTCAGCTTCCCGGTCCGGCCTGAACTGGGGGATTTGAAGCAAGACTCAATAAAGTCAGTCCACTAAACACCAGGCTGCTGTTATTAAGTGCAGCACCGGTGACCATTATACACAGTAGATAGACTGGCTAACAGGCCATGCTGATGATGGAGCACACACACACACACACACACACACACACACACAGGACCATGGTCAGAATGAACGTCCTAGTGAGTCAGAATGGTTTTCTATTAACCTCCCTGTTCCTAGTAATGTGCTTTAGTGATGCTTATTTGCAGACATTTTTTAAATATAGGCAATTGCGTTTGCCAAGGTTGAATGGAGGTTGGACTACGAAGCCTCTGTTTTGTTTTGCGTTGCTATTAACTTCAGACAATAAAACAATTTCCAAATCCCACATGAAATGCATGTTTAACAACAACTAATACAAGTTTGAATTAGTTGAGAGGACTGTCAGAATTCACCGAGAAGTTTCAGCCATGAGTAGCTTCTAACCATAGAATTTAAACCCCCTGATTCCCAGAGTTAACCCTGCGATCACATCTTCATTAAAGTCTTTTGATTGGCTTCCATTTACACACACATTATTTCATGTTCATATAACATGGTAAAAGCACTGTTGCCTCACAGCAAGAAGGTACCGGGTTCGAATCCCGGGCCCGGGGCCTTTCTGTGTGGAGTTTGCATGTTCTCCCCGTGTCTGCGTGGGTTCGCTCCAGGTACTCCGGCTTCCTCCCACCATCCAAAAACATGCATGGGGATTAGGTTAATTGGCTAGCTCCAGCTCCCCCGTGACCCTATGAGGATAAGCGGTAGTCAATGGATGGATGGATGGTAAAGTTTTATATATACATATATATATATATATATATATATATATATATGTAGCAAAATACCAGGACAATAAATATAATAATTTATGCATGTTACAATACACACACACACACTCACACACACACACAAAGCATCTATCTAAATAGCTTGTGAGCACACTTTAAGATGCTAATCGTTTTAACTGCTCAAGCTGTTGACTTATGCACAGACATTAGTGAAGTGCCATCATGTTTACCAGTGTTCTTGCCCCCTGGTGTTAAACAGTGTAAATTTATATCTGTTACTCCCAATACATTAGTGCCCAATATATATGCATACAAGCAGCTCTGACATCATCACCGAGGAGATACCAACTGTGGTCGAGGGAGAGGAAATGACATTGTTATTGTTCAGAAAAATGCAAATGTTCTCATGCACAGTGTTTATGATTTTAATAACAGACTCAACAAATACAACCTACACAGCCTACATAATGCAGTCACATGAAAATCTCCATGGGGGGATATCATGGAAATTGAACTGAATTATGTCACTGTTCAGCGCTACAAGAACTTAATGAGTTTTTGCATATTTTAGCTCACCCACCACAAATAACATGCAGTTTATATGAGTGCAGATCAAAATGTGCCACTGGACATGATTTTCCCCAGAAAGATATTTTAAAGGGTAATTTTGGTATTTTTCAACTTGGACCCTATTTTACCATGAGTAACTGATGTCGGAAGCAAACGACATAATGGAAAGGACCCTGCAGAGAGACAGTGAGTCCTTACCTTTCGCTCAGATAACACTAAGCTCCACTTTCTGTTGTGATAATGACTGTGTGCCTGGTTGGCTCTCAGCTTTCCACTTTTGTTGTCTCCCAGCAATACATCCCCTTTACCACTGTTTTCCTTAATGTCAGACATTGTTAATAACAATCAATGTTTTAGCCGTCGTAAATGATAGTGCCAGCTTGCCCCAATACCCCCATATTGCAGTTTCAAAAATGTGTGCACTAAAATGAGGCAACTACTATACAGTAAAAGCAAGTCATTTTATTCAATTTTAATATCAAAAATATGTCTTGAAGCAGGTTTAATGCCATATTTGGAAGCCAATGTGTGTTTGGAAGATATGAAAACACCTAAAATGGGGAGTGGGTGGATGTACCTGCTGTCACCTGCCTTCTGCTGTGGTTTTTGTTTTTTCAATATCTAGTCTGAGTCTGTGATGCATAGCGGTCTTACATCAGGTTTTAGCCTCTTGGACAGATTTGGCATTTTTTTTCAAATGAGCCAAAATGGACAACGTACAGAAAGAGACTTGATTGCCTTCATTACAGCTCCTGTCAGCTGCTGTGATTGGATCCATTCTGTTCCTCAATCTCGCTGCCAAATCCTTTTTTCCCAGTAGACGGGGGTGAAGCTGCTGGGGGTCATAACAGCAGAAATTTTGAAAGGATGAAATGAACTGATGGGAAACGACTGGCCGCGAAACATCGACTGATGGTTTAAGCTTGTAAATGCAATTTGCTGGTTTATCTTGCTTTGTTGTATTTGAATTGCAGTCACAGGCTGACGAAATGTGACGAGCTGGACGATACAAAAAAGGCCAAACTATATAATTCTGGGAGTATTCTTCCAAAATATGTAATGCCAATCAGAAAGCAAAAGTTTTTTTGTCGTTAACAGCCTGAGATTTAGACAGCATTCAGTGCGCCCTACCCAGCAGATCATTATCATGACTCAGCAGGAGACATTAGAACGTCTGCTGATGTCCAACGCTGTTTTGAATTTAAAATCTGTGCACTTTGATGATGCATGTAAATTCAGTGATGCCATTTAAGGTACAACAGGAAACACTTGCAGCACCAATCCTCACACAGAAGTAATGTGGACACTTGTGAACATGTCAGTCTGATTAAATAACCCCTCACAGTCTTGAGAAGGACAAAAAGCTTGTTTCAAAACTTTAATTTTGACTGTTGCATATTTAGACATGAATATTTAAAATTTACTGTTGAACTTTTATTTTTGAATGTTGGAAACAAGTCTAACAGGAGACCGTGATCTGTGGTAGTTTCAGTTGTGCTTCCAGGTCCACATTTTGCGATGATGACACACAGACAGACTCACAAGGTGAAAACAATGGCAGCCGCACGCTGTCACGAATGGTAATTAATTCTCAGTGACACACAATTAAAGCAGAGATTTTGTTTGTGTGTGTTTCAGGGCCGTAAACCAGGTTACTTCTCCTTCCTGGATCCATTCTCTCCGGCTGTCTGGCTCTTCATGCTGTTGGCCTACCTCGCCGTCAGCTGTGTCCTCTTCCTCGCCGCCAGGTAATACACCTGCCTGTGTGTGTGTGTGTGTGTGTGTGTGTGTGTGTGTGTGTGTGTGTGTGTGTGTGTGATGATGGGACTCACACTTATAAATAACAGCAAATTGCAGTCTCTATTTTCGGTTTTGATATTTGTTGAGGGGTCGTGGGTTTGCTACTTTCAGTAATGCTGCAGTTGATAGCCTTTGTTCTGCGCAGAGGTGTTTTTCCTTGTAACATGCCAAAACAAGTTGATTGTCAGCTGCTGTTGTCGTGGTTTTCTCTGTTGTTGTATCTCTTCAAGGTCTCTCTGCTGCTCCTCTCGCTTTCTGGCTGCATGTCCTGCATTTACACAAACATTAAAATGACTCTTCTGCTCCAGTCGAGCATCCAGACACAGTTCTTTCATTATCTTCTTTTGTGTGCAATAATGACAAACACACACTAGAAAAGCACTCAGAGAGAGCAGTCCTCTGCCGAGGCAGTCGCAGTGGCGACTTTAAAGTTACCCCCACCACCAAGGAGGTTATGTTTTCACCGGGGCTTATTTGTTTGTTTGTTGGATCACAAAGTAACTCAAAAAGTTATCAACGTTTTTTGACGAAATTTTCAGGATTGGTCGGAAGGGGCCTAAATTAAAACGGATTCATTTTTGATGGTGCCGTTGAATCGGATCCGTTTTTAGTTAGGCCACTTCTGACCAACCCTGAAAATTTTGTGAAAATCCATCCACAACTTTTTGAGTTATTTTGCAACCCAACAAACAAATAAACAAACCCAGGTGAAAATATAACCTCCTTGGCAGAGGTAATAAGAACATTACTTACATTTTATTTTTGTAGCGTGCTAAAGAGCATTTGTAGAACATTTCAGAATAAAAGGCACTTTACATTGTGTTAAAATGATCATATGACTGTATGCATAAATATGTGTGATGTATCTCTGTGCCTCTCTCACTTTTTCCTGTTTCCCACCTCGACACTTTAACTCTGTCTTTTGAAAACAGAATTACTCTTGCAGTCAAATTAACAACGTGTTTTATTTGAATTGGAGGTGGTGGTTTCATTTGACCTCTAATAAGGTGGCTCATATGTTTGTGTCTGGGTCTCCTCTGACTTCTGTGATGATGTCATCGTCTCCGCCCTGCAGGCTCAGCCCCTACGAGTGGTACAACCCTCACCCCTGTCTGCGGGAGCGGCGGGACGTCTTGGAGAACCAGTACACTTTAGGGAACAGCCTGTGGTTCCCGGTGGGCGGCTTCATGCAGCAGGGCTCAGAGATCATGCCACGGGCTCTGTCCACCCGCTGCGTCAGCGGAGTCTGGTTCGTACATCTCACCTGTGACTGAACACATACAGATACTTAGAGTAATATCTGACCTGCTGCATGTGTGTCAATGTATCTGTCAGACTTGCTACCTGTAGGTGATAGACTCATGGAGTCCTGTGGGTACGACATGTTTCTGTAGGCCCATCCTGAAGATAGCATTTCACCGTGTGATTTTTCCATCAAAAATTCAAAATTCAAAATTCACAAATGGGATATTTACAGATGTATTTTAAGTCACAGAACATACATCTAACATATTAAAAAAAATGCAATTGCAAACACACTGCTCTTATGTTTTCATCTCCTTTTATTGCATTTTCTTGTGCTTAGTATTTTTCTGATAACTTTTCTTCAGTTTTCTGTTTCCTGTTCTGTGGGAAACACTATTGTTGGTGTCGCAGATGTTTTTCCTCTGCCCCCTCTCCTCCTCTCTGTCCATCCTTCCCTCCTCAGGAACATTAGCTGAAGGTGAACAGATGGTAACATATCTCTCATGTGAAAATGATGATGTCAGTTTCGTTTTGTCTTCTCCTCTCACAGCCTCTGTCCTACTGCTAAAAGCAGCATCCGACCCTCATTTTTCTACACAAACACATTTCACAGCAGCTTATAAATGCGATGATCCTCTAATGTCAGCCGTGCCAAGCTCTGTTGCATCGTGTTCCACATATCGTTGCTGTTTGGATGTGTGTTTTTTGGTAATGCTTTTATTTCTGAAGTATGCATAAATGATATGAAAATAGGGATTTTCTGTGACTATGGAAGTCAAATACTTTTTAGTCAGTATTCTTTGCTTGTTGGAAACAATATTCTCCATTTCTTTTATGATTGGTAGCATATTGCACAGCTCTCTCCAGAAATATATCAGGATATGAATACAATAACGTAAGTCATTCTTTGGTATTGTCCTTTTGTTTCTTTTTTGTTGATTAAGTTAATCATTTAATTGAAAGTTATTATTTGGTGAATTTATTTTTGTTGTTATTTAAGTTTTTGTTAGTCACTTTTCCATTTAGCAGATCAAACCTCTATCCTCCTGCTCACTGCAGAGAGAAGAGTCTCCTCTTTTTCCTCCCCTCTTCTTTCCTCTCCTCTCCTTTCCTCTCCTCTCTGCTCCTCCCTCATTCCCAGTAGCTGCTGTCAGACAGATGGTGGAGTGATACTGGAGGGACTGGAGGAGCCATCAGCATCTTTTCTCTGACAGCTCTCTGCCTCATCGGGCACTTAGCCTGATAAAAACTCATGATGGCAGTGGCACAAACTCACACTCCATACTGTGTGTCCATACTGTGTACACAACATACTGATTTCTCACTGTCTGGCAAGCTGGTCAAGCTGAGGAGGTTAAAACTCCAGCACTGCATTGGACCATAAATGGGAGAAGTACATAGTATTTGTAAGATTTATTGTATTTCGTCTTGAATGAATAAATAAAGCACTTTTGTTAAGTGTTTTTTAAAATATTCAACAATAAATAGGCATTTTTTAGGTAAAGGCTTCTCCTAGAAATTAATAACACCTTACGACCAATTGCAATTGTGAATTTTGAACCAAAAACAAAACTAATGGTTAGGTTAAAAAAATGATCATGGTTTGTGTTAAAATAATGTAGAGCATGATCACAATGGAACAACATAAAATAATGCAAGCAGTAACAATGCAATTGTCACAGAAAATTTATAGCACAACATAACATAAGATGACAACATAGCAGCAGTCCACTTCCCCCATCGATTGTGAAAGAATAAAAATAGATGTTAATATTGTACTTCATAGACTCACAGAGACACACACACACACACACACACAAAATGTTATGACTGGACTATCTAGCTAATCATTCCATGAGTAAATACAATTATCTTTAAATATAAAATATGAATGTTTAAATCTAATCACCAGAGCTCAAACTCTATTTTGACTTCTTCTCACTCTCATGTCTAATCACACCTCCCTCCTTCACTCCATCATTTTCTCCTCCCTCCTTCTCCATTTGCCTCCATCCCTCTCTTCCAAACCTTGACTTCCTTCCTAATTTGCTTGCTCATCACTTCTGTCTCATTTCCTCTGCAGTGGAGATGTTCTGCTCCTCTCTGCTGAGTTCATGTTTAGGTTGATGATTTTTACCCAGAGATCCTGACGTTTCCTGCAGTGCTCCCCATCTGTCTCTCTCCTGCTTTCCATTTGCAGCTCTTAATGAAGAGAGAGGGAGAGAAAATTAAGCGAGGGTTTGAAACTTTCAGAGTAAATAAAGTTTAAAACTGCTCTTCTTTGGTTGTCTCAGGTGGGCCTTCACCCTCATCATCATCTCATCCTACACGGCCAACCTGGCAGCATTTCTGACCGTCCAGCGGATGGAGGTTCCCATCGAGTCTCCAGATGATCTGGCCGATCAAACTAACATCCAGTATGGCACCATCCACGGAGGATCCACCATGACCTTCTTCATGGTGAGATACTGTGAACTGTTTGAGTTGATTTCAGTAGCAGCAAACATCTAGATTCAGATGGCTGAATATCAGCATTAATCTTAACTTCCTAATTTCCCCTGAAAGCATCCACCACCTCCACCCTTCTCTCTATCTCTTCCTCCAGAACTCTCGCTACCAGACGTACCAGCGGATGTGGAACTACATGTACTCCAAGCAGCCCAGCGTTTTTGTGAAGAGCACCGAGGAAGGAATCGCTCGAGTCCTCAACTCTAAGTATGCCTTCCTGATGGAGAGCACCATGAACGAGTACTACCGCAGCCTCAACTGTAACCTCACGCAGATCGGAGGACTGCTGGACACCAAAGGATACGGCATCGGCATGCCTCTGGGTGAGCAAAACATGAGCTCAGTGATGTATAATCACATTTTGGTTCTGTTCTGTTCAGAGAGGAAAGAAAATTAAAAGGAAGGGTGGATGGCAAAATCTCAGCAACACTGTCACACTGGAGGTGTCATAGATCATCATTCATCCATACTTTGCTACATTCATTCTTGAGGAAGTTTCTAAATAAATGCCCAGTATTTCCTCTAAATCTTTTTTTAAAGTGTAAAGTCAGTCTGACCTTCACAGGTTTACATTTCTGGAGGTTTCTACATAACAGCCAGAGTTAAACAGTACAAATTCAAATTTATTCAGAATAAGAGAAGATGACAGGGCTTGACATTAGGTTAATGTTTCCCGCTGGAAAGCACCAACCTGTCTTTGTGTGTAGACTTTCTACTTTGTTTATGTGAAGTGTTATTGTGTTTAGTCTGCTGTCACATCACATATTGTTTGTAATATATTGTGGCTGCCTTGCTTTTTGTTGAGTTTTAGCCGCTAACCAGGTCATATTCTTTGTGCAGCTGCTGTTCTTGGCAAATTAAATCCATCCTGATTCCAATTTGGCTTTGGTCTGCTTTCGCCGGTGTCTGGCCTCGCCTCGTCATCTGCCTCAGACTTGTTTCTGGTGATAAGTGTTAATGCATAGATTAGCATAGTTAATGGAGGAAAGAGGAACAGATGTGGGCAGAGGAAAGGGAACAGCGAGAAGACAGAGACAGAAAAAAGAAAGATGAGGGTTTTTTTCGGAGGCCCGTCTGTCAGTCAACCTGCCTGTTAAGTGATGAAAATAAAAGCAGCAGAATCACCTCAGTGCCCCCAGTAGACGCTGGCTCCCATGTTAACTGTGCTGACTGACACTGAGCGATTAGCATCAGCTTCAAAAGAGGAAATGAGAACTCACAGCTGCTTTAAAGTCATTTTGGTTTGTGTTCTGGGAGTTTAAAGTTCAATTTCTAGTGAACGTGAGTGTTTTAACCGTGACCACCGTCATTCCCTTAAGAGGTCGTTAGTGTAACCATTACAGCAAAGTATTCATTTGAACCCAAACCAAGTTCTTATTACAACCTAAACCTAAAATCTGGTTGGTCTGCTTCCTCCTCATTCACGTCTTAGCATTAGAAAGACTTCAACATGCATGAACAGACTCTCTTCAGATGTGTGCTGTATCGCTATAAAATGAAAATATTTGTGACCCGGCCACAATTTTGAAAGTATCCAAGCCAGAAACAAAGACCAACCGCTGAACTGAACAGTTACTAACATATGTTTCTGAAAACATTTCAGGAGCTCAATAGCTATTACAGTAATAGAATATTGATTAGTAATTAACCAGTGTTGCCTTGTCTGACAGGATGATGATGGTTGATGGTTGTTGTGTAGTTTTGTTCAGGTCCAGTGAAATCTTTCAAATGCATTTAGAGGAACATGCTTTTCTGTCTCAAGCACTACTTTCATCATATGAGGATAGTTTTATTATAAAAATAACTTTTTGCAGCTTTGTGGATGAGTGTAGTTAAAACAGTTAGTTGGATGCACACAACCACAAATTTGAAGCGAACACACTGAGGCACATTTTCAAACTGTCAACAAGAAAAAATGTATGGCATTAATGACAGGTACGAGCCAGAGGGAACTGATGAGATATGATAACAATTGAATAATGTATTGAAGGAGACTAAAAACTATAGAGACTGAGATCATAAACTCATGTTTACAATGTTTACTGAAGGAATAAATCAAGAGAGAAGTAGCATCATATTTTCATGAAGTTCTTTATAATCAGACGTCTTTTTACAACCAGAGAAGTCACTCCCTGCTGGCTGTTAGAGAAAATGCAATTTGAAGGCACTTCTGCATTTTACTTTCTAGATCTGGAGGTTGACACTTGGTGTTGATCAAGCCTGGTTTGACTGTGACACACAAGGCACCCTTTAAGGAAGAGGAAGGGGCCACATGAGAAACTGAAACTGTTGTGGAGGGCTGGACCAGTGAACTGAACTTAATTCTGCTCAATATCAATTTTGATTTTCCATAAGAAGCAGTATATTGTGGTTTTAATAGACTTTGAAAATGTGGAACAGGCACAGAAAAGTAGACCAACATCATATCTTAATTTACATTCACAAAATCAATTTAGCATACAGTATGACCATGTTTTTGTAATATCTCGAAGACCGACACTTATGACTATTATAACTTTATACCAAAAAGTATTAAGTGTTTGGTCTGGTAATCGTGATTCAAATTGTAATCATGACAACCTCTATTCTACAAACTAAGCAAAGACACACCATTACACATACTTCCTGCTTTGAAAATTTAAAGATATAACTATTGTTCGCATAATGTACTTAGTCATATCACAGGTAGAAGTATCTTTCAGAGTTGAATTACATAATGAAAGAAAACCCAAGAGAAAAGTGTGTATGGCTCTAAAGAGATGAGAAAATGAAAGAATACCAAAAAGTCATCCATCTAATTTATAAAAGAAGTTGATCATTCTTTTGGAAACTCTCCAAACAAGCTGTCTGGTTTCAAAGGGAAGAGTTAAAAAAAATGAATCAAAGACGAAGTCAGGCGGTGACAAATGAATCATTCTTTATCTTTAAATATGTATTATCTAACCAGTAAAGGAGTGATCATTTTTTAAAAGACTTAAATTATCTTTTACCTTGAAAAACACACACATATTTCCTGCTGTCTATCATTCGGTGAAAGCCATTGTCACTTTTTAATGGAATAAGAAAGAACATGGATGGGGGGAGTTCATTAACTTACAGCTGTAGAGAACAAAATATTAATGACAGGTATACCAATGTGATATCATTTAGACTCATAAGTGACCGTAGAGCTGAATCATCTTCAGGGCTGCTTTATTACAGTGTTTCTAAGTGCATCGATCCTGAACTAATTCAGATCTGAATCCTGACTTTGGTTTCTTGTAAAGATGTGTCTCTTCTTGTGTTGGCTTCATTCCCATCCGCTTTCTTTCTTTTTAAGAAAAGCTTGGTGCATCTGATTTTTCTCTTATCAAAAGTATGTTGTCCATTTTTTTAATACTGACTCATATAGCAGCCTCAACAGAAAGTTCACCATCAGCCTTCTCCTCAAAAATGCCTCAGTTGCACTTCTCTTTGTCGTCTTCATCCATACATGTCAACACTCCCAATATTTCCCTCTCCAAAGGTCAAAATTTCCCAGGATTTTACCTGATTTATGATGAAAAATTTCACACCTTTTTTCTTTTTCATTAGCTCAACCTGTTTCTGTGGAAGCACTACTGTTTTCACCAGGACAACAGGAGAACAACACCAAATGTTTCCCAGATGAAAAGAGTTGTAAAATGCATTTCCTTGTTATTCTCCTGTTTGACTTGATATGTTTTGAGCGCGTTCGCTGCATGCTACCCAAAGTTGGGCTTTGATTGACACACCGAAAAGCCGGCTTGAGCAGCACAAGCAAGTGGTAATAATGGATTTGAGAGAGCGGTGGTGCTGCTGTCACGTCGTCTAAAAGAGCCTCCAGTTCGTGAGAGGGGGAAAAGGAAATGAAGAGTGCTAAGAGAAAGAAATACTCAAGCAAAACTGGTGAATATTTCACACAAGTTCATGCCAGAGGGACGAATTATTCAATTTTCTTTCCTGAGAATTGAAAGTCTAATTAAAACTGGGTCTAACATAAACATGCTGCTGCAGTGTACTATTATAATAATTTTTCTTATATTTTCTTTCAATGTCAACAGAATGCAGGAAATAATGTGTCTGAAACTAAATTAAATCCTCCCGATTTTTGAGGTCTCAAGGTTGGCAAGTATACCTTCATCTGAAGGTGGGGGGTCCAGACGGGTCTGCAAGAGCGAATAAAACATGAGCTCACAGATTTAATAGTGAACTTAATTTCCAGTAAACAGGGTTAGTGGCTGACACCATGCTGCTGCTGAACTCATTTCACATTTATAAGCAGTCACCCAAAGCAAAGTTCCCATTCACAAATGTGTATATTTAGTTGTGAATACAGCAAAACACAGACCTCAGGTGCAAAACGAGATTCAAAGCGGCAGTAAGTTTCTTTGATTTGTATCAGAGATACAGGTGCTGCGTCATCGCTTTCTCTGCTCTCTTAACATTTCTCAGTTTATCAGCGCCTGTGTTCCCTGAAAGCAAAATGTCAATATAAAAAGCCACAGAGCGGCAAAGAGCATGCTGTGTCTGTTAGCACAGCTCTACACATGTTTAATAAATGAGAGGTGAGCACATGAGCTGTAGATGCAACTTACTTTACTCGTCAATAAAAGCACTGAATAAAAGAGATGAATGTTCTGGGTGGTCTGTTTGTTTTTTCCACTGAATTTGTGATGTTGAGTCAGCCGTCTCTTGTTCCTCCTCAGGCTCTCCGTACAGAGATGAGATCACTCTGGGCATCTTGCAGCTGCAGGAGAGCAACAGGCTGGAGATCCTGAAGAGACGCTGGTGGGAGGGAGGACAGTGTCCCAAAGAGGAGGACCACCGAGCCAAAGGTGGGTGTCAGCAGACTGAACGTACAGATGTAACACTCACTGCGTGCACAAGGACGAACTTAATCACATAATAAAAGCATCAAAAACGTATCAAATTCACGTGCACAGACTAAGGATCGTATAGGCACTATTTGATATCACAAAGTAATTAAGAGTCCAGGGCCAATGTTAACCCTTACCCTAACATTGATCCTGGGCAAAACAACTTTGACATTGGCCCTTGATTCTTAATTACTTGGTGATGTCAGATAGTGCATCGTACAGGGACTGGATTCGTGAATACGATAAGAACCCCTGGCTTGAGACATTGTTAATCTCCTTTGTGCCTCTTGTGAACGGTATTGTATCATATTCGTGTCCTGTGAATGCTCGAGAATTTCTGCTGGGGATTTCACCCGGAAGTGGAAGGAGGCGCAGACTCCATCATAAATAGTAATGTTGTTGCTGGAAAAGTCAAACGATACCATGGCTTCGAAGAAATCAACAACTCACATTTGGACGGAGGAGGAGACTGAGTTCATGCTGCCAGATAGTTTATTATTGTTGTTAAGTAGCCGTCAACCGGAAGTAGTTCTAACACCACTTGTTGAAAGGCTACAGCGCCACCTAACGTAGTGCAGTCAGCCAGGTCGCTGACCATTATCTGAATTAAACAAACTCCATGTGTACTTGGATTATGGAGCAGACCCACCAAGTTGCAACATCCTTTTTGGCGAAATCCAGTATGATCTTACCATGTGACCACAGTGAATGATGTTCAAAGCCACTCTCTGCAAGGAAGCAGATATGCTTATTTCACCACTTGTGACTGTCACTGCCCCAGTAGTGTCCAAGCTAAGCTAACAAGCCTGCTAACTAACGCCTATTTAGTGTCACAGGACAAAAATGCAACAAATCTACTTGGTTAGATTTGACATCATGATTAGTTAAAATAAGTGAACACTGACTTTTAGTTTCACATAGGACCATACAGCCTCCTTCGCAAAAGTATTGTGCAACAAAATATGATTCCTTCACAATGTTATTCACAAAGCAGGTAATTCGTTATCAAGGTTTGGACATATAAAAAGGTTGACCTGGGGGTGGCACTGGAGGAAAAGTCACCAAAGACAAGGATCAACAGTTCTACATCACATTTCATCTCAATCCATCCAATAGTTGCTGAGATGTTTCAGACCAAATCACTACTGTCAATCTGCTGGTGGCACTAGAGGAAAAGTCACCAATGTTCTGTCAAATCATCCTCCTCATGAATGATTATGAAAAATACCAAAATTTATCTGATGTCCGTGTCTTCTTCTCCCTGACTCGCCTCTCTGACACGACAGAACCTCCATCTTTTTATCATCCAGTATCATCTTGTTTTTCTGTCTCCATCAGTCTTTTGTCTGCATCGATTATGACGACTGCATTTTCCCTTCAACATTTTCATTATTGACCTAGATTCTTGTTTTTTTTTTCCTGATGTGTCTCCCAATAACAAGATGAGGCCGTTTCTGTCCATCGACTTTTTCCCTCAAATCATGTTTGGGAGCCAATCAAAATAGGAATGTGAGTCCTGTCTGAGTATTGATCATTTGCTCTGACATCTGTTCCAACGGCTTTCTTCATTTCCAGAGCACAGGAAATGATACCACACCACATCATATTGTGTGTGTGTGTGTGTGTGTGTGTGTGTGTGTGTGTGTGTGTGTGTGTGTGTGCGCATGAGTGGCCTCATGTCCCGATAAAAAAAAATCCAAATTAAAAGCTTTGTTCATCTGAAAAAAGTATAATAATAGATCAGGGAGTAGGCTGCGATGGTTGTAAAGTTTCAAAATAAATGCTAAACATTGTTCTTTTTTTGCATACTGAGATGGAGCTTATCATTGAGTCTATGCTAAATACTTTATTTACACCTAATAACTGTAGGAATATAAAAATGAAAATGATTTTTAGACCAAGATGACACATGGATACAAACAGTCGAATATCAATCTCTTACAAAGTCTATTTGTGTTTCTTTGTGTTTTCCTACAGTTTTCCCAGCAGTTGGTACAATAGTGAGCCTTTCTCTGCAGTGTTTGGGTTAAAATATTTACAGAAGAGGTGTGAACATGGAATGTGGACTTTGTGGCTCTTTATACTATGTCACCTGCCCTGGCTCACAATTACATAGAAATATAATAGCTTCATACTGCATTATTTTCTGTCAGTTTGGCTTCAACCAGTCAATGAAAACAGCCTGAGCAGGTTGTTATTGTTATTGTTGTCAGGATGATTTGTAGTAACTTTGGTGATATCCTTATTTTCATTTAGTGAGTGGCATCTTCAGGTCAACATTTAAAACTGTCCATAAAAAATACCTGCAAAACACTGTTACCATCCTGCAGCTATACTTGCTGTACTGTAAAACACAAACATAGCTTCATGTACATTGTATTAAGTGAACATCTTGTATTATGCTTCTGTTGTTCATCACTGTGTACCTGTGTGCTTCAGGTCTCGGCATGGAGAACATAGGAGGGATCTTTGTGGTCCTGATCTGCGGCCTCATCATCGCCGTCTTTGTGGCCATCATGGAGTTTGTGTGGTCGACGCGCCGCACCGCCGAGACGGACGAGGTAAACCTTCATCATCACCCTCCTACTCTTCCTCTCTCGTCCTCCTCCTCCTGCCCTGCCCCTGGCCTCAACCTCAGCTCAAATGCCTCAGTAGGTCATCCGCCTGTGTGTGTGTGTGTGTGTGTGTGTGTGTGTGTGTGTGTGTGTGTGTGTGTGTGTGTGTGTGTGCGCGTGTATGCGTGTGTGCGTGAGATCCGAATATGTTTTATTCAACAGTTGAACAGTTTTAACCCCCTCCATCCTGCTGAATGGGAACAGAAAAACAGCTGTGTTAGTGTTAAAGGCCTTCCACAGTGACATAAACAACTTGTCACCTCATTAGTGACGCCTCATGATGGAGGCCATAAAGGTTTTTTTGCAGGTCAACACTGAAAACAGTTCCTAAACATCTTAACCCTGGAGAGAGCTAAAATGCTGCTTGGGTGTGGATTAAAGACACCTGCATTCATGTGTACAAAGCCTAAACCTATTAAAGTCTATGACTTCAATGAATGAATAAACTGACTATTCCAGAAATGAATAATGCATTTAGCGTATATGCAAAGTAAGATTAAACTGTCTGATTTTCATTTTATATCCTGCTCATTTGCAGGTTTGTACTTGTATTTTGGTTTTCTACTAAAACACGTGTAAAAGCTTTGATGTTAAAAACAAACATGACATATTTCTGTCTGAATATAATCAGAAACAACCTCTCCAAAAGAGCCCAGTCTGTTGTGATTGTCCAGAGCGAAAAATATGGAGCACCTTTGCAAAAGATTAGTATTAGAAAGTTCTATATGCAAAAAGCCTGCTCTAAAACATTTTAAGAAAATGTTTTATGTCATATATTTCGAGTTTAGCATGTAAGAACTGCTCAAGTATCTCCCAAACACTGTGGACATGTAGTTCAAAGGTCACACTCAGAGAAACAGACTGACAGTGGCAGCTTGAAGGTGTATTGTGTTGCAGCACTTGAGTACATGCATGTTCGTCCTTTCTAGAAAACATTGAATAATCTAGTCTAAAAATAATTATCTGAAAGACATGTCACTGCTAATAAAACAATTTAAATTGCAGCCCAAGCAGGACACTGTGGTTTGAGCCCTCTCTCTCCACATATCTGTATTCCAGCAGTCAGTCTTCTTCAGTCTGCGTTCATTCATTCGTCCTCTGCAGATACAGTTTCTGACTTTTATTTGCTCTTCATCTATCCGTCATTTATTCGACTTTGTGTCTCGACTGTTTTTATAGAACACATTATAGGACGAATTCATCTGTCCACGCTCACATGTGCAAACGTGCAAAAGCAAATTAATTTTATTCTAAAATATTCACATCAGAAAATTTGAATGAACATAGCAGAATTTTGTTTTGTGTGAATGCATGTGAGTGGACATATAAATATAATAATAAAAACATTGATTAATAAACTAACCAATAAATCAATGTAAATTTAACATATAGACACAAGAAAGGTACATTTTGATATTTTTTTTTTTTAAGTACTATAGAGACCATGTCTCTCTATGTCTCTCTCTCTCTCTCTCTCTCAGGTCTCTGTTTGTCAGGAGATGCTGACGGAGTTTCGAAACGCTGTCTCCTGTAAGAAGAGCTCTCGCTCTCGACGCCGCCGGCCTCTGAGTAGTGCTGGGGGTGGAGTCCTTCGTCACCCGTCCCGCCTGGCTCTGGCCACCCCACGCCCCATCCGTCTGGTCCGTGAGATGCGTCTCAGCAACGGGAAACTGTACAGCGGTGCTGGCTCGCTGACGGGCGGGCTGGGTGGAGGTATGGGAGGAGGCCCTGATTTAGGCCCGGGGCCACAAAGGCTCTTGGAGGACCCACTTGGCGCCAACACCACCACCAGCACGCCTCCTCCCCTTCCGCCGGTGTCGGCCCTGGTGGCTCCTCCCGCCCCCCTGCGCAGCTTCCTGCAGGGCTGCAGCCACGTGCGAATCTGCCAGGAGTGCCGGCGCATCCAGAGCCTGAGACCGGCCACGCTCACACCTCCACCGCCTCCTCCCCCCTCTTCATCCTCCTCCACCTCCTCCTGCTCCCGGATCCCTCCCACTGCCGTGGCACCGGGTCACCACCTCCGCCACAACCCCCACCACCACCTCCACTACCACCACGGCTCCATGTCGCTGCCCCGCCTCCCACCGCCTCCTCCTCCAATCCCGGCAGACAGAGCTGACAGCGATGGGGGTGGGGGTGAGGGGAGGGCAAGTCCACGGCAGGCCAATACCAAACCGCTGCCACCACCTCGACCACTGCCTCCCCCCAAGACACCAACACGCCCACCGACAGACTTACTGGTGGGGCACAACTGAGCAGAAGGACACTGTGTGGGCTGTCATCAGGGGTCAGAGGTCATGGTTTCAAACCATCAGTGAACTTTTTGAGCTGGATCAGTCCAAGCTGGCCTGTCAGCAGGGATGGATGGAAGAAACCATTTTGACCTGTTTGCAGGGGTCATTCATAAAAACAAAGCCACTTTGGCTCAGTGGATCGCACCAGTAACCATTCCACAGGGTTGGATGGATTAAACCACTCTGACTGTATGCAGGGAGGACAAATCAAATGTTACATTTTGGATTAAACCAGCTGAGGTGTTCAGAGTCTTTGGATCGCAGGGTTGCAGAGGACTGACAAACAGGAAGTGGCTGCCAAATGGACACCCCACATTCAATGCTCCACCTCTTGCCTCGGCCAATCATCACGCTTGGTGCCAAGTGAGGAGGACTCTTTCTGTTACTGTTTGAATACTGAACCAGGTGTTTGTATATGTGGAAGGAGACCCACACACACACACACACACACACACACACACACATGCACGGTAGCAGCTGTACAGCTATCACGGTCATCTGTCAATCATTTGGACATCTCCAGAGGATGTAGCTCTTAACAACCATGTTGCCATTTGTGCAAACGTCTGGAAAACTGACCAACTGGTGCTGTGATCCACAAAGCAGACAGAGCAATGCGTCAATACTCACCTGAAGTGTACAAAGCTGTGCTGAGCCGCTTACTCTTTTCCACGCAGCATCCAATCCACCAAGTATTCAAGTATAATGCATAACACAATTAGATGTCCAAAACTGTGAAAGTAACCAAGAGGAGGCAACGAAAACTTTCCTAACTTTCAAGTTGATGATTTCTGTGTAAAAAAAATGGTTAAACAGTTGGTTACATAATTTTAACATTGTCACTGAAGAATTTGTCAGCCAATCAGACAATAAGAGACTATGACATAATTTTTAACTTTTTTTTAAAGGACTAGTTTAACATTTTGGCAAATTTGCTTATTTGGTTTTTTTTCCAAGAATTGGATGATCAGATGGATGTCAGTCTTGTGTCTGTCTGTCGGGGCATGGTTAGCCTAGCTTAGCACAAAGACAAGTCTCATCTAATCAGAGCCCTCAAAGGCTCATATTAGAAAAGACACACACACTTTTTTGATATCTCACAATCCAGTAGTTCTATTTTTACATTTGCAAATTAGACAAGATACATGTTAATCAGTTATTTTTAGGTGCATTTTTCAACTATGGACAGATGCAGGCTAGCTGTTTCCACCTGCCTCAAGTCTTAAGGCTAAGCTAGGCTAACCATGGCCCTGACATGAGTGTCTTTTCCAAAATGTTTAAGTATTCCTTTAGAGTCTGAACTCTTCTGAACTGTTCACTGCCACCACATGCTGCCAAAGAACACAAGCATGTAGTCAAAACAGTGAGTTCAATCAGCCTGGTCTCACCAAACAGCGCATGAGTGACACAGCAATTTGATTGATCATATTGTGTGTGATCACAGTGCTGTTCTGTACTGTAAACATGTCTGTGTGCTCACAGCTCGTGACACAGAACAAAAAGACATGAAATGACAATTTAAAATGCTTTTACCAGACTTCTGCAGAATGATACAGCCACATAAGCTGAACTTCAGGTCCATCTGCAGCTGCCGTCACTGGCCTGAAACTGGCTACCGACTACTTCTAAATCATGCTTATTCCCCAAAAAGTCTAGCAGCCGTATCTGGGCCAGAGCCAACTTCCATTTGGAAATCCAGAACCACAACACGCTGAACTGACACTCGATTCAGATCTTAAAATCTGTTTGATGGATCAGATGCATACTGTGAGGGACTGTATGGAAATTATCATGCGCGGCTCTTTTAGTTGAAGGGTCGTCTCCTCAGATGTTTTTGGGAGCGTTGTCTCTTATTTTCTTAGAGAAGAATCATAACTTATTTAAGCAAGAATTATTATTGTATATTGCATTCTCCTTTCTCTTCTAAAGTGCAAATTGCTAACTATTGTGGCAATTCATCGGCTTTAAAATGCAGTCCACTATCTTAAATTATTTTGTTTATATTTGTGTTTTTAGTGGTGAAATCACTTGTAGCAATTAAATACTGTTGCAGTAGGATATTTTGATTTGAGAATTTGATCCAGTAATTTTCATACAGTCCCTAAAAGGAGAGGCCCTCTCCGTCACTACAGTTGTGTATATTTTAGGTGAGTATTAAAGCTGTTTTTGCCTCAGTCAGTGGAGCTCAGACATGTTCTGCACACACACACTCACAGGAAAAATTTGGAAGGCAAAAGAAAAAAAAAGCTAAATTTGTGATTGTAATTTTCTTCCTGTGTCCAACCAGAGTATTGCTTTTTAAATTTCTTTCCTCTTTTCCATGGAAACGTTCAGTCCTTGAGCTCTTTCAAATTGATGTCATGACGATTCGATCACCACACTGTGATGTCAGAGTTCCAAAGTAACCTGTCAGCTGCCGGCGTTCTCCAACATCCATACCTCAACTTATCATATCGACAGATTATGTGACATAAGTGGTGATATTGTCAATTCAACATGTAATTGCTTTACAGCCGCCTGCCTGCAGGATACGAACACAAAGGAGCCAAAAGTTAATAAACTCCTGGATTTTTTTCTTACTGAAACCTTATTTTACTTCAGATCAGTGCCTGTAGTCTCTGTTTGTTTTATTATTTTTGTAATTTGTTTCACATCAAAGCCGTTTAGAAAATGAGCCAGCAGCATCCGAGGTGAAGAAATTGTTTATGAATATGAGGGGAAATGCACAGGAATGTTAATACAATGTGACTTTAAATGTGTGTGAGTGTGTGCGCGTGACGATAAAGAATGAGTCCTGGTCAACGTGTCATCATGTTGTCTGCTGTTTTATTTTGTTTGTTCTGCTCCTCCCTCAGATTTGTACCAGCAGTGCTCAGCTCATCAGTAGGACAGAGACGACAGGTGGCTATTATTCTGATGATCCTATTGTTATCATTATTATTGATATTGACGTGTGGGGTGACTGTAGGGGCCCTCTGATGTTCAATATATAGACACATGTTTGGAATAAAAAAAAACAGTCAATGTACCAAAAACTCTGCTGGTGAAGTTTTATCATTTTTTTAATCTGATCCCCTGACCTTTGACCTTTTCTTCAAACTCTCCAGCCTCACAGGTTTTCAGGGAGGGCCGAGCTGACGTCACCAAACATCATCTCCTGAAAACAATCTGCTGATTTATAGACTTTACATATTTTATTAATCTTTTTCTGCTTTGTCTGTGTTCTTTTAGTAACTTTTTTAAGTAAGTAATTTTTTTCTTAAATTTAAATGTATTTCTTTTTCCATGTTTTCTTTTATGTGCATTTTTAATTTGTTTAGTTTGTCTGTTTTTCATTGTGTTTGTTTGTTTTGTGGTTTATTTTTTGTGGTTTTGTTTTTATTTTTGTCATGGTCATGTTAACTATTATTTCGTTGTGCCATTTGTGCCATTTTGCATGAAGCCAACTAAGAGCATCATTCTAGATGAAAAACCAGGAGAGGGGTGAGAGGTTTGTGTAAATGTTATAAGGGAAATAAGGCTGGAGCAGCTGATGTAACACCATCAAACAGTCAGCAGGTGGTGCTGCAGGCCAGAGGACAAACAACCATGAAGGTTTTGCACCAAAGTGCTTCAGAAAGATGAACAAACGTTCATGCACCAGTTCACCTAAAATGAAAAGCCTGTCATGTCTTGACATGACAATAGCTTGAGTGCAGAAAGATTCACTAAGAAGGATTTCAGTGAGCTAAAGACTTAAACACATATTGTTGGTATTTGGCTATTTTTAGGAAGTCATAAGTGAAGAAAACACCAAAGGAAGCAGGAGAGTGTGTCATAAATATTCACAGCATAACACCATGACCAGGAGGTCTGAGCTGATGGAGATTATTCATAACCAGGAGATGTTTGACAAAGATATGTCTCATCAGTTTGGGGAAATAATGTTTTGACCACATATAAATGATTTATTTTCATATGCAACAAAGCAGCTGTGGTTTACCTGATAACTGATTGATTTAGTGACGATCAGATTATCAGAAACCTCTGTCGGTTGTATGATAAATGTAGGCAGTGGTGAAGGAAGTCCTCAGACCCTGTACTTTAGTAAAACTACTACTACTACAGTAAAAAAAATACTCCACTGCATGTCAGCATTATTATCATCAGGAATTACTATTATTGTTATTATTGTCAGTACCACCCAGTGCAGGAAACACACAAATCATTAAAGCAGCAAATACTGCTGACTAAAATTATTATGAAAATAGTTGCAAATTAAAAAGTTTAAGCCCCGCTGTCTATTCAAGAAGCTCTACAAATGTTTTGTAGTTAAATTTTTTTTTTTATTTTTTTAAGTACCTAAATCTATCATGTTGGTGTAGTGCACCCTATAAAAAAGTATTTCCCTTCTGTGATGTAACAAGTAACGAGTTGCGTGAAAGAAAAATACTTATTGTTTGAAATAAAATAGTTATTATTTGAAAAATAATAAAGTACAGTACAGAATTCGAGTAAAGTACTTGATTTCATTCCAGCACTGAGTGTAGGTGTTGAATTGCTGTCTGCTATGTTGCACTCTACTGTGTGAGATCTGAATGACCAGTAAAGGGAGTCAGTGGAGCAGCCTGGAGGTGAAGCACAGGACACTGAGTTGTTGTGGAGCAATCATCAGCCAGTCAGTGATGCAAAGCTGCGGTAAAAGCATGAAACATTTTATTTTTGGAATTAGCAGTAACTCATTTTGTCTCTTGATGTGATTCATTTTTCAGTGAACTCCTCTGCATTGAAAGAGACATTCTCACGAGGAACAAACTGTTACTGTAAGTGATGATAAATCTGTTACGCAAATAGAAATGAGTGTGTCATTTATCTCATCCTGCCTGGACTCACACTGTGCAGGCGTAGAGCTGCAGAGATCACTGAGCGAGGGCTGAATGACTCCAGAGCAGCTGACTCCAGACACACTAAACGCTGATATGAGCAGACGTCTGGGTCTCATCACTGATGACACGTCTGTGCAGATTCTCCACCAGGTCAAGGTCAAACTAGAGAGCTCTTTACATCACTGATGATGGATATATTCAGATGCAACAGTTCGTCTGAATTTACAGAGTAGTTTTATCAGAAAGATACGTTGAGATTTTGAATCTTTTTACAAGGAGGGGGCTCGTCAAGAAAGAATCATGCTAAAGATGCATAGGTATGCTGATAAGTTTCATAGAAATATGTCAGCATGAAAAATCCTCCTGTGAAGCAACTGAATGTACGTAAATTGACAGTAAATGACATTATGTTGTGATTGTGTCATGTGTGTGCAAGTGCTGCTGGGAAAGGAGAAGCAACAAAGGAGGGTCAACAATTCTGCTGAAAACACTGACTAGAGTGTGACAACAGTTAGATGACTTCATCACTAAAGACTATACTGAGAAAATAAGAAGTAAGTGACAGAGCCTCATGACTGTATCATCAAAGTCAGATGGTGGAAGTGGTGAATTATATTTACTCTTGTTACTATAGCAAAGTGCTTTTAAAAGTCCTGATGAACAAAAAGAATAAGTGTCACTGTCCTTTTGTATCTACTTTAATTAATTAACTTAAATAGATTTAATGCTCCACCCAGCGAACACGCTCAGCTGCCAAAATCAAATCTACCCTCCTTCAGGAGACTTCACTGAAATCAAATCAAATCAAATCAAAGGCCTTTATTATCATTATATGACAGTGCATAGTCAGGTGCTTAGTCAGATGTAAAAGATGTAAGACATAGCTTAAAATAAAATAGAAACAGCATAAATGAAATTATGTAAGAAATAAGTTACTATTTACAATAGTATGATACAGTAGTAAGGCACAGTTATTGCTACAAAAAAAACTAGTCGCGCCGAGGGCACCAGCGTGGCTAGAGCCGGCCCTGGTCGGGGTTTAGTGAGACCTTATAGATCCAGGTGGTGATCAGGTCAGAAGAGTCCTGGACAATGTTAGCAGCTCTGCTGAGGTAGAGAGAGCTGCTGATGTCCTCCAGTGATGATCACTGTCTGCAGGGCTCTCCTGTCTGCTCTTACCTTCAGTACGAGCCCTTTCTGCTGTATGTGTCACCAATCCCTGATGTGACAACAGAACAAAGAGGCCGAGTGGACTCGTCACAGAGTGGACTGGATTTGTGTATTTGTGGCCTGCAGTCGCTTTCCAGTTGATGTTTTTGATGTATGTGTTGTTGCAGTTGTGATGTTTTCTTCTGCTGTTTTGTATTTTCATAATTAGTAATCAGCTATATTCACAGACCGCAAAGTAAAGGATTTATTGTTGGTTTGGACATCAAGGCTCTGTGGTTTATCATCATTTTGAGATGCTCCCATTTTAACTACGTTCTACACAAGTATGCCTACTTGTGTGAATGTTGTAGTGATCTCTCTTTTCCTGAATCCTGTCAGTGACTCCTCCAGTCTGTTTGATATCTGCCCTCTGAGTTTATAATTAGAGATTACACTGAGCATGTTTTATTCAAACATCAGATACAAGCTGTGGATTTTCAGCATCTCATTTGTATCTGTTGAATACAACTTGCATTATTAGTATTTAAACTGACTGTCATTGAAAAAGGCACAAAATAAATTATGATAAAATTACTTTGCGTGTGAAAATAACCTTTTAAATTGCCCAGTATGTGTGTGTAAATAGTGATATTATTCACTGAACAGTTATATTATTAATTTTAGTGCACACCTGTGCAAATATTGCAGAAATGAAAACAAAGACAACTAAGTAACACTTCATTGTATGCTTCTCTGTTGGTTATATGCTATAATTTTTCTGATAATTAGTTCCCTAGGGAAAAAAAATATATGCTGGTACTAATTATGGAATGATGGGATGAAGTTTAATTAGATGAGTTGAAACGTTGCTCCATTTTAACCCAACTAAATATTTATTAGCCTTAATTTGAACCACATAAACAAAACCAACACATTCAGTCTTATAAAAAGTTGAATTAAGTGAAGAAGCAGCAGAAGACAATATAATAAAACACAGAAAACATTAAAACAAAAATACGCAACAAGTTCAAAGTGATAATTTCAAAGATTTTCATTGAAATACATGTTTATTAATATCTGCTAAACTCTAACCAACATTCCTACTCAAATAGAAATACTAAATCAGCCAGTACTGAAATCTACTGTATCACAACTAAGTTAAATTTCAGTTTAAACTGACGATGAGTTGAATGTGTGTGAATGAGGTTAAATGGTTTAAAAGGGCAATAAAACAGACTGAACCATCATATGATATTGTCTGAAATGACATCAGTGAATATGGTGGTGTATTGGTACATGGACTGTATCTGTGGATGTGGCTCATATGATATGGACGCCCATTCTGCTTGGATAAGAAATGAGTGTCAGTAATCCTGGAAGGCAACATCCTGACTCATATATGTGGTCACTGACATCAACTTTCAGCCTGTCCTCACTGCCTCAAATGTGGCCGTTTGCTCAGCGGCCCCATAGGTCTACCTGGCTGTATGTAGAAGTCAGCTTATATAATACAAAGAGCAGAAAGTGCAGGAGGTTGAGAAACAGAACTTTCACTCAGGAGAGTGTTGCTAGTGTGAAACCAAATATCAACGTTGACAACATAAAGTTACTATGCTTCTTCTTACATAATGTAGCTCATTTTTAACATGTAGGTCACTTAATGTTAATAGGTCACATACGTAAAATCATTTTTGTTGTTTTGTGTGAGAATAAAAGTTCATTTTGAAAAGACGTGTGGTACATACAGAGAATTGCCTAAACTATTTTCTAAGTTTGTTGTTTTACTCCCATCAGTTACAGGAGATCATGTTAGGACAAATCATATGCTTGTGTTTTAAATGTTGCTGTAACAGGTGAAATACAAACCTGGAATTGTTTTAAATTTAATGAAAAATTATCACAACACAGTATGTCAAAAAAAAAATATGCAAAAAAAGTGTAGTGTAGAATGTCAGAAAAATGTCACAAAAATATAATAATATTATATAATAATAGTAGTCTCAGTGTAGGATGCACAAAAAAAAATCATAAAACAGCAAGTCAAAAATTTCCTGAAAAAAAGCCAGTGCAGAATGTAAACATGAGTCATGAAAACAGTCATAGTATAGTATGCCATAAGTCATCCTCGTATAGGTGTGCACAAAAGAAAATCATAAAATTGCAAGTCAAAATTGTTATGGCAATTTCCTGAAAAAACTTTTCTTGTTTGTACGATGCTATGCTACTGTTACACTGTAAATTTCCCCATTGGTGGGACGAATAAAGGTTAATCTTATCTTATCTTACTGTATTGTATCTTAAAACAGTCACAGTGTAAAATCCATGAATCCTCAATTAATTTGTCTCTGCTGCTGTGGCAGGTGAATTTCCCCTAATGGGGGATAAATAAAAAACTATTCTATTCTCTATTCTCTTCTAAAACATGCTTAAAAAATCAAAAACAGCAAGTTGAAAATTTCATGAAAAACATCATAGTACAGTAAGACAAAATGTAAAAAACAACACAAACAGTCATGGAAATGGTCAAAATATAGTATTATTAAAATGAAAATTTCATGGCACAACATAGTATGTTAAAAAAGGTTATTGTATTTATATTGAAAAATGTCATAAAAACAGTCATAGTGTAGTATTCCATGTATAGTTTGAGTACAGGATGCAAAAACATAAAAAGTCAAAAAGTTCTTGAAAAAACATCATAGTATAGCATGTTGAAAATTTACTGCATAAGAAGTCATACTATAGTCATTCTATAGTCTTCCATGGAGAGTTCCAGTATCGGATGTTGAAAACTGATAGTATGGCGAGCTGAAAATTTCATGAAAGAATGAAAACAGTCATAGTGTATGAATCTATGGATAGTTTTTGAGTAGGACGTTAAAGAACCATAGAACGGCAAGTCAAAAATTTAATGGAGAAAAAGTGTCTTATATGAAAAAAGTAATAATGTAGAATGTCAAAAAAGACAGTCATCATATAGTATCCCATTAATATTGATAGTAGAGCGTGTTGGGGGGAAAAAGTACACTGTACAAGGTAAGTAATAAGCTCCACATTTACCTGCTGTGGTATTACAGTGATGTACATATAAATGCATCATTAATTATACCAGAAGAATCACTGAGAATCTAAAGCGACCAAATTGCCCAAAAAGGCTTAAGCATGGTAATGGCTTCATAAGCTGACCATCACAGCACAATAATCATGCTCAGGAGGGAGGGAGTGGCTGCATGCAGCCCATGAGCAGAGTTCACCCAAACATTCAAGCAATGAGAGGAAACAAACTTTAGTTTTCTTGTGATAAAACGTAGATCGTGTCAAGATAACTTTGGTAAAAAAATTGTGCAGCCTTTCTGGGCTTCCATCAGGAATAAGGGATACTGTACATGATCCTCGATGCATTTACAGCAGCACCATTAGTCTCTTGTAAGGTCGTCCAGATCTCCTCAATCCACTCAGAAGAAATGCCAGTGCAGTCCTGACTGTGTTGTTGGATGCAGCATTCAGCTTCATGATCGACAGTGGGACTGCAGTTATATTAATGATAGTTATGGAATGATTGTCAGTGGTTGTGGTTTCCAGCCGACAGTGACAATGAGACTCCACAACTACTGATAATGGATATCTGTCTGATATCAGAAAAAAAAAAACGAGTATGGGATTATATCGTCCTGCATCTAAAATCTCTGATACCATCAGTGCATTCCAGACTCCACTCCAGCTCTTCTATCCAGCAGCAGAGACCAGTGATCACAACAACAGCTGTGCTAAGGTGCTAACAAAGTAGAAGGAGGAGGAGAGATGTCGACCGTGTGGCAGCATTTTTAGTTAAAGTTCGAAAAAGACGTTGCAGCTGAGAGCAAAACTTGTCCTGTGGTGGAACCAGGAAGTTTAATACGACCAACCTCATCAGCATCACAAAAAACTGTGACTAGCATCACTTGAGCAATTCTTTTCTAAAAAATACTACAAAATAAGTAATAAAAGTATGCCTGTGTGTATGTATGTTCATGCTGATATTGTATCAGATATCGGTATCAGCCAATACTCTAGGCTGCAATATCGAGGAGAAGAAGTTGTATGGGGACAACCCTAAAAAGAGATATAACTTGTTAGTCAGTAACTTCCTGTTCACTTCACGGTGTATCGATCAAAGAAAGCGACTGAGCGTACTTCCCATATGTCTTCCTGTTGTTCATATGCGAGAGTCAACTGTTATATTACTGAAGTCTCCAGGTGGATTCTTTCTGATCTACATTTATACATTAAACACACCTCAGATCAGTTCTGTCCTCCTCACGATGTCTTCTGCCCTCATTTAACTTCCATATCTGTGAAACAGAGTCCTGCTGTTCCACCCATTACTCTATTATTACTCTACCCTGTAATCACTTACCCACACAGGCATAGTGTAACCTGCTGGTACAGGCCCACAGGCTGCTCACCAACACACACTGATCTCCTCCTGCAGTGTAAAAGCATCACACTCATTAGTTTAAGCTGAGAGTGTGTTTACATTCACATCACACAAATCTGAATGATGATGTAGTTCATTTACTAACAAACAGTTTATAGCTAACAGGCTCTCCAACAGAAAACAAGTTCAGCGCTCCTTCACAGAGTTTACAACCTGCTTCACCACAAGGGGGCGATAAATGTCCTGAAACATTTCGTTCAGAATGATCCAACAGAAAGGGCTACTGAAGATTCAAAACATGCATTCATTCATTTTTATTTAAAAACAAAAACACACTTAAAGTTGACACAAGGGGTAAAACTCAAGAGGAGAAAAAGTTTGATGTTTAACACTATATCACAAATGTGTCACAAACGTGTAGACGGCATTTGTTCTGCAAAAATGTTGACATGGTATTGGCTCTCGATGAGTGGAACATGAATGTCTGAACCACGTCATGACAGTCCATCTGATATTGGAGGAGGTATTTCACTTGAAGCAGTCTGTCTCAGGCTGTAAGTGAGGAAGTGAAAATGGGCGGGTGGCGCTGAGGCTTTGCTGGTTATCCTGTTTAGCCCCGTCCTCCTTCCCTCTTTCCCTGCATGGCTTAGCCTTGACTCAAAGAGATGTAATGCACATTCCTGACTAAATGCTGTGGGCATGTTCAGTCCTGTCATCTGATTCAACACACAGAACCACAACATGAGGAGGGACTTTCCTTTTGGTTTTGAACTGAAGTGACTTGTGAGTCCAAGACGAATATGCAGTTTTAATGATTCTCTTCATCTATTGGCCCCTGATGAGTCCAATAGATGAAGAGATGTTAGACTCCTTTAGTGAGTGCTACTCTTTTAAACCATGTGTCCTACAATTTGTTCTCCCCTTACTGGTTCTGGCAAAGCCTACCTGAGAAACTGGCTTCATTTAAACCTCAGGAAGTTGACGATGGCTCACCCTCCTCCAGCACCTGATTGGATGAACACACCTCCCGCTGGCTTCTCGTTGGTCCCTGCTTTTGATTTTTGAACCTGAAAAACATGATAGACACTGTGGAGGAGCTGACACATTCACATACAGCCCCGGAGCACTTCTCGTCATTGAAATGTCACCTTAAAAGTTACTAGAAACCAATTATTGTTAAGGGAAAGTTACTTTCCTTTGTCAAAAATGTCAAACTTTCCGAAAGTTTGATATTTTAGCGAACATGATTATTCCCTCGCTTGCTTCATGATAATACTGAAAAGTTAGCATTCTGCTGCCATATTCATATATGAGGTATTTGTTTAATCGATATATCTGTGATTAAGAAAAGAGTTTCTATGTTGCAGAGATCATTGGCACAAACAGGTCCTAAATTTGTTTTGGGCGTTCTCAGAATATTGTAAAAATACCTGCTGCGCTTGTTCTATAATGAAATATTGAGAGTCACATGAGGGTTTTTCAGAGACTTTGCATGTGTGTGCAGGTGTAGAGAAACACTATCACTTTGTTTCTTCTGTAATCTGCAGCTCTCAGGCCTTCAAAGAAATGTCAGGTGTCAGGAGAATGGAGCGGACCGGCTCACTTAACCCCCATCAAGAGGACTGACCACTGGCTGCAGGTCAAAGGTCGTGTTTAAGCAAGACTTTGTGTTTGTGTTCAGTTCTCAGCATTGACATACACAGAAAAGTGTTGTCAAAACACGACCAAACCCTTAGGTAAAAGGTGAAAATAATAAAATGATGAATTCACCAACAAAAAGTAAAATGTACAGAATTGTTTAAAGAAAGTTAATTAACTTTGGTTTAATTTCAAAGTCGATTGATTCTGAAATAATATTTTGCGTGTGTGTGTTTATAGCCAGTATTTAATCCTGTTGGTGAAAACAGGCGCTGCCTTTGTGAGTGATAGATCGTATTTGTGTTGCTGTGCTTTGTGTTTTTAGAAACCACAGAAGTCATTTCCACAAAACACTTCACCGACTGAGGCAAACCTCAGACATGTAGCTGACATTTCTCACAGCGATCCAGTCACAACATGCTGCATGCACATCACGCCGAGCTTACTGGAGACTCATGAAAGTGGAATTGATTTTATGGAGGAGAGGCTTGTTTAGCCATGTGTTCAGACTGGATTACGTTCTGTTGAAATGTTTCGTAGATTATATAAAACCTTACTTTAAATGGTGTCGCCATAGAAACAGTTAGTTCTACAACCTGGATTTGTCTATATTTGAAAAAGAAAATGCTGGGAATATGAAAAACACAGGTGGTCACAATACATGGCATATAAATGACGCAGTAATTCCTGTGTGCATTAACATTTTTTTTTGCTTTTAGTGTATTACAGTGGCTGAGGAGGGTCAAACCTAGTTTATCTGAGGTTTGAGGCCAGCTATAATTTCTCATATGCAGCTACATATACAGAATAGAGTGTGAAGAACTGTATGGCTGTAATGTTTAATGTTTAATCTTTGCACTACTGTCCCATGAAGCCTTTCTGTTCAGTTCCTGTGCTCCACCAGAGTAGACAGAAATTCATATGGCCTCTTTTTTTTGGTAGTAGCTAAAGAAAGTAAAACTGAAACATATTTAGATTCATTTTATGTTTTTCATTAGTTTTTTTAAACAGGCAACAGAATATCAGTTCAGTTTTAAGGATAGTTTTTTATTTAGTTTCAGTTCACAAAAATATTTTTCATTGCTTATTTTTTACTATAATAACTCTTGTATTGTGTGTGTGTGTGTGTGTGTGTGTGTGTGTGTGTGTGTGTGTGTGTGTGTGTGTGTGTGTTTGTTCTCTGTTTATCTCAGGGGTGTTTTGAAGGAAAAGGATCATCAGGAGGTTAACCTGACCCACAGCAAAAGAGTGTACCACCAGACACAGCTCACACTGTGTTCAACTTCTGCCAAATAAAGTTTCAGACCTTGAGAGAATATTTTTAGAAATTGAGAACATTTTGTCCCGTCTTCACGTCTTCAAAATGCTACTTGAAGGTCTTATAAGAAGACTGATTTTCTTCAGCTTCAGAAAAGAATTACCTGCAAGATTTAGCGTTAATACCTGTACGAAAATATTTGTCAATCATGAATAAGCCCTAAAAGCTGAACCTGAGATGAAATGACGTGATGAGACGGTTGGTTTTGTGTGTCAGTGATCTACACTTCAGGCCTTTTTCTGTCCTTCCTCACCTGCCACGCCCTAATCTCCTTGACTCTGTGGTGAAAACACACACCGTTAACACAGGAAACACTCGCTTCCTTCTCTGATTGGATAGTTTGAAAGTACTCAGATTCAGACTGGTTGCGGTCTCCTTTTGAACTCGGTGTCACGGAGTATATAAATGAAAACACAACAAACAGGGCAAAATTAAAATTAGGAAAATAGTTTCACAACTTTTATGGCTTTACAAGGATGTCAAATTTTTTGGACGAATTTCACCTTGGGGACATTTGTTTTAAGATTTCTACAGGAATTTCATAGAGGTGAGACAGTTTCTGTAAACATTAAGAAAACAAAAACAGTTTAAAAAAAAAACACAAACAAAATAATGGTAAGAACTAAAAACCCCACATTTCCAAGTGTCACAAATTGTTTACAGTGTATCTATCTCCATTATTTACAGTGAGGGCAGTTTTCTTTAAGGCTGCTTGTGTCATTTTCAAACATAGAACTGTGTTCAGTTTAGGACAACAAATGTGTCGTTATTAATACATTCTGTGCTGCGTCTTATCCTAAACTGGCCGTGTTTCCATTCATATGTTTTATCTTTTTTTGTGACTTTTCAAACGTTTACTTAAAATCAGCTTGAAGACTGAATGGAGAAACGGATAGTGACACCTTGTTTTTAAGATGTTTTAAATTCAGTTTGAGCATCTTTGGCTGCAGAGTTCAGGGTGAAAACACACAAACTGAAAAAAATGATTTCCAATGCAATGATCTGCAGACAAGCTATGATCTTCAGCTCCAGCTATTATTTTTTTTTTTCACTGGAGATCAGTGCATCTTGAAGTCTGAGATCACTCACAAAAACACAAACAAAAAAACACATCAATTCAGCTCAAAGCAAAGGCAAAATCATCCTAGGTTTGATGATAAAAATACTCAAGAAAAGATGTGTGATCTGGTGAAAAAGCTGAACTTAAATAATACAAAGCGGTTTTTCATTTACATTTTCAGCTGAAAGTGAGGTGCATCATTAACCTGCAGAAACTAAGACGTTTTTTAAAACAACTTAGATCCAAAAAAAATCAGCCGAACCGCCCTGAAGCTCACCACACTTTCCCTCCAAATCTCAAAGTATGTCTGCGCTTACAAACACCTTCCCGCCTTTTTTTCTCTCTTTTGTTTTCTCTCTTCTTCACCTTCACCACCTGACTCATCCCTGCATGTTAAAGCTTGCCTGTTACCTTAAACGTCCACAGAGGATGACTAAGGAGGATTTCACTAAAAGGATTCTGGACCATAGAGAAGAGGAGCCTGAAGTTAAAGCAGGAAAGGAAGAAATTCACAGCAAAGGTTATGAACGGAGAGAGTGAGTGCATCTATTTGCATTTTGTTTCATGTGTACAGACATGACAGCCTGACCGTTATTGGATGTTTGAAGCCACCACTAATATCTGAAAGCTAAAAAACATAATATTGTTCCCATAAACCAATGTATCCTCATGTAACGGTTTGCATATCTTATAAAAATCTATTGCTCATTGTGTGTTCTCCTATGAGCGTCCAGCAACATCTGTCAATTTATTCAATCAAAACAAAAATGCAGTCTTTTCAAAATAAACTTCCATTTTCACAGGAAACCACTTGAAGTTTAGGAAAAGATTGTTTTGGGTTAAAAAAAAGTGGTAGAACTGAATATGTGTCTGACTTCTGGTTTCACATGGGTGATGAACAGAACTGGCTGTCCACTGGTTTCTACCACACCCATCCACCTTGACCTGTTTGTCTCTCTTTGTACTCCCTGGTTCAAAATTTTATGGGATACAGTATATACAAATTACAGTGCATTACATTTTGTTGGTATAGCTTCATAAACAGACAGCATAAATATTATCTCACTGGAGAACAGAGCTCTTTACAAATGGACCTAATTTGTGTTGCTAGTGTTTGTAAGTTCTTTTAAAACCCTTCACACACATCAGTACAGTTGAAAAAATAAAAGAAACTCTAATAAGAATATATATGTATATTGTACTTGTTTCTGATTGGCTGGCAGATAGTTAATAAGAACAAATATGGGTGCAGAGCAACCATTAAACCACTGTTATAGCCCTATCTCTCCAGTTGTTCTAAGATGTTTTCAGCTTAAAGCTCAGCAGTACAGTTGTTGGTTGACTGAGAATTCTTTTGGTCGAGGACTACAAATGACAACAGGAACATGAAGAAAAGGAGATGTTCAGAGAGGGAAAAACATTAAGAAAGTGTGAAAAATCTCAACTGACAAAATGTTGTAGCAACGTGTGTTGAAAGACTTGTGGTGAGCACCAGAGAAACTGAGGTATTTAGGATCAAACTGTCCTCCGATGATGCTGTCAAGTGCAGAGAAGCACCTAAAACTTTACTTTGAAATCCTTCGCTGCACTTGAAGCACCCCCTATAAGGAAAACTGCACCCACCTGGCAGAGAGTGAGATAAATCAAACCACAAAAACCTTTTCAGATATTATTTAAACCCAGAATGCTGAGTGTCTTAGTGTGTGGCCTGTGTGTGTGTGTGTGTGTGTGTGTGTGTGTGTGTGTGTGTGTGTGCATGTTTCCTCCTCAGATTTCCAGCAAGATAAAGAGAGTCAGTCATCGTAACCATCGGTCCAGGAAACGTCTCTGCCGCACAGAACACCTCTGTGTTTTAACTTTCCTGAAGGATGTGACAAGTAAGAGTAAAGGTGAAGAATGACGCTTGTTAAAACCAGGTGGAAGAGGGGAAGAGAAGGGGAGATGATCCAGTGATGGTGGAAGGTGAAAAAAAGCTAAAAAAAAAAAAAAAAAATAATAAAATAAAATAATTTAAAAAACCTTAGATCAGAACAAACTGTGAAGATTCCAGCTAATAATCCAAACTGTGATAGAATCCATCGTTTGGGTTAAGTCCTCGTCGGCTGGAGAGAGAGAGGGATGATGGGAAAACTGGTTAGGTGAGGGCTTCACCAGAAACCAGCTGGATCCAACTGGATGCTCCACCCAGTTGCACTGATGGATCATGGGAAATAAAATGGTTGGATGTTTGAGCCGGCATCTCCTAAAGGAAGAGGAGAGAAGAAAATGACATGCAGTTTACAGTACACACTGCATTCCTCAGTAATATGACACTGTTAAATTCATGTATTTTTACAGCAACACTAGCCTTCAAACATGTACTATGTGTTAATTTACATTTACTATTACAGGTATGTGTTGAATTCATTTTATTATATTATATTCAAAAAGCATTTAAAGAACTGTATTTATTTATTTTTACCAAGGATGTTGCCTGTGTATCCATGGAGTCAAAGACTGTTTCATAAAGCCAGGTCACTTTTAGACTTATACTTCTTATTATCATATATATGACTCTTTTTTTCATTAGTAGTCTGTAGTTTTTTTTAAATCACAGTTGTTTTGTTGCCTTGCATTTTGCCAATTTTTCACAAAGAATTCACATAAAAATTGTATCACAGTTATTGAGAAGAGCTGCTGCAAAATCAAGCATTTTTTATTGCAACAATAACAAAAAAAACTCTGCGAAATCCTGGAGGGACTGACTTTATGAGCTCATGCATGGCTCAGCTCCCCCACCCCTTAAACTACAGTATTTATTCTGTTCAAAGTACTGTGAGACAAACCGGATCGGGAGAGTGTAACTTTAAAAATAAAATGTTCCTCTGCAACATTTACGCAAACCGCTCTTTCAGTTACAGCAGGGGGGAAATGACATCTCTTCAAATGTAAAGTTAAACAGGGTCATGTTGTCTCAGTATTGCTCTCGTACTGGAGGGGAAAGCGCTGCTTCTGATGCAGCAGAGAAATACTTTTTTTTTAACATTATTTTAATATTTGTAGGGATGTCATTCCACTGTTTAGTTGCTGTAACTGAACTTTGTTGAGTGTGGTATATCTGCTGTCTCCCTTCATTAATGATCCAGCTTGCAACAGCGACCTTTTCAAGAATGCAGTTGAAGGTTGAAGGAATGAAAAAGCAAGACTGTGCTCGCACTGTAGAGCAAAACTGCTCCTCATAAACAGGAATATGAGTGAAACAGTCACCTGCATTAACATGCAAATATCAGTTATTTTCATTATAAGAGGGGCCATCTCCCTTGTCCATGTTTATTTCTATTATACACCCACAAATCTGCCTCAAACACACACACCTTTCCTGACAAACCACACCCATGAATCCCTGCACCACAACTCCCAACATGCACTTACACCTTGTCCTATTTGTCAGCTTTTGTAAGCATTTTGTTCTGTCATGTCTGTCTATGTGAAACCTGTTGCTTTTTTTTTGCTTTGACGGGGAACGGATTTCATTCATTAATGACTCATACATCAGCTGTTTTTAAGGGAACTGATCAAATGTTCAGTGTGATGCATGTAGCCAGATACATCCTGATATCATGTCACTTTCAGCTGATTCAATGTTGGAAGTTAAGTTCACTAAATCTCTCATAAGTTAAACATTTAGTACAGTTTAATATTTATTAACCCTCAAAGACGAGAAGATATCTATATATTCAGCATGTATATACCGTTGTTGCTTCATGTGTACTGATCTTCATCAATAAAGTTATATCTTTTATCTTAATTCTAACTCAGGTCACACTAATTTCCTTGAAAATACCTGGAAAGCTGCAGGTCGACACTAAAAGCAGGAAGCTCAGACATACAGACTACACTTTAAATCAACAGTCTTATCTCTCTTTCTCTCTCACACACACACACACACACACACACACACACGTACAGCATGTAAGGACACTTGCAACGCACACAGGAAGCTATGGCACACACCCGCAAGGCTTTGTTTGCTTGACCAAGTGGCTACTGTTTCAACACAGACTGCTCACAGCGCACACATCATCTCTTTGAAGTTTCCAACTGAATCTATTCTCCCGTTCTCCTCTCAGAGCTTCAGCAGCTACACAACTGTGTACAAAATTATATATTTGGACGTGCAGATATGGATCAGAGGTAACGACAGTGAATAGCTAAAAAGAATTAGGAGAACTGAAATAGGGCACACAAAAATGACATTGAGTATGTGGACATAATTTTGCGTTTCTTTTTATATTTTTATAAAACTGTCACTATCTTCTGACACCTCCTCCTAATGCACATTTGAGGTGAGAAATAAGTATTGCAGTGACACAATATATGCCACTGCCTCGCCCATCAGGAGCATTAGGAGGCGAAAGAGGAACTGTTTTTTGTTCACACATTATCAGTCTGATGTACGTCTGTCAAGAAAAAGTAGACAGTAAAAATAACTCTTTATTATATTTGCTCAAAGTAACCAACTGCAGCTATTCCAGCACCTGGAATATATATTGGAATTTAGTAGCATTCCTATTTGGCAGTTTCATGCCTTAATATCAGTTTACCTTCTATCGCACAGATGGATTTTAATGTCCCTGCTTTTATCTGCTTGTTATAAAGAGTGCAGTTATCAGAGAAACTCACCAGCAGTGCGCGTAGGAACTTCTTTAATACGGTGACTCGACCCTGAGGACAGAAACAGAAAACAGTGATTAGCACAGCAGCACCGATGACCTCGCTCTGGTGCACAGTCATCACTTCAGCATATCAGCAGAATGACACTGGTAGTGTTTCAGATGGTACGAACACTGAGAATCAACAAGATTAAAGAGAAATAAACATAACAAGCTGCGTTCAAGCTGAGAAAAACTCACATCATGTATAAAAATATCAGGATATTTTTTTTTTCATTTATGATCACATTACTATGATTAGCAGAAACTGTCACTATAATTTTGTTGGTAAATATCTTATTTTTTAGATTAAATTCTATGGTTTTCACTGACATGTCTGTCTGGCAGCTTCATCATTTCCTTGACATGCTTTCAGGATTACGTAACCTCAGCACACACACACACACACACACACACACACACACGCTGATACAAAGCCGCAGTGTATCAGTGTATCACACACACACACACACACACATGCTGATACAAAGCCGCAGTGTATCAGTGTATCACACACACAGGAAGAAGGTGAAATGTCTCCAAAGTAATGTCTTAAACATAAAGGCAGAGTAATTATACTGTACACAAAGAGGCACAATGCTGTGCTGAAACTTTCTAAATTCTTTAACATTCTTAAACATTCCCGTCAGATTCTTGTTCAGGAACGTTTCAGGAACGTTTCAGCTCTTCGAAAATGTTGAAAATAGCTGAGTGGATTGTGTTCTGAGCAGGATATTATCAGAAACATAACAGTTTGGATAACTTGTGCTCTCAACATATACCATGTTATCTGGCTGGTTCTAGCTGTGAGAGCACTTACCATAAATAAGGCCTGCAAGGAGACAAGGAGATAATGAGGAGACTGGAAACAATAACAGTGGGCCGAAGGGGACATAATGAAATAGAGAAAATAGTTTATCAAGTCATTGGAGATAAACTGGAAGAGATTAGCGGGCAAAGTAGATCAGTACTGAGTGAAAGTGAAGAAAAGTCCATGATTTGATACAGCATTTCATTCATTCCCCTCAGCACATTATTGTTTTTTATGCTTTAGTTTGTTCAAAGACCCAGAAATGAAAATGAAAAAGAGTATAAATTTCAATGGGATTCAGACCAGCCAGAACGTACTATGACCTGTGAAACAGGCCATTTTTACAGTGCAGTCTAATCTCCCTCAGCTTAAACTTTACATTCTGACTGATTAAACTGTTGCAAAATATGAGATCTGCTCACCCATCTTTGCATTTACTTTTCAAGAAAACTCTCTCTGAGAAGAATTGTGCAAGTCAGGGAGTGACGACAAAGCAAACAGCGTCCTTAAAAATACCTTTTTGTTGAGTCATTGAATCTTATCACAGGAACTCTGAAACACTTTTCTGGCAGCTGATACGTGCAGCAGAAAGAAAAGGGGCCACTGAATAAAAATAAAGTTCACCATCAATGTAATGAGGTAACTAAAATTGTGAAAAGTCACACAGAAGGGAAATAAAAGCTGACAATTTTTTTTGATGAGGACACAGAAAGTGACTCCAGTATAATAAACTTTGACCCTTTAGCTATTTATCGACTTGACAGCGTTTTAAAGAATAGAGTTTACGTAGCAGCCATAAAAGGACGGAGGCTCCGTCACAGGTGGGGCCATGTTTGTTTGTCTGCTGCTAGAAGAAGACAACAGGTGTTTAGTTGGTCAATAGCACCCTGAGAGTCGCTGCTCAGCACAAAGGCTAATTTAGGCTATTTCACTTGATTCTGTTATGTAACAGAGTTGTTTATTTATTCTCATATTAATAAAAAAGGTAAGAGAGCTTGTCAAACATCTGGACTGAGTCACTCACAGATCTCCTGACTGGTGATGTGTGTGAGCGACACCACTGGGTTAACGTCACTTCACTGTTCCACTTGTGGTGCAAATGCAAACAGAAAAGCCCTGTAGCTCTTGGAAGAGCTCTAGCAGCCAAACCCAGTGTGCTGTGTGTTTTAGTGCTTATAACATCAACTTTTTGTTTTAAAAAAGGAGCAGCTACTAACTACAAAACTTGAAAGGTGTCGCTTTAACTTATAAAGATCTGTTTTTAGTCTGGTATTATACCTTTTATTTAGATTGTACCTTTTAAATCCCTTCGTTACATATTTGCATTGACTTTCTTTTGAAAAGAGCCCGGACCAATAAATGCTTCCACTTTAACCACACATTGTTAGGACTGAAACATTACATTATGAAAAGAAGCGACAGATTTGAAGAAACAGGTGGTGTGATTACATAGAAAAACAGGACGCAGAGCAGTCAACATGAAATCAAGTATCAATAAGAGAAGATTAAAAATATGAACTGGATGGTTAAAGAGAAATAAAGATTAGCTGAGCGGCGACACCAGTGCGAGCTGAGGAAGACGAGTGCAGACATGACAGTGACATTCCTGCCATTCCCTGAAACACAGGCCTCGCCCTCACTGGAAAGAAACAGCTCATTCTCAGATACACGACTAGTGCTTTGCAAAACATGCTTCACACATCAAAGGTTGTTAGAGAAGTTTTGTCATATATTATAGAATATAAATATACATTTCTTGCGTATGAAACCCATTGATCAGGTGAATGCAGGTGAAAGGTTACAGCACAAAAGGTTTCAGGTCCCTGATCTGCTCAAAAACAAGCTACAGCAAAGGACTGTCACATTCATAAGTACAGCTTGTCTGCATGAAAGCCATTTGGTGGCATGTTTGCCATCTGCTTCTGCATCTCCAGCGCTAATAATGCTGGGTGGGAGAAAACAAAAATATCAGACTTGTAATTATGACCAAAGGGTGTGACGTGAATGGGTTTTCCCATCTGGCAGCTTGTTTTTCTGATCGTAGCATCAAGAGGAGAGGAAGGATTTTTAATCATATTAGTATGAATGATTGTGCAGAGGACATCTGACGTACCCTGCCAGATCTCAAAAAGAAAAGCATGCATTTAAAATGTTCACCAGGCTTTTAGCAGTTCACTTGACATTGTTGGGTAGTGACATCCAAGAATGTATGCTAATTTATGTCAGCAGTTATGCTGTATTGAACGGTTCCCTGTAATTATTTATTTCTCCTCATCATAGCAGAAAACACCCACAGACTGAAGACACCAAGTTAATTACAGGCTGAATTCAGGCTGTTTTTTTTCCTTCAAGATCAAATCAAAGGTTTGTGTTTAATGAATGAATGTAGACACTCTGGTTGGATTTTTGTCTCCTTCACTTTCCCCAAACTGTCTGCTGGAGCAACTGACTGATCTCCAGAGTAAAACCATGCTTAGATTCACAAATGTTGACTAGCACTTAATGCCATTTCTATGGTTATTAAATTAAAATTAGCCTGAGATCATGTGAAACCAAATCCACAAAACAGATTTAAAACAGCAATCTGTAACCACCAGACCAGAACCACTCACAGCAAACACTACTAAAAAGGTCAGAGGTCGTCAGCCAGACGGCCAGAGAAAGATCAGACAAGGTACCAGAAAGCATCTTTATAAAAAGACGCAGTTACCATCCCTATCCATATACAATAATGACTGAGCCAGCTGCACTGATGAGACGCCACTGAAAGCTGATCATAGGAAGCATCAGCACAAACATGGATAGAAACAGCTTCAGCATGAAGAAAACTCAACAGGTTTATGATGCCAAAGAATGATCAGTTTCCTGAGGATGAAAGTATCAATCAAATCATTTTTTTTTACATGAAACCATCAAACTTCAAGCAGCTGCACATACTTCTCATCACCTAAACCCCGCCAACCGTCACTGAGGAGGCAGCGCAGTCCTCCTAGCTGTGATTGGCAGCAGAGAATGAAGGAATGCAGTCAGACTATAATTTTTAAAATACCGAAACTGATAAACTAATCCTAGGTGACGAGGCCACATTCAATGAGTCTAGAGGTTGGTAGAACTGCAGACATAAAGACACTGATGTAGATATCATGCATATTCATCAAGAGTAAAATCAACTTTTGCGTGAAACAAAATGGAGCTGCTCTTAATCAATACAAATGAATAATAAATAATCAGTGTGTTTGTTCAATGCTAGCTTTCCTGAGCTGTACGACAGGTTTCCAACTGATTTTATCAGTGTTATCAGTGTGGTGCATTGTAAAAGAGGAGATTTTACCCTGCTGAATTAGCTAATTCCTTGTTGTATTTCAAGTTCATACGGGCACCTGTATGATTATCACAGGACAAGATCTGTATGTTGATGTCTGCAGCCTTCTCCCATGTCCCCACACAACAGGTGTGTGTTATTGTGTGAAGAGAACCGGTTTGTGGCCCTTCACAACAAGGATTGTTTTGTAGTGAGGTCATTTTTTCTCTAAAAAATCGTCACTGGACACCAACTTATTTGGTCCCTAAAGTGGCTGCATGCTTGCTGATTTAACTCTACCACACAGGTGGCACAGTGGTGTAGTGGTTAGCACTGTCGCCTTCGATTCCCGGCCTGGGGCCTTTCTGTGTGGAGTTTGCATGTTCTCCCCGTGTCTGTGTGGGTTCTCTCCAGGTACTCTGGCTTCCTCCCACCATCCAAAAACATGTATGAGGATTAGGTTAATTGGCTAATTTAAATTGACCGTAGGTGTGAATGTGAGTGTGAGTGGTTGTCTGTCTCTATGTGCCCTGCGATGAGGTGGAGACTTGTCCAGGGTGTACCCTGCCTTTCACCCTAAGACAGCTGGGATAGGCTCCAGCCCCCCCGTGACCCTATGAGGATAAGAGGTAGAAAATGGATGGATGGATGTAACTCCACACCCTATCTGTCTGCTGAAGCCATCCTCTGTGTTTTCCTCTGCTGTCAACACTCCTAATGGGTTTTCTTTAAACTTCTCTCCCACCCGGACGTCTAACAGACCTCCACTTCCACCTGTGTTACTGATGGATGTCAAAAAAATAACCAAGCAAGGCAACCTACTATATATTAGGTGGAGTCAGCTCTCAGGGAAACCCAAAACAAAAACTCTTTCAATGTTTTTCTCATGTGCTATAAACATCTAAAATGAAACCCCGTGCCTGGACCTAAAACACCAACACAGAGGCCCACTGCAGAACAAAGGCTGCCTGTCATCAGTGTTGACGCCTGCTGGATAAAATGACAGAGGGTTAGTCAATAATCTGGAGAGCCCAGGGTCCCAAATGAACACCAACTCTAACTGACACCTGATGACCTCAGAGGCATCATGTGCTCATCAGGCCCTGCTTGACTGACAGCAGAGTCTGTTAAAGAGGAAGTTCAAGAGGGAGGGTTCAGACAAACAGGGTTTTCCTCTGCTTTCACAAACATCTTCAAGGCTGACACAAATATTGCCTTCTCTATCTAACAAAATACCAGCAAAACTTGAGAGACACTCTCTAAAAGTTGCGGAGCATCATATATTATCATAAAATGTATTATGTTATCTTATGAATCAGTTCTAGTTTAGTGGAGCGCTGAGCATTTTGCTTTAACTTCAACACATAACACAAAAAGAAGCAGGTCAGCACTCGCAGGGCAAAGCTGCAAACCAAAGAACCAAATACACTCCAAAACTGTTCACATATTTATCGGTGGAGGTGCTTCAAGCAGAAGGTCTGGACAAGGTGTAGACCCAAAGGGAGATGACATTTTTTGAAAAATTTAAATGATAGTCAATAGCAGATGTCTATGAGCTTCATTACAATTTGTTTCCTAAATCTAATCACAGCAGAAAAAAAGAAAGGAAGAAGAGAAAGAAGCAAAATGACTTGAATATAAATATCCTTCGACCCAAGTCAACAGCACAAATTGCCAAAGTCAGGAAAGTGTTGACATATCAGTTTGTCAGTTACACATGCTTTTGTTCTTTGTTTCAGGATGGCAGCTTCCTGCTGTGTTCAATTTACCTTGAAACCAGGATGTGATTCAAAATTGCATCACCATCACGGTTTGGGAAGCTGCACCTTCTTCACTTGTGAAAAGATGTAATCTGCTGCAGCTTGTCACGCTTTAAAGCTTTATGTGGATACTGCCACAGTCTTAAGGGGCAAAGTCAAGCTGAGTCAAATGTATTCATGATTCATGTATTCATTACAAATCTGCACCCTGGTTTTTCTAAAACCAAGGCCGAGAAAAATAGATGTTGAAGCTATGTGCATGTAGACTGCATAAAACCACAGTGACTGTGTTTTTATGACGTTATAAAAAACACAGTCACTGTGTTTTTTTATAACGTCTAGGTTTTTTGAAAACAGAAGGGACCACATTTGGTCTAGAGGGCAGAGCTGGAGAGGAGCATGCCCTGCACATTTTCAGCACAACAACAACCATTTCTGACAGAGTGAAGTGTCTTATGGCATACGTGACAGTTGATGGTGCAATAGTGTTGAAGGGTGTGGCAGCTCAGCAGTGTGAATATAACTGTGTTAGTGCATAAATCTAACATGTTGCAAGACCCTGAGGTGTGAGAGGAATGAAGAGAATTCCCTAGAAATGCCACAGACAAACACACAAACACAGACTTAAATAAAGAGGTCAGCTAACACTCACGTCTAATCTGAATAGATTTTAACAATGAAGCATGGAATCATGGAGAAAAAATGTTTCCAGGTAAAAAAATGAAAGTATGATGACATAACACTTGTGGTTCTGTTTTCCTGTTTTGGGCGAAGACTCTTCTCTTCAATGAGAGGAGACACACTCTTTTACACTAGAAAACAGCTGGCCTGGTACTTTTTTTCCTACCTAAATAAATTTTTTAAAAAAATACAGGAAACAAAATTATGGCAAGAACCCATATGAAACTAGTTTTGCAGCCTGCAACCCCAGTCAGGAGGTTCACATGTTCACCATAACCAGATTACTGTGAGAACACCACAAATAGGCCGAAGCTGTCATACTGTCATTGGGTTCTGAGTGCCTGTCAACAACGTGTTCAGATCAAGACTTAAGAAAGCAGAGTACTTACGGTACTTTCTGTCTGCAATACATGACTAGGGCGATGGCGGCACCAAGAGCGACGAGGACAGCGATGACAATTCCAGCGATGGCTCCATCTGAGAGAGTATCCAACGCCCCTTCATCTAGACAAACAACAACAACATTTATAATCTCCTGCCAAGAGGGGATGATTTAACGTAATGCCACTTTAAAATCTGCAAAAACAGCAGATTAATATTACAAATACATTTCCTGTTTACATTATGTGCAAAATGTACACCCGCATGACAGGTTTTAACAATTCAACAGAAATGAAGAGCCACACTGCAACCGGGACAGTGATGCTGCTGCTGCTTGTTAGGCAGCGTCAAAATAAAAGCTTCAATTCTTTTGCCCAAAAAGCAGACATCATTTCAGTTTATGTTAAATTTATATCTGTCCGTTACATTAATTTCACAAAATCTAAGAGCATGTGAGTGTGTATGTACTGTATGTTACATGCTTAAATAGCAATCAGATTTAAGAAAGATGTTAGCTAACATTATGAAGTGATACACTGTTTACTTTTGGCCTCAGGCTACAATTAGCATGTTAAATTCCTCCAGGCTATTGGATGCTAGCATATATGTACAGTATCATTCAGTATTTTGGTATGCTAACATTTGCAAACTCAATTACAGCAGAGTTTGACATTAGTTTTAAAAGTATCATGTCACAAACATTAATGTTGGATGGGTGGATGTTTGCTAAGTGTGATCAACCTAACAGGGTATATATCCTCTGTATGATGGCCACTGTGGGACAACTTAGATTCAGCATGTGTGTTTGTGAGGATCGCAAATGTTAGCGCTTAACATACTGTACATGTGTTTCTGTCACAATAAACTGTTGCATGTTGCATTTAGCATCATAGCATGCTAGTATTAGAATGAATGTCATTATAAGGACTTGATTTGACTGGTTTCAGAGGTCTCCTGTCATGAACTGGAATACTGTACAAGTGAACTTTACTAGTATGTAGTAAGTCAGCAAAAACACTTTGGGTAAAAAAACAAATGACACTGCTGCAGAGGCATTAACCGTTTTGGTTTGTTTTAGCCTGAACAATGACATAAGACAAACAAATATATTGTCTAGGCTAAATATTGTTGCCTGTTAGCAGTGATCTTAGTGTCCTGTGCAGTCTTTATTGTTGGTTGATTGTAATGAAGGTGATTTGGGAAATTAGAGTTTGCAATGAACACATTTGATAATAGCCAACAGGATGTTGTACTGCTGATATATACAGCCTATGTGCAGCTGACAGGTGAAGTCAGTGTATTCCTCTAAAAAACAAGGTCATAGACATGGATCTTACCTTTGACAGATAGGGTGTGGGTGTACATGGAGGACTTGCCAGTCACAGAGTTGTACGCTGTGCACGTGTACGTTCCTGTGTTTTGGTATTTGGCCATCTCGATGGAATACTGGGCTGTCGTGACAGAAGTCATTGTGCCATTAAACTTCCAGGTGAAGTTGGCAGGAGGGATGGATTCAGCAGAGCAGGTGAGCGTCACCATGTCGTTCACCTCGACGGCTGTTTCACCTGTCACCTTCGCTACCTCAGGACCGTCTGGAGATAAAACACAAACAAAAGATGGTTTATTATCTTACTTAGTGCACAGCAACTAGCAAACTAGCAAAGTATTTTTATGGACCACTGAATGAATTCTGCTGCAGTAAAAATCAATCACAGCTAGGATAAACAAATATGTGCCCATAAATGCCTCACAATTTAAACCATAAACCCTGGCTCTGAGCAAATCAAACACTCACAGTTGACGATCATCTTGTAGGAGGCTTTTTCTGTGTTGACAGGGTTGGTGAGCTGGCACATGTACTCTCCATTGTCCTCTTTCTGCAGCGGGTCGATCATCATGGAGCTCATGTCAGGAGAGAACTTCAGGCGTTCACCAGCAGACAGAGGTTTGCCATCTTTCACCCAGGTCACGGTCTGCACTGTGCCAGCTGTTGCCTTACAGCTGACGTTAGCAGTGCTGTTTCCGGCGATGAGGGTAGCAGTCGGTCCCATGATTTTAGCACCTGAGATGGCCTCTATAAACATTAATAGGAGAGAGACTTATTATTTCACGATTAGAGTTTTTATATGTCATTATTTTATTTTACACTCTATTGAGATTATTCCTGCTTTGCTGACCTTTGGTTTCATATATTTACTTTCAAAAATGGTGGCAAAATGGTACATCAAATAGTACTTATGGTAGAAGATAAACCTCATTCAATGACACTGAGAGAGAGAAATGAAAATTGGCGAAGCTCTAAGGTGAATACCAACATTAAAAGGGTACAAAAAAAGGGTTAGATTTTTTTGCTGAATTCAAGCATTTTTTTTCGCTTGAATTTTTTGCTTGAATTAAGCAAGTGAAAATTTTGTCCTAAGTGATATTGTCTGAAATTAAGTGTATAGACATAATTTGACTAGAAATAAGACAAATATTCTTGAGAAAATTTTGATTTTTTTCAGTGTGGTGAAAGCTGAATCATCAGTCAACAATATCCTGACTTTAGTTCTTACAATAGGTCTGACTCCCAACTGAATGGTGTCTTAAAAAAAAGCCTTCCTGCTTGGTAAACAGACATATCTTTCAAATATACTAGAGATGGGTAATAGCACTCCGGCTGGATCATATACTGTACAGATGTATGTTGCTCAGAAGCTTCTGCTCGTCTGTCTGGTCCATTGTGCTAAACACTCCATGCACTGAACAAAATAACATCTATTTGTAAACAGAACTTTGTATAACCAACATGCATGGAAGACCATTCAATGTCTTCCATGCATGTCTAAAGTCATTAAAATAAAAGCTTCATGTCATATTTCCTTTTCAGTGTAAACTCCTCCTCCTCATTGTTATTATCATCCGGAAAGGAAACAGAAACTCTGCAGGCCATAATGTAAGACCATCCTTCAGTCCAGCAGGTTTCACATTCTCACGCAACACACAAAAATGTTCTGCCACCAACTTGAAAATATCAGCCTCCAAAAACTGGAAGAAAAAGGTTCTTTGGCACGAATTATAGACAGCACAAGTTCATGGTGATCCTTTTGCAGGATTCTGTGTTAACCAACATTTCAAGAGGTAAAAACTGTGATGTGTATCTACTGCAGGTCACCACAGCCTGGATGAGGTGGAGCTGTCACGAGCAGCTCGAATGACTGCATGTAACAGTCTCGAGCCTTGAGGGTAAGTCACAGAAAAGGTTTCAGTCTGCTTTTATTCAGCTGTCTGCTGGTGGAGACCAAGTGCACCTCTGCCTCATTCTGAATGACTGTTTTATTTAGCTGTTGAAATGTAATGCCCCGTAATAGAATGCCACTTGTGCAGGTAATCATTGCATTCCTATGTGGAAACAACTCATAGCCACTTTCATCTTAATCTGTCTAAATCTATTTTATGTCAGTTTTTTCTAGTCAATCAGCACATTTCCCTACACATATGAGCCTGATTCCACTAGAGGAAACGTAAAACCATACCATATCCACTGATGGAGTAACAAGCCCACAGTTTAGTTTGAATATGTTTTTGGGACCACGTTTCAGTTGGTTAGTTTTAGACAAAAAACAAAGGAGATGTTTTCACAATATAAAACTGATGGTAGAGAGGAAATTATTATTAACAAAACCAGTATGTCAACAGAAATATTAGGGATGTATGTTGAAGTATATGCTATTATATGTTATGGTTTTGATTAGAGGCGGCTACACCAACCATCAGTCAGACAGACAGTCTGACAAACGCTAGCATCCCTGGAGCCATGCCATCAGCATGGCTAAAAAGCAGGACTTTGAATCACCACAGAATGTCAATATTATTCAATATTATTCTTATTCAAGAAATGCATGTAGGCCAACTCCATCCTTTAACTCCTTGAGCGCCACTGAAGTATTTCGACGTCATTTAAAATCTGACACTTGAGTGCCATCGACGTATTTCAACGTCAAAGTGTTTTTTCAGCAACGGGTGCTGATTGTGGCCTCCCACAGCCTGTGAGTAATTTTGGGGCTTCTGGGAGATGTAGTCAGAGCATAAAGAGACAGTATACACCACGGAGATCAAAGCAAGAAGTGGAGACGATCGTGATTAGAGAGCAAAACGGACGGATTCTGGACAAAAAAAAAACACTGGCACAAGGCACTTTCTGTTTTATAAAAGAGCTGGCACTCAAAGAGTTAATCAGCCAGAGTATTTCCCCAAGAGCTTTAAATATTACTCACCCATCACACCGAAGGTAACGGGAGAAGAAAAGACAATGCGTTTGGTCTTGGTGTTTTCAGCCCTGCATGTGAATTCCCCGACCTGCTCCCCGAATCTGTGTGCTTCGATCATTTCCAGAGTCAGGACAGGACCCCCGGCCTCCATCATCTGCTTGTTGCGGAACCAGACGAAGGAAGCAAGCGGGCTGGAGACGGCTGAGCATGACAGGTTGAATTTGGATTTGGATCTGATGAACTTGGGAGTGCTCGAAGGAGAGATGGTAACTTTTTCTGGTCCATCTGTGGAGCAGCAATACACGGAGGGTTCAACTTAAATGTAATAGAGATGGTGGTCATGGTTTTCAAAGTACCTCATCAGCAGTCTACATTAAACCTTAATGCTGAAAGCAGTGATTGACTTTCTGCTGATACTCCATTCTGATACTTGCATTTACCTGAATGTACATTAAATATGAATCACTTTCTCTTTGAAATGTGATCTGCTGCTCATTCTCATGTTGTAGCCACTCACTGTATTTGAGTTTAATTTTCACTTGCTGAAATATAAAGCCAAACCAGGTGAAATGGTGCACTTCTGATTAATTAATAACAGGGTTAACCAGCAGTCGGTGTGGCTTCACTGCCTGAAGTCATGGGGAAGGAGTGGAAGTGCAGGCCACTGTGTACACATGTGGTTTTAGCACAGGCTGAGAGGGAGAGCACTGCAAACACACACCACAATCTAAACTGCAGGAGTCACATGGCTACAAGAAGGCTCAGGCAACCTAACCATAACCCTGGAGTTTTAGGAATCATAGCAGGTTTTAAAAGGGTAATACAGCCTCTCTAGATTGAGTAATTCTGTCAACGACCAGGCATCAATGTGTTTCAGAGAAGGAAAACCAGTAAAACATCTAAATCTAAAACAAATGATCTGTTGGTGTGTGAAGGAGTGACTGTGAGTGACTCATGACTGACTTTCTTTCTTGTCCAACAGGTGTGGTGCTCACTCAATGAAACTGTATTTAAACAAATGTCAGACTCCTGCAAGACCTTTACACACCAGTAATATCAGTATCAAGTATGTCCTTTCATGTATAAACTATAAATATAATGCTGTCTGATATTATATATATATATATATATAGGAAAACTGTAATATAACACACCTCCATATGCATAATATTGGAGTATTGCACTGTGCCACCATAAACAATTAGTTCTTTGGTTTGGTCCAGATGCATCACTCTCTATGTGGAAGGAGTTACCAAGCAGGAAAGCATTAGCGTAGGTGCATCACTTACAATAGACAGTGAGGTTGAAGGCGGCACTCTTTTCTGACTCCAGCTTGTTAGTAGCTGTGCAGTAGATGGGACCATCAAGGTCTGTCCTGAGAATGCCTGTGACGGTCAAAATACTGGACATCTCCTCCTGTGATTCAGTCCAAAGCATACAGTCCTTCAGTTATACATTAATTAAAGGTAATCAAAGAAGTTTTGGAGGGCAGTCTACATTTCAAAGAAATAAAAAAGATTGCTTGTGATTTAAACCAGTTTAAAAAAAAGTAACTTAATGCAAATTATAATCAAGTATAACTGAATAGATTGAATAGTAAATTAATGGATGAATTGTTATGTTAATGAGATGAAAGAATGCAATAATGTCTGGATGAAAATCTGCATTATGAATCATAAAATATGGCCATGATGAAATCAAAAACAATGCATGAACTGAATCAGTGAATGAGTATAATAATAATGAGTATAATGGCTGAACAAATAACAAATGAATGAACGAATGAATGAATGAATGAATGACCAAAATGGTGATTAGATTCAAATTAACACACATTCCTCCCAAAAACAAAAACTGACATCTTTCAGTGTGATCCGTTTGCTGTCAGCCACGATGGGTTTGGTGCCTTTGAGCCAGGAGAACTTGAGAAAGGAGCCTTTAGCGGAGCAGTTCAGAACCACGGTGCTGTTGTGCTCGATCGCCTCAGGCAGGTTGGACGTGATCACTACATTCGACACCGGCTCTGCAGGGAGAAACAAGGCGGTGGTTTTGCATGAGGAAGAAATGAACTGTTGAACAAACTGAATTGAAATTGGGAGAAATTTTTATTGCATCTTAATTGTAAAGAACAAAGTATAATTTATGGATTTGTTTCTTAGGATTAATATCCAACATTTATCACTGTTGTTTCAGGAAAAAAGCCACCATTTTGTCTGCATTTGATCTGTCATCCAAGATGAAAAAAAATACTAACTAATAAAACAAAATGGAGCCGAAAACACCACTTAAACTGCCAATGTCAAATTCCAATGCCTATCCAAGTATGCAAATGTTTTGTGGTTTCATTGAGATTAAGAAATCCTACCACATATGATGAAAAGTGAGGGCAGATAATTTAATAACCTGCTCCCCTGAGGCCAGTTTCTCTTCACAATATTCTAATTGTGCCCTGAAATCAACATTTGAATTGAGTGAATGAGGAGAGTTTACACCAACTAGACCTGCTGGACTCGTTCTCAATGATTCTAGTGCTCCGTTTCTAGATATGCTAGCTGTTTATTGATGATTGGGCAACAGTCGGCACATGGGAACAATGTGAAGGAGTGGTAACCAGTTCTGACAGAAGGGCAACAGGCAACATCTCACGCAATAATTACTCCAAAGATCTTTTTTTTTCTCGGTTGTATTTTATCAACTGTCTGAAAACCAAACTGCAGCAGGGACTGAAGGGGTACACTATTCAAATGCAAAAATAATAGACTAAAGGAACAAACTGACATGGGGACAGTGGTGATTTTACTGGTTCGTCAGTGTGTGGAAATGTATGACACATTTAAAAGGAATGGTGGTAAAAGGCACGTTCCACTGCTAACCATCCTTTGATAAATAAAGACTCAAACTGACATCATATCGTTGACACAAATCTGAGCAGAGATGTTTATATTACCTAAACTCACTGTGGCGCCAAGTCAGTTGATTGCTGATTAGCCGATAAATGAATTAATTGCTCAACAGAAAATGAATCAACTGTCAATTGTTTCATGTCAAACACTTGCTGGTTCCAGCTTCACAGGTGATGAGCTTTGATTTTCTCTGATGATAAAGTGAATATCTTTGAGTTCTGGGCTGCTGGTTGGACAAAACACAACATATGAGTATGCAACTTTAGCCTATCGACTAAACAAAATGAGCCGCTCTAGTAAGTAAAAGGGGTCTCTTCATGTCTACAACTTCACCAAAGTTAAGTATTAATTTAGTGCACTAATGAGTATTTGAGACAGCAGAAGAATGACTGTGGGACTGAGTCAAAACAAACTACTGTGTGTGTTCATCATAATGAAGGTCATATCACCCAAGGCAACAGCGTAGCTCATTGTTGTCTCTTAATACATCATAACGCTTATCATATTTTGAGTCAACCTCAAGCCACAACTACTTCAGACAGACATTATCAACCCACTGGAGCAGTGTCTGAGGGAAATATGCGTTTCTTTAGCGGCTAAACGCTTCACTGTGTTCACCAGCTAGTCTCCAGCTGAGTCCGTCTGCTGTTTGCTGCTGAGCAGGTGGTCTACAGGGACTTTATCAGATCTTGTTTGATGAAAACCAGCTAGTGGCTTCTGATGCAAAACTCTGAGCTAAAAGGGACTGAAAAGCTCTGTATATGTTATACCCATCTGTCATAAGCCTTGCATGTAAACAATCTCATGGCTTTTGTTACCCCCTCAGCATATATGAAAACATTCATATTTACTGTGTGAGTGTGTGTTTTAAGGGTTTGTAGTAAGATTACTACCAATACTGTGGTGAGATCACAACTTTAAACAGAGCTTAGAACATACACAGGCACTCCACTGGTGAAGTGGGGCCACACCCTTAAGTTGCACATTGTGAGAGTTTTTTTTTTTTCTTTTCTTTTGCAGTTGAATAATATCCCAACTTCTCTAGCAGGAAACAAAACTATTTTTTACCTACTGCAAACAGCTCAGACACCACAGCAAACAAAGTAACGCTACTTAGAAAGCAGCTTAAATGTTTCTTAACCTGCAGACAAAACATACGGTATTAAGTAGCGTAGCGTAATTTAGTATTTTCCTCCGCCAAAGAATATAGTTCTATAGGCGACACAGTGTGGTTGCGAGTAGCGCAGTGATACACGCGTTACATGGCTCCTCCGTCTCCCCTGGCAACAGGTGTGGTTTACCTTCAACTGTACCACATTTAATACGAAACTCCATCAAGTGGGCGTAATTATTTCACTATGTATGCCAAAACATGATTGATTATTACAACTATCATTATTTTTAAAATATTGTAATTTCAAGCATTTTTGCAACCGTCCCAAAAAAGTTAAAAATATAGGCTATATTTGAATATTTTCTGAGTCACTGTAAGATAGTCTACTGTTCAGCATATGTAGCCTATAGTACTTATTTGAGGTTAAAAAAAAAATAAAAAAAAAAATCCCAATTTCTTCTTCATATTATACAAACGTAGCTCACATCACAGGTAGAAATGACTCACCCAGAACTCGGAGCTCAGTCTCTCCTGTTATCGTGCTGCCGTCTTGTAGTATGATGCTGATGATGTACTCTCCACTGTCCTCAGACTTCAGGGGTCCCAGGGTCAAGTAGCCGTTGGTGCTGTTCAGCGACACTCGTCCTTGGTACGCGTCGTTCACCTTCAACGTCGACGCACTCACGGTAGCAATGTTAATCGATTCGGTCCCGTCGTTGAAATTCCAGATTATAAAGGCGTAGGATGGTTTGTCAACCAAGGTTCGTAAAGTCACAGTTTTCCCCAAAACTCCGTCCACCGGACCCGCCGGCAGGATGTCCTCCCCTGCACAGCATCCTGAGGGAAGAAGCACGAAGTGAGATTAAAGAGCAGGAGCTGCTGTGCTTCAGGTCAACGCTGTTAGGGGACAGGAAAGCTGCAGAAGTGGTGTTAAAACATAAGAAAAGGAATCGTAAGGAAGTATTTTTCTTTGCTTTGCTGGCTCCACGAAAATCACTTTACATATTTTCTTTTTTTTTAGCATGAATTCAAATAGGACACAGTGCCGTACACACACGATGGAAAGGCAACAAGAACATGAACTACTTATAAATAATATGCTATAAAATCTAAACTCAATCTACAGAAATAATTTATTTGTTTTTACCGATAAAAGAGAGCAGAAACAGAAGCGTCTTAAAAGCGAACAGATCCATCCCGGACGGTTCAAGTCTTTCCAGCAGAAACAGAGGCGAAAATGCGGCAGTACCTGCTGCTTTTACAGAGACACACCCAGACAAGGTGAACACACACACACACACACACACACACACACACTCCCAGTATCTATCTCAGCCTGCACCACCCACTCTCCCTCTCTCTCTCACCCACGTCATTGCTATGATGGTGCATTAATGTGTGCTCTTTTTTTATTTCCATACATTTGCATTCTGCCAGTTTAATGTGATTTTATTTATGAATACAGAAAAAAAACCTAAAGGCTCCAGACAGTAAGATGCATAACACACACACACACACACACACCCCAACTTTAAAATAATAAACAACAAAACCAAAGAAACAAGGAAAAAACAAAACAACAATTAGCCCATATTAGTATTAAATGCATAATCATGATTTACTTAAAACATATAGGACATTTAAACATAGTTTATTGTGTCTGTTGTCACTTTTTTGTGTTTTTTTTAACAGAAACTGATAAACAACACAAAAATCTACAGAATGTGCTTCAGTAAAAAAGTGGGAGAGTTTAATTTTACTCCAAGTACAGTAGTTCAGTGAAGCACTGCTGCCACAAGGTGGACATCTGGGGAAGTAATTTAAGCACACCCTCAAAGATAAAATTAAAAAAGCAAAGACCTTGGGGAGGGATTAAACTGGTGCTTTCATTTGAGTAAATAAATAGAAATGTGTAATAAAAAAAAACATGAAAAACCTGAATTAACTTTGTCTTTGAAATAGTGCAGGGTGAGATCTTGATTAGGCATTAAATAGGTTTTCAAAGTCTACAGAGTTCTGTTCTTGTTCATGCTGATGAAAAAATAATTAATGGATTTTGTCATCCCTATTTTTATAATTATTATTATTACTGTGTATCATGCTGAATTGTGTTTCTCATACTGTATTTTTTTTATATCTTTCTATCTCACAGCCAGATTGGGAGACCCCGGGTTTACTTACCACTCATGTGATCGTTTTAGTGAAGTCAGATTGCACAGATATCTTGGGTATGAGGGGTGCTATTTAGTGATAGCACCTGGGTGGTTGTCAAGCAAAGCCATGGCAACTACAATCCAAGTGCAAATGCAATCCATGGTAACCTGCTAAATGAGAAAGCATAAAATCTCAGGTAGGATATCCTGGATGTTCCAGTCAGTGACATACATTTATGGGACATGAATATATCCACATGGTGGAGACCAGAGAAGCTCCCAGCAGTCTAAGTCTGCCTCCTGGACTGAAACTGGGAACTGGTTCCACAGGAGAGGAGCTGAACAGCTGAAGACTCTGGCTCCAGTAACCCTGCATCCTTTTGTTTTCTTTCATTTAAAAATAAGATAATGTCTTTGTTATCTGCTGGATAATGATGACATGTGGGCCAGAATAACTACACAACATTAACTTTACACTTCAAACACACACAACTTACCCATCCACATCACTTGATCTTTCAAAGGACACTTTCAACAAGAACATTAACACCGCTGTGCCTCCTATATATAATGTATATTTAATTTAAACTAAGTTGCACTATTTATATTTTAACTTCTTATTCTGCTTCTTCTATTAATATGTCCATGATTATTTGCACTTCTAAGTGAGCATATTGCACTTTACATATCAGCAGTCACACCACTGAGGCAAATTTATCTATTATCTGATGACATGATTTATTTTTGGAATTATCAGTAGAACACTAACATGATTATAGTTGCCCTAGACTAAAACTGCCATAAGACATCATTCTGTTCATCCTGGTTCACTGCACCTTACTGTTTATTTATTCATTTGCACTATTATAGTCATACCTGTATCATAGCCTACTGTTCATTTTATTTCACTGCACCTTACTGTTTACTATCTAGTTACATCATTACTGACTGTTCATCTGTATTTCACTGCACCCGTTTATTTATTTGCACAATGACTATCATCACGAGCCATAATTATTTATCAGCTAATACTACTCTTCTGTATTATAATTTAATTGCAAATAGTAATACTTTTCTGTTATTTTCATTGCCTTTTATTTGTACTGTGATTGCATTTCTTGCTGCTGCTACAAATTAATTTCCCAGGTTGGGATCAATAAAGTAATTCTATTCTATTCTATAAGCTAAGTCAAGTAATTTTAGGCCTATTTTAATTTGATAACTAAAATATTGACCACGGTACTATCCAGGGGACATAAGATACTTTTAACAATTGCAAAAATGTAGTAAATGAATGCATATGAAAAAACAAAAAGCACAGGACTCTGAAAAAATGGAGCCAAGTGAGTGGATTTCATACTGCAAACACTGTCTCTACCCCTTGGGACGTTCAAGTGTTCTCTCATATTACTTCATTGTGTCAATCTTTTATTACAATTTCAACATCTGTTTCTTCACATTATTCTGTTGTTTTCCACAAGAGAAGCTGAATGGTTTCTTCTGTGTGGAGTCTCATGTGTGTCATGATCTCTCCTCTGCTTTTAAAAGTTTTTTTTTTCCTGGACTATAGTATGAAAGTCGAAGACCAAATCTGATCTTTTTGCAAATGTTTTTACACAGAGGGTGCAATGAAATGGTTTCACTGCGGTGTTTTTCTGCAGCTGCTCCTTGTGGCCGGTGCCTCTAACACATTGATAAGGGCTAATTCATGGTTCTCCATTGTCTTGCAGAGGGTTTAAACTTGACTCTCTCCTCTCAGTTTCTACTGTCATTAGTCTGATGTTCAGAGGGGGGAATCCTAGCTGGTTCTGATCCTCCATTCTTTTCCATCAAGTTTGGTTCCCATCTGTTCAGTTTGACTTTCATGAAAATGTGAGGACTGAGCTCTATCCTCATCTCCTTCACTCTTCACAAAAGTGGGAGTAAATAAAAACTTGGTATCAGCCTTCTGCAGGAACCTTTAACCACCAACAGCTGGTCGTCTGTAAAAATAAACAAATAAATAAATAAAAAACAAAAAAAACCCAGTAAAAATACACAGAGGTGCCACAAAGAAATGTTAGCACTCCTTGTTGAACTCCTACAGATGACAAAGTAACAGTCATGGGGGACATTTTACCACTTTTAACTCTTCAAAAACTTATTTCCTGAATATATTTACATTCTTAGACTTGAGTGACATAAGATTAACATATTACTTTACTTTTAGTTTTAGGTGAACAAACCTCTTCTATGTGACTGAAGCTGAGGGTTGAAAACAGCCTCCAAGTAGTTTCTGTTGTCGCTCGTTCTCCTTGTGATCGACAAAGTATATATACATATATGCTCATTATATTTTTCCATAATTTTTTTCAAACAGCCCAAATATCTCTTTAACAGCTGCAGTTAGCCTCTGCTCCATAAGAGTTCCCAAGTTTTGGACTCTGGACATTTTTTTCACATTAACAGAAAAGTTTTCTCCACACAAACTCCTTCGGAATTTCCATCAAACTGTGATATTGCGTTGCATGTTAAGCTAACATAGGCTGACGGCAGATAGGTCAAAGTAAAACATAAAAAAATGGGGACAGCACAAAGCTAGGTTTAGACTGCAGGTTAGCCTCTAGACTGCAAGTTATCTGCTCGAATAGGTTAGCCTCTAGACTGTAGGTTAGCCTCTAGACTGTAGGTTAGCCTCTAGACTGCAAGTTTTCTGCTAGAATAGGTTAGCCTCTAGACTGCAAGTTATCTGCTAGAATAGGTTAGCCTCTAGATTGCAGGTTAGCCTCTAGACTCCAGGTTAGCCTCTAGACTGCAAGTTTTCTGCTAGAATAGGTTAGCCTCTAGATTGCAGGTTAGCCTCTAGACTGCAGGTTATCTGCTCGAATAGGTTAGCCTCTAGACTGTAGGTTATCTGCTAGAATAGGTTAGCCTCTAGACTGCAAGTTATCTGCTAGAATAGGTTAGCCTCTAGACTGCAAGTTATCTGCTAGAATAGGTTAGCCTCTAGACTGCAAGTTATCTGCTAGAATAGGTTAGCCTCTAGACTGCAAGTTTTCTGCTAGAATAGGTTAGCCTCTAGATTGCAGGTTAGCCTCTAGACTGCAGGTTATCTGCTCGAATAGGTTAGCCTCTAGACTGCAGGTTATCTGCTCGAATAGGTTAGCCTCTAGACTGTAGGTTATCTGCTAGAATAGGTTAGCCTCTAGACTGCAAGTTTTCTGCTAGAATAGGTTAGCCTCTAGACTGCAAGTTTTCTGCTAGAATAGGTTAGCCTCTAGACTGCAAGTTATCTGCTAGAATAGGTTAGCCTCTAGACTGCAAGTTTTCTGCTAGAATAGGTTAGCCTCTAGACTGCAAGTTATCTGCTAGAATAGGTTAGCCTCTAGATTGCAGGTTAGCCTCTAGACTGCAGGTTATCTGCTAGAATAGGTTAGCCTCTAGACTGCAGGTTATCTGCTAGAATAGGTTAGCCTCTAGACTGCAAGTTATCTGCTAGAATAGGTTAGCCTCTAGATTGCAGGTTAGCCTCTAGACTGCAGGTTATCTGCTCGAATAGGTTAGCCTCTAGACTGCAAGTTTTCTGCTAGAATAGGTTAGCCTCTAGACTGCAGGTTAGCCTCTAGACTGCAGGTTAGCCTCTAGACTGCAAGTTTTCTGCTAGAATAGGTTAGCCTCTAGACTGCAAGTTATCTGCTAGAATAGGTTAGCCTCTAGACTGCAAGTTTTCTGCTAGAATAGGTTAGCCTCTAGACTGCAAGTTATCTGCTAGAATAGGTTAGCCTCTAGATTGCAGGTTAGCCTCTAGACTGCAGGTTATCTGCTAGAATAGGTTAGCCTCTAGACTGCAAGTTATCTGCTAGAATAGGTTAGCCTCTAGATTGCAGGTTAGCCTCTAGACTGCAGGTTATCTGCTCGAATAGGTTAGCCTCTAGACTGCAAGTTTTCTGCTAGAATAGGTTAGCCTCTAGACTGCAGGTTAGCCTCTAGACTGCAGGTTAGCCTCTAGACTGCAAGTTTTCTGCTAGAATAGGTTAGCCTCTAGACTGTAGGTTAGCCTCTAGACTGCAGGTTAGCAGGTCGACCTCTAGTTTGCAGGTTAGCCTCTAGACTGCAGGTTAGTTACTAGACAGCACTGGCTTCAAATACTCATCGCTCTCTACCTTTACCTTCTCTGGTTTGCTTATCCAAACACCCATTTTCCACCCCTGTCAACTTTCAGATTTGTTTGTCTGAAGGTAAAGTTGATGCTCATGAGCTTATTAGATTGTTTAAAGCTGTACAAGAGTGCTGCCACCTGTAGAATGAATATATGTAAAAACAAAAGAAAAATGGTCAATGTTGGGGAAGTTACTCACTTTTCTATATTGTAAATATGCTACAAACAGATCAACGAATAGAATAAACATGTAAAATGCCTGGCATTATTACATAATAGCAGATTAGTCTTTCAAAACATCAACTTCTCACCAGATAAACAAACTACAGCAACCAAGTCAAATGTATCCCTCTTGATCTACTGTGCAAAAGCAAAAAAAAGGAGTGTGATAAACTGTGAAACACTGTGGACAAACAGAACAACTAGAGGGGGTTATCACCTGTATGAGTTAGCATGTGTGCCTCCAGGACTGCCTTGCGGATAAATCTTTTATCACAAACTGAGCAATGGAAAGGGTTCTCTCTTGTGTGGATTCTCATGTGTATCTGTAAATACCGTTTCCGTGAAAAAGACATCTTACAGATGGAGCATGTGTGTTGTGAGTACTCAAGTGTCTCTTCAGATTTGCATGCTCAGTGAAGCCTTTACCACACACTGAGCAGCTTAAAGGGCTCTCCTCAGTGTGACTTCTCATGATGTGCCTCTTCAGATCACAACTTACACCAAAACCTTTACCACACTCTGAACAGCTGAACGGTCTCTCTCCTGTATGAGTTATCATGTGTCTCTTCTTTCAATGAAACCTTTATCACACACTGAGCAGCTGAAAGGTTTCTCTTCTGTGTGAGTTAACATGTGTTTCTGTAAATTTCCACGATGTGCATAAGATCTCTCACAAACTGAGTAGCTGTAAGGTTTCTCTCCTGTATGAATTCTCATGTGTCTCGTCAGATCTCCTCTTTTCTTGACTCCTTTACCGCACACTGAGCAGCTGAAAGGTTTCTCTCCTGTGTGGATGCTCATGTGATCATGTAAATGTTCCTTCTGTGCAAAAGATTTCTTACAAACTGAGCAGTAAAAAGGTTTCTCTCCTGTGTGGACTCTCATGTGTTTCTGTAAGTTTGTATTCTGTGTAAAAGATTTCACACAAACTGAGCAGCTGTACGGTTTCTCTGCTGTATGACATCTCATGTGCCTCTTCAGATTCCCACTGATACCAAATGTCTTTCCACACTCAGAGCAGCTAAATGGTTTCTCACCAGTACTACATTTTGAATTACTGAGAGGGACATCAGTTTTCAAAGTGCTTAAAGCTAGCTGAGGTTCCTTCCAATCATCACTGTTGTCAGTGTCATCTTCAGAGAAGTCTTGTAAATTCCTGTGTGGTTCTGATCCTCCACAGTCCTCCTCATCAGCTTCTGATTTCAAATGATCTTCCTCTCTGCTCTCCTCATAAAGTTGTAAGGACTGATCTTTCTCCTCATCATCTTCTTCACTCTTCACATGAACAGGAGCGAATGACAACTTGATATCAGCCTCCTCTAGTCGTTGAAGCTGCTCTCCCTCCTGAATGGTCCAGACTTCCTCCTGTTGCTCTTTAATCTGAGGGGCCTCGGGGTCCTCCTGGTCCAGACTGGAGCTCCACTCCTGCTGCTCAGTGGGAACCTCTTCTTTAACCACCAATAGCTGATCGTCTGCAGAATAACAGCAAAAACACACAGACATTACAAATCTTGGTGTTCCTTATTTAACTCCAACAGATCAGTGAGCATCAAACGGCTTCAGTGTTCCCTCAGCCATGTCTAGTCTCTACACCACATCTATAAGTGTCTGCAGTACAACAAAGCTGTAAGTCTGCATTTAGACTCTTAGTAAAACAGTTGAACAAACAGCCACATTTACACACAGTTTTTTCCCATCGTTACCAAGCAGACTGACAGACAGAAATAGACTGTGAAGAAATGCACCAGCAGTAATGATGTAATCCGTAGCCACAAAACAACTGTTTCTACTAGTGATTTGAATCAGTGCCAAACTTTACATGCTATTTGACATCTGACACCTTTACCGAAGAGCAATCAGACCTGTTCCCGAACAGTTATGATGCCTGTAAGCAGAGTCCTGCCTGAATGACTCCAGTGAGCACGTACACTGAGTGAAAACGAACCAACCTGCTCTGTTTAACTGAAGCTGAGGGTTGAAAACATGGTCCAGTGGCTTCTGTTGTACCTCCTTCTCCTCTTTTGAACGAAAATGTTCCTCCTCGTTTTCACACAGAGGCCCATATGGCACAGTACTGCTGAAGCGTGCACACACAGTACAACAAGAAGAGACTCGCTTAAGAGCTAAACAAGCTGAACTTATATTTTATTAACAACAATAAAAATCACTTCCGGGTCTTCTCGACCTTCAGAATAAAACTTCCAGTCCTACAGACACATTGTAGCTTTATTGTATTCACTTCAGTGCACATTTGATTTACTTGTACTTAACTATTATTTCAGTTTTTTTTGCAAACAGTTTTATAAAAAAAAGTGTTTTTTTTTTTAACCAAATTAAATGTACAGTTTATACAGGTCGAGCAAACATTAAGGCAATTGATCCAGGACTCCAGTGACAGATCTATTCATTCGAAACTGTGTCAATGCTTTTTCATGTAAAAAAAAAAAATCACAGTTCCAGCTTCACAAATGTGAAACATGTTGCTTTTTTTTCAAAAATTTCAATAATGTTGAGGTCTGGACTGTTGATTGGACCAAACAAATACAGTATAGTTAAGGTGTCATTTTGGGCTCTTTGTAACAGTATCTGTCACTATTTGACAACCAATCAATTTGCAGTGTGAATAATCAACAGATTAATCCAAAATTTAAATTATCATTAGCTAATAGTTCAAAATGAGCTCCATCTCAACTAACTCGAAATGCACAAGTTGCAATAATTGAATCATAGAACATGTAATAGAACATTCTCAGTGTTAATACTTCAACTACATTTTATTTTAACTGTCAGTTAGGTCCTCTGATTAATATATATTTCAGCATATAAAAAGACACATAAATAGGATTTCAACCACATTTGCATATGGACAGTTCAGACGTGCCCACCAATATTGTGGGAGGTTCTAATATTTAAGCCGAGGGAAACAGCATACTTGGACACACACACACACACACACACTGAGGTCACACACATGGACACGCGTTTCGAGGCTTGTTAACCATAGCATTTACTGGAAAGCTCACGCTGGCTTCTGTCATTTGTAGGATAGCAGTCAGGTTGACAGCAGGACTGTGGGGATTGTTACTGAATTATTTTGTATTTAGACAACCATAGCAGAAGAGAGGATCTGACGACGGTATGAGAGCAGTGCATTGGCACCAATAGCCAGTAGGGCACACTGAGGGAAAGTGTCCTCATATTCTGTTGTTACCTAAGCTGCTAACTGACCTAAATTTACTGTTAAACTGCTAATCACCCTGTTAGAATAATATTAAATAATATGACTGACTTGTGGACTAACCTGTGGACTAACCTGTAAAAAACCTGCTAACTGACCTACTAATCAGTCTGTTGGTACTGGCAAATGCTAATCAATCTGCTAATTTACCTGCTACTTGCTAAGTGGCATGGCTACTAACTGCTAACTGGTTATATACGACTTACTGACACTTTAATTGACCTGCCAACTCACGCTAACCAACCTGCTAACTGCTAGTTAATCTACTAACCGCCAACTGACCTGCAAATTAAACTGCTTCCTGTAAATCACTGGCACGCTTCCGTCAAACTGACAAATTCTTTTCAACAAGCTGAAATTTAGTGTCAAGTGTTCTCCCTAGTGTTTTTTCTGTAAATTTCTCCTTAATTAAACAATGGGATGACATCACCAAAACTGGCCAATGAATGAGTTTTGTGTCAGTCCATGTGACTGACGACTAAATGGATGGGAGTTCCCGGCTGGCTCTGGACCACCAGCTTCTGTTTCCATCTGCCCATTTTGTCTTTGATGAAGCTGTGAAGACTGAGGTTTCTCTTCACCCTCTTTTCTCTGCACAGGAGCAGAAGTGAATGGGAATTTGATGGTATGAACTTCTTCCAGCCCTTGAAGCTGCTCTCCCTCCTGACTGGTCCAGAGTTCATGATGCCGTGAAGGAACACCACCACACTTGTGACTTTTAAATTGGCCAAGCCAGGTGAATCTTTTGCCACAAACATTGCAGCTGAATGGTTTCTCCCCTGTGTGGGTTCTCATGTGTAACTGTAAATGTTCACCCCGTGCAAAACATTTATTACAAAATGCACAGCTGTAGGGTTTTTCTCCAGTATGACATTTCAAATGGTTCTGCAGATGTGCCTTCTGGCCAAATCTTTTACCACAAAATGAGCAACTGAATGGTTTTTCTCCTGTGTGAATCCTCATGTGTGTCTTCAGATTTGAGTTTTGGTTAAATAACTTGCCACACTCAGAACAGCGAAATAATTTCTCAAAAGACTTGAATCCATTATTTTGCAGAAAGTTTAAATCTGGCTGAGGTTCACTGATCTCCTTCCAATCATCACTAACTCCAAGTTGTTGTTTGTAACATTGTGAGGCCTTGTAGCTGTTAGATAGTTGGAAATGTGCTTCTGAATCCAAGTTCCTGGGTGGTTCTGGTCTTCCACAGTCCTCACCATCAACTCTATTTTCCCTTTGTTCAGTTTGTCTGTGATGAAGCTGTGAGGACTGATCTTTCTCATCATCGTCTTCTTCACTCTTCACATGAACAGGAGTGAATGAGATCTTGACTTGAGCCTCCTCCAGTCCTTGAAGCTGCTCTCCCTCCTGACTGGTCCACAGTTCCTCCTGTTCCTCTTTAATCTGAGGGGCCTCTGGGTCCTCCTGGTCCACACTGGAGCTCCACTCCTGCTGCTCAGTGGGAACCTTTTTTTTACTCACCAATGGCTGCTGGTCATCTGCAGGACAGAAACACAGAAATGTTACTGAACTCACACCAATAATAATGAGAATAATATTCGTAATCTATGGTCACGAATAGTGAAGAAGCCATATAACTGTTTTAAAGTTAATGCAAGGGAACATATTTCTATGCATACACATGCATACTGTGTCAGGGACAGTATGGATGGGTTATGAGAAAAAGTTGAAGTGTAAAAATGTTTAGATACGTCTTAAACATGTAGCAATGTATTCATGTTAGACACCCACATAGCAGGAAAAAGCTTCAATAAAATTAATGCTAAGCATGTTTACCTAAACAAAACACACTTCTAGCACCAAGCAACTAAATGAGCATTTAGCAGAAATTATGAATCATGCACAAGTGGCTCAGGTTATTCTTACTACTTCATGCTACCCACACAATGATAAATCTTTTTATTTTCTGACTAAATCTCTGAAAAAATATCTTAACTTGCTCCTAAAGATGAGAAATTGTATAACCACAACCATACATTATGTCACTTTTGCGGCATCATTAGACTGTGATTGAAACTTGTGTTGAAGGGCATATCAACGCCACAAATCATTCTGTGCTGATTTCAGCGATCTGTGTTAATCTGAATGACATTCAGAAACATTTACAGTCTCCTGGACTTCAGTAGAGGGATGAGCTGACAATAAAAACTAAACATGTATTGTCTTACTTAATTTATTTTCTAAATGTCTTTGTCATGGACCTAACCACAGATCCAATTTGAGTTGACAAGACTATAGATATGCAAACAGGTGTTTCTACCTCCATCTCTGTCTCACACGTGGAAGTAAAACGAGACACCGCCAAAACTATGTGATTTAAAAAAAAAAAAGAAAGAAAAAAAGAAAGATTAACTTTATAATCCAATGTTTACACTTAATACGTTTCTGGTTTTGTATAAACGTAGCTTTTATTCATCTGGGACCTGGTTTGGGTGCAAACAAAACGAATACGGTCGTAAAGATAAAAATAATTAACATATAAGGACTTTAACTTTGGCTAAGATTGATATTTTAATATTATACGGTATATTTTTAACAAACCTGTTCTGTGTAGCCGAAGCTGAGGGTTAAAAACTGCGTCCAGTAGCTTCTGTTGTCGCTCGTTCTCCTCTTTCGATCGACTAAGTTCCTCCTCGTATTCTGCCACCGTTCTTTCAAACAACCCAAATATCTCCTCAGCAGCCGCACTTAGTCGCTGCTCCACCAAAGCTCTCAACATTTTGGTTTTAGACATTTTCACGCTGGCACAGTGGACTACTTCTCCTTACAAAGACCGTCAAAAAAGTGTTCGCTCTCCATCAAATTGTCACTCTCCGTCAGTCTATTTCCAGCTAGCATGCTAAGCTAACTTCAACAGCAGTGTTCGCTTCGGGGAGATAAGTCAAAGACACCACTCAGAAAAAAAACCGTGAACAACACAAAGTCCATACAGAAATGTCTATCCAGACTCACAATGGCACTGCTAGAGCTTACATACTCTTTCCCAATACAACAAAATGACAAATGTAACGTTGCATTTTTCTGTCCGACGCCATCTTGCTAGCAACACAAAGAAGATAACTTCCTGGAAGACTAGTTGAGCTTCAAAATAAAAGCCTGTGGGCCAATCCCAAATCGTCTCCTACACACTACCGCTTCATTACCGAGTGTCACTCCAAATGAAATCACACTCAGCTATGAAGAGCATTTTAGTTGAAGGGGGAGGTTATAAATAAGTTGAGAAGGTAGGACACCCTCCTCACTCCAATCAGAAAACGGAAGCACTCGTCACTATGGCAAAAGAAACATGCATATTGTGCAGGAGGAGTCACATTTAGTGAGCAATACAGCCCATATGGAAATCATGTAAATTTGTATTTCCTCTAACACCAGCGATTCTGGTGGTTTCAAAAAGAAGTCTGTTTGCATCGAAGTCTATGGGAAAAAAATGATCCATTTCTCCCCTGGTGCATTTATTAACTCTGTAAACAGTACGACAATGAATTCATGGTCTGAATGGTAACTTTAAATACTGATATAATACAACAATGTCCATTTACTGAATATGGTCAAAAACATGGTGAAAAAAAACACAAATAAATCCATCCATCCATCCATCCTCCAGAACATCTAACCAGGGAGGTATCCTAACCAAATCCTAGCCACCTTATCTGGCTCATCACAGCTCATGCCCATAAGAGAGGGTAACCACGTAGATCAATCAGTAAATTGGACCACGCACTGTGACCGAAAGAACAAGATCATGGATACAAGCAGCCAGAATGAGTTTCTTCCACAGGATGTCCAGGCTCTCTTAGAGAGGGGGTGAGAAGCTTGGTCATCCAGCAGGGGCTCAGAATCGAGCCATTGCTTCTCCGCGTCCAGATGGGCCAGATGAGGTGGCTCGGGAATCTGGTTAGGGTTCCTCCTGGATGCCTCCCTGGTGAGGTGTTCCAGGCACATCCCATTGGGAGGAGGCCACGGGGAAGACCCAGGACACCCTGGAGAGACATAGTCTCTCCAGGGTGTCCTGGGAATGTCTCAGGATCCCCGAAGTGGCTGGGGAGGATGGTAGTCTGGGCTTCACGGTTTAAGCTGCTGTCCCTGCGACCCAAACCCAGAGAAGCTGAAGAAAATGGATGGATGGAAATTTGGTAACCTTAAATTCGTGATCCAAACTTTCTCACAGCAGTTTTGTACGTTGAGGGAGGTAAACTGTACTTTAATTTAGTTACACACTTGCTACAAACGGTAAAGGTTGCTAAAAAGTAACACTTGTGTTTTATGGCAGCCATGTAAACTTGTTATTACATGGGTTGAAAATAAAGGAAGACATTTATAAATTCAGTTTGCATTTTCAGTCTGTACAAAATTTTTATCATCCATGATGTTTACAGGGAGCAGTAGCAACCCCAAGAACCCCTAAATTTAGAAAAATCCTTAACATTAACTAACCTGCTAATTGCAAGCTTACCTACGACTTACTAACTGATCGATTACACTTTAACTGACCTGCCAATTCACATGCTAACCAACCTGCTAACCGATAATCTGCCAAGTGCTAACTCACCTGCTAATTAAGCTGGCAGCCACTAATTAACTTACTAAGCACTAAATGACCTGCTAATTAAACTGCTGCCTGCAAAGTGCTAACTCGCATGCTTTCATCACACTGACAAATGCTTTGAAACAACTTAAAATCGGGCATCAGATGTTTCGCCTTAATTAAACAACGGGATGACATCACCAAAACTGGCCAATGAATGAGTTTTGAGTCAGTCCATGTGACTGAAGACTAAATGGATGGGAGTTCCTGGCTGGCTTTGGACCACCAGCTTCTGTTTCTATCTGCCCAATTTGTCTTTGATGAAGCTGTGAAGACTGAGGTTTCTCTTCACCCTCTTTTCTCTGCACAGGAGCAGAAGTGAATGGGAATTTGATGGTATGAACTTCTTCCAGCCCTTGAAGCTGCTCTCCTTCCTGACTGGTCCAGAGTTCATGATGCCGTGAAGGAGCACCACAGTTGTGCCTTTTAAACTGGCTAAGCCAAGTGAATCTTTTGCCACAAACATTGCAGCTGAATGGTTTCTCCCCTGTGTGGGTTCTCATGTGTAACTGTAAATGTTGGCCCCGTGCAAAACATCTATTACAAAATGCACAGCTGTAGGGCTTTTCTCCAGTATGACATTTCAAATGATTCTGCAGATTTGTCTTCTGACCAAATCTTTTACCACAAAATGAGCAACTGAATGGTTTTTCTCCTGTGTGAATCCTCATGTGTGTCTTCAGATTTGAGTTTTGGTTAAAAAATTTGCCACACACAGAGCAGCGAAATAATTTCTCAAAAGACTTGAATCTATTATTTTTCAGAAAGTTTAAATCTGGCTGAGGTTCACTGATCTCCTTCCAATCATCACTAACTCCAACTTGTTGTTTGTAACATTGTGAGGCCTTGTAGCTGTTAGATAGTTGGAAATGTGCTTCTGGATTCAAGTTCCTGGGTGGTTCTGGTCTTCCACAGTCCTCACCATCAACTCTATTTTCACTCTGTTCAGTTTGTCTGTGATGAAGCTGTGAGGACTGATCTTTCTCCTCATCGTCTTCTTCACTCTTCACATGAACAGGAGTGAATGAGATCTTGACTTGAGCCTCCTCCAGTCCTTGAAGCTGCTCTCCCTCCTGACTGGTCCACAGTTCCTCCTGTTCCTCTTTAATCTGAGGGGCCTCTGGGTCCTCCTGGTCCACACTGGAGCTCCACTCCTGCTGCTCAGTGGGAACCTTTTTTTTACTCACCAATGGCTGCTGGTCATCTGCAGGACAGAAACACAGAAATGTTACTGAACTTACACCAATAATGATAAAAATAATAATAATGTTATAATAGCATGCAATAATAATTTTAAGAATTTAATTTATTTATTCATAAATATTAAACACGTCTCATACCCATTAATGTTCTTTTTTTATTGAATGACTTAAGGGAAAAAAAACTACAGCTTTTGAACAAACCTGTTCTGTGTAGCCGAAGCTGAGGGTTAAAAACTGCGTCCAGTAGCTTCTGTTGTCGCTCGTTCTCCTCTTTCGATCGACTAAGTTCCTCCTCGTATTCTGCCACCGTTCTTTCAAACAACCCAAATATCTCCTCAGCAGCCGCACTTAGTCGCTGCTCCACCAAAGCTCTCAACATTTTCGCCTTAGACATTTTCACACTGGCACAGTGGACTATTTCTCCTCACAAACGTCAAAAACAACGTACGCTCTTCATCAAATTCTCAGTCCCCGTCAGTCTATTTTAAGCTAGTATGCTAAGCTAACTCCAACAGCTGTGATTGCTACCAGGAGATGAGTCACTCCGAAGTCACTCTGAAAAAAACGTTAACAACACAAAGTCCATACAGAAATTTTCCAGACATGCAGCGGTTCAGCTGAAGCCCACACACTCCCAACAAAACAAAAGGGCTAACGTAACGTTACATATATCTGCTTGACGCCATCTTGCTAAAATAGCAACAACAAAGAAGAGAGCTTCCTGGAAGATAAATTGAGCTTCAAAATAAAAGCCCGTACGGCTTTATAAAAGAAAGATGATTAAAGACTGACGTCTATTGAGTTTCCAGGTTCATTCTCCGACCTGGAAACAAAAGCATAAAGATAAGTGACAGAGAAAAGGTCCAAAGATGTCAACCAAAATCTGGGTCATCCTCAAATAATTTATAGCTCAGATGTCATTAATTTCCTTGTTAAAACTAATTAAATTAATGTTGTGGCCCATTATGGACTGATATTTTTACAGGGCATAGAGAAAAAAAAGAAAAATATATGGAATGAATGAAGCTGCTTTTTCATTCAGTGTTGTCTTCCTTATAAAATAATCCTCCAACAATCTCACGGCAGGGAAATTTGCAACTGAAAGTCAGTTTAGGAAACACTCACTACTTTACAATTTGAAGGAAGAAAAACAAATATGTTATTACATTTTCAGAGCTCTGAGAAAATGAAGAATGGAAGATAGAAGGGACTCAAATTGTAATTTAACAAATAAATAACATTTGTATTTATAGCTAACTCCTCAGAATTCTTTATTGTTCACAAGCAACAGCACACTCGTGCTCTTTTGCTAGGCAAAAACACATAGTAAAGTGTCCCTCTGGTTGGAAAAACACACTAACACACTTGGCTGGCTAAAACATGATAAACTGCCCTCTTGGGTGGCAAAAATGCATGCTTATGTGCCATCTTCAGTGGGGAGAGTGAGCTGTAGGTGCCTTTTTTTTTCTCTTCGCCCCTGCCCTTCAAAAAGTCTATGCACACCACTGTGGGACATGTTGTTTCAGAGCTCCCTTTAATACAAATTTTTGAAAACAAATAATTAAATGGTTTCTCCTATGTGGACAGTTGAGTGTTGTTTCAGATGTTGCTTTAGTGTGAATCTTTTACCACAAACTGAACAACTAAATGGTTTCTCTCCGGTGTGGACAGTCAGATGTCGATTCAGATCTCCCCTCAGTGCAAAGCTTTTCCTACATATTGAACAACTAAAAGGTTTCTCTCCTGTGTGACCAGTCAAGTGTCGATTCAGCTCTCCCTTTAACGCAAATCTTTTACTACACATCGAACAACTAAATGGTTTTTCCCCTGTGTGAAAAGTCGAGTGTTGTTTTAGATGTTGTTTTAGTGTGAATCTTTTACCACATACCAAACAGCTAAATGGTTTCTCACCTGTGTGTAAAGATGAGTGTTGTATCAGATTTTGCTTTTGTGTGAACGTTTTACTACAAACTGAACAACTAAATGGTTTCTCCCCTGTATGGATTCTCATGTGTCTAACCAAATTGCCACGGGTACCAAAACCTCTCTTGCAAACTGAGCAGGTGAAAAGTTTCCTATCTGAATGAAGTCCCACATGAGTCGTTAAGGAGTTCTTCCGGGAAAATGTTTTTCCACAGATGGAGCAACTAAACGGTTTCACTCCGGTGTGGATTTCAGTGTGTTTCTGCAGCTGGTCATTGTGGCCAGAGCTTCTAATGGTAATTAATGGTTTCCCAATTTTACAATTCACATCACTTGCATGTTCTCCATTGTCTTGCAGAGGGTTTAAAGCTGACTGAGGTTCCTCCTCCCAGTCTCTACTGTCATCAGTCTCAGGATCAGAGGAGGCTGAAGTATTATCATGAGTAGCTGGTTGTAAAGGACTGTCTGGATCTGATCCTCCACAGTCCTCTTCATCAGCTTCAGTTTGTAAATGATCTTCCTCATCTTCTTCACTCTTCACATGAACAGGAGTGACTGAGAACTTGATATCAGCCTCCTCCAGTCCTTGAAGCTGCTCTCCCTCCTGACTGGTCCACAGTTCCTCCTGTTCCTCTTTAATGTGAGAGGACTCTGGGTCCTCCAGACTTGAGATCCACCCCTGCTGCTCAGTGGGAACCTCTTCTTTAACCACCAACAGCTGCTGGATGTCTGTGGAGAACAATTAAATACAAACATGTGTCTTGAAAAAACGTTGATTTCACTTTAATCCTTAAACCACTGATCACTACTTTCGTGGAAGTGAGGAGAAATGTTGCATGTGTCATCTGACATAGTTGGACCTTTTTATAAACAGAGGCAGTTCTCCTTCACCACTGCCTCCAGGCTGTGATGCATGACTGACCTGCTGGCAATTGTAAAGCTAATTGACTGCAGTGTTTATATTTTACAGTACCGGCTGCTCAGGGTGGTAGGTATCTCAACAGAAGGGTTATGAAAATATAGGAGGCATGGAGCAGTTCCAAAATGTTTAATGTTTAACTAACTAAACTTAACTGGACTGGACTGCTGGGTGGAAACGGTCAACAAAGCCTGAAGCTTATATTTGCCCCTGGATGCTAATGCTAAACTTGCTATGGAAGAACTGCATCATGCCATTTCTAGTCTTTTTTTTTTTTTGCATCAAAATACGAAATAAAAATGTACACTAACATTAATATGAACATGTTTACTTCCTGGTGTCATTCACAGACACTGTGAAATCGTTTCTATACTTTCACAGAATTTACATAACACTTAAACCTGCCACATACACATGAAAACGCTGCTTTTGTACAACATGACATATATTTAGTGAAGCATTTAAATACTTTTAACTAATACTACAAGCCTGCTCTAAACGGCCTTCAGGGTTGTTTTTGTCTGACAGGCGCTCTGTTGCTAGGTTACGGTCGCGTCCATCTACCTCCAGCTGGCAAGCTAACGTCTTTAGCTTCATGGGGTAACAGCAGATCATCAGACGTATTCAAGTAGTCAGTGTTAATAAAACATTGAAACCTGGATAGAAAACCACTAGCTTCTCTTGTCGCTCCTTCTCCTCTTTTGATAGAGAAAGTTCCTCCTTGTATTGTGCCATTACATCAGCCCAGATGTCTCTTCAATAGTTGCAGTTATTCGCTGCTCCACGCGTTCATCTTGAAGGCTTAAGATATTTACACTACATTTTAAAATGACAAAATAAAACGCCATCTTGCACAAATAACGTGAAGTTACAGTAAAATAACATGACTTCCTGGGTAGATTAGATCAGGTTATTTTCAAAATAAAAGTCTGGAAGCCGCCTCGTATTACAGGTTTACCCAGAAAAACACAGGTAGAAGGTAAGTTTTCAAGGATGAAACTCATTGAGCTCGAGGGATTCTTAGTAAATCAGTTGTTTCTGAAGCTTTATATGGCGCTACAGTGGATTTCATTATCCCGTCTCACAGTAGACCGCAGGTCTACCAGTGGGTGGCGGTAATGCACCATACATTCAATGTCAACAAAATCCTGGTATCCGACGAAAAAGACCAACACCCTCAGTTCAGGTTCGTGTCCAGAAGGTAACCCACGAGCTGGGTCTCGCGATATGTTTCAGTTAAAGACATCTTGTTAAGGTTAGACTCGGTCGTTCGGGCAGAAAATCTCGCGATAGCTATCTTTTTTTTCGGATTTTGCGGGTTACCTTCTAGACATGAAAGGTTTAGTCAGTCAAGGCTCGGCGTTACATGTAGGTAGAATAACGTTATTTCGGTCAGTGGAGGTGTTAACAGGGTAGGAAAACAAGACGAGTCATTCCTTTCTTTTGACCAGAGTCTTTATTAAACCACACCGTTTTTATTGTGGCTCGCTAAGTATGGTAGTCAACAACTTTTTCTGCTTGAGTTGACCGGCATTAGCAGCAGAATAGCTACCGAGGCTAGCGTTAGCTTATCCAGTTTTTACTGCTCGTAGTAGGGCTAGCTGTTGGTAAATGTTATTTTGTCCTACCGTAACGTCTCCATCAAGTGCAGGAGCTCGCTATAACTGTAATACTAGTTGTCACGAGACGTTTCTGCTTTTCACAGTACACACCGCATTTGAACCAGTCATGGTTATATGTAATGTCATTTGTAGTCAGTAACAAATGTAACTAATATGTTATTGTGATCACGCTAACCACGTGTTTTCCTTTCTGCCCTCAGGTTCCAGCTGTATGTGTGCGTCAGCAGATTAGCAACATCAGACTTTACAGTGACATTAAAGAGCTCGGGATGTCAGGAACACAGTAGAAACCCATCAGGAGGACTGTAGCCCGTTGCCTTTGACAGGACAATTCAGATCTTTTTTTGTGTCGTTTTCCACTGAAGACAGATGGTTTTGAGTCATGGATCAAGGTGTTGTGGACAGTCCTGTTACCCTTGTCATCAGGGCACCCAACCAGAAGTACGATGACCAGACTATCAACTGCTGTCAGAACTGGACTGTGGAGAAACTCAAAGCACACATCTCAGATGTATACCCCAGCAAACCAGTGAGTATATTTGTCCACTGCTTAAAGCTGCAGTGTATACTTTCATTTATGTCACTTGAATCACACGAAGTAAAGAGCTACAGCCTGCATTATTTGGCTGTATTCCTGCTTGTACTGGGCTGCTAATCTGACAATTGGCCCCTCTCCTCTCTGCCTGTGACTTGATGCAATCACTGTAAACACACAGGGGTAAACTGCTCCCATGTCAAGTTGTGTAGTCTGGAAGAACTGCAAATATGTTTGGTTTGTTTGACAATGAGGAGATCTTAAACCCACAGTGATAGATGGTGAGTCGGCCGGGATTTGAATTTAAATTCCTGAATGGTTGTACAGTGAATGTAAGCTTCAAGAGGAACGCACTCTGACCATGTCACACTGCCAACTTAATCCACTGTTAAAACCCACTTATTCCATTTGAGGTTACTATAATCTCATCCTTGTTATGTACTGGTTCAAAGGCTCTGCCTTTTGATTTAGTGACCTGAAGACTCAGAGTTGCCTCTGCTTTCCTGCTGTTGTTACATTGTTGTCAGCATTACTAATAGAAATGTTAAAGAGAGGCGAATAAAATTGAACGAACTGTGACCCTCTTTATTTATTTTAGAGCTCCAAAGACCAGAGGCTGGTGTATTCTGGGAAGCTGCTTTTGGATCACTTTACTTTAAAAGATGTACTCAGAAAGGTAGGTTCCCTCTGTGAGATGGACTTGACATTTATCAGAGTGAAGTGAGGTTTCCCAGTTTGGTCAGGACTCAGTAAGTTGACTGGCCTGCACAGAGTCCAGACCTTTGAAACTGGCTGACCTCACTAATGCTCTGAGCAAATCCCTGTTGTGGAAAGCCTTTCCAGGAGAGTGGAGGCTGGTGTAGCAAGCTAAATATTGGTGTCACACAGTCTTATGCACAGAGGTCTGAATATTTTTCTTGAGTTTTAACGATTCACATCTTAAATTCGGAGCATACACCTGACGATCAAAATATCTCCTTTTGTCTTTGAATGCACTTGGACTTGATTTAGCTGCATTTGCTTCCACAGCAGGATGAGTACCACATGCTGCATCTGGTGTGCGCCTCTCGAACCCCTCCCAGCTCCCCGAAGCCCCCCCGCAGCCATGGTAACAAGCCTCCGGAGGACTCGGCCGGTCCCTCGGTGGGTCAGCCTGCACGCTCATCGCACCTTTACACTTCATTTCATCATTAGCGTATTTCCTTTCATCACCTGGTTTTGTGATGTAATCTACACCTGGAGAATTAAGATAAAAATAGAACTTTTTTTTATTATAGCCCCTTCAGAACTCTACCGGTCCTCCCACTGGTCATCATAGCCAGTCAGCTGCAGGAGAGAGCAGTGATGGACTCAGGCAGCGAACCGGACCCTTCCCTTACCACCAGATGTATCCACAGTTTATGCACAGGTAAGCTTTCGGACTGGGGAAACTTTTATTAAAACTTTAAGGGATTAATCCAGAACTAATCCAGGCATGAGGTTTCCTGGTCACTGCAAGAGAAATCCTGCAATCGAGAATCAGCCAAGACACAATAAATCAGCTTTACTGCCGAAGAATTTGACCTGGTGTCAAAAGTTTACGGCACTCACATGAACTAGAAGTATAAAAAATATAAGGACATACAGTTTCTAAACCAGTACTGTGTACAGTTGTTATATTTTACACAAACATTGGTATTAAAACATTTATTGAATATTGCACAGGCATGAGGAGTCTCTGTGTGTGTGTAAAATGTTTTTGTAACCCAGTGCCTCTATCTCCAGCTGGAATCACCTCTCCCCACAGTCGGCTGCTCTTGCAAACATGTCTGCTCATTACAACCCCATGACACTAATGTGGTGGCAGCAGCTGTACGCCCGGCACTACTACATGCATTAGTGAGTCCCTTCCTGTTTCTGGATGTGTAGTGAGTGTCTCTCCAGGCACAGATGAAAGCTCTTATCCTCTCTGGGCCTCTGTCTCCCTCAGCCAGTTACTGGCAGCTTCCTCTCAACACCTCAGACCCGACCAGCCCTCGGCTCACTCCAACCCGCCGGACCCTCTGAGCCAGAGGCCTCAGGCAGATCGTCGTGGCGACCCGGAGGTCCAGATGAACGCACAGGGAGGGGAGGTCCTGAACGAGGAGGAGCTGAACCGGGACTGGCTGGACTGGGTGTACACGTTTTCACGCGCTGCAATCCTACTCAGCATAGTTTACTTCTACTCCTCCTTCAGCCGGTTCATCATGGTGATGATGGCCATGCTAGTGCTTTACCTGTGAGTGCTGCTTTATCGATTTGGAGGATTTTACCCTGTTTTTAACATATTGTGGATTTTTTATGGTGCCTTCTTTGCTTTGCACAGTGTCATTGAGTGCAAAAAAGACATCTTTAAGTAAAATTTATTATTATTATTACGTGAAAATATTCTATCAAACAATATTTGATGCATTTGTTATCATTTAGAACACCACAGCTCACTTATTTGAAAGTATAATTAATAATGAATGGATAATGATAATAATTGTTATTGGCAGTAGGATATCAAAAAGTTTGTAACATCAGTGACATGGGTTGTTTGTGTCTGCAGGCATCAGGCCGGCTGGTTTCCCTTCAACCTGGAGAACGAACTCCAGCTTCCTGGAGACCGAGCCAATCAGGACGACATGGAGGGGGAGCTACAAAACCACGATTTACAGGAGATGGTAGCTGCCTCTCATTCATCTCTGCTTCACCGAGAACATTACTCCGGGGCTGATGGGATATTTATCTGTAACAACGATTTTGAAGTCATGTTGAGTCAAAAAAAAAAAAGACTTTTTAGAATGAAACGGATCACTTTTAAAAGTAAAATGTAACTTATTAATTTGTTCATTAACCATAAGATACATGGTAACATCACTAGGGGACAAAATGGACATTGATTCTTTTCGAAATAGCTTATGTACTCTGCTTGTTAATGTTGAACACACTGTTTTACATCTTTGTCTGTACAGGACGGAGCGATGGATGATGGCACTGACGATGAAGGAGAAAGTGGAGAGGAGGGAGTGGAGGATCCAAACAGCGCCCCTCACGCAGGCTTCCTGTCCTCCACGTGGTCGTTCATCATCACCTTCTTCATGTCGCTCATCCCGGAGGGACCGCCAAACGCTGCTAACTGAACCACGAGCCATCACGGATCTCCACAAGGGCACATTGTTTGTTTTTACAAGGAGGACAAGCATTATCGTTCTGTGGCACACATCTTAAGACTTTGAGCCAGAACACAAAGTGACTGAATGAACCTGAAAACACAAAAAAGGTCACTTCCTGTGGGGTTTGTCTCCACATTAAGAACCATTTTGAACATTAGTTTAACTGATATATACAGTTCAGTGATTGCTTGTGATGCCTTCTGAACAAACATAAATATAACATATAAATAAGATTATAGTCTGTCAATAGGGGCATTTATAAAGATAAGTAATTACAGCGTTCTTGTGTTTAACGGCCTGAACCTCTTTTTTTTCCTAAACTTAAGAGAATAATCTTGAGTCATGCAGTGCATGTGATAAATTGACATGAGTGATTATGAACTGTGTCACGGTGTGTCTCGGGGTGATGTTGGCTACACAAGTGAGACAATAATGAGTTGTTTGACAGCCTGAAAGGACTGAGTGATGCAGAAGAAGTGATCTTGGAATATCGAGCAAGACGGTCAGGTGGCACAGAGCGAACAAGAGACACTTAAATCTGCACTGCCACAGGTCAGAGTTCAGGACAAAATAACACCTTGAGTGTGAAAATGGCTGCTGCTGTTACATTTTATCATGTTGTGTACCAATAATAACAATCATGTTATTATTAAACCATCATTCATGGTAAAGTAGGTGTGTGTGTTTTCATCCTGATTCTCACTTAAGTAAAGAGCAACAAATGATCTAGTGATGGGCAAAACAGTTCCTTTGACTGATCTGAATCCTTTAGAATCGTTCATTAAAATGAATCCTTCAGTTCTTCACAGGAGCTCCGTCCTGCTCATGCAGTTCATTGGTTCAGTACAGTGAGTGACACTACACTACTGCAGCAAGCAGCACGGGTCCTATTTCTCTTATACTGAAACATTTACCAAATATTGTAAAGTAGGAAAGGTGGGGAGATAAGATATAAAAAAATAAACATCACAGCTGTAGTGGAGATTGTGTTTATAGACATGTATGCTCTGTTTCATATGATGTATTCCCTTGTAGGTCTAATGCAAAGCAATTTGATGCTCCATCTGGTGCAATAGGCTGAACACCGAACACTATGTGCTTTTCCAGAGTGTTAAATAAATTAAGTGTATACGACTAAATGTCTCAAATGAAGACAAGAACTAATAATAAAAACCAAAATGATAATCAAAAAATACTATATTAATATGTACATTTCATATATTAAGAATGAAATATCAACCTAAATTCACTCAAAAGATTTAATTCTTTTGAGCAAATCTTATGAACACTAACATGATCACCACTACTGGCCTGTGATCACAATCATCAGTGTAAAATAAGTGCATTAACATGCAGACAGTAAGTGACACTGAGGTCATTAGCGTGGCATTGTGATTCACTGATGTGATGTCTGTAAAGTAATCTTAAAGTACACACTGATCTCTGCTCTCCTTTAGTTGCAAGTTTCCCTCCATAACAGGTTTCCTGTAGTGTGGTTTTCAAAGTGGGGTCCAGATCAGGCTTTTCTGATCCACAATCCTTTGTAGCAGATACTCTCCACAGTCACTTCATTTGAGTTTGGTTGTTGAACTGCTTGTTCATGTAAAAATGTAATCAATCAATCAATCACATTGATTGACAACTCACTGTATTCAGACATGGTGAAGACGACCTGCTGAAGTTCAAACCGAGCATCAGAATAAGGGAGAAAGACGATTTAAGTGACTGTGAAGCACAACCATGGTTTACAGAGAATGGTGTGAAAAAGCGAAAATATCCAGTGAGCAGAAGTTTACCTCATTGATGCCAAAGGGCCCGTTACATCCAAGATCATCTGTTAACGCACAACACATTGAACCTTGAAGAAGATGGACTACAGCAGCAGAAGAGCACACCTGGAGCCACTCCTGTCAGCTAAGAACAGCAAACTGAGGCTACAGTTCACACAGGATCACCACAACTGGACAAGAGAAGATGGAGAAACGTTGTCTGGTCTGACCAGTCTCCATTTAAAGCTGAACACTCAGATGGTAGATGGTCAGAGTTTGGAATAAACACCATGAAAGCATGAATCCATCCTGCCTTGTATCAATGGTTCAGGCTGCTGCTGGTGTAATGGTGGAGGATATTTTCGTGGCTCACTTTGGGCTCCTTAATACAGAGTCAATCAAACAGAGCACCTGTAGAGAGATTGGCTTCATAGATGTGCAGCTGACAAATCTGCAGCAACTGTGTGATACTGTCACGTTAATATGGACCAAAATCTGTGAGGGATGTTTGAATCCATGCCACAAAGAATTAAAGTGGTTAGCATTAGCTGGTAGCTGCCAAAAGGGGCAAGCAAGGTATTGCTAATGAAAGGGCCTGGTGAGCATGTGAAAAAGTTGAAACCGCAAACTCGGCAGTATAGTTTATAAAGCACAGTAAAAAGCAAAGATGATTGGTGCTCAGCTGTGGTGAGAGACACATCTCTGCTGCCACCTTTTGCCTTCAGCAGGAACAAGTCCTCCCTAATTGAAGTTTACACTAACATGCAGTGGTAAAATTCTCCTCTTTAATCCTTAATATAAGCCAAAACATTTTTCATTTTCAATAATCACACATATTAAAGTAAGACCTCTGATCTTTTTCTGTTTTACAGCATTCCACCCAAACTGATGGATCTGCGATAAGCTAAACTATGTAACTGTTAAAAATTACAGTACAGGTCAGTGTTAGAGGGATAATATGAAATAATATAGTAACTACAAACTTTTTGGGAGTCCACCTGAGATGAGGAAGGAGGAAAAGAGAAAGAACCAGCTGAGGCCATAAGTCCAGGACCAAACATTCAAGCCTGTTGTCTCAGTGTGGTTTTAAATAAAGACAGAAGAAAATCACCATGTATTCACTTTTATTGCTTTGCATCAATCGGTCATGACAGTAAAGTCATCATTTGTGCTTCACTGATCTTATCAAGCTTCTGTACATCAGGACAAATGCTTTTTTTTTTTTTAACTAAGTGACAATAAAATCTCCATACTGTTGTTGTTGATCCACCTCTGTAAGATAATATATCTATGTTGAAACTGATGTCATGTGAAAATAAGACTATTCTGCATCAAAATAAAGAATAGAACAACATTATAATGGATGCTGAGTGTGATGACTCCACTGATGGACAGCTCACTTTTACAAAAAAAAAATTTTTTAAAAATTAAATGGTCCGTAAGTGTCAGGAAATACCTTGTGAAATACTTGGGACTGAATTCAAATTTGAGATTTTTTTTTTTTTTTGAAAACATATTTGGCAAAATATCACCACTTTTTATGCTGACTGTAGAATACATTTGACATTCACTGATCATTAAAAAAAAAAAACCTCAATATCGACAACAGCTTTTAAATGTGAACACACGGAAACAGGACTAAGTAGCAATTTGGAAATGGAAGAGTTACATTGTTTTGAGTCGGTGGCTCCAGCTAAGACTTGGAATAACACTACGACAGATAGAAGCCTCTGCAAACGAGCTGTGTACCGGTTCACTGCTGTGAAATCTTTGGCATGTTTGCCATCACCCATGAGTACCTGCACATCCGTCCCAAACAGTTATCAGTACAAGACTTGCACATTTAGAGCTTCGACAAGGCACGCAAGCTACTGTCCGTCTATTGTCACTGTAGCCACAGACACAGAAATCATTTCACAAATTATCCTTTGCCTGAATATTAGCCAGGCTCACGAGTCCATACGCTGCACAGTATGGAATATTTATTGCTAAAACGGGACTGCACTTAGCAAAGTAAGAACAACTTCATAGAATATAATAGTTTTTTTATATTTACTGTAGAAATATTTTGCATAAAATGATTTTGCGACGCTAGACACCAAATTATCTTTACACCACACGCACACACACACACACACACACACACACACACACACACACACACTATAACAAACGGTAATACAGACAGTATAAAAACCGGTGCCTCTAACTGGGTCACAAATATTCTTTTTCTTCATTTTGCATCTTACTATATTTTATGATTTACAGCATGTATTAAAATAGTTGTGATGCCAGCGGTGAAAGGAATACAGTGGACAGCTAATTATCGCTGCCTAAAAAACAACATCCACAGTCAGAAATCATCTGAGATTCCTGAGTTTTTTAACTGATATTTGAACAACAGCTCTATAGATACGGTGGGAAAAGAAGTAAGAGTTTTATTAGCACACTATAATCCATTTTAGGTAAGAAACTATACTGGCAAAGTGCTTCCTGTACAGTACAGACTTCATATGGCCTCTGAAGTAGGATTTCTATAATGTTACAAGTTAAGAGAACACAGTATACATACATACATATATAGATAATCATATTTCCATAAGATCACACACAATATGAACAGTGAGGTTTACAGTGAAAACAACTGACCGACTTATGAGCAGCAATATCAATACAGAGTGTTCCCCTGCAGACAGCAGAGATGATTCATGAATGTAGTAGTAGTGATGGTGTGGTGAAGTAGTACTCTGAGGGTACCAGTTTTGGTTTGGGTCATAATGAAACAGAATCAGCTGGCACTGGCCGTACCTCAATGGCTTTACTCAGATGGGCGATGAAGCTGGTGTAGTTATGGGAAGGGTCTTAAAACAACCTAAAACTCATGGGAACAAACAGTGCAGGGCAACTCACGGTGGTACGAGCTGCGTCCCGACGCCTACAGTGCTGTAAACATTTAAAACAATAAGAGTAAAATTGAAATTAAAATATAAGGTGGGTTGAAAGTAAAATTCACAATCCCCATCATGTTCACCAGTGAGGCCCCTTTCCTTTGGCCTCTGTGGCTTTAATGCGTGGAAATTTGATTAGATTGTGAGAGATGCTAAACAGCGAGCGTAGGTGGGCAGTGACGGCAGTATTCCTTCATTTCATGGAGGTGAGCAGTGCGTCAGGGCAGCCATGTTGTATGTGTGTGGTGCACTACTGAGACTTGAGTGGAGTAGGACTCACAGCCCTGATGGAGCTCGCCTGCAGGAGAGCTGTGCTGCTCCAGTTCTGCGCCCCCGTTACCACTAAGATGCTCGCCAGCTGGGGGTGAAGAAGTGTTGTGTGGGAGAAGGTATGGAGAGGGGAAGAGGGTCTCTGTTCATCACAGGAAGGTTTCACTAGTGGGAGCCCCTCCTGGTGTATCTGGGCTGACGTCCACTCTAACGCAGGCCACCTTCTCCTGGCTGTTACACAGAGATGAAGGAGACAGACAAGACACGCTCATTGACAGTCTGACAGTGCTCTTAACATGAGATCTACCACCTGACCACGATTCTATATCGGCTTTGTCTCATAACATATTCCTGTCATCATGCTCAAATCAACAGTTTAACACAGTTAAACACAGAAACACAGTTTCTGTGTTTCCTCTCCTCATTTATATGTTACACTGAGCTTCCAGGCAGAAATAAGCTTCAGTTTATGTCACTCCAGTTTGAAAATAATCTTGAGAGAGCATTATTTTGTCTACATTACTGCACACTGTCATATTAAAGCTGCAGTTGGTGACAACTACGATTTATTTTTTATTAGGGCTGTCACAGTCAATGCTTATTTGCACAACGGTAACTCTTCTTGGACAAACTGCCTGAAATGCATTGCCAGAGACGTCATCATTTAGACAGCCCTAATATATAATATATATGCTGCTAGAATCAGAGCATCATCACATTAGCTCTAATAAGCACTGTGTTTGTGAAAAGAACGTCTCTTTCTCTTTTCCTTTTTGTCAATTTCACGTCACAATTTATTACTTTAATGATGCTCTTTGGTGGATTACTTGTTTGTTGAATTACAAGAGAAGCTTGGACAGATCCAGAAAAGATGGTTAATTTAATCAGCATGTTTGATCGTTAGTTACGACTGTTTTTAGTTTCCTTCATTTTTTGAATGGAGTTTGAACTCCATTTGAACTGCTTCATGACCTGCCATCACGTCTCTGGCAAGTTAATGCCAACTTAGACAGTCCTATTTTTGTTATAACGGTCACTATATCCTGACAGCAATGCATGTGAAAAAATAAAAATATCAGGTCCCTCTGGTGCTATCTGAGTGACTTTCAGCCGTAAAATGAGACTGCTCTGGCTGGTGTTTGGTGCTTTGGCTCAACAGTCACTGAGAAATGTTCCTGAAAACTGTTTTTTTTTTTCTTTTGGCTTTCATTAAGAGCACTAAGAGGAGGCAGATGATCATGTTTTCATTCTCATGCCCTACTGACAGGACAGAGTGACAGGTTTATAATTTATTTTTTTAATCATATTGGCTGAAAGTTACCAAGAGCTTCTTGAAAGTGATGTAGTTTGAGGTGGAGTGGTGGGGTGACGGTGTTCTGGAAATCTCCAGCAGATGTCATAGCTACCTTTCACTACGTTTCACAGGTTGGACACATGACTCTGCACTCGAGTTCACTGCTTTCCACACCGAGGTTTTGTCCATTTCATCAGAGATATTTACAATCAAGGGGTCACAATCAGAACTGCATGCGGAAATGCAAAACACACACACACACACAAAACACAAAGAGAAGACAGGCATGTAGACATCAAATCAGCAGGAGAGGTTCAGTGAAGGACAGATTAAACAAGCAGACACAAGCATGCATAGAATTAAGACATCAAAACAAATTAGCACAAAATGGCTGACCAGACAGGCCACATATAGTATTTTCTAGGGATGTAACGACGCACTCAAAAAACTACAAATTATATTTTCTCTCATCTTTAACTCTGAGTGCCATCGACGTAAAACTATGTCAAAGTGTTTTTGGCAGCGGGTTGATGATCGTGGTCTCGCGCAGCCTGTGGTAATACAGGGGCTTCTGGGATTTGTAGCCAGAGCATAAAAAGACTGTATACACCATGGAGATCAAAGCAGGAAGTGGGGACGATCGCGATTAGAGAGTAAAACGGACGGATTCTGGACAAAAAAAGTGGTAATTTTGGTGAAAGTGATCTCTACCCTCCCTGTGCAATAGAATGCATACGTCCTGCAAACAAAAAACTGCATTTTCAAAACAAAATCTTGAACCTGGTGTGTGCATCCTTGACTTCAAAAATGTGACTGCCACCATGTCTCTCATTCCGTCTAAATACCTGACAGTGTACGATGTCGAACACGTAGTGACGTATGTCGATCAAGTGAACTCAAGAGTTGAGTACACCCTCCACTGTTTAAAAATGAATATGAATCGTCACACATTTTAATGGATGTTTAACTGTCTCGTTACGCATCGGTACATCCCTAGTGTTTCATGTTGATACATACAGTATCAAGGAATCTGGGCCAATAGTTATTTGTTGTGAGTTGATTGTGGACACATTGTTAGTGAGACGAAGACAATTATTGCAACAAGACAAGCGTTTGATCACAGACATTTATACCCTTGAAATAAAAAAAAACAAGAACACAGAGCAGTGCTGTTGTTTTGAATAGCTGAGGTGACAGTTTTGGCCATGCGCTAACTGTCTGAGGATCAGTGAGGAGGGTTAGAGCGCAGCCATGTGGGTCAGATGTTTGCCATCAGACACACAGCCCTGCTACCTCGTCTTCCATTGGGAGGCTGTGGGTCACTAGTCCTATTCTGTATGATCTGTTCAAGATGGACATAATAAGACACAGCTGACTACCACCAGGTGTACATAACAACATCAGAAAATGTCTTCACAGCACTGCTTGAAGATTTATTCTGAGTTTTGGGTCTGTTACTCAACCATAAAGGCATTTATTAAGGAGGAAAACCGTCTTTGGGGAACTATTTACATTAGATACAGCCCATGAAGCATTTTAAGACATTATATAAAAAATATATTTTGCTGCTTCATAAAAATTCAGGCCATAAAGAAGAAGAAAGAATAATAAAAGAAGAGCTCTTTGGAGTGATACGGTCCTGTATAATGAACAGCTGAACACACTTGATGCCTCACTAAGGGTTCTGAATAAAATGTGGCTTTTCATCCCAGAAGTGGGGATGGAAGTAGGCTTCGGGAGGTGCACTACTCACCTTCCTGAGAGAGACTTCACTGGGATGTTGAGGCGGTTCAGGCCTTCATAGCTGAGCTTCAGTCCCCTCTCCTCCTCTTCTTCTTCTTCGTGCAGTCTGGACTCTTCTTCCTGAATGGACACAGTATTGAGTGTAGTGAGGCAGGTACAAACACTGGTACTGTTCAGGGTCACAGCTGTCACTTTCTTATCTTCTGAATCATCTTCAGGTTGGGTTTTATCAGATCAACGTGCTTTATGTGCACAGATAAACCCATTGAAACTCCCTGTTCCTTTCTCCTCTACACAGCAGTGCTTCCATGGCCTTTGACCCTGCTCGGCTCAAGATTACAGACACATTGGGAGAATTGTGACTCTAGATAGAAATTTCCAAATCTGGTAGTTAGCCCTAATAGCTCTACCGTCACATTCTTGGGGTTCTGTACATCAACTTCTCAGTAACGTTCATATTTCCATCCCTCAGCAGGTGTCTTAACCAGCTCTCCTCATCCATGAGCTCCAGCACTAAAGTCAAGTCATGATAAATGTTGTGCAAACGGGCACGAAAAGACACGTTTTATTTGTTTTTCTGTCCTCCCATTATATAGTTGAAGGATAAGTAACAACATGGTTTTTGATTAGTTACTGTAATGTGATTATGAAGATAACACTAACGAGTTACTTCACTGCGCTACATCACTGAGTTACATACAAATGTAATCAGATTACTTTGTCTTCAGCAGTGTTGGGGGATAACTAGTTACAGTCTGTTATTTGGAAGTTAAACTGGGGACAAGGCAGCATAAAAATTCTGAACATGAAGAGACTGATAATCAAAATAATCTTTTGTTATTATCTGAATTACAGTTTGACTTCATTTCCCTACAACAACAATAAAACATGAACATGAAATGAGTTTCACCAGCTTCTCTCGTGCTTTCTTTTTCTTGTCGTCCTCTTTCTTCTTCTTGCTTTCTGGCATCAAGTCATCCAGCCAGCTCAGCTCTCTCTTTGTGAAGAAAAGGTCTAGAAGCTTTCGGACAAAGACCAGCGCCAGAACCTGGAGACACAATGAATCTATTAGCACAGATTTAACGATACACAAGCTTAATAAAAAAACTGTTACAGCTGAACACACTCAGGTGTACTGTATCTCTTGAACAGGATTCTGCCTCTGTCTGCAACGTATCATGCAGATGTGAGGTGATAAAATGTGTGACAGGCTTTCATTACCATCATGGGGAACACAACAGCTGCTGCAGAGGCCTTGATGACCCAGAGCAGTACCAAACAGGTGAGCTGCACCAGCGTGAAGATATGGACCTTCCACAGCGGCACATAGCGCAGATAGATCAGGTCAGGCTGGTGCTTGGAAGGCATGCCGAACAGCTTGATTCTGTCAAAGAACTGAGGAGAAAATGAAAGGCTCAGTGAGAGAGAGAGAGAGAGATAAGAAACACTGATGAAATGAAAAAGACAGGAAAGACAAGGGGTGGCGAGAAAAGGGGGCTATGCAATATATTATTCAGAAGAGGGAGAACATTTAACAAAAGGGACTTTGAACTATGATCAAAGGTGTAGAACTACAAGGGCCAAACATGTCTTTGCTAACAGCTCAAGACTGCTGTTCTGATCCAGAAAAAGGGCACATTATCTTCAAAGACCAGCAGAGTCTTACTTGAATGCCTTTGAGGGAAGAGACACCCATGTAGAGAAAGACTCCGTACAGGACTGGCATAGGAATAAACTGTAGAGAGCAGAAGTTTAAAACAGGATAAAATGATTCAACGTCCAGCTGAGGAGAGGAAGAACATGGCATTTTACCAGTAACTGCCTCGGCAGGTATTATTTCACAGTTTCTCCCGTATCTCACCTTGAGCACAGATGTCATGAAGACAGAACAACCCATGAGGACAAAGATCATGAACCCAGTGACTCGCTGCTCTCGGATGCCCAGAAACTTGGGCTGCTCTCCTGGAGCAGAGCAGCCAGACTCCACCTTCAGGCTGTTCACATGGGATATGGAAAGGACGGTTGCAGCCACAAACCACGGCAGGCCCATAATAGAGCACACACCCAGCATTATTGACACTACGAGCAAATCCAGGTGATAGCCGCAGCCTTTCTGCAGGATGTAAGACACACAACGAGTCAGTTTGCCTGGTCCTCAACTAAAAATAGAACTACAGAGAACAAGACTCTCTAAATAATTTGGCAATCTTGACTTGAAAATGTGTCCTCAAAGTTATTGTTATGAATTTTTCACAGTAAATTGACATTATTTTTAAAATAGTAGCTCTCTAGAACTGGGAGGCATAAAAATCAGAAAGGAAAGAGCTGAAAGATTAAGGCTGAAGTATTTATGTGAGAGGCAAGAGGATAGAGCAAAGAATATGTCAGCTTCAACCATAACTGATCATGACAGGCAAAGGAGAGAGAAATGGTCAGAGAGCTACAGAGAGACAGAAAGAGCAAAGCAGGGAGAGTTCAGATCGAAACAGAGCAAGTTGGAGGTGGTATAAATGAGTATGATGTCAAAAGATAATTAAAACGAAGCCATATAGTACATAAGGTGCATTCATGAACTCAAGATGACTTTAATATTTCTGAAATGATTTGAGTCTTAGTTGGTGCACAACACAGTTCTCTCAGCTGCTGGATGTACGATAGACGACAGACTAATATAGAAACTGCTGCTTCACAGAACCTGTATGTAAAAGGTGTAACACTGCCGAACATCTCCACAGGCCATACTGACCTTGAGCTTGTGCTCCTTGCGGTTAATGATGACTGCAGTGATCTGCTGGTCCATGAAGATGAGGATGGTGCAGAGCAGGGCAGGAAGTGCCGCCACCAGCATCGTCCACCAGGGATTCCCTCCTAACGGGTCTATCAGCCAGCCTCTATTCTTTGAAGTTGGCTGCAGGGAAAACATTGAGTACGACATTTCGTTTACAAAAGAATTACCTTAAAGAGGAAGTAATTACGTGTTGCATAAAGATACACAGACACGCTGGAGCAGACGCCTACCTCAAAGCGGTCAGGGACATTCAGCTTAGGAGAAGGGATCCCCATTAGATAGTCCACCAACACCATGATCATGATGGTGATAAACACAGCGAAGTCGCTGATGGTGGATCGCACCTATTCAACACACAAGCAACACAGGTATTATTCATTTTCTACCACTACTCAATACTCCAAAGTAATAATTCCATCCATGTCAACAGTAAAAGCATAACAATACACACAATATCAGCACCTGCCTGCACAGAGGACACAGTGGTGACAGACTACTCCTGCGTACTAATGACTGACTCTATGTAAACATTTACACTGCATGAGAAGCTTCATCTAAACACTATTGCGTGCACAGAAAAACAGCGACAACAACCTGTTTTTTTTTCTTTTTACCTGTAATGTGATGTTAACTTGCCAATTTACAGGTACTGTGTGTCAAAACTCTGTACTCTGTGTCAAAAGAATCACTAAAAATACCTTTATAATTGTACAGAACATTGCCCTAAAATGATGATGTTACTGTACGCATTAGAGCTTGGGCTGGCAAGAGCCTTTTGTCATATACTGTTTAGTAGCACACTGTAGTAAGCTAGCTAGATCCATAATGAAACAGCAAAACAGCACACAACTAATGGGCAGAAATTAGTTTTTGTGTGGTTAATGTGTGGCAGAAACAAATGCTCTATTACTGTTACTCAGCATAGTTCTGTGACAGCAGGCATGTGTATGTATCATCTGGTGATTCCCCAGAAGTAAAGGAGAGGGGATAAAAAGGGATGTGACACCATTACATTAAATGGTCTGGCACCGTCTTATTTGTTGGAGCTGCTGAAGCCTCCCACGACTAACAGGACACTCAGGTCATCAAACCAGCTGCTCCTAGCGGAGCCTCGGTCCAGACTCTCCACGGGTGGAGACAGAGCCTTCTCTGTAGCAGCCCCCCAAAACTGTGGTCCAGCCTACCTTTCCAGATCAGAGCTGCACAGTCCACTGAGCACCTCAAAACACTGCTGAAAACCCATCTTTACTCTTTAGCATTCAGTCCAAGGTAGACAGGTAATCTTGGGTTTTATCCTTATCTTTTATTCCCTATGTTCTCTTTTTCTCTTTTTTTATTTTCATATTTTTAGTTTCTATTCTGTCTTTTAATGCTGTGTTCATTTTATTCCATTACTGGTTTTATTTTAAGTGTACGTATAATTATATTGCACCCCTGTTCAGCACTTTGGTCAAACAACGTTGTTGAAAAAGTGCTTTAGAATTAAACTTTGACAGATCAAACAAAATATATAAGATAGGTCAACTCGTTATTAGACGTTTGGCACATAAATGCTACATGCTGTACCTTTATGAGTAGCAGAATGATAACAAATCTAGCAAACATCTCACCCTGGTGGGAAAGTATCTCTCTGTCTTGAATTGTTTGAGGAAGGAGGACAGGAAGAAGGTGGTGAAGAAGAGGATGATGGACCAGAAGAGAACATCTGGGATGTAGGGTCCATGATGACCACAGGCAGGACCCACAAACTCCCCGTGGAGTGTCTTACACATCTAGAGAAAAGTAAGATTAATAAATAAGGTGTACTGACAGCAGTATTGTTAACAGTTTTTGGCAGGTTAATCACACGTCTGGTAGTGGTTGCAGTTGTTGCATTGATGTTAATGTGTCTGACTTTATCTGTTAATGTGTAGATGTTAAATGGTCTGAGTATGTCGGTTTGCCCAACACATCCAACACATGGCATCATAGCTGTGATTCCTGAACATCACACTGGAGTCTCACCGAAACATTGAGGCTGCTCCATGGGATGGAGTCTGGACTGTATCCTGTCCGGTTCCACTGCTGCATGACCTGATCTGAGGCGTTGACTGGTGGAGCGCACTGACAACTGGGGACAACCGAACAAATGCTGAGCCAAGTATGCTTGCTAATCTTAAGCTTGATTCATGTTCAAGTTAATTAAAAACACAGGAGGCAGCAAAACTGCAAGCATCAGTTGTTTTTAAAATTGTTATGTTGCAAAGGGATCATTTTCTTCTCAACTCTGGGAGGACACCGGGAACAGCTCAAGCCATTACTATTACAGTTTTCAATAAAGTACATACAAATACATAATACAGCAATATTGTCTCAGAAGAATGGTTTAATGGAGTCACTGCACTAATAGATTAAAAAATATGAAGAATTATTAAACTGTATATATGTATGTTGAACATAGTCAAACAAATATATCACTTCTAGTGTGTTTTATTCTGATTCTCTTAGTCCTATAATTATGTTATTAAAGAAATCCTTATATATGATAACAAGTACACTTTTTTGCACAGGCAGTATAAACACACTAGAAGAATACCAATGAATGAATGCATGTATGTATATATATGTGTATACATACGTATATGTATATATATATACATACGTATGTATATACAGATATATACATATATACGTATGTATATACGTATATACATACGTATATATATATATACACACACACACACACACACACACACACGTATACATATATACGTGTATATATGTATATATACATATATACACGTATATATGTATATGTGTGTGTGTGTGTATATATGTGTATATATATATACATACATATATATCCATATATGTATGTGTATATATATATATGTATATATATATACATACTCATATACATACAGAATACATATACATATATATACTCATATATATACTCATATATATGTATATGTGTATATATATATACATACATATATATACATATATGTATGTATATATATATACACATATATACACACACACACACACACACACACACACACACGTATACATATATACGTGTATATATGTATATATACATATATACACGTATATATGTATACGTGTGTGTGTGTGTGTGTATATATATATATATATATATATATATATATATATATATATGAATGAAACTTTCTGCATGTATGAAGTAAGTGAAATCTCAGTACTCACGAATACAGGGTAAGGTTGTCCAAGTCGTTGTGCATATTGACAGGGTAGTGTTCTCCCAGGTGAAAGAGCTTCTCAAGAGCCTCGTAGATGAAGATGATGCAGATGAGAGCAGCAAAGGCCTCCTCTGTGAACCGGGTGATGTAGCACACCAGGGAGCTGGCGTCCGTGGCCACCAGGACCAGACACAGGAAGGCTGTCCACACGCCAATGCTGGTCCGCAGCGACAGGTATGACAGGCCGTAGTCACTGGGAAAGATGGACGAAGGGGAGGAGAATGGATACACACTGACACTCTGTACCATAATGGCACCATGCTGCACAAATGGTATTAACCAGAACGCAACACAGTGTCCAGTGTAGGGCTGTGCAATTAATCAAATTTTGATCCAGATTTAGATTTTGTTATCAAACAATCTCCAAACTCATATAATGGAGTTGAAACAATTTATTTGCCATTTTCTTTATACTATTTCTGACGGCAACCCTGCTACCTCCGCTACCTTCCCTGATCACGGCAAACCCGCTACCCCCACCACAATCCCACTACCCTCCGTGATTGCGGCAACCCCCACTATCCCCCACAATCACGGCAACCCCGCCGATCGCTCCTTGTCCTCTGGCATAAAATGTGGCGACAAATTGGCGACACAGTGTTCGCCTTTGTAACATGATGGGCGGCTATTGTTGAATAAAATCAAGTCAACAGAGCAACGTAAACAACTATGGACAGTACTACATAAGAAGGGTGTGTCTGCTATAAGCACTTACTATTGAAATTGAACTGCGACTGTTTATGCAATACTTCTGTCTTTTATGCCTGTGTACTATGTGTGTACATATATTCAATTTAATGATGAGAAGTACTGAAACCTCAAAATAATTAATAATAATATGAAAGCAAACAACCCCCCATCCCTTAGGTTTAATGGACTGACTCACTACAGAGCTGCAGTGTGAAAAGTTTTGTTTCTCTGTCTGGCTTTAAAAACAGGATGTTACTAAATATTACTGCTTATAATTCATATCAAACACCATATGCAGTTATATATTTTTGAGAAAGAGAAATGCTGAATAAATGCATAATAATAATAATGATAGTGCATAAATAATCGTTTGAATAATCATGATTTCAATATTGACCAAAATAATTGTGATAATGATTTTTTACATAATCAAGCAGCCCTATTTCGGTGCCACTGAATTTTTAATTACCGCCCCCTCAGCTCTATTGTCAGGGCTGGCCCTCACTGAACACTGAACACGCGCTGTGCATCAGGCATCATACTGCCACATTTTGCATGAGGGGACACAATCGATGCACATATGCACTATCGTGAGGCACACTCAACTTACAGCACACACAGAGATGGCCCAGGAGATCATGAAACTCTATGCTCTGGAGATGTTTTCTTTTCTCTATGTT